>JAQPPZ010003077.1:27767500-29017500 GCA_028583015.1 Wollemia nobilis
TTTTTATTGCACTTTCGCAAGAGACTTAGACCTCTCTAAGTGGCAAAGGACTTAGCCCTCCTAAAGTGGCAAAAATAATTTGATATCTCAGTCGTGTTTGTGTTCTTATTGGTTTTAGAAGAATTCTAATTCATATCCCAACAAGAATAATTTTAGGGTAAAGAAGAGGTTTTTGAAAGGGTCTCAGTCCCTTGTGCAATGGTTTGAACCTAGGTCTCTTAGATGAAAACCTAAAGCCATATCACTATGGTGTCCCAACACGAACTCATGATTTGACTTTATATAAAATTGAATATTTATGATTATCACAAACTCCATTCTATTCATAATATGATAAATTTGATTATTACTTTTATTTTTTTATGGAGTTTAAATGGGACCCAACCATGTTACATTGTGATCACATATGCAGTATTTAATAAATTATGGTACCATGAACTATAAGTATTTGTCATAATGTGTGGGTTTGCAATTAGGACATGATATGGTTGATTATTTATTTTTCGACTTTGTTCTTAGCACATTTTAAAGTCAAGTCTCTATTTAATCCAAAGCCTACAAATTTTAGTCATGGTATAGTAGAACAATCTATGAGTATAACAAAAAATATTCAAATAAAAAGCACTATTTGAATAAAAACATATTCATATAGTCAATGTATATTTACCATCTTAGGTCCCATCGGGTTTGGTGCAAGCAAAGGGAGTGAGTATTTTTACACTATAAACCAATATTCTAGTCCATGGTTGAACCTTATCATTAAAATGCAGTGGATGGGTGACAAGTTGTAAGGAAAAAAAAAATTCATACTATAATACAAGGTTTCAATACCATAGGTGGATCTTAAGCATTTCAACCCATGGTGTTAAAGTATAATGGGTGAAAATGTTTGGCTCACAAAGAGCCCAACAAGGTTCAATTCCCATGGGTTTTGTGATAGTAAATAACTGGTTGTAATGCCCCTATGTAGTTTACTAAAATACCATAATAGAATTTAAATAAATAATTTATGGTGAGGCTAGTTTTTTTAATGTAAAGGCCTAAATTTTAATTAATTTAAAATACAAGTCTTTACAACAACAAAAAATGGGTAAATAGGCACACCCCAATAGGTAGTCACACTAACTCAAGTTGAGTTAGGAAGCAGTTACTCAAAACAACAAAAATAGGGTTAAACCCGTCACCAACCACATCACCAAAAAGCATGCATTAAATCATGTCAATCATGGGGGGTATGCTCATGAGGTGAATGTCCCTCACCCTCCATATGCTGCCAACCGGTATTAGAAGGAATGGAAATGAACCACCCATCCTCCCTAGACGTGCGAACATTATCGCTTGTATCAGAGCCATCAATGCCATCAGATACACCCTAGCCCACCACATTAGCTGGAGGCTAGGATTTTGAGTATCAATATGGTCCTCAACCCTGGTGAATCTAGACACAACATTGGTATCGTAGAAGGGAATGCATGTGATAATGGCTCCTCTCAACCGACTGTGCAAGTTTGTGCTAAGAATGGTCCATAAGGTAACCCTCATTCTCCTGATGTAATTCTTCCATTGCCTGAATTTGATTATGTATATCATTATTTAGAATTATTCATCCTTTTTGGGTATTTCGTTGGATGCATCCCTAATTCCCTTAGGGCATGGGTTAATATAGCTTGGAATCCTCATGGATTCAAGCTAACAATAGCTCAAAACCTTTCAAAGGGAATTTTTTTTGTTTCACTTTGCGGAAACAACACATGCTAAGTCGATTTATGAACATAACCCCTAGTACATGAGAAGCTCTCTACTTGTTTTTTCTCCTTGGACCTGTGACTTTTATATTTCTAAGGAAATATCTACCAAAGTCCTTGTGTGGGTGGAATTCCTAGGACTCCCTCTACCTTTGTGGCCCTTTCTCAATCACATAGCAACCCCTCTAGGGTGTGTCATTTTGGTGGAGGTGAACAAATTTTTCAATGCATACCCTCAAAAATGTGTTTGCATCGAGATTGATATTTCTCGAGATCTCAAGGAGACTATTGACATACAAGTTGGTGACACTATGCTATCCCAACGGGTCCTCTACATTAATTTTCCCAACACATGTTTTCGATGCCAATCCTCAACACACAAGATCAAATATTGTCCCTTGATGCCACATAATAGGGATAAGTAAAGCCCCACCACATTGAGTGCACCCACTCCTCAACCTCAAGAGGATGGTTGGACGACTGTGGGAGGGCATAAAAATGCACGTTTGGCTGCTTCTAAAGGTACATAGTCCAAGTCGGCACATGTCTCAAAGTTGGTAGAAAAATGGTATGAAAAAGAAAAATTTGGTCCCCCACTGCCAACAATGAGGCTCCTCAGTCTTAATAGATTCATACCCAAAGGGCTACAATAGTGGTTGTTTCACAGTTTGTCCACCTAGCCAATCCTTTAGTACATTCCCCCTCACTAGCGCAAGGTGCTCCTGCAGTCTGAGAAGGGGATCTGTAAAAGATGTCACTCTAGAGAAGCAACTTCATAAGAACAGTGTTCAATGGAGCATTTATGTTCTTGATTCATCCAACGGCTAGAGTGTATTAGAGTATCTTAGCAATGGTGAGGATATGCCACTAGATGTAGATCCATCATCGATGGAATTGGTAGTTCCTATAGAGGAAGAAAAATTTAAATATCCCACCCTTTTTGTGTGGTTTCGGCTTTCTCGTAGTCTTGTAACATGGGAAAGAAGATGGAGATAGTCTACCCAAAAAATGGTTTGATCCATCCAACCCAACAATTTCATCATCTTTAGGGTGTTGACTTTGAAAATATGCAAGATGACAGAGCAATAAGTCTACTTGGTGCCTAGAGTTACAGTTTTACAATTTAGATTTTTTTACTCTAGTTTATTTTTCTATGCTTAGTTATGTTGTTTATTCGCCCTTTTAAAAGTTGGTTCCGATTTTAATCGTATGGGCGGCCTTGCGCCTTGAGCTATAATCTTTCCAGCTTATTTTTTAATGTAACCTCTTTTATTTTTATTGAATATAATTGTTGGTTCCAATTAAAAAATACCATAATAATATAATTAAAATACAATATTTTAATCTCCTTTAACCAATTTAAAATATGTATATTTACCAACTTAATAATATAATTTCTAAGGTTCTATTTTATGATTTCACTTATAGTTCTTAGATTTCTTTACTTTTGTGATAATTAGTATTTTAACAATATTTTTAAATTTTAATTTTTTATTATGATACACATAATTAAACAAATATTAATGTTTGATAATTATTTTCCATAACATCTCACAATATTAAACAATTAAACCATATCTATAGTATTATTTATTTTTTTATATATCCTTTTATCTACCATATATTTCAAATTATATTAATTCATAATTCACTACAAAAGAGTATCTTATGAGTGCTTTGAAATAGAATCTTATACCAACTAATAAAAATGTGCAGCAAGCAACAAAGATCATGTACAAGTGGTTATTGTCTAAACAATGAGGCAAAATTTTTAATGGTCCTCCACTTTCATGACAAACTTAATTGGAATACATGTAGGATGAAAAGAACTCAAAGTGGCTAGAGAGCACTATATGCACTTCAAAATAGGTGTAGGAATGTCGAGTTGTGGGACTGGAAGACCACCAAGGTCTTATTTGGCCTACTTGTTATACCGGTTCTGTTGCATGGTTGCGAGGTGTGGGCTAATGGCACAACAAATGCAAAATGGAGGCAAATAGAAAGGATTCAAAAATATCTAATCACAAACTTTCTCAAAATTAAGGCCACAACCCCTTATGAAATTATTCTAGCTGAAACTGGAATGTTCCCTTTAGAAGCAATTGCTATGACCAAGTTGTTATGTTACTTGAAAAAAACAGAAAACATGACAAATGATAGATTGCCTAAAGCAGCTAGGGACGAAGAGTTGCATAGGCGAAAGAATACATGGATGAAACAAAATCAAAAATGGATGAAACGTTGGGAAATCAACATAAATGAATGCCCAAATGTCAACAAAGACATAAAAAATTATGTGAATGAAAAGTTCGAAAGTGGAATGTGGAAAAATGCAAGCAGGAAAAGACAATATTATATTGCAAATTTTAACCCAACGTATGACCACAAGGAAAAAGCGTATATAGGCGTTGAAATCAAGTGGAAGGAAAAAATACTCATTGCTCAGATAAGGACTAGCTCTCATAGGCTTAGATGTGAAACAGGGAGATGGACAACGCCCAAAGAACAATGGGAAGAAAGGATATGTACTCTATGCAGCACAGGGCAGTAGAGATAGAGGAACACTTCATCTATAAATGCCCGAGTTTTTCGGATATCCGTGACAAATACAAAGAAACACTTGGAAACGAGTTTATTACAGATTTATTTGAAGACAATAAAATAAAAAAAGTTGGAGAATTGCTAACACAAATCAGCAGGAGAAGGAACAACCTTCTCAAAGATATTAAAGATCATATGATATGATTTGAGTAATTGTACTTCCATATTTGAGGTCCCATAGACCATATTTGGGTCTCACGGACGTAATTAAAATCTTTCATTTCATTCATTTCATTTCATTTAAGTATTATGGTGAATTTTATTATATACCATAGTGGTCCAGTATTTCATTTACCACTTTACTTGATAGGGAGATAATCCTTCTTTCATGTCTTTTGCATGTATTTACAACAATGTCTCAACAATCAAATTGGAAGTTTATATCTAGGGAAATGTTTACTTCCATGTGAAAATAACTTGTATTTAATAGAAAATCTAGTGGATATTATTTTAAAAATAGATTCAAAGCGTTATCCATTTGATATTGATGGTCGTGGTGTCTGTGTGGTGCAGCTTGTTTTTCTTTATCCGTTATTAGGATAAGTTAGTGGCTTTCGGAGTGTGATTTTTTTTACGCACACTTTTTTTTTTTTAAAGGACTTTTATTTTTATAATTAAAATGGTCTTTCATCCAAAAAAAAATCCAAAGCATATAAAAATTATAGTGAAATTCTTCCTATAATTTTTAAAGTTAATATTTTTTAACACAAAACAAAATTTAATCTTTGTATTTCGTTTCTTCTTTTAAACTTTGCATTTCCAATGCCCTTCGAGATTTTAAATATCGGGGTTTATTCCTTTAAACTCTACACTTCGTTTTCGACTCATATTCTCAATGGTTGAGGACTTTTTGGTTGGCTCTAGCGGGATTTACAGGTTTCATGGAATTTTTTGCGCAGATCTCCTGGATGGTTTTTTTTGTTGTGAATTTTGTTGGCCGGTATTTCTAATGTTGTTTTCTTAAACCAGCTATCCTTATGAGGGGTTCTCCTATTATGTGCATTTTTGGACGGATCTGTTGATCATGATGATAGGATTCCCTTGTTCTCCTTTCCTATTAGGCAGAAAATGCTTCGGTTTGGGCGGTTTTATTTGTAAATTTATTTTTAACCAGTAGCATTTTTGTTATTTTGCTATTTTTCTCTGGTGCTTTAGATTCCTAAGCACATGATGGTTTGACCATGAGACAATCTCTTGTATTTACTTGATAAAAATCTGTAGCTTATTTGCTAGGAGGTTGTTTCATTGGATTTTTGGGTTTGATTCGTGGAATCCAGCTCAGTCTTTCTTGATGTCATATTGCTAGATCTAAGTTTTGGGGTGCCTTTAAAAACTTTGTAATAGGTTGAGGGACCCTTTTAAAACCTTTTCTAATATCAATCAAAAAATATATATTCAAGAAAAGACATTATAAAAACATCATATAAATAGAAATACATTAATATATTCAATATTTATTAACCAACTTGAGAATACGAGTTTAAATAGTTTTATTTTGGGGAGATTGATGATTAGTGTTGATATTTCTTATTATTTTATTTGGAAGTAATGAGTATTTTAGCAATATTTTGAAGTATTTGTTGTGATATATACTTTCTAAAATAATGCTTAATTCTAGATAAATATTTTCTACCATACTATCCCATGGTTTTAAACAATTTAACCATACTTAAAATAATATATGATTTTTTCATATACTCTTTTATTTGAAACAAATTTCAATAATTATTTCAATCTAGAAGAATATTTTATGAGTGCTTAAAAATAATTTGATCTTCAACCAACACACAAACATACAAAGCATGTGATAAAGATCATATACCTATGATTATTGACACCATGTCGCAAAGCCTTACTCTTTTTTTTACCACTCCATTATGTGGGGAAATAAGCCTTATTTCACATCTACGTGTTCATTTACAAAAAACAAATCCATGTAATCATGATTTGTAAGGTTGTAATTGAGTCCTAAAATATGAAGCACCAAGAATTAGGATATGCTTGCATTGTACTTATTTGATAATAGAGTTAAGCATTGTTAAATTAAAATTCATACCAGAGAAAATATATTTAGGACTTTCTAAATCACTTGATTGAAAATAATATCTTACTTATTTATTTCATACATGTACATAATAAAAACATAACTAGAGGAAACAAATATTTAAACTTAACTACTTATGTGTAAGAACTTTATATTTAAATTGCTACAATAGAAGAACCCAAAATTCAAATCCACTCCAAATATAGTGTGCAGTATTCAAGCTAATTCTAAGCATGAGAATCTAGTATTCAAACTTGCTTTTTGCATGATCATATAATATTCAAACTTGATTTTAGCATGAGTAATCAATATTCAAACTTGCTTCTAGCCTGAAAATGCAATATTCAAACCTACTCTAATACAAATACCAAGTATTCAAACCTAAATTTTAGCCTTACTTATATAATTCAAATTTTGTGTTCACTATTTTGTAATATCAATTTTTTTACTCCTTTGAGAAATTCAAACTCCTTGACGATGATGGTTGGATTTTGCATGATTATATGGTTAGATGGTTAGATGTTTAGAAATTGTTAAATATGATGTGTAAATAAAACTTAGTAATTATATGGTATTCATATATACCTTATACAATCAAATGTATTGGTTTATGAAATCTTGGTAATTAAAAATTATTAATTTAGGATAATTAAATATTTGATTTTTCTAATATGATTAAATCCATATTCCTCAACAGGAGATAATAAATCCTAACAAGTTTCCTAAGGTAACTCTAAAAATACATTTTGAGGATTTGAGACACTTTATATTACCTTAGGCAACCAAAGATTTGTCTCAAATAGTTACCATGATCTTCTTGTTTTTGTGAGCGACCAAGTAGATCTTCAACATAGGATTCTATCATATTATGCATCATATCATGGGAAATGTATGCCATAGTGTGTTGGTAAGTTGCCCCAACATTCTTTAGACTAAAAGGCATGACTTGCCAAAAAATGTTCGTCATGGGATGGTGAAAGTTGTCTTGGATTGGTCCTCATGTGCTATTCAAAGTTGGTTGTATCTTGAGAATCCATCCATGAGAGATAAAATCCTAGACTTGGAAGAAAAATCAACAATCATGTCAATGTTAGAGAGAGGAAAGTCATCTTTTAGGCAAGCCTTGTTGATATCCTAAAAATTGGTACGAAGATAGATGATACCTTCCTTTTTAGCAATAGGTACTATATTAGTTATCCAATCAAAGTAATCAATGGATTTGATGAACTTAACCTCAAGGAGTTCCTAAAGCTCCCCCTTAATGAATAATGCTACTTTTGGGTGCATCTTCCTCAATTTTGATTTCATAGGTTTACATCAAGATGAACATTTAAGTGATGCACAATGAGGGAGAAATCTATCATAGGTATGCCTGCATAATACCATGCAAAGATGTCAAAAACTTCAGTTAAGAGGTTCATATAAGCTTCAAGTACCTCAAGGGTTAAGGCCTTTCCTATTTTTAGCATTTTAGGGCAATCTTGAGTCTTGATGCTTATATCAATTATCTCCTTAATAATGATTTGAGACTCATATTTGAATTGTAGGGGTGCAGAAAGTACCCCTAGATGTTCAATATTGGTCAAGTTTAAAGTTTTTAAATTAGGTGATTGTGAAGTATCGATGATGCCTATCAGGGTAGTGATTTGAAATCACTCGAAGTAGAGGAATTTTCAACAAATTCTACCTTGTATTTACAAGCAAGTTATGGAGATTTATGTATTACAATGTTATCAACGTGGGATGACAATTTGGGAATATTATCATGTTTAGGGTAGAGGATGTATATGGAATTTATGCTAAGAGAGTAGTCATATTCTCCTTCATTTAAAGCATTCTTGTAAGGTTCAAGAAAATTGTTTTCATCATCACTATCAAAATATGATAAGCAAGATTTGTACTTTTCACAATGAGGCTTATATCCTACTCTCCATTGCTCCAATCCACAAATTAAGTTCTAAAGGTTCCTTAATTCATTGCCCAGATTTTCTTAATTATTTTTCATAATACCCAAATTTGCACAAAATTTGTTTTGGTATCCGATATAAGTTGGATATATAATTGGAGGCATAAAGTTGTTTGCTTGGACAAGGTTTTTCTCCATAAATAACCTCTTCACTAGTCATCATGACATAAAAAAGGTACAATTCCCTATTTAGAATCCCATGCCTTTGTAGGAAGTCCTTCATAAATTTTGAGATTATGGGGGTACTTTAGCTAAGTCTATCATCAATAACTCACTTTGAAGGTCAGTTTTTTGTCTCCTTAATAGGTTCTCTTAAGTTTTCAATATGATTTATAGTACTAGCTCCATGATCATTATTTTTTTATTTACTTAGTGGAATCGATAGCCGCCACAGTAATCCGCACAGTTCGCCCTTATAACCATTAAGTCGCATTCATGTTGAACCTTTTACACTTCTAGGAACACATTGGAATACAGAAAAGCACCTAGTTCGATGAGGCCCAAGATTTGAATCTTGGACGTCCATATCCCTTACGGGGTAAAAGAGATTATGGTAGCCAATGTAATTTTAACCGAAGTTAAATGGACCTACGATATGGATCGCAGACCTCAACTAGTATCCTCACACCAACTCAACTACTCACTCACCCTTCTCCATGATCATTATTACCTAAAGAAAGAGGTGGATATTGTGAAGTCTCACTATTTATGATAGAGAAAACACTTAAAGATGGACAAAGGTGCATTTAAGGGTTGCCCATTTCTAAGGATTGACAATAAGCAAAAGGATCAGGGAAGGGACTGCTTGCATGGAATGATTACATGGTTGTCCTAAAAGAAGGTTATATTTTAGATCACATGTCATAATATGGATTAAAGTGTTAATTATATTAGGTCCTACCTTTATAGGGAGGACTAATATTTCCACAACTCCTCACTCTTCATTATCGTATGCCTTGATGACAACATAAAATTTTTCCAAATCTTTTTTATTCAATTTGAACTTGTTAAGGAATTTAAGATTATAGACATTGAGAGGAGATCTATTGTCTACTAGGACTCTTTTAATGTAAATATCATCGATCTCATAAGTGATATACAATGGATGTTTTTCGATCATGGATGGTGGTGCGACATCTTCATAGAAGGTGATAGTTGCATGATTAGTGGCCATAGCCTACTACATGGGTTGAATTAGATGGACTTAGGTTTTGGGGAACCACTTGCTCATTCAAAATTTTGAAGAGAATTTCCCTATGAATGAGAGAAGTCTTCAATAAGTCAAGTAAGGATATTTTTGTAGGTATATCCTCAAGTTATTGTTGAAGGTTGAAGGTTCATTTTCCTTTCTCCTAAGTCCTTAGAACCAAAGTTGATTTTTTAGAGAGTGGTCAGATTGAGACTATGAATTTGGAGGAGGATTACCAAACAAATATGACATATAAGATTTATTTATTTTCTAGTAACTACGTGGATTATCTTGATTTTACTTTTGTAAGGTGGTGGAACATTTTTGTTTTGTATATTATTGTTGGCATTTTGTTCATGGTTGGGTAAAGGGTTCTCAAAAATATCAAAACTTGGTTGGAGGAAGTGGAAGGTTGAGAGTCACTAAAGGTGACTCATCCTTGGTCACTAAGGTCTTGAATGAGATCCCTTAGACTTTTGCATCTATTAGTCGAATGTCCATTAAAATAGTGATAAGCACATTGTTTAGTAGTGTTAAATCCAGGTTATTTTTCCTCTTCTATATTTAGAGGTTTTATAGGTGGTAGTTAATCATTTTTGCTTCAAAAATTTGTTCTAAAATAACTGAGGGAGGTAGATCTAACTTCGTGTATTGTCTTCTAGGTCTCTTTTGTTTATTAAAAATAAGTTTCTAGAGGGTTGCTACAATACCCCATTATTGTTATTTGGATTGGAATTAGTGACTCCATCACTTATGACATGCTTATTTTTATATTATCCCTTTTGATTAGAATACATTTCTTCTTCCTTTTTGAATTTTAGTTGTCTCTTTCTGACAAGGACGGACTCTACCTACTTAGCTAATTGGATGGCATGTTTGAAGGAGGGTACTATGGTTATTTTGAGAGGATGGAAAAGGTGTTTGTTGAGGTTTTTTTCTAAGAAACTAAGGTGTATTTTAAAGGAGGCTTGTATTCTAATTTTTCTACCAATGACCTCCATATTTTCAAGAAATTTGAAAGACTTTCTTCCTTTCCTTATTTTAGTTGGTACAAGTCTATGAGGGTGATAGTTTCTTCTATGTCTATGATGAATTGTTGAATAAAATTTTCACCTAATTTCCTAAAGCTCTTAATAGAATGGTGTGATAGTTGGAAGTATCATTCTAATGTTGATCCTATAAGACTTTGTGGGAATAGTTTTAGTAGTAAAATTTTGTCATATGTTATGCTAATGCAAGTGAGCATAACAAGTTTTATGTGGTTTATAGGATACCCTAAACCATAATTTTTAGGGGTTTTAGGAACCTCAAAATGGTGGTGGAAAGGTTGGTTAGCTACTAGTATATCTAGAGGTCAGTTTCACATATCATTGAATGCATAAATTTATTTTGACAACCCTTGAGGCAACAACACTTGTTGGGTAAATTGTTGTACTTGTGATATAAGGGTTTAAACCTCAAGTGAAATTTGATTTGGTAAGGTCAAAGGATTTTTTGAGGATGGAAAAAGGTTTGGAATGTGGACTAAAGGACTGGTTTGCATAAGCTGAAATGAAAAAGGATTTGAAGAAGTTTTGAACAGATTAGTTGAGGGATTTATCAAATCATGCATGGTCTTTGTCCCAAAACTATTAATACTAAATAGGTTCATAGAATTAGAAGTGGGAGGAGCCAAATTATGTGTGGTTCCTCCTTCAATGTTTGAGAAATGTATTTAGTGTGGAAAGACTAGTTGAAGCATCAGTTTACTAGAAGGAATTTTTAGGTGCCTTGATTCTATGGCGAAAGAGACAACATGACTAAAAATCCTTAACAACTCCTCTATGGAATTTAATGTATTTTGATGTCCTATAGAAGAGGTGGCATTGAAAATTCCTCCTTTCATAGTAATAGTTCGAGGATTTGATCCTAGAGTGTTAAATTCTATTTTTAAAGATCCTTGAGGAGCCTCCATGGGCTTAGAAGATAAAGGAGTCAACCTAGGCTATTGTATGGATTCTAATCAAGAAGTCCCTCTAGTAGAATGAGGTGTTTTAATTAGGTTTTCTAAATTATCTACGTTGATGATCATCAATCAAGCATCTTTGTTTTTGTGGGTAAAAGTAGGCAAGTGGTCCATGGATCCAAAAACCACTTCATCATTTTCATTATGTATGGGGGAGAGATTTCTAGAGGAGATAAGCTCATCTTCCTCATATACAATATTTCTTAACATTCTTTAGTTTTCTTAAATTGGGGATAATGTTTTGGTGTTATATGTTATTTGGTGCACTATACTTCTAGTTATGTAATGAGGTGGTTGATCAGTCATACTTGGGAAGAGGGAGTAAATTTTATTAGATTTTTTTTTATAGCATTGATTAAAAAAGAAAGAGAAGATGTTTCAAAATCCCCTTATATCCCCTTTAGTGATAGAATAGTCCCTCCTTATGACTCCCACTAGCCCATAATTTTATACTAGCCAAGAGGGATAACCCTCAAGGTTCATATGATGGTTTACTCAAGGGGTCATTATCCTTATCTAGTAGAACTAACACTTAGTTATGTTATTGTTATCTAATATTAATTTTAGTTATGCTAGGCAAAAAAAATAGATGGTCTCAATTAAAAGTGTGGTAAATATTAAGTTGTATTAAGGCAATGATTTTTGGCCAAAAGGGTGTTTGAGACCAACATAGTGTTCACATTGTGTTCCCTAAATATGTGGACAAGGATTTGGGAATGTTGGCCGCAAAGCCTGTGATTTACACTTAGACGAGGATTCAAGCCTAAATATCATTGTTATGAGAGTGTTATCTTTGGTGCAAGTTGGGTTCACCAAGGGTATTTTTGAGATTTATCCTAAATCTATGTTTGATGAGTAGGTTTTAGCAATCACTTAGGTTTTAAAATCTAGAAAAGAATTTAAAAAATGATGCTAAATATATTGTACAAGTGAAACTGATATGCAAAAAACAAGTTCTAACCTATATGCATTTTTTATATTTTTATAATTAGACTAGTGCTTTGATTATAAGGAATAAAATCTTTATTCTTTTAGCATGGGTTCAAGAGAATAATGCAAACAAATAAATTTAGCCTAGATGTAGTCTAAATACCTTTTCAATTTTGATGCCTAATTGTTAGCTTTTGATAATATATGACATGGGAGAAAGCAATCACAAGATATAAGAAATGTTAAAAAGTAAGATATGGAAATCTGCAAGAATGCCAAAATATGCTATAAATGGAAAGTTACGGAAATAGTACAATGCAATGTAATGGAGGAAATGAACACTCCAAAACTCTGATGAAAAACTACACTATACCTCCTCACAACTCCATAGTAATATTCTATATCTATATCTCTCACTCTCTATTCTAGGGCCTATATATAAGAAGACAAGTTACTTAGCCCTAACTCTTCCTAGCTATCTTTCCTATGACTCATGTACAAGTGGACTCCTTGTACATTTACATAATTGCACATTGACACATGCATTTATTACTTCTATCTCAAGTAACCTCAGAAAATTCCCTAATCTAATAATATACCCAAGGTGGTACATTAACATGTACCCTAATCATGTAATTTACTATAACACCCCCTATATTACATTATTTGGGTATTGAAGACTTTAGTCTTCAATATGGATCTTCATCTTGATCTAGGATTTTGTACTCTCTTTGTTTATTTTTTATAACCTGTTCAAGCAAGTGGTCAGTATCTTCATAAAATGTTATCCTTACTAAAAGAGCTTTGACTTCATGATCATTTGTAGGATCTTCCAGTTCTTTAATTTCTTCAATCCTCTGAGCTAGGTATCCTTTTTTATTTCCTTCTTGATATTCCAACTGTAAATAATTGTTTTGATGTTGAAACTATTTTTGACGTGGATTATTTTGATATTACCTTGGTTGGAATACCCTATTTGGTTGGCTTCCATAGTTCATTTGATTTCCTTGATTCTGGTTTCTTGGATTGAATCTGCAATAATTAGTGATATGACCTTTTCTCTTGCATATCTGACAATATATGTAATTCTCTTGTCTTCATATTTTGAAGATGTTATGTTTCCTTGTGGAGTATCGTTTGAAACCAGTGCAGTGTTATTCATTTCATATTTCAATGATATTTCTACCTCATATTCTTGAAGAATGTTGATTAGTTCATCAAATGATGTATCTTTACTTAGAACCTATAAAGATGTAACTAGATGCTTGTAGCTTTCTAGAAGTGCTCTCATGGTTATTTGAAAAATAAATTTATCTTCAATATTTTCACCTAAGGTTAATATTTTTCCCTTAATGTTTGCTACCTTCCTTAGGAATAGTTCTATATTTTCTCGACGGTTCATTTTCAAGGTGTGTAATTGAGTTTGAAGATTTAAGATAGTGGCTTTATTTTTTCCTTCAAATATTTTCTCTAAGGTTTTCCAAGCTTTTGTAGATGTTCCTGCTAAACTAATGTAAGGTTGTATTTCATATGTGATGGCAAAATTTATTATCATTAATGCCTTAGCATCACTTTCTTTGAATTTCTAAATCTTTGTATCACCTGAAGTTGGTTTAGTTTATGTTCCTTTGATAATTTTCCAATGTTTTTCAAATATGAAAATAGCCCTTACTTTTTTTTTCCATTAGAAGTAATTTGGACCCTTAAGTAGGTGATATTTTGTAAGGATGAATTTTTTTGTGGTCATGGTGGTCCTTGTAGGCTACCTTATAACTCCCTAGTCTAAAATATGTGAACTAATTTGATAAAACCTTTCTTAAATTTAAGTTTTGTAGGCTTCCTTATATCTCCCAAGTAAATATGCTCTAGGATTTGATAAATAGCTTAGAAATAAATAGTTCACCTTATGAGTTTATTTTGTAATATTTTGTAAATGATAATAATCAAATCCTGTTTTTCCTTGTTTCTTCCAGTGTAGTTATCAATATTGACGAAGTTCTATGGTTGCATTTCTTTTGTCTCTTAAATGTGAGTAATAGACAAATGTGATCAATTAATTCCAACTCTATATGTAAGCAATAGATTTTCTTCTCTATTCAATAATTTAATTTTCTAAATTCCAAGTATTTATAGTTTGATGTAGTATGCCTTATAACTCCCTACTTAGGAATATTTAGAAAATAATAATAATATTTGCAAATTGATATTTTAATTTATCAAGGTTGGCAACCTTATATCTCCTACTTGATTATTGCAAATATTGTAATATGTATGTGCACTTCAAATATTACACCTTGAAATATCACTTGCTTTATAATTCACTAGTGCTTGGTTAATTTATGTTCTTCCAATGCAATAATGAATTTAATATTTATAAGGTTCACCTTATAGCTCCTTTAATATTAATATAAGCAAGTAAATAAATTGATAATACCTTTATGGTGTTGTGTGCAATATTCCTTTCCTCAATACTCGTTGCTTCAACAAATCACATGAACATTATAGCTCCTTGATAATCTCTTCTCCAACGAATGTTGTATCTCCTTGATAATCGCTTCTTACGAACGTTGTATTTGTAGGACAATGTTGAGCATTCAATGCTCCTTTTCCTCATCAAAGTTATCAACCTCTTGAATGGACTTTGACCTTGCTACAAATCATACTTTAATGTTATATCTGTGTGCTCCTTTTTGTGTGTATTGAATGCTCTATGCTCCTTTCAACTTTATCTAGTAATGGATTTGTTCCTAGGAGTTTTGCTCCTCTTCCTTGATGTCTTCAACACTTGGCATGAGTGTTGTGTAGGTGGTGAATGCATTATTATTCCTTCTTTCTACTTTCAACACTTGGCACGAGCATTACTCAAGTGTGTGAGTGGCTAATGAATATTGATTTTCCTCCTTGAAGGTGTTATATGATGGTGTAACATTCCTCCTTCAAAATTATTGCAATCGCTATATCCTTCGAAATATGGTGTAACGCTTCTAGAGTGAGCATTCTCTAACCTTAAGCATTTCCTTACAACCCATGAATTAGAGAGACAAGTGGTGCATCTCCTTTAGCATGTAAATATGCCCTAATGCTATTTTAGTCCTTATCTTACAAGTTGTTAATAGTTTTCTTCAATGCTTCTTTCTTCTTGCTAACAATTTCACTAACGCTTCTTTCTTCTTGTCAATCGAATGCTAGTTATGTTATCTAAAATCTATCTCTAGCTATGGCAGTTCTAGGTGATGCAATGGTGGTTCTATCGTAATCCAAGGGTGGATTTGAGAGCTTCTTCTCAGTGATCAATTTCTCTAAGCTTGATCTTGGGTATTGCACCTTAAAAATTTTCTTATTCTTTATACTTTTATAGCTAACAACATGCTAGTTTGAGTGATACATTTACAACGTAAATGATAGCTAACATATATGGACAATGGCTTCTTCATGATATCCTATGCTTCAATTTTCTTGGTATGATTTTATAGTTATTGAGGGTGTCTTTAGACACCGTAATGAGAGCCTTTTGTTAGCTCTTCTCTCTGACTCGGATAGAGCCCTTTCTCTAGCCACTTTGTGATAGGTCTTGTTGGCATTGACGTGTCCTTAAGACACTCAAACCTTGTCCTTTTGCTATGTAGGATAGAGGATGGTGGTAAAATATGCTAATGTAAGTACGTTTACAAAAATTAAAATAGAATATTTGAATTTGCACCTTTGTTTGGGATCTTCAAATCTCCTTTTGCAAGATTTTTTTATGTTGAGTATAATGGTGGCTTCTTTGTACTATTCCTTGTAGGTAAGGGATGATTTTATGTTGTCTTATTTGTTAGACAAATCTCTCCTTTTCTTGGTTAATCTAATAATGAACCCAAGCTAATAATCATGTAGCTAATATGCCCTTAGAGTGGTTTAATCTTGCACTAATCCTTAGTACACTTTTTTTTTTTAAGCGAAAAACCCCTTACAGGGCTGCATTGGTTTGAGAGACCACGAACAAGGGGTTCTACACCGTCAAATTCATCCGTGAGTCACACACGACCCTACCCGCACCAACATTATCAATTGGATTTTGGATACCCAATTCAGCTTTTTGGTAGGGTGGAGATTTGAACCTGGGACCTCTCTTGGAGGATTTCCCTCTCCTCTCCAACTCACCTACAACACCTGAGTGAGAATCCTTAGTGCACTTTTAATAATATTTAAGAGAAACTAATATAGTGCAACTACAATATTCTTATTACTCCTTAATAATATGCACTAATGATAACTCTTAAATAATTTACACTAGCTCTATAATCTCTGCAATCTAATGTAGTCAACTTTTTTGTAATTAGACAATAGGAAGATGATATTTTTCTTATTTTAATGTGTAGGTAATAACCTTAAAAGAACCTTTCTTCTACACTTCCCTTGAATACTTTAAAATGAAATCTTTTCCTTGAAACTTTAATTCTAATGAGGTGCTTAATGAAGCTAGGTAATTATTTGAATATGAGTGTTCAAGTAGTGAGCCCTTTGCACCTAAGTTGCTTACCTTTAATGATATTTATATATCTTGGTGTTTTGATTCACCAATTTGATACTTGGAATGGTAGTAAATCACAACTATGAATCCTTTAGTATTCTACTGTAGATTCAACAGATCTCATTTCTCTGAATGAGCCTTCTAGCCTTCAACGACAATCTTCAAGCCACTTAGGTTTGGTAGTAAGTTTTGGTTCTTTCCTCCTTGTCGAATTTTGACTTCAATCTTGATCTTCTTCTCAAGAATATGAATGTCTTGAGATCTTCAGTATTCTCCTTCAGGATTTGGAACTCCTTGCCAAATTCTTCTCCTTTTGGGCTTGTTTTTGAATGACAACAATTGTCCCAAATCCTTCACTATCAGGAGCTTCTCCTTGGTAGTGAATTTCTCTAATGATTTCTTCTAGGAACTCCTTTAATGAATTAAACAAACTCTACAATAAGGCTCTCAAGCCTTATTGTTTCTTCTTGAGACCTCTCCAAGGTCTTCAGTCTTGCAGCTTATTTAGTCTTCTTAATGAGACCTTTACTTCAACCTTATGTTGTGGAAGTGTTGGCAATGAGATCTTCCTCTCAGATATTTGAAATCTACTACTTCTAAAATTAGGTACAAGACATTGCTAGTCCTTATTCAATATTCCAAAATTGGAAGTTCTTCAATAGGACCTTTTGTGGGTCTTCTTTAGCTTCTTCTAGTAGAATTCTTTAATATGTTGGTTTCAATGGAGATCACCAATCTCTTATATTCTTCTGGACTCTTCTCTAGAATCTCTTCAACTTCTTCAGGCTGATTTCTTTAATCAGTTATTTGCAGTCTTCAATGGAGATCACCAATCTCTTATCTTATAGGACTCTTCTCTAGAGTCTCTTTAGTTCCAGTAAGGCTACTCTGGCCTTTTCTTCTTTTGCAATGTGCAGGTCTACAACAAGGCTTTTCTCAGGTTTCTAAAATATCCTCTTCTTTTGTTTGTTTCTTCAAGTGTTGGATTAATTCTGAAGATGATATTCTTCATATATCTTTGTAGGAAGCTTTCCATATTTCTTTGAATCTCCTTTTTCTAGCAACAAAGTATTAGGACTATAATGGAAGAATTTCTAAATGATGAATCTTCACTAGTTTATTTTTCAATCTAGTGGAATGAATGTTGAGTCCTAGTCTTGCCGAGTTTTTCTACAACTCTATGGAAAGGCTCTAGCCAAATGCAATCTCAAAAATTCTAGAACTGAGATTTGCTTCTCTCCTCTCAATCTCTCTCATGGCTATTTTTATTCCTATCTGATATATCGTGGCTCTGATACCACTGTTAGCTTTTGATAATATATGACATCGGAGAAAGCAATCACAAGATATAAGAAATACATAAAAAGGAAGATAATGGAAATTTGTAAGAATGCTGAAATATGCTATTAATGGAAAGTTACAAAAATAGTACAATGCAATATAATGGAAGAAATGAACACTCCAAAACTCTAATAAAAAACTGCATTTTACCTCCTCATAATTCCATAGTAATATCCTATATCTATATATCTCACTCTCTATTATGGGGCCTATATATAAGAAGATAAGTTGATTGGCCCTTACTCTTCCTAACTACCTTTCCTATGACTCATGTACAAGTGGACTCCTTAAACATTTACATCATTGCACATTAACACTTGTATGTTTATTACTTCTATCTCAAGTAACTTAAGATAATCCCCTAATCTAATAATGTATCCAAGGTGGTACATTGACATGTACCCTAATAATGTAATATACTCTAACACTAATAAAAATATGTAAAAGCCTAGGTTCTTTTATTTCCAATTATATATATATATATATATATATATATATATATACTAAAGTTTTGATGTTTATAAGCCTAAGTTCTTTGATTTCCTTTAGAATGTGTGAAAAAACAAAAAATAAACAACAAGCAAGATACTTTTTGAATTTGAAATATAGAAACGAAAAGAAATGAGAATACCTCAAATTTTATGGTTGAATAGCTATTGAATATAGGATCTATTTTTTTTAGATTAGGGTCATATCCGCATGTGAATGGAGGGATTTGAGCTTGGGACCTCTCTTATCTTGATATTTTTACACAACCCACTGCCTCCAACTCCCCCACACGATCAGATTGAATCTAGGATATGTAAATTATGGATATAAACATAGGGACCAAACTCGTTTCTTCTTAAACTTTATCACCTACAAACCACGATCACTTTCAATAAACCTTTTGACCTACGAACTTGTAGGGACTATCATAGAATTTGAATCACCACTCTGCAACTTCGTAGCTTGTGAACCTGAATCATTGTTGGTGAATTTGTTCCTATAGCCTATGAACCTATAAAAAGAGACTAAAATGGAAAAACATAAGATCAGTTAGTTTTAGGGGGCCTTCTATAACTCTAGGGAAGATATTAAACTTTCTTACTAGCAATCACACCCCCTATTCTTTTGACAAAAGCGAATATAAACCTTTGGAAGATGATCTTAGCTAAACATACCAAAACTAAAGTGTTATGAAAGCTAAGATTCACAAATAAAAAGATGTAGATGATTAATATAAACTTAATATAGAAAATTCTAAATTTCAAAATGATTGTTTGACCAACTAAATGAAAATTACCACTTACAAGATGAATTTCCCATACTCAGAACAAAATCATAGCCTATAGAGTCTATTAATGGTGAATTTGTTTACAAAGGTGTAAAATTAGAGTCAAGCCACAAAGATTATATTTTTAATTTTTGTTAATGCCAAATATCTGGATGGAGTAAAAAGTTCAATGATCTTGCAAATAAAGAGCAGGAAAATTAAGTTCGCAACCTGCTAGTCTTGTAGGGGATAATTTTACAAGGAATGTCTACAAAGGTGAAAACAATACCAAAATTGATAGTTGATGATTTTGAGATAAATATGACAAGCTTTGATTAATTCCTGCAATAATATTTGGAACAAATTTGCTAAATATGAAAAGCGAGGTTAAGATGATAATATTTGTGAAAAATATGTAAAAACTAAGCATAATGAGTTAAAATAATAGCAAATGATCACATTGGAAAAACCCTATTTTATTGTGTAGTTGGCACTCCTACATGCAAGGACTCAGCGTATGTGACACCCAAAAAGGCACCTTTGATCAAGAGCCAAGAGCTTATAGAGAAGAACTAGCAATGTTTTACTTTAAAGTGTCAAAGTCTTGTAGCATATAAATCTTATAGCATGAAAAATCCATCATAGAATTCCTTTGCACAAGAAATTTGTGTTGATTTAAGAGTGAAGAGTCGAATTTATAAATTTTGAGAGGAGGGAGAGATGAGACAAGGTTGTTAAGTTCACATGGGGGATTTTAGTTTAGAAAAGTGAATTCAAATTGGCAAGAAAGCGGGATTGAAGATGTTGGTAAAATAAGATCATCTTATCAAAAGAAAAAATAATACAATATTGGAAAGATTCTTGAGGCACGACTATCTTATCATAGTTGGTATGGATAAGCATAACAACCCAGATGGAAAACTTTCTATCTTACAAGTTTTAGGGCAAAATCATTGCTTACAAAAATTTGCAGTCATAAACTTTTCTAGCCAACGAAAGTTTGCAGTCATGAACTTTTCTAGCCAATGAATTTGCACTTTTGACCATTGGAGGGGGAAATTTCAAAATTTTAACCACTAAAAAGGTTTATCACCAAATTGGAAAGTTCACCATCAATTATTTTCTCTTGTGGATGACAAATTTGTTTTGGAGGCTCAAATTTCATTATAAAAGCTAAAACAATCTTGGACAAGTTCTTAAAATTTTATATAATCCTAAAATACATTGAATAAATAAAATTAAATAATATATAACCCTCTAACATATTATTAAGATCCTTCCTTAATAATAAATTTTTAACAAATCAAAAATATCAATTTCTTAAAATTTTATTAAAATTATTTATTAAAAATAATTTTATTCACAAGAAATTAGTTATTCTTATTACTATAATAAACCTTACTTTATTTTGTATCGCAGCCAAAAGTGAGCGAGCACAACCAGGAGTGAGCATAGCCAGGAGTGAGCGAGCGTATCCAGGAGTGAAAACAACCAAGAGTGAGCACAACTACAGCCAGGAGTGAACACAACCAAGAGTGAGCACAACCGAAAGCAAGTGCGAGTGCATCTAAGAGTGAGTGAGTGCAACCAAGAAAGAGCACAGCCAGGATCAAACACAACCAAGAGTGAGCACAACCGAAAGCAAGTGCGAGCATAAGCAAGAGTGAGTGCAACCAAAAGCAAGTGTAAGCACAAGTCAGGAGTGAATGTAGCCACAAGCAAGTGCGAGCATAAGCCAAAAGTGAGTATAGCTAGAGACAAGAGTGCGAGTGCAAGTCAGGTGTGAGTGCAGTCGGTATCTAGTGTGCAGTAAAAAGCGAGTGTGAGCATGAGCTGGGAGTGAGTGCATCCAAAATAAAGTGCAAGCACAAGCTGGGAGTGAGGAGGAAGTGTGAGCAGGAAAGCAAAAAGTAGAAAGCAAAGTGTGATCAAGGAACAAGTGCCACTTCTTGTTCTAGATCTTAGGATAATTTAAAGGATTCATTTGAAAAAAATCTAGGTAACATGGAAAGAAAGTCATTTGTGAAAGTCCTTACTGAAAGTATGAATGGCCAAGTTGGAAGTTTGGATGCCCTAGCTAGCAATAAGGGGAAGAGAGAATCTATGGCAAACCCAGTCCAGGTAGTAGATTCTACACCAGAAGTGATTATCAAGGATGAGATGATTGAGCATGATATAATGATTCTTAAAACCAGAGGGTTAATTTGTAAGTTTCATGGATATTGGCTAGGTTTTTCTGAGATTCAAAATTGGATCAAGTGGAAGTGGGGATTGAATTCAAATTACTCCATGACTTTTCTTCCAAAAGGATTTTTCCTCATTATTTTCTCTAGTTCAGAAATAAGGGATAAAATAATGGATGGAGGCCCATGGTTTAGGGGTAAAGATGCATTATATTTAAGACCTTGGAGTGAGAATTTTTTTGTGGACACAAAAACTATTAAAAGGCTTCCGGTATGGATTAGGCTTTTTGGACTTCCTTATCAACTCATCAATAAGGAGGTTTTGAAGAGTATTGGTAATACTCTAGGTGAATTCATCCAAGAGGGACCAACTACTAAGGAGAGAAGGCATGTTGTATACACTCGAATATGTGTTGCCATGGATATTTCTAAACCTTTACCATAATCAATTAGGATTAAAACTGAATCAAGAGAATGGGATCAACAAGTGGATTATGAAAATATTGCATTTCGATGTCGCAAATATCATGAAACTAGGCACATGGCAAAAGACTACAAAGTAAAAATGGAGGAAGAGATGGAATTTTTTGGGCATGAGGGTAACTTCAATTTGAAACAAGGAGACCATATCACAAGAGAAGCTAGGTCAAATCAAGGATTTTCCACTCCTAAGAAAGTGGCTAGAAAAATCCCTCTACATCATCAAATGGCAAAGGCCATTACAGTTCACTCGAATCAGCCATTAGAAGAAAAAAAATGATATGGGGGATGAGGAAGTACAATGCGCAAGTTCAAATATAGAAGGAGCTAAAGGTGCGAAGGAAGAGGGGAAGGCAAATTTTAAAACAAAGGAAGATGGGGAGATGAATTTTAAAGCAAATGAGGTGAAGGAGGTCAAGCTTAATCTAGGTAAATCACCTTTATTATCCTCAAGTAGCTTAAAATCTTCTCCTTACAATAAAAATGAAAGTAGTATGGAGTGTATTCCTTGCACTTTAGGATTTCAAGAGCAGTATAGTAAAGAAAATCTTATGGAGGATATCCAAGGAAATTTAGGGTTTTCAGGCCAACATAAGAAAGTGATGACTATGGAGGATCATCTATGCAGTTTAGAGTTTTTAGGGCAACATAAAGAAGAAAATGCTAATGAGGCTATTCCTTGCACTTTTGACTCTTTAAGGCAACATAAATCTTTAGAAGATAAGTCTCATTTTGAACAATATGAAAAAATGGAAGAGATTGATGAAGATGAGAGTGTTGGCGAGAATGGAAGAAGGAGAGGAAGGCCATCAAAGCAGGAACAAAGAGAAAAAGAAACTCAAAAGGATATTGATCTAGGAAGCCAAATAAAAATATCACAGGTGTTAACAAGAAGTGGGGCTAAGCCCACTAACAAAAATAAAAAGTGTTGATGATGAAAATGATATCATGGAATATTAGGGGTATGAATAAAACCCCTAAAAAAGAGTTATTAAGAATTAATAGGTTGTTATAGCCCTGAGTTTATTTTAATACAAGAAACAAAATTAAGCAGTGAGGAATGTAAGGATGCTTTTAAAAAAATTTGAAGACAAGTGATTGTTTAGAACTTTCTTTTATAGGCTCCAACTATAGTTACTCCACATGAAAGATGTTGGAAGGACCTTAGCATATTTTTGTCAAATACAATGATGATTCATTGTGATCTATGGATTCTTGGGGTGATTTTAATATTTTTATATCTCCTTTGGAAAATAAGGGTGGCATTCTAGGATGGTCTAAATCAATGCAATATTTTTCTTCATTTGTCAATTCAAATGACCTTTGGGATGTTAGTCCCTCAAGATTTCAATATACATGGGATAATAGACGCATTGGAAAAATCATATAGCAGAAAGACTGGATAGATTCTTGTTATCCAATAATTGGTTGCAAACAAAGTATACAATCTCTTCAGATATTTTATTACGAGCATGATCAGATCACAAACCCATTCTTTTGACTTGTGAGTTACCTAATAATGGTCATCCAAAGCCATTTCGCTTCCAATCTATGTGGCTCCAAGACCCTGATTTTTTCCAGATGGTTATGTTATGGTGGGATGAATCAAAATTTGAAGGATCATGTATGTACAAGTTTGTTCAAAAGTTGAAATATTTAAAGGAGCAAATGAAGATATGGAATGCCAAATATTTTGGTAACATTTTTAAAGAAAAAAGAAATTGAATCCAAGCTCCAAAATTTACAAGAGATAGTAGAAATTAATGGAATGGATCAGGATTCTTATGTGAAAGAAAAACAATTACTTTCTGATTATCATAATGCATTGAAAAAGGAGTCATATTGGTTCCAAAAATCTAGAGAGAAATGGCTCAAGGAAGGAGATAGAAATACAAAGTTTTTTCATGCTACAACAAAAAAAATTTTATGTTTGTCATATCAAAAATATTATAACTCTAGATGGAAGAAATATTGAGGATGAAGAAGATATAAGGAAGGAAGCAATTAATTATTTCAAAAATATTTTGTCAGATTCTAGGCAAGATAAGGAGGCACAAGAAAAACTTCTGCAAAATATTCCATCAATTATCACTCAGGGACAAAATGAAAGCTTGATGAAGAAGATATCTATGGAGGAGCTCCATGAAGCAATTTTCTCTTTCCATCCTAACAAGGCACCTGGCCCCGATGGATTTCCTGCAATTTTCTTTCAAAAATTTTGGGATTTATTGAAGAGTGATATGTTAGATGCAGTGGAAGAGGCCCGAAAAAGGAAGGCTATAATAAGTGAGATCAATGCTACTTTTATTACCTTGGTTCCCAAGAAGGGTGACACAAAATATTTTGATAATTTTCATCCAATAAGCCTTTGTAATATGATTTACAAGATCATTTCAAAAATTATGGCAAACAGGTTGAAGGGCATTCTAGGGTGTCTTATCTCAGAGGAACAAGGTGGCTTTGTTCAAGGTAAACAAATTCTTGATGGTATAATTATTGCACAAGAGGCCATACATTCTCTTCATTCCATGAAAAAACTAGGTATGCTTTTGAAATTAGATATGAACAAAGCATATGATAGGGTTTCCTGGAATTTTCTACATGCTATTCTCAAAAAGTTTGGCTTTGATTATAGTTGGTGTGAGTGGATTAAATGTTGTTATAGCACTGCAAAATTTTCTATTTTGATCAATGGTTCTCCTGTTGGGTACTTCAAGTCATCTTGTGGACTTCGTCAAGGTGATCCTCTTTCTCCTTATCTATTCATTATTTTGGTAGAAGCATTAGGGAGAGCCTTTTCAAAGGCAAAAATGGAAGGAAAAATCAAGGGTATTCAAGTTGCAAAAAATGGTCCCTTTGAATCTCATCTCCAATTTGTTGATGATACTTTTCTTTTGGGCCATCCCTCAGTCAGTGAGGCCATGGAGTTTAAATCAATATTATCATGCTATGAGAAGGCTACTGGACAGTTGGTAAATACTTCAAAATCCAGGATTTTTTCATTAATACTGCCCTAGATTTACAACAAATTATTGTGAATATTTTAGGGTTTAAAATTGAAAATTTTCCATCAACCTACTTGGGTATTCCTTTGTCTCATAAAGGAAATAAAAAGGAGCTTTGGATCTCTTTTTTGGATAGAATGAAAGCTTGCTTGGCAGGTTGGAAAGGTAAGTTCTTAACCATGGCAGGAAGGCTACAACTCATAAAGACTACTTTGCAATCCATTCCTATTTATATGATGTCACTTTCAAGACTGCCAACAGGTATTGCATCAAAAATTGATAAAATTCAAAGAGACTTTCTATGGAAAGGTTGTGAGGAAAAATTTAGGTTTCCTCTTTGTAAGTGGGATAGGGTTTGCAAAGGAAAGAATATTGGAGGAGCAGGCTTACGAAATTGCAGACTTATGAATTTGGCATTAGGAGCAAAGCTTGGGTGGAGATTATTCAAAGATCAAGGAAAGAATTGGGTAAAAATATTACTTCAAAAATATATAGGTTCTCTTGATGCAATGAAATTGTTTAGGAAAATAACTCTACCCAAAGGATCGTCAACATGGAACTTCATATCAAAGAGTTTGCAATTGATAAAGAAACATATTAGATGGTCAATCAATGAGGGGAGTTATGCAAATTTTTGGTTTGATGCTTGGTTGAAGCCTTATCCTCTTATCTCTGACTCAAAATGGAAACCATTGGCTCAAGCGTGCCTAGCATGTAAAGGTCCAAAGGTCAAATATTATATTATTATGAGCAAAAACTCCAGATCATGGATTTCTTTTAGTAACCTGGTTGAAGGAGAGGAACTCAAACAAATTGCAGATGAACTTCAAAAGATGCTTCGAGAGTTTTATTTGCCGATTTTTACATGAAAGGATGAGTTGGTTTGGAATTTATCAAAGGATGGTGGATACTCAGTCAAGTTGGGATATGAGGATTTAGAACAATCAAAATTTCCTTCTCCCAAATATTTTCCTTGGAAGAATGTTTGGTCATTAGAGGCTCTCCCTAAGGCCTCAACATTTCTTTGGTTAGCAGTTCAAAGTAAGATTCTTACGGAGAGAGTCTACAAAGAAGAGGATATTATGGACCCTTCAGATGTGCCTTGTGTGAGAAGGATTTAGAAACGTCGGACCATTTACTTCTTCATTGTCCGTTTGCTCACACCATTTGGGGTTATTTTTTAAAAATATGAAATTATATTGGGTAGCTCCATCAACATTGAAAGAGTTGATAAAATGTTGGATAAATTATTTCAAAGCTAAAGCATTATGTATTCTTTGGAGGATTGGCCCTGCCATTATTTGTTGGAATTTATGGCTTGAAAGGAATAATAGAATTTTTAAAAATAAATATCAAAATCATGCCCAAGTTTGGAACCGTATTAGTGCCTCTCTTGTAGAATGTCTACAAATATGGTGCTCATCATGGGAAGTCTCAATTGCAAAAAAAGAGGTGCTAATAACTTGGCTACAGGATTTGAACATACATGGAAGAGTCATCTGCGACAACGAAATTAAAACAAAGGATCTACTTCGATCTATGGTAAAATGGAAATGTCCAAAAATTGGGTTTATCAAAATTAATTTTGATGGTGCTTCTAAAGGAAATCCAGGAAAAGTTGGTGGAGGTGGTGTTTTTAGAAATAGTGAAGGCAAAATTCTCCTCACTTATTCAGAATCATATGGAACTTCAACTAACAACTATGCAGAGGCTAGGGCACTTCTTACAAGGATTAAAATTGCAGCAGAAAAATGATGGAAATATATTTCAATTGAGGGGGACTCACAAATTATCATCAATGCTATTAACAAAAATGGATGTGGAGACTGGATAAAAAATAATATTATTGTTGATGTTCATCATCTATTACTAGAGGCAATCTCCTAGCAGTGTGAGCATATTTATAGAGAAGGAAATCGAGTAGCAGATAAATTAGCGAATTATGGTGTTGATCTTCATCCTAGTGAAATTCAAATTTTAGAAGGCAACTGGCCAAGTGAGATTTTATGTCTTAATCAAAATGATGTCAAGGAGTTGATTGTGGAAACATAGCACTTTGAGGAAGTTGAAGAATATATTTAAGAGAAAAAAAAAGAAAAACCATGATAAAAATGTATGCTACAACAAATGTAATATTTTGGTATTTTGATGGGAGTGGCCCCCAATAGAAGCCACATATAACCTATTAAAAAAAATAAACCTCTTGTCGAGCTGATGGTTGGGGGCCTCGTCCGTTGGTGGTTGCAGTAATTCGAGCTACTGGAGGCTGGGATGCTCAGCCTAATCCACCAGATAATGTAGACATTGCTAGAGGTTGGGACGATGCGCCTAAGTCCACTAAGCTCATTGATGACTCGAGCTGGGGCGTCATTCTGATACCTGCAAATACTTGGCAGAACCTGGTGGATGAGGAAAACCACCAATCACTCTCTCCACAGGCAAATTAGTTTTTTTATTTTCTATGCTTTGATGTAATTTTGTGATCTTTGGAATGTACTTATTTTTATACCATCCAAACTTTTTTATTGTATTATTATGTATTTTAATTTAATTCAACTCAACTTTACATCAAAAAAATAAAATAAAAATAAACCTTACTCATTTTTAATAACATTCTTTATATATATATATAGCAAAGTTAAGAGTAGAGTAGCAGGTTCCATTTGGAGTAAAGTCAAGTGAATGTATGAGATATCTCACGACATTTAAAAGAACCTAACATACTATATGAGTTTAAGTAGCAAATTTTTAGCGACTCCTTACATATCATGGACCACATCTTCTACGTATCCCATATTTAGCGGTGACGAACGTGGATTTTATTATATTTTTATTATTTTAAAGAATTGATTAAAAAATTATATTTTTTCTATAGGTGCGATTTTAAATTTAAAAAACTATTATTTTAGTAAAGTTTTACCTTAAATAAAAAAAGTAAAAAAATAAAATAAAAACGGCCAACTTAAAACTAATAAAAACTCAATTCAAAGTCCAATATACTAACCATGGAACCTTGATAGAATTCAATGCATTCTTAAATGCAATGAAGAGAGTCTGCAAACCTATAGACTCACACAGTTGACTGATCGGAAGGTTTATACATTTTGCCACGAAATTTATGGGTTCCCGAGAATCTGCCTTTCCCCGTGGATTTTGTCGATGAATTTAGTGGAATAAGCGAATCACGCTAAATTAGTCAAAGGTTACGTTATCATTCTTGGTCTTTTGTGCCTCTGAAGTCTTCGACTGTCTCTTCTGACACCTCAGAAGATGTATGGCCCTTAGCGTGTTTTCTACATAATTGTCGTTACCCCCCCCCCGGAATCTCGCTCTTAATGCATCTCTGCATATGCATGTACTTGTTGACTACATTAAAAAAATAATAATAATGTATTCTTAAGACGTTTTTTATTTTAAAAGATTAGTGTTTTGAGTAGACTATCTCAATTTAATTTTTTAAATAATCAAAAAAATTCCAATAATTTTCTAAAGGTAATCCTTACCCAACAAAAATAATAATAATGATGCAATTTAGTTAAACTGTGTAGAAGTCTCTATATGCAGCTTTTACTTGTTATAGAAGGGCTTTGGCCATTTCTATAAGGTTATATTTTTATTAAAAATTTGGATTTAAAAAAATTATTATTATTAAATTTATTAATTTTTAATTAAACATAATAAATTATATGAATAGATTAATTTTAAAGTATGTTTAATAAATATATTTAATAAAAGGATGAATAGTTTATAAGTTTTAAGGTGATAAATAATGAAAAGAGAGGTTCACATCATAAAGTATATATTTTAAGTTCATGTGTACATTAACATTTTATGTTATCAAGAAAAATGGATGTGAAGATTTGATAAAAAATGATATTACTCTTATATACATTTACTATTTTTGGAAACATAATCTTGAAAATGTTAAGATGTTTATAGAGAACATAAATAAACAAATAAGGTAGTGGATAAATTAGCTAATGATAGTGTTGATATTTGACTTAGCAAAACTTGAATTTTAAAAAATAATTGGTCAAAGAAGATTTTATCTCTTAATAAAAATTATAACAAAGAGTTGATAGAAGAAGTATACCAATTTAAGAAAAAGAATAATTGTGATAAAAATACAAATTAAATATGGTCTCATTAATACCTAGGTGTTGTAGGTGAGTTGGAAAGGAGAGGGCAATCCTCCAAGGGAGGTCTCAGGTTCGAAATCTCCACCCTACCAAAAAGTTGAATTGGGTACCCAAAATCCAATTGATAAAATCCAATTGATAATGTTGGTGTTGGGAGGTCTCAGCTTTAAAAAAAAATATATGGTCTCATTAATCTAATAGCAAATGTAATATTTCAATGAGAGTAATCTTAGTAAGAGTCAGTAAAAGTCACATCTAACCTATTAAAAATAATAAGAATAAAAGAATAAAAAAATAGACATCTAAGATGGTGGAGGATCTAGGAAGAAAAGAAAAGAAAGAATAAAATTTATGATATCATTATACAATATAATGTAAATAATTATTATTGTATCTCTAAAATAAATAGTTAGATTTTATACTTAAAATTTTATTTATAATAATATTTATTAAAATATATAAAAAAATTATATAATAATTTTTAAATTTTGATATTATGTTTCGAGAGACAGTGCAACGGTTTGAGCTTTGGTTCTTTTTCAAGAGGTTTAAGGTTCAAACCTTAACATAAATGAATGTGCAAGGAAGGTGAATGTGTTCATAAAAATATATATATTATATTTAAAATTTGATATTTAAAAACAAATACAATAATTTATTTTTAAATATAAAAAAACTTATAAAACTATAAAAATTAAGATTTCAATTATATTTCTTATACACAAAAGGATTCAACAGATTATACTTCATCAGTAAATAAAAAGCAATATAAAACTTAACTTCCCTTATTTAATGGGAGGTTTACTAATTCATGTCCTTTTAAAATTTAGGCTTAAATATTTTACATCCACAAGTATATACAATATAGTAAAGCAAAGTGTAAATAGTAATTTGAGTATTTTTATTAGTAAATAAGTAAATCATATTAAAGATGACTATTTGAGTATTTTTATTAGTAAATAAGTAAATCATATTAAAGAGGACATGTTTGCAAATAAATTATATGTTATGTAATTATAAAGTAAATATAAATGCATTTAAATTTTGCATCCATGATTAACTATATTAGTGAGACATAAATACAAAATATTCAATGGCATCCAATTACCTATGTGAATTGTAGGATTTTATGTAGGTTTAAGTTGGTTATAATTTATTATAAAGGTAAAATGCAATAATTTAAGTAGAGATTTTATTTTGCAGGATTTTATATAGGTTTAAGTTGGTTATAGTTTATTATAAAAGTAAAATGCGATAATTTAAGTAGAGATTTTATTTTGGGTCATCTTTTTTTAGTGAGCTCATGGATTTAAAACCATTATTATTATATTATGAGAAGGTTATTAGACAATTAACTAATACTGTGAAATCTAGGATCTTTTTTAAAAATATAACCTTAGATTTATAATTAATTATCGTGGATACTTTAGAGTTTAAAATTAGGAAAAAATCATCGACATATTTGGGTATTTCTTCCTTTAATAAAGGAAAGAAGGAGAGCTTTAAAAATTTTGGATGGAATGAAATCTTGTTTGCTAGGTTGGAAAGGTAAGTTCTTAACTATGGATGGAAGGCTACAATTTATAAAGACTATATTGTAATCCATTCCTATTTTATATGATGTCACTTGCAATATTTTCAATAGGTATAGCATCCAAATTTGATAAAATTCAAAGAGATTTTTTTTGGAAATGATGTGGAAAAAGTTAGGTTTTGTCTTTGTAGGTGGTATGGGCTTTATAATGGAAAATATATTGGAGGGGCAGACTTGCAAAATTGCATATTTATGAGTTTGGCCTTAGGGACAAAACTTGGTTGAAGACTATTCAAAGATCAAGAAAAGAGTTGGGAAAAAATGTTACTTCAAAAATATGTAGGTTATCTTAATGCAATGAAATTATTCATGAATTGAACCCTACCTAAAGAATATTCAACATGGAACTTTTGGCAAATATATTACTTCAAATATATGATATGAACCTCTTCTTCTCATGTGAATATTTCACCTCGAAGTTCTTAGTTTTGAGTTGTACTGAGATAAGAAATTTAGTGCCAAAGATAATTATAACTATGATTACAAAGAGTATTGATAAAAGCAACACTAATATCGTATATCCAATAACATAAATATTCATTAAATAAAACATGAAAATGTAAAATAATAGTAATTGTAAGAATTTGGGACAAGTAATATTACTATCATTGGCCTCTTTGAGGGGGCAACCCCCTTCAAGATATTCAAATTCTTCACCAAATCCATAAGGGTTACATCCTTACCTTTTTATAATATTTACAAGCATAATTACTAACATTCTATGAAAATCTACTGATATTATTCCTAACTACATATTCAATGACAAATACGTTTATGATTCCAAAGTGGTTACATACATGATTCTATGACACACTCCTACCTATATCTAACTTAACACATGGTCCACTTCTAACTTAATATGTGGTCCACTTTACATACAATATCATATGCCACTATGAGTTACAATTATGGGGTACATAGCATGCCACCCCCTTAGAGAAGCTTTGTCCTCAAAGTTGAAAGGTTGGAAACTACTACTGAAACTCTTGCTGGTTGCAACCCTTGCCACTTCAAAAGTCCTTTAGTCATATCTTGAGAGCAAAGATATCAAGTTCTACAATCCATAATGATTATAGGTTACAAAAGAATGAATCCTTCTTCATCTAATTAAGGTAGAATTATCTATACTTGGGTATGTGTTCTCACCAGCTTCTTTAGGCAAGATACATGAAAAAATTTATGAATCTTGGATATAGTCAACAACCCCAACTTGTAAGCAACATCCCCTATGATCTTGTTTTTATTTGCCTATTATTTCATGGGGTTATGGGTAGTTGCTAAATTCTATTTTAGAGAAGCTAATACTTCCTACCTATGATTGAGGACTATGTCAACTACTTCAACCTTTGACCTACCTGGTAGGTGTGAAATATTGGAGGCGGTTGACCATATACTGCCTCATACAGTATCATCCTTGTGGATGTACGAAAAGTGATGTTGTACCACCATTCTACTACATAAAGCCATTAACTCCACTTAGATTGATTATTAAATATAAAATATCGAAGATATATCTCAAGGTATTTATTTACCACCTTTGTTTGGTCATCAATCTATGGGTGGTAGGATGTGTTTCATTTCAATTATCTTCCCTAGATGTGATGGAGCTCCTCCCAAAATTTACTAGTGAACACCTTGGCATAATCACTGACTATTGAATGTGGGATCCTATGGAGTTGAAATATCTAATCCATAAAAATTTGTGTCATTGTCCATATAGTATAAGGGTAACCTAAGGAGCAAAAGTGGGTATATTTGGTCAATCTATCTACAATCACCATGATAATAGATTTTCCATCAGATAGAGTGAGCCCTTCAATAAAGTTCATAGAAATATCTATCCATGGTGACTTTGGAATTGGTTAATATTGAAGTAACCTCGGTGTGTTGATTGTTTTTCCTTTTTGGTACTGGCAGGTATCTTAAGCATCCATAAACTATTTTACATTAGACTTTAGCTTAGGCTAATAAAAACTATGTTTTACTTATTCATAGGTTCACGAGAAGCCCATGTGTCCCCCTATTGGAGGAGAGTGAAGCTCTTTGAAGTCGATGCAATAACAACTTGATGCCTATAGCACAATTCCTCCTGCTTTCAAGAATAATGTGAATTGTCCCTTGCCACTATCTAAAGTTCTTGAATAATTTTTGCAATTGTGGGACCATCCTACCATTCTAACTTAAGTGCCTCTAGCCATTCAACCCTAAGAATGGATACTGCATAAAGGGTATTTAAATTTTTGGTAGTTTAAAAAGGTATCGATGACCACATTTTTTTTCCTTATGATAGACAATATCATAGTCATATCCTAAGAGCTTAGTGACCCATTTTTGTTGCTCAAGAAAATAAATCCTTTGATATAGGAGATACTTGAGGCTACAATGATATGTCTTGATGTTGAAATGTCAACATAACAAGTATGATCACCAATGGAGGACTCCAAAAATAAAAGCCATCATCTCCTTCTCATAAGATGATTTTGGAATATTCTACCCTAATAAGGCCTTGCTTATGAATGCAAGGGGTCAACCTTCTTGCATGAGTATAGCCCCCAACCCCACTCTTGAGGTGTCACTTTCTATTACAAAGGTTTTGGAAAAATCAAGGATTGCTAAGATTGGTGTGTGGCACATAGCATTCTTCAAAGTCAAAAATCCTTGTTTGGCTACATTGTTCCATGCAAACATATCCTTATGAAGCATAGCTATCAAAGGTGCCATAATTTTCCCATAATCCTTGACAAATTTTTGATAGTACCCTGTGAGGCCGAGGAATCCTTGAAGCCTCTTTAATGTTTGGGGTTTGTGCCACTCAATAACTTTAATATTTGTTGGGTCAATGTGTACACCATATTTGGCCACAATATACCCTAAATGTTTCACATTGGTTGCTCCAAAGGTGCACTTAGATCTATATAAGGTCCAACACCTATTCCACATGTTATAGGTGCTCTTCCCATGTCTTTTTGTATACCAGTATATCATCAAAATATACCAATATAAACTTTCATATATGTGGTCTAAGAACCCTATTCATCAATACTTGAAAATTTGACAATACATTGGTGAGACCAAACGGTAACCAATAACTCATAGTGCCCCTCATGAGTTCTAAAAAAAATTGGCTATGTCATCCTTATGATATGAATCTGATGGTATCCTAATCAAAGGTTTAATTTGGTAAAGTATTGAGCACCATGTAGTTCATCCAACAAGTCATCAATCATAGGATGGGGAACTTATCCTTGATGGTGATATTATTGAGTTCATAAAATTCCACACACATTCTCCATGATCCATCCTTCTTTCTTACCAATAATACTGGGGTTGAAAAAGGGCTTAAGCTTGGATGGATTAGTCCTACTTCCAATAGTTCCTTTACCATTTTCTTAATCTTATTCTTCTTGTGATAGGGTTACCTATACAATTGAATGTTTGGAGGTTGACTTCTGAGTACCAAGTTGATTCTATAATCTTCCAACTGACTAGGAGGTAACTATTGAGGCCCATTGAAAACCCTTTGATTCTTGGATAGAACAACTAACAAGCCTGAAGGCGTATTTTCATCCTATATAGGATATAGTCGCATTTGGCAAATTCTACCCACTACTGCCCTATGACCCTTCTTAATTAGTCATTGCATCTAATGAGATGGTATTCTTTGGGTTTTATCTATTTTACTTCCTAAATGGTGTGTTTTCTATTATTGACAGTGAACTGCATCCAAACTTTTGAGAAGTCCCACAGCATTGTTCCTAATGTTCTTAACCATGGGCAACCCAACACTATGTCCACTCCTCCTAATGGAAGTTTGTAGAGATCAGTCTAACATTGATAGTTGTCTATGGATAGATGGGCCCTTTAACACCTCCCATTACAAGTCATGATATCACCATTAGCAATTTTTACCTTGATTTGATCCTGATCACAAATAAAACAATCTAGGGTCAATAAAGTTATTTGTGCTACCAAAGTCCAATAGTATTAAAACCTTGTTCCCTTTGAGAAATTGATAGACTATCATGCACTAGGGTGTTGATATTCTAGAAATAGCATTCAAATTTCAAACAAAGGATGGAAGTTTCTTCTACAATACTTTCGAGTGAAGATTCTATATCCAATATTTTTGGTTTCTCTTCTACTAATTCCATAAATTCATCCACTATGTATATAGAAGAAGATAAAGTATTGTTCATATCCATAAGGAAGAGGTATTGTGTTTGTACCTGTGGACCATGACCTATTTTTTATCATAGTTATGACAACGCCCTTGGGCTCTACTATTTTCCATATTTACAAGCATTAGCCTCTTGACCATGGGAGCCTTTGGAGCATTATTTTTTATGGATGTGAAAGTTCTATTATGGAATATCAGGGGTCTAGAAGGATTTTTTTGGGTATTTCATTTGCTCTTCATAATTTTATCTAGCCTTATGGCAATTATGTAGGTGGCTAACTTGAGCATTTGGATTCAAATATTATTTCTTCCTTAAGGCCACTAATAAAATAACTCTTGAAGAAATCATCGAGGAGAGCTTCAATTCTATTAGAGGGATTCTCCAAAGCAATAATATACTCAGGTATAGTACTTGTTTGTCGAAGCTTAGTGAGGGCACCAATAAAATATTCAAACTCTAATGACCCAAATCAATTGAGGAGTTCCCTCTTGAATTGTGTCCTAAGATTTGGGACTTGTTTCCACAACCATTGGTACCAATGTAGTGCTTCAAGGTCAAAATAAAAAGTGACTATAAATATTTGTTGGTCAAAGGGAGTTTCATGTAGTTCATACCATTGCTCGACCTTATTCAACAAGCTCTATGGCTTAGTCCCATCAAACCTCAATAAATCTAGTTTAGGGAGTCTAAGAATCATACCTCTATTGTTTCCTGATCATTGATTATTTTCCTTAGTAAAGACCCTAGAGAAATATGGTCTATAAATAGTTTTTCTCCTCTAAGCTTCTAGGATATTTTTAGCATACCCGTTAAAATTTGGATTTTTAATATTAAGCACTTCAATATCCTAATCTGTTTTGTCCTACTTATGTTGGCAGTCCACTAGCCAACATCCTTACCCATTTTGGAGAGATAAGAATCTAACTTTGGAGATCAATTATGCTATCCAATTTGGTGAGTTACTCCTCTATCCTTTGTATTCTAGCCTCCATTACTTGATAAAGGGTCTCTAGTGGCATTTACTAAAAATAAAATTGCTACTTTTATTAGTTACTATTTTTAGTAAGGGTTATTAAAAATTGCAGGGGTGTCAGACCAAAATGATAAGCTTGAAAAGATGATCGAAAAGGGCTAATATTATAAAATGATGATTTTTGGGTTTCCAAAAAAGTGTATGGATGTTATATGTCAAAACGATCATATCGAAATGGGCTATACCCCAAAATGATGGTTATTTAATAGATTGGGTTCTTTAGCCCTTTATACTCTATAACTAAGCTTTGTAGTCCTTTGTACTCTAGTTTTTTGTCTCATGAGCACTGCTCGTGATAAGGCAAATAGGAAATGGAGGTATTCTAGGTTAAGATGTGTGTATTCTCCATAGCCCTATAATATACTATAGTAATGATCGATGATGCTTGGACCAGTATTTCAAGCCACTACCTGAGGATATAGCCAATATCCTAGGACACACTTGTCTCTTTGATCAATATGAGAGAGTAATATTCTTGAGTGTTGTGCTTCGTGCACTATGGATATTACATAGCTTAATGGCTTCCTATATATAAAGGTTTGGATTAGGATTCCTAAAAGGAGTCCTCCAATATACACAAGGTATATGGGAGCTCAAATTTATGTATGAGTGTTGTATGAGACTTGGGTATTGGAGATTAATTGCCTCTCATTCATTGGATGCTTTATTGGTAATCTAGATTAGCCAATAACAATAGCTCCTTTGTGTTATTTTAAAACTGGACAAAACACCATTTCTAGCCTAGGGACCTAGGGTTAACAAAAAATATATATTTGCTCACAAAAAAATATTATCATGCCCTAGAAATATCTCTGATACTACTTGCAATGGACCTCTTCTTATCATGCAAATATTTCACCTTAAAATTCTTAGTTGTGAGATATAGTGAGATTTTAAATTTAGTGTCAAAGATGAATTCGAAGAAGTGCTTTTATTTGGCATGTGGATGATTTATGGTAAGGACTATTATATACAATCCCAGTCCTTTGCTTTCCACATAAAGGGGTCCTCTTGGACCAATTTTCTTTTTATATGGAGTGTCTTTTTTTTTTAATATGGATTTCAATCCTTTTCTTTAAGAAATTACTAGCAAATTAGGTTGGGATATTTGGTGTAAATATAAGCATGATAAAGTTACAAATTTTAGTGTGTAGACTTAATTTTTAGTGTACAAGGGATAGAGTATACAATTTGTACATATTAAAGTGTTGTAAGCTAGGGTTTAAAAGGCGATTGTGTGAGGCTTTCGTCTGTGGGTTGAGCACAAGCGATGATAGAGGTTGTATTTCAGGGCATGTAGGCCTTAACGACCAAATATTTTTGTTGTTTCTACCCAAGATAAACATGGGATATGTTGTAGGAGACTCATGATGGATTAGGAATCTATAATTCAATAAATATTCATGCTACAAACTTGATTGAAAACTACTTCCAATTTGTTGTTCAAGGAAAAAGCGAAAATCATACCTTTCCTCAACGTCCACGGCATGGATTAAAGAGAACTAGAAACAAGTTTCAAGTTACAGACCAAATAAGAAAAGCCTCTTTAGGAAATAAAAAAATGGTTTAAAACTCAAGCAATCCCAATTCCAAGGAGCACCCCCAAAATAAATCCACTATGAAAACCCCTTTTAAGGGTAAGGATTTTGAGGATTTGGCCCCAAAAATAAATTTTAAGGATGTCCTCCATGGTGGACAGTCCCATACTAATGCTAACATTAATCTTAAGGCTTCTCGTAAACCTCTAAGAATTCCTAATATTGATCCCAAACAATTGAGTCAAGATGTCTAAGAGCAGCTGATGGAACCCAATAGTTAAGTTGAAAATGGGTGACATTCAAGATCACATAAAAGATCTAAAGAGAATAGGATTAATTTGTCATTTCTTGGGTTTTTGTTCAAGCATATCCACTTTCAAAGTGTGGGTTGCAAAATATTGGAAAACAAAAGGTGAGACAAATCTTTGTTTATCCCAATGGTTATTTTCTTGTTATTTTTGCTAATTATGAAGATAGAGAGAAAACATTTCAAGGGGGTCTGGTCCTTTGGAAGGGCGAGGCTTTTCATGAATTCTTGGCACACTAAATTTAAAGTTGAATAATATATGCATTCTATAGGACCTATGTAGGTTAGACTCTTGGCCTCCTAATTGAATTTTGGAATCTGATTGTATTTTCTACAATAAAAAACTCCCTTGGAACTTTCATAATGACTATTGATTATCCATAAATTTGAACACATTATATATGCTCAAATTTGTATTTTAATAGATTTTGACAAACCCCTTCCAGAAAATATTTCATTACAATTTTTGGAGGACACTTGAGAGCAGATGGTGAACTATGAGAACATTCCTTTCCATTGCAAAATATGCCATGAATATGGTCATTTGGCTAGTGTCTATCCAAATAAGATTCCAGATCAAAAGAAAGAGGACATAAACTTAACAGGTTTACAAATGCCTAAAAAGAACACTAAAAAAACAATTATGAAGGATCAACTAATGTTGTCAACTAATATGTTTGGAATTATTTCCACAAATAACCTCCTAGGTGAGGAAGAGGACATAATGGAGACAAAAATCTTAGAAACATAGTTTAAAGTTGCAAGGAATGACTTAGAGATAAACTAGGAAATCAAAGGTTTTCAACAAAGAAATAAGGGAAAAAAACATAGACAAGAATAACAATATTTTAAATGCTAGAACTTCAAATAATTCAAACCCTAAGATATACTTTGTTGAACCTTCCAATAACATTTTGGTTTTGTATACACATACTTCAGGGTTAGAAGCTATCCTAGATTCAATTGGGGTAAGACAAGAAACAGAGAAAAAAATGAAGATGAACACTAACCAAAAGGTAGGTCGCAAGACTAATCAACATCATATGGTAAAAGAAGGTGAAAATCTTGTAGAGGAAGGTAATATTAATGCCCTTACCAACATCTTTAACCCTGTTTAAAATGAAAATCATCACTTGGAATATTAGAGGACTCAAAGGGAGTTTATCATAATAGAATTGCTTGTGATTTAGCTAATTGGGCATTGGATAAAGTTGGTCTTACTTGCTATGACCACCCTCCCAGATGATGGGCTTCACAAATTAGGTATTCTCTTCTATCTATTCTTTCTCTAGATGGCTCCAATACTAGAGGTACCCAGTTTATTTTTTTTGTATTAGTTTCTCTTTGGTTCAGTAGGATATTTTAGTTCCCCAACTCAAAAATATCATTCTTATGTTTCCTCTATTGAATATTGGCTAAAAGGCCTGTTGGTCTGGATTGGTCGAAGATGTAATCTATTTTTTTGTTGAAATTTGTCTTTAGTGTGTGTGTTTTTGTGTTGTTTTTGTTGTGTTTTATTTTTGTGTTTTTTGTATTTTTTGTGTTGTTTTTGTTGTTTTTTGTGTTTTGTGTTTTGTGTTTTGTGTTTTGTGTTTTGTGTTTTGTGTTTTGTGTTTTGTGTTCTTATTTTTTGTGTTTTTTGTTGTTGTTTTTTGTTTTGTTGGACATTTTGAGTCCCTAAGCTGAAATGTTGTCATTGATGTCAATAGAGCAATAAATGTCAAAAGGATCTATGAAGGGTTTTTGTGAAAACCAAGGCAGGGAAAATAAAAGGTTTTATTTAAAACCATGGACAGCATATTTGATCTGGATTTTTCTTAAAACCCACGTTGGGCTTTCGTTTCATCGAAAAAGGTGCCCCGATGATGGAGTTATTTGAGTTTTAATGTTTGGTTTAAATTTTAATTATTTAAATTTAAAATTTAAATTCAAATTTAAATGGAAAGTTTCCCGTCGACGTCATCATGCAAATACAATTTTAATATTTCCGTCGATATCTTCAAAGTGTTATTAAACACTATATAAAGGGGTGGCAATTAAACCAAATAATCATCCTTGCTCTCGTGTGTTAATTGCCTTGGAATTCGAAAGAGCTCGTGCGAATTGTTGAAAAGGAAGCAACGAAGAAAGCGCAGCGATTTGGAAATCTCAAACGTGGTATGAGGCATGGCGCATTGGCATATCAATTTTTCTAAGACTATGGGCAGCGCAAATATCAGGGATCGAATCCCCTTGACGGCAGTGTGTGGGAAGCGCTTTGGCGCTTTGTCCTTTGCGGCAGGCGGAGGAAGATTAAAGGCCCTTTTGGCCTTTGCTTTTCCAATGAGCGCTTTGGCTCGGTTGGAATCTTAGTCGCGGCTAAGACGCTCGCGGTGTGTGGTGGACGGGGGTTCGAATCCCCTTGAGAGGTATTTACGTTTTTGCCTTTAATAATTTTTATTAGCCCTAAAGTTTGGAGTTATAAGGTATTTAATGGGAATTAAATTTTATCATTAGGGCTGTGATTATTATTGCAAAAGCATATTTGATTTATGTTTTATTTTTATGGAAATGGAGAATTGATTTTAGGAGAAATAAGGAGTTGTTGTTAAAGTGATTTTGAGAGATTTATTGTGGGTTATTCTTAATAAGGGTTTTTATTAAAATAGACTTTGGTGGATGTGTTTATGAAGTTGGAGTGAAAAGGGTGTAAATTAAGTTATGCTTTTATTGTGATTATTTAAAAGACCACTAACCCTTATTAATATTGAAAAGGAAAGTTGTGATTAAGTGTGGCAGATTTTGTGGACAACTTATTGGCATCAAAAAGGTATGGGCACATTCTCCTATTGATTGTTTGTGGTGGTTGATTTCTGAAATATCATTGGGGTGAAAGGGTTATTATTGATTTTTTTTGTGAAGATTGGTTGGTTGAATGCTTCAAGGTTTTCTGATTTGTGAGTTGTATTTAAACCTTGTTTCATTAGCATTGTTGTTGAAGCCCATTGATGATGAAATGAACTTGAACATGATCTAGAAAAGAACATGAGTATCATTGTTATGTGAGACTTGAGATAAAGCATTGTTGGAAACATTTTGAGTTGGTTGATACATGCTTGAACTAGGGTTTGTGAGAAAGGGTTGTTCCTTGATGTGATTGGTTGAGTTGAGTTGGTTAAGCCTAGTCAAGTGGATGTGTGAAATGGTTGTTCAAGTTCCATAAAACAAACTATTCTATATTCTGATTTGAGTTGAGATTGAGATTGAAGAATAGGACATATTGAGTCTCTAACAATTCTCTTTATGCTTCTATTGAGTTGAGATTGGGATTTGAGTATAGAACATATAGAGTCTCTAACAATTCTCTTTATGCTTCTATGAGATTGATTTGAGTTGAGATTGAGATTTAAGAATAGGACATATTGAGTCTCTAACAATTCTCTTTATGCTTCTATTGAGTTGAGATTGGGATTTGAGTATAGAACATATAGAGTCTCTAACAATTCTCTTTATGCTTCTATGAGATTGAATTGAGATATTGATTGTACTTTGAGTTTAGAACATATTGAGTCTCTAACAATTCTCTTTATGATTCTATGAGATTGAACAAGTTCTGTGTGAGCTTGTTAAGCAGATTTGAGACAAGTCTTTGAGAAGGCTTGTGGACTATTTTGAGTTAAGCTTTTGTGAAAGCTTGCTAAGTAGATTTGAGCAAGTCCAAGAGAGGACTTATTGAGCAGATTTGAGCAAGTCCAAGAGAGGACTTATTGAGCAGATTTGAGCAAGTCCTAGAGAGGATTTGTTGAGCAGATTTAGACAGGTTTTGTGTGAACCTATTGAGAAGATTTGAGCAGGTTTTGAGTGAACCTATTGAGAAGAATTGTACTAGATCGATTGTACTGTGTTTAGTGCAAGATATTGAGAAGAACTATGCTAGACCGACTGAACTATGTTTGGTATAGTATTGAGACAGAGATTTGGAGGTGACAGAGTATAGAGGATAGAGTCTCAGTGGATAGAGATCCAACAACCAGGACAATTGAAGACAAGATCTGAGTGAGAAGTCTTCAAGTGGAGAGAGATCCACCAGTCAATGCAGCATAGAGATAGAGTCTTCTAGAAGATCACTAGCCAGAGTAGAAGGGGAAAGAGTTCTCCTATGGAAGAGATCCATGAACTTGAGATTAGGGGATCAACATCTCCTTTGGACCGAGGTCCATAAACATTGTAATTTGGGAAGGATTCCCAAGAGATCATTTGAGAAATATTTAGAAGAAATATTTTCTCTGTGGAGGTAGCCCACATTGGGTGAACCACGTTAAAATCTGTGTCTCTATTGTGTGTGGTGTTTTGTGCATTGCTTTGATTACTGCTATTGATATTGCTATCTATACACTGCATAATATTGATTTGAGAAGAAAAGTAAAAAGTGGTCTTATACTTGTTCACCCCCCTCTCAATATAAGCTTGTGTTCTTCAATTGGTATCAGAGCGGGTTCCTTCAGAAGAGTTTGACAACTTGAAGGAAAAGTGGTCTAAGAACACAATGGATCAAAAGGATCAAAATAATGAGGCCTTCAATAATACAGTACCAGTATTTGATGGAAGTGACTTCCTATATTGGTGTGTGTTGATGAGATTTCACCTGATGGCACTTGGCAATGAAGTTTGGGATGCAATGGAATTTGGGTACAATTCAAAAATTAATCCTCCTACAGATAAGGAAGGTAGGTTTCTCATGCATGCAAATTCAAGAGCTATGAATGCAATTATAAGAGGATTACATAGATCAGAATCTATGAAGGTAATGGAATGCAAAATAGCAAAAGATATGTGGGAACTATTGCAAACCATATATGAAGGAGATAAAAGTGTCAGGAAAGCAAAGATCAAAAATCTCAAAGGAGAATTTGAGAATCTAAGAATGAGGGATGATGAAAGCATTCATGACTATCTCAACAAGGTTGATGAACTTATACATGAGATGAAAGGTCTTGGAATGAAGGTTGATGAATCCGATGCTTGCGACAAGATCTTGAGGACTCTTCCAAAAAGGTATAGTGAAAAAGTTTCTGCCATAGAAACATCAATTGATAGTGATAATCTAACAAGAAATGCTTTGCTTGGTATGCTTACAACTTTTGAGATAAGAACAAAAGATCCTATTCCTCCAAAAGAAGTTGCATTCAAAGTGGACAGTAAGAAAAAGGGTAAGAAGACAGAATCAAGCAATGAATCTTCTAGTGATGAAGAAGCTAACTATGGTAGAAGAGATAAAGGGTTCAAAAGACCAATAGATATGAGATCTATCAAATGCTTTAATTGTGGCAAGTTTGGACATTTTGCAATAGAATGCAAAGAGCCAAAGATCAACAATGATGAAGAAAAATAGGATCACAGGTACAGGGAATCTAAAAATTACAGGTACCAGAAGAAAAATAGGGATGGACAAAATAGACAAGGGAAGAAGTTTTTCCAAAGGCAAAAGAGAAGCTACTATGCGGATAATCCAAGTAAGTACCAAATTGATAGTGATGCTAGCTTTTCAGACAATGATAGAGATGAAGTCTTGTTCATGGTTAAGGAAAAATATCAAGTTAAGAAAAAGACTCCAGTTATTCTCAAGTGTTTTAGATGTGGTAAATTTGGACACCTTGAAGATGATTGCACAAGAGATGGTTATAGTTTCAGTGATGATGATTTTGAAGATGCACTTGATAGATCAAATGAGAATCTTCTAATGGCTTTAGAAGATAAATAATTGAGTGATCCTATAGAAAGCAAGTCAAAAGAAAGAAATGATATGGACAAAGGCAAACAAATAGAGGACTACTCAATAGAGAATGGTTATGATCTCAAAGGTGAACTTATCTATGCTCTTGACACAGTGAAGAAGGTAAGAAAGCAACACTCTAAGCTTGAAAGTCAGTTTCAAGAATGTGATGAAGAAATATTATTGCTCATAGAGGACTTAGAGAAGTCAAAGGCCAAGGCAAGTAAGTTCAGAGAAAAGTTAGAAGCAAAAATCTTGGAATGTGAGAAGTTAGCACAAGAAGTGGCTACTCTAAAGAAATATTTACAGGACTCCAAGATCAAGATGAAGAGTTTCACAAATAGCTCTAAGAACTTGGATAAGTTCATTCATGGACAACAAAGAACATCATGTTCAACTGGTCTAGGTTTTGGAAAGAAATAGGAAAAGGCAAAGTCTACTTCAAGTCTTGAAGAAGAAGAAACAACATCAGAAGAAGATACTTCAGAAGAGGGATTCTCAGATGTAAGTGAAAGTGAAACTTCTAAGGATGAGTCAGATTGTAGTGGGTCCAACAGGGACAATGGGCAAAGAAGATACAGATGGAACAACAATCAGAACAGGAGACCAATGAGGTCTAGGCAAGGAAGCTTCAATGGGAGATGCTTCTCATGTCACAGGTTTGGGCACATGGCTTCACAGTGCAGGACACATGAAAGATAGGTATATGGAAGAGAACAACTTTTCCAAGGATATTGTTATTCATGTAATGAGTTTGGTCATAAGGCAATAAATTGTAGGATTCATGATAGAAGAGGATATGGCTTCACCAGGAGAAATCCTAAGACTATTGCACATCCAAGGAATAATAACATTAAGTGTTATAAGTGCAATAATGATGGTCACATAGCAAGATGGTGTAGAGAAAATATTCCAAAAATAGGTATGAACAGGAACAGGAATATGAACATGAACAGGAACAGGAATATGAACAGGAACAAGAATAGGAACATGAACAGAAACAAGAAGATGAACAGGAATAGAGACTCAAAAAAGAATGAGAACAAGAACAAGTACAAGAACAAGAACATGGATGAAAACAAGAATGAGAACAAGAACAGGTACAAGAATAGGAACATGGATGAGAACAAGAACAGGAACAGGAACAGGGATGATGACTCGGAAAGAAACAGTGAGAGAATTCAGCAAAAAGAAAAAGGAAAAGACAAAGGCAGAGAACAGTGCTTTTGGGGAGTAGAAATACTCCCACCCCAGAATTAACCACCTCATGTGGAGGTGGGGGAGGGGCTAAGCTAAGAGGCTTAATTCTTAGCCCCGAGCCCCAAAGGTGACCCTTTGCCATTGATGTCAAAGGGGGAGAGATTTGTGTATTATGGGGAGAGTTTTTGGATATGAGGAGAGATTTGATATCTAAGAGAGCATTGAGCTAGGGAGAGCATTGAGCCAAGGGGAGAAAAGCCCCAGGGGAGCAGAAAAGAAGGTCAAAATTTAGTAAAAGGATTTGGGTTGCCATCAATGACAAAGGGGGAGATTGTTGGACATTTTGAGTCCCTAAGCTGAAATGTTGTCATTGATGTCAATAGAGCAATAAATGTCAAAAGGATCTATGAAGGGTTTTTGTGAAAACCAAGGTAGGGAAAATAAAAGGTTTTATTTAAAACCATGGACAACATATTTGATCTGGATTTTTCTTAAAACCCACATTGGGCTTTCGTTTCATCAAAAAAGGTGCCCCGATGATGGAGTTATTTGAGTTTTAATGTTTGGTTTAAATTTTAATTATTTAAAATTTAAATTCAAATTTAAATGGAAAGTTTTCCGTCGACATCATCATGCAAATACAATTTTAATATTTTCATCGATGTCTTCAAAGTGTTATTAAACACTATATAAAGGGGTGGCAATTAAACCAAATAATCATCCTTGCTCTCGTGTGTTAATTGCCTTGGAATTCAAAAGAGCTCGTGCGAATTGTTGAAAAGGAAGCAAAGAAGAAAGTGCAGCGATTTGGAAATCTCAAACGTGGTATGAGGCATGGCGCATTGGTGTATCAATTTTGCTAAGACTGTGGGCAGCACAAATATCAGGGATCAAATCCCCTTGATGGCAGCATGTGGGAAGCGCTTTGGCGCTTTGTCCTTTACGGTAGGTAGAGGAAGATTAAAGGCCCTTTTGGCCTTTGCTTTTCCAACGAGCGCTTTGGCTCGGTTGGAATCTTAGCCATAGCTAAGATGCTCATGGTGTGTGGTGGACGGGGGTTCGAATCCCCTTGAGAGGTATTTACGTTTTTGCCTTTAATAATTTTTATTAGCCCTAAAGTTTGGAGTTATAAGGTATTTAATGGGAATTAAATTTTATCATTAGGGTTGTGATTATTATTGCAAAAGCATATTTGATTTATGTTTTATTTTGATGGAAATGGAGAATTGATTTTAGGAGAAATAAGGAGTTGTTGTTAAAGTGATTTTGAGAGATTTATTGTGGGTTATTCTTAATAAGGGTTTTTATTAAAATAGACTTTGGTGGATGTGTTTATGAAGTTGGAGTGAAAAGGGTGTAAATTAAGTTATGCTTTTATTGTGATTATTTAAAAGACCACTAACCCTTATTAATATTGAAAAGGAAAGTTGTGATTAAGTGTGGCAGATTTTGTGGACAACTTATTGGCATCAAAAAGGTATGGGCACATTCTCCTATTGATTGTTTGTGGTGGTTGATTTCTGAAATATCATTGGAGTGAAAAGGATTAATTGAAGTTTCCTTTGTGAAGATGGTTGGTTGAATGCTTCAAGGTTTTCTGATTTGTGAGTTGTATTTAAACCTTGTTTCATTAGCATTGTTGTTGAAGCCCATTGATGATGAAATGAACTTGAACATGATCTAGAAAAGAACATGAGTATCATTGTTATGTGAGACTTGAGATAAAGCATTGTTGGAAACATTTTGAGTTGGTTGATACATGCTTGAACTAGGGTTTGTGAGAAAGGGTTGTTCCTTGATGTGATTGGTTGAGTTGAGTTGGTTAAGCCTAGTCAAGTGGATGTGTGAAATGGTTGTTCAAGTTCCATAAAACAAACTATTCTATATTCTGATTTGAGTTGAGATTGAGATTGAAGAATAGGACATATTGAGTCTCTAACAATTCTCTTTATGCTTCTATTGAGTTGAGATTGGGATTTGAGTATAGAACATATAGAGTCTCTAACAATTCTCTTTATGCTTCTATGAGATTGATTTGAGTTGAGATTGAGATTTAAGAATAGGACATATTGAGTCTCTAACAATTCTCTTTATGCTTCTATTAAGTTGAGATTGGGATTTGAGTATAGAACATATAGAGTCTCTAACAATTCTCTTTATGCTTCTATGAGATTGAATTGAGATATTGATTGTACTTTGAGTTTAGAACATATTGAGTCTCTAACAATTCTCTTTATGATTCTATGAGATTGAACAAGTTCTGTGTGAGCTTGTTAAGCAGATTTGAGACAAGTCTTTGAGAAGGCTTGTGGACTATTTTGAGTTAAGCTTTTGTGAAAGCTTGTTAAGCAGATTTGAGCAAGTCCAAGAGAGGACTTATTGAGCAGATTTGAGCAAGTCCAAGAGAGGACTTATTGAGAAGATTTGAGCAAGTCCTAGAGAGGATTTGTTGAGTATATTTAGATAGGTTTTTGGGTGAACATGTTGAGCATATTTGAGTAGGTTTTGAGTGAACCTATTGAGAAGAATTGTACTAGATCGATTGTACTATGTTTAGTGCAAGAGATTGAGCAGAACTATGCTAGACCGACTAAACTGTGTTTGGTACAGTATTGAGATAGAGCTTTGGAGGTGACAGAGTATAGAGGACAGAGTCTCAATGGATAGAGATCCAACAGCCAGGACAATTGAAGACAAGATCTGAGTGAGAAGTCTTCAAGTGGAGAGAGATCCACCGATCAGTGCAGCATAGAGATAGAGTCTTCTAGAAGATCACTAGCCAGAGCAGAAGGGGAAAGAGTTCTCCTGTGGAAGAGATCCATGAACTTGAGATTAGGGGATCAACATCTCCTTTGGACCGAGGTCCATAAACATTGTAATTTGGGAAGGATTCCCAAGAGATCATTTGAGAAATATTTTCTCTATGGAGGTAGCCCACATTGGGTGAACCACGTTAAATTTGTGTCTCTATTGTGTGTGGTGTTTTGTGCATTGCTTTGATTACTGCTATTGATACTGCTATCTATACACTGCATAATATTGATTTGAGAAGAAAAGTAAAAAGTGGTCTTATACTTGTTCACCCCCCCTCTCAGTATAAGCTTGTGTTCTTCATGTTTGTATTTTTATTATTTTAGGCATGCTCTTTGAGTGTGCCAAAGGGGGTAGGCCAGGTGCAAGCCCTAGGCATTTTTTAGCGAAATAGATATCCCTACCTCCTTGGGACTTACCCAAAATTGCTAACCTGAAAGGGGTGTTTTCCACAAACAAAAAAAAGTTACAAATTTTAGTATTCATCCATAAGCTTGTGTGGAGATGGACCTAGATGGTGAACTCCCATAGAACATTTGAATTTTAGGTCCTAGTTTTGAGTATGGGTGAAATGTCAACTACCTGAATTTTTCTAATGCTTTCTTTAAATTTAGATAGGTTAACCATTTGGCTAGGGACTTCCCAAATAAGAATCCCAACACTTTGAGTCCACATTTAAATGCTATGAAGGTGATCCTAATGAATTTGAGCTTGAGTCCTTCAATGAACCTTTAAGGAAACTTAATGAGGCTTTTAATGCACCACATGCAACAAACTTCTTTACTAGGGTTTCCAAATCTAGCATTATTTTTCATTATTAATAACAACGATACTACTTAATTACTTAATCAACTTGACCTAGAAAGAATCTACTAGGCAATTTAAATAAATTAATATTTAAATGTACCCTTCAACTTGCTTTAATAGTTTCCATCTATGACAAGTTGATTTTCAATTCTAGATATATTATTATGTGATCCTTTTTAGGTTATGGAAAAACTATATACCATCATCTAAAACAAATTTATTAAAGGTTATAATCTCAAGAATCTCATATGGGGTATTTCTCCTATAATTTTCCTTAAAGTGAGAATCATATTTGTAATAGTTCTTAGTCTCATTTCCTTCCATTATGACTTTATAATATCAAATACATACAACTCATGAGTTTTCATTGCTTTCATATAATATTATACATAAATAGATTTTTTTTACAATTCTATGAAACATCCAAGTTAATTTTGTAAAAGAAATGAACCTACATTTCTTACTTTGCTTAGTCATATATTCATAAGGAGACCAACCTAACTATTACCCATTTTTTTACTAAGATAAAATCATAACATTCAATTATTGTTTTTATTGTTGGGAGTTGGTGTTAAAGAAAAATTTCTAACATATTAACTTCATATTCATTATATCAATAATATCATGTAATCAAATGTAAATAACATCAAATTAAGTGTACAACAATATATATAAGAGCCTCTTCACAATTGTGAGGTATCAAATATTTGAACATAATGTTTTACTTCCAAAAAGCAACAACAAATACTTACATTATCAATATGCATGTTGGATGTATAACCTCTTATGAATGCATTATTGTTCCCCATTATAGATTTGTGAGCATGAATTGACAAGTCACAATTTTAGTCATTATAAACACATACATATACAAGAATATTATTGAACTATATTTTAACAAGCCTTTGTTATCATCTTGTAATGCCACTAATGCAAAAAAGGACTTCGTTATGGAATTAATTACATTAGAAGCAAAGTATATTATGATATAAATGATAAGATATAAATTTAATCACATACTATCATAAGGTAACTCTATATATAACTTTTATTCATAAAAATAAATAGATTGGTCTATATGAACAAGTTAAACACTATTAAGTATAATTTTTGAGCTCTATAACCAACCTTTATAATAGATATAACCCATTTATTATTCAAGTATAATGCAATGTTTCAATTAGAAGTATAATTGGTAATAAAAATCAACATTTTGAATAATTCAAGAAAACTCATAATAGTAATTATAGATGGTGTTCACCCTTGTATCCACAACACATAAACCAATTAATCCCTAAGTATGCATTCATTTAGTGGCCAAGGGAGGCAAACACTTGGAATTGCTACAACTACATGGGAGGGAGAGTATCATCAAAGAGATTTATCACCCATCCAAGAGAATAATAATATTTCCTATCTCAATTTCATTAGTGGGAATTCTAACCCTTTTACAAAGGCACACATATTGAACATTGTTGGTCAAAAATCCACACCTAATAGAAAGGAAGGGAAGATATAAAAGGTTTGCACGCCCTGCGAACCTTGACCAACATTGAACAACTACCGTACCTAGGAAGGATCAGGTGATCAATCTCTAGAGAATATCGGTTCCTCTCAGGATGTCCTAGCTACTTGACTAAAATTGAAGGGAAAAGGGAAGGGAAAGGAAGGGAAAAGAGGTCATACCATAACTAATAAGGACATATTTTGCCACATCAAGAGACATACACAATAAGTAGATGTCATTACAGAAAATACAAGTAGATTACCTAATAGATCAACCAACCTTACTCTTGTCTACCCTTTATCTCCCTCTGCTGCCAGCGAATTCCAAAACCAACAAATGAAATATATGAAATCCAGATAGCAATATTATTGCATGCACATTCGATTGGCTTTAGAAAAAATAGACATACAACATTCAAATGCATGTACAAGAGTCAATTTGGAGATCAAACAGTAAAATACTTATATTTTAGAACAACATAAGCTTTACATATGAATTGTAATAGTTAAATAGTCACCCCTAGGAATGCCAGCATTTTGAAATATATAGACCTTACAATGAATTTTGCATTAAATAAAATAGGTGGTGGATAATTCTATCAAGTGACGCCAGCAGGGACGACCATATTGCAGATCTATATAAATCTTCTACAAATTGCAACTGGATTTGATTTTCAAGAATATGCCAACCAGACTACATGAATCTAGACTCCTAATTAGTCTTATTCCTTTGAGCAGCTGCATCAAATAATAAATTTCATCTGCCTACACCAGAGGGCATTAATTACATGAGAGGATGGGTTGAGGTTAACCATTTGATTGATGCATGATTTGATCAGCTATCATGCATTGAGTGGGGTACCAAACCTCTTTAATTCTTACCTACCATCGTGCACCTTTTTAAATGAAGGTGCAAACGTTTTTGCAGAGATCCCAGCTACTGGTAAGAGCTCAATGAAGGATGAAACTTTGGGATCCACCTACTGCTTCTTACCAACACAAAACTCCACCCACTACACTTTATTCTTTGTAGGGTGGGATTTTGGGCCTACGTCCTAGGGCGTAAATTTAGGATCGATTGGGGAATTCGAGCCTATGCTCTATCAGATAATAAATTTTATCTACCTGCACCAGAGGGTATTAATTCTATAAGAGGATGGGTTGAGGCTAACCATTTGATTGATGCATGATTTGATCAGCTATCATACATTGAGTGGGGCACCGAACCTCTTTAATGCTTGCCTACCATCGTGCACCTTCTTAAGTGAGAGTGTACGCTTTTCTATAAAGGTTTCAGCTACTGGTAAGAGCTCAACGAAGGGTAAAAATTTGGGATCCACCTGCTGCTTCTTACTGACCCAAAAATTCACCCACTATACTCTATTCTTCATAGGGTGAGATTTCAGGCCTACACTCCAGGGTGTAACTTTAAGATCAATCAGGGAATGATGAATGCCTAAAATTCTATTGGGATTTAAATTTGGATATCTCTACACGTTGCCTCTAGGGTGGAACTTTAGGAGCCTTCAGGATCAAGTAGGAGCTTATTCCCCCTTCCAGCTCTAAACTTTGGACAATCTTCCATCTTGCCCTTAGGACAGCATTTTGGGAGCTGATCCCGACCTATCGTTGTCCCAATTCTCCGCCCTTGTGATGGGACAAGGTTTTAGGAACTACCTGGAATTTGCAATGGCCTAATTCTCCACTCGAATTTATTACTTAAGTAAATTTTGTACTTAAAATACGTGGGAGCTCCAAGAATGCTTCATGATTAATAGCACCTTGCCCTCCTCCATCTCCTGCCCTCAAGTCAAATTTTGGGACTTGCGTAATCACTACTTGTTGATTGATTCCTTTGTCCTTCTTGAACTTGCACAAAATTTATCCACCGTTACTACCACCTACTTAGTATTATTTGTTGCATCCACAAGGTTTGTTCTCAACCTCCAATGCCCAAGGGCCTGGCTCCCAAAAATTTATTACTCCATCCATCATCTTCGACAAAAATGAGTTAGTGGGTAAAAGCATGCAAAATTTTACCCATACTTCTGAAAACTCATAGGGGATTTCCACCTTATGGGAACATAAAACCTAGATGGTCCTACTTATGAAAAAAGCACTTTAAACATGAAAGAATGGGGGACGAGGATCGAAAGAACAAACTAGAGAAGAAGGCAGCGAGAGAAGGCTACAAAACAAAGAAGGGTGATGGGCAATGGTATGGAAACTAAACTCACAATAAGGTAAAACATTACAAGGAATAGAGCGAGAGTGAGACACAATAGGAGAAGAGGGGAAAGAGACAATCATAGGAAGAAATGGAAAGTCACTAATCGAAAGAGTTAGTGACAACAAGCACAAAGGAGAAACAGAGGAAGGAGCTAGTGGAAACAAAACAAAGAAATGAAAGGGAATGAGACCCTAGGGATATCCCATGGCACATTCATTATGAATTACTTGTTCCATGGGATACCCCTATAGACGACCTTCCCATCAACATACTCCACTACAGCCCAAGGCTACTTCAAGAATAGACAAAATACCAAATATATTTGTCTACCTTGTTATAGCCCCTCTTCTTTACGCAATCCAACAAGGACCTCCTTAGTTCATCAAGATTCATCGTGGAAACCTAGAATCATAGTCTTTGGCTCATTTTTTGATGAATTAATAATACTACACATGAGGCAATTAGTAGAGCAATTCTCCAAACCTAGTGTGATCTCAGTGCCATCCTTGAAATATTTGGCATGGTGTGGATCCTTGATAGTACACCAAATATTGCTTTTTCGGCACCTTCAGGTGATCTTATGATTTGGTGCTTGTTCTGGGGTGATGCATGCCTGAGACATGACATACTTACTTTACGAGATCATGAATTTTTGGGAACATTATCCATTGGGCTATGGATTCACAATAAAAATGAAAAAATAAGAAAAAAACAAAAAATAAGGAAGAGAGGCAAGAGCACAAACGAAGAGAAGTACTTTTTCAAAAGAGGGGGCACTACCTGGGAAATGATCGTGCATTTGGTCATGGAAATTCTGGCAATTTAGCCAGCTGGCGACAACTTGATGAAAATAAACACCCTATAGCCAAATCTACAAATGATGCCACTCAAGATGCAGCCTTATAGATGTTGCACCTTTTATTTAATTGTTGGCTTATTTAAATAAAATTACGTGGCTTACACGCCCAAGCCAAAGGTCCTTGTGCTACCTATCTAGTAAACTTGTAGTGTTCAAACCAAATAGCATTGAACTTAAGTTGTTCCTCGTGATCAATTTGGCATTGTTGATTACCACCATTAATTGCTCTAGAGACTCATCCAAGTCTCATGCTTGGCATCAACACCTTCATACTTTACCCATATACCACTTGTGCAAAGATTGGTGTTGCCACCCTGGTCCATGCTTCAATCATTGATCCTTTTGGGAGCATGTGCTAGAATTGTATTCTATATGGGTTGATTTGCACTGTCACCCATACCTCATCCCTTTTGGCAAGAATGATAGTCTCAACCATGATCCAATCTTCATGATTTTGCCCGCTTGAGTCTTCTTGGATTTGGGAACTGTTAACCAGGTTGTAGTAGAGGACTGCATGGTACAATCTATGGTGGATTGTCTCTATTGCTACCATCTTACTTGAATTCAAACCAAGCTTACACATGGGTTGTTTGGTGATCTCAACTCCTTACTAGTTGAGAGGTAATTCTCGTTGTGGAAGCAATGTTGTAGGGACTAATTCAATCACAATTATGGTTGGCATAGATAAGGGTAAGGTATTATTATGTATATATTACCCTATGATGGGTGCTTTAGATTGCTCATTCTCTCGTCTCTCCAATTCCTACAAATATTTGTAGGCAATGACATTCTCCATTATGAAGAATAAACAATTATTTGTTCTTCATGGATCAGAATCCTAATCTCTTTACCATTCTCTGCTTTCCTGTGGTTGCATGTTGGGTTGTTGCACATTTAAATTCCAACCACTAAGCTCTCCCTCTTCGTTTTTTGAGAGCTTCCTCTTCATATTGTTGACTTCCTTGGTTAGTCAGTGCATATTCATCCTCAGCTCTTGTTGCAATTTTTGTGCATTCTTGTGAGGGTATGAGGTGAAATTACCCAACATAGTTTGATTTTGCACATGCATGAACTCTAAGAGTGGTGATTTCTAGAATGAGGGTGCATAAAATGGAAGAGGTTGGGAATTTTCCCTATGGGAAAGCTTCCCAGCCTGGATTAGCATTCTTTCAGCTCAATATGCTTCCTTGAAGATTTGTGGGAACCCTTTTTCTTCCAACTACTAAATGATGAGGCTTATATCAAGATCAAAAGATCAAACATAGTATATGTAGACTTGAGCAGATGATGGCTTGGCCTCATGGCGAATCCTTCTCCATGTTAATGTGAAGAAAACATTGAAATTAACCATACTTTCACAATAATCCCGCTTGATGAATGTGAGTTGAGTGAGCAGTAATAAGGGATCTATAGAAGCATCGAATGTGTTGATGTGCATAAACCTTTTACCTCTTCTCCTCCTTTCCATTAGTATGGATTTTTGACAAACATTGAACGACCACCATGCCTAGGAAGGGTCGAGCGGTCGATCTTTGGAGAAGGCCAATTCCTCTTAGGAAGTCCTAGCTACTTGACTAAAATTAAAGATAAAAAAGAACAAAAAGGAAGGGAAAAGAGGTCGTAGCTAGAACTGACAAGGACAGATTTGGTCGCATTAAGACACATGCATGATAAGCAAATGTCATCGTAGAAAACACAAGCAAATTACCTAATAAATCAACCAACCTTACTCTTGCCTACCATTTATCTCCCTTTGTTGTAAGCGAATTCTAGAACCAACAAATGAAATGTAGGAAATCCATCTAGTATAATTTATTACATGCACATTCGACTAGATTTAGCAGAAATAAACTTACAACATTCACATGCATGTACAAGAGTCAATTTGGAGATCAGAAAGTAAAATACTTATATTTCAAAACAATATAAGCTTTACATATGAATTGTAATGGCTAAATAGTTATCCCTCTGAATGCCAAGCATTCCAAAATATATAGACCTTATAATGAATGCTACATTGAATACATCAAGTGGTGGATAAGACCATCGGGCAATGCCAAAAAGGGCGACCATGCTACGGATCTATCTAAATCTTTTACAAATTGTAACAGGATTTGGCTATCGAGAGTACGCCAACCATATTGCATGAATCTGGACTCTTGATTAGTCTTATTCCTTTGAGCAACTCTATAAAATAATAAATTTCATCTGCCTGCACTGGAGGGCATTAATTACATGAGAGGAAGGGTTGAGGTTAACCATTTGATTGATGCATGATTTGATCAGCTATCGTGCATTGAGTGGGGTACCGAACCTCTTTAATGCTTGCCTACCATTGTGCACCTTCTTGAATGAAGGTGCACACTTTTTTGCAGAGGTCCCAGCTAATGGCAAGAGCTCAACGAAGGATGAAACTTTGGGATCCACCTACTGCTTCTTACAGACCCGAAACTCCACCCACTACACTCTATTCTTTATAAAGTGGGATTTTGGGCCTATGCACTAGGGTGCAAATTTGGAATCGATTGGGGAATTATGAATACCCAAACTTTTGTCGGGATTTAAATTTGGATATCTATACCCTTCCTCTAGGGCAAAACTTTGGGAACCGTAGGATCATGCAGGAGGTTATTTCCCTGCCTAGCTCTATACTTTCAACAATCTTCTACCCTGCCCTTAGGGCAGTATTTTGGGAGCTCACCCTGACCTATCGTTATCTCGATTCTTCACCCCTGTGATGGGGTGAGGTTTTCGAAACTGCCTAGAATTTCCAATGGCCCAATTCTTCGTTTGACTTTATTTCGTAGGTAAATTTTGAACTTAGATAGGTGAGATCTTTAGGAATACTTCATGATTAATAGTGCCCCACCCTCCTCGATGCCCTTGGGCAAAATTTTGGAACTTGCATAATCACTACTTGCTAACTGATTCCTCTGCCCTTCTTGACCTTGCACAAAATTTCTCCACCCTCACTATCATCTACTTAGTATCATCCATTGCATCCACAAGGTCTGTTCTCAACCTCCAATACCCAAGGGTTTGGCTCCTAAAACTTTATTACTCCATCCATCATCTTCAACAAAAAGGAATTAGTGGGTGAAAGCATGCAAAATTATACCCACAAACATTGATAGGGTTAGAAGGAGAGTACACTATAATATTATGTTAATATATCTCCTTGCAGTCAACTATAAAGCATGCAACTTAACACCATGAGTTAATCTATCTACATAAAGTCATCAAGAATTATGCAAGTTAACTCAGATGAACATAATAATCTATGCAATAACGCTTTGGTTGAAGTATTTTTCTATATATTCTACTTATATGTATTTGGGGTATAATTACTATATAATGATCATAGACAAATGTTAAAACATAATCTTAAGCATGCTTACCCATATATTCATTACTATAGTGTAAATCATTTTGCATTCCACTCTACTCTTATCTCCATTAATCCCCTGTGCACATGAGCATAATTGGTTTGTGAATGAGGATAAAATGGGTGTTTTTAAATAGCTTAACACGTCTAAAATTAACAACAAATGTGACACACTACATGTAGTTCACAAATAGGTCGTAAAACCCTTTGTTTATTCCATACATCCATCCTTAATCACAATAATTATTATCATTCAAAAGAACAAAAAATATCATCATGACCAATACTGAATACAACTTAGCTATGCATCTTAGTTTGGTTACTAATATTCACGCTTTTATAGGTGTTTAAATAACATAACTACTACAGTGTACTCTTTACTAAGCTAAATTAAATCCATGACCACATTTCTAATATTAGAGGTTTGTGCAATGACAAGTTTTAAAGTGACAATATAGGTACAATAGCACCCAGGTCTTGTCAAGTTCACATATAATCCAAACTAGAAAAAGTGCAACAATAACTGATAAATCATATATGGAAGACAAAAAATTATTTCGAGAATATATATCAAGCAAGAGGTACAATAACCATGGTAAAATATTACAACAATTTGCTAAACCTAAAACTCAAAAACCTTTCAAATGTCTCAATTCCATTATATACAATATAGTAATTGAATCAAACACTTTGCATGCAACATACTAAGGCCATGTATTAGGATTTGTACTCAAGTTTGTTACTTTAGATAACTTTAGCCCAATTGTAACAATATTTTGTTCATCCTATATCCTCAATTATAGAACATACATTAATAAAAATATTTTACATGTAACATATAACATCAAGGTCCAAATATAGTCATGGAAAATGGCCCAACAAAGCTACTCAAATATTTTTACTCCAAAGAATAATATGCAACTGACGATTTATCAATAAAGGGTTTTTTCTAAGCATGAATGAAGGAGGTCTATTTCTTCTAATATTTCCTTCAAGGAAAACACTTTTAGCATAGATTTTAAATCATACTCAAATGTTAGGGTTTATTCCTTTTACCACAATTTTTTTAAATAAATTTTTATTCACAATTAAAGGGTTTTATCCTAGTTCCTTGTAAAATGAAAGCAGTTAACACTCTCAATATTTTCTAACATGCAATAAGGGTTTCTATTCAACTTTACAAGCAATAAAGGAGGTTTTTAAAGACAATGGAATACAATTCTAGAACTAGAATTTTTTCATTCCAAACTACAGGTAATGGAAATAATGACCAAAAGAGGGTTTTTACCATTCATCTTCTAAATTTTGGTATGCATATTCTTTTCTTTATAAAACCAATAATGATGTAGAAATGGAACCCTATAGTGTAAATGCATCTTAAATTACCCACTAGACAAAAAATATAAATATGGATTACTTCAATTCCATAATGCAACAAAGAAAAACAACATTTTATTTTCTTCAAACAAAATTGAAGGAGAGCAACAATAGATGCAAAATAAGGTACCTAGAAGATCCACAACCCTAAAGACCCATTAGTTAAAATCTTGAATACCCATAAATAAATTTGTTTCCTCCTTCTCGATCTGAGCACATCCAAATTTCTTATAGGACAAACATCTTAATCCCCCAAATAGGATGCAAACCAAGGTTTTACGTAAGATAGCAAGGACATTCCAATATTATTACAAACTATCCTGACTCAATGCATCAATCAATCAGGTGCATGACAAAATGAAATGTATTATGTAACTATGGTGTATGCATGATATCTCTTTTCCATTGTGTCATTGTTCTACATATGTCATATTTTCCCATGATACCCTTTCTCCTGTGATCAGGTTGAGGGTGGACCTATCAACACTCACATTAAAAATAGAGAGTTAGTCTTTTTCATTTTATGAAATCATTAATATTTATATAACTAATTTATAAAAAAAATATTTTTCATATCATCCATATTGATATATTAAGTATTAAATGAACACCTAATTAAATACCATATCAATTGTTATCCTACTAAGCATAAAGGGGAGTCATTAATGCTACATCATCAATCTATTCCATCACATAGTGAAATTAGATGTGATAATAGTTTTAAAAAATGATAGGTTGTGACATACACGGTAAGTCTTCCCTATGCAAGAAAGGATATGTCTCAAATCTCCATGCAAATAATGTCTTTGAAAGGATGGAGTAAGGTGCAAAAGAAGAGGAAGGACACTTTCTCTTCAAATGGAATTTCAAATAAGAGTTGTAATAATAGGGTTGTTTTTAGGAGGAGCAATGAATCGACTAATAAATCAATCAATATTTTGGGAGATGGCAAATCAACAATCAAGACCTAGTTCTTGACTCCTAGGCATTGTCTTAGCCTTCAAAATTCCTTTTGGATACTTGTCAAGAAACTTTTGATCAGTTCTTATTCACCATGAATGTCTCTTTTTGTTAGCTAGGTGTAGTATTTTACTTTGTGCTTTCTTAGAGGGCTATTTTTGTATAATAATAGTTTTATTAGTGATTTAAGTTTCTAATTCAAATTTATAAAGATTGTGATTGTTATATTTTTCATATTTCATAGCAACTTTTTTTCAAATTAATCTTCAAACTAAAGACCACGAATAATAAAACAGCAATTTTTTTATCAATATTATGCTAACATTTTAACTTTTTAATGCTTTGCTTTCTTAAATTATTTTTCACTCTTACATTCATGACTGTAAGTGCATTCTTTAATGTATAATCCAAACATTGTTGTTTACTTTTGCTCCTTGACCGTTGTATACATTATTGCCCAACATTTTTGTATACGTTATTACTTTTGAATTATCTATCCCTATTATTGCTCCTGGCACTCTGTATGCATTATTATGCAACATTTTTCCAACTTCTTTATCATTACCATCTATCATTCAACAATGACCGTTTAACAATCGCTCCACCACCCATCGATTGCTTCATATTCTATAAATAGTGGCCAATTTTCCAAAGTCAATGTTACGGATAGGAAACATCCGACAATTGACTCAAACTGTAATCTTCAAGCTGAAAGGTAACTTTGACCACATAATAACGTTTTCCCAAAAAAAAAAAAATAATAACTATTCCCTTCACTGTGCAGATTTTATCAGACTACTTTGACCACATAATAACGTTTTCCCAAAAAAAAAAAAAAATAATAACTATTCCCTTCACTGTGCAGATTTTATCAGACTGCATTTTGAGAGCCTTTTAATCTTCATTTATTGGAGTAAGACCCATTATGAGAAATTTGGCTGTATTCTCTGTATTTATGAATGAGAAGGTTCAATGTAACCCTTGCATCCTTCCTGGCTCTGTTCTCCATTAAACTACAAAAGCTCCTCTCTGCAGAAAACATCTGTAGAGGACCCGACAACAGAGAAACTTTAATTGTACTTAATTGTCATAACATCAGCAGCATCTTTTTTTGCTTGCCTGATTATTGGCATAACAACAGCAGCATCATTTTTCTTGCCTGATTATCCGCTGGCACATATATTCATGCATTTAGCGAGCAAAATTCAATGATTTCAGAGTATGAATGCTTCCCCGTCAGGCCTCTTCGAAAAAGAAAATAGTACCAAATCTGGTTGGTTCTTAGAATATGGGTAATGTTATTTTTTCAAATTTTCATAAATCTTAGTTTATTGGATAATAAAATCAATCGTTCAAAAAACTTGAAAACAGAGGTATCGAGATCAACTGTCAAGGAAACTCTTCAAGGAATTATACAGGGATACCATGAGACCAACCCTTAAGGAATCGAAAACGACCAATCCGAGTTCATGGATTGAACTGGGTAACATACGAATAAACACTCAACAACTATTAATTGAAAGCAAAGATGAGAATCACAATATAATATCTTTTCTTACCCAGGTGTTGTAGGTGAGTTGGAGACGAGAGGGCAATCCTCCAAGGGAGGTCCCAGGTTCGAATCTCCACCCTACCAAAAAGCTGAATTGGGTACCCAAAATCCAATTGATAATGTTAGTGCAGGCAGGGCTGGGTGCGACCCCCGGGTGACTTTGACAGTGTAGAACCCCATATTCGTTCGTGGTCTCTTAGACCAAGCAGCCCGCAAAGGGTTTTCGCTTAAAATATATATATATATATATATATATATAAAATATATTTTCTTTTCATTTCAGTGTTTACATCCTCTCTGTGAAGGAATCATACAGGGAGTCCATGACACCAACACTTAAAGGAATCGAAAACAGAGGCAACAAGATCAACCGGAGTCCATGGATTGAACTAAGCAATCTATGAATAAACACTCAATAGCTATCAATCGAAAGCAAAGATGAGAATCACAATATAATAACTTTTCTTTTTAGCGTTTACATCCTCTCTGTTTGGAAGGTTTCTCCGTGGGAGACATTCCCTACAGTCTGGAGCGGCAAGAGGTAAGACTAGGATTCGTTGCTGTCGACATGTTTAAAAAATCTAAATGCTTTTGGCACTTGAAATTTATAATATTTGTGTACCCAGCATCGAGTGGTTCACAATAGCAGAGTGTAGGGCAACCTACCATGTGGGTTTGATTTAAGATTCCAAGTCAATGGAATATAACAGATAAAGTAAAGATAGATGATAATAATAAATGGGAAAAGAGTAAGTGAAAATTCCGAGAGAGCCAGCCTACCGGGGAACATGACATGTCATTTCCAGCGGAGACGGTGAGTGATGCCATATTCTCTAATGTTTTTGTGGACCCACTTCCTAATAATCCTGCTCTGTGTGTTTCACCAATCACCTTTTTAAATTCCTTTTCCCTGGTAGAAAACTATATTTTGCTTTTGTTCAGAAATGCTTGGTATTAAAAAATAAAGGTTTAGGTTCAGAAATACTTGTATTAAAAAATAAAGGTTTAGGTAGTGTTTGTAGTTGGATTATTTTAGTTTGATTGAAGGTTAGGGTTTGACTTTATTTTTAGGTGTCAGAAATGTTTGGTATTAAAAAATAAAGATTTAAGTAGTGTTTGTAGTGGGTTTATCTTAATTGGATTGAAAGTTTGAAATCTTATTAACTTTATTTTTAGGTTTTATTAAAAAAGGTTTAGGTAGCCGTCCAATTTCGCCTTCCTAGAATAGGACCTTGATGATGAGTGTGGCCTGCTGACTTTGGCCACTGATATAAACAATTTGTATATAATGAACTGTTGATTTGAAACGGATTTTATACACATCAAGGTCAACGGCTCCTCCTCCATCATTCATTTTTTTCCTTTCTTTTTTCCTTTCCTTGATCTGCCATGATCCCCACGGTGTCCTGACAAAATTTCCGGCCCATTTTCTCTTTAAAAGTCTTCTCTCAGTGACCATTTTCGAAGCCCCTTCTCTCCAAGTCCTTTTTCCCATCTTTGCAACCCTTTGGAAGTCCCGTAACCACAGCATTTCTACGAGATTTCAACGTGGGGCTTCCAGATTTGAGCGATTCTGTAACATAATATGGAGGCTATTTCTGTTCCTTGTCTCTTCAGATGCCCAATCTCCCTAGAAATAATGAAGGATCCAGTCACTTTGTGCACCGGAGTCACCTATGACAGGGAGAGCATTCAAAGGTGGTTTCAGGAGGGTCACTTCTCATGCCCATCTACCATGCAGGCTCTGGATACATTGGAGCTCACCCCTAATCTCACATTGAGAAGACTGATCCATGCTTGGTGCTTTTCCAATCCAGGGCATGGTATCGAAATGATGATCAACACAGAGCCAGGCAATGATGAAGAGATAGAGCAGGTGCTACTCGAAGTTAGAAAGGCTCCTACCAGATTGGAAAATCTCATAAACCTGGCTGATTTGGCTAAGAAAAGTGAGAGAAACAGAAGCTCCATAGCGGCATCAGGAGGCCCATCGGTTCTTATTTCTATCGTGTGCAGAACCAGGAAGGAAGGGGAAATCATGTGTGGGGAAGAAGCCTTGGCAATATTGGCCAGCCTCCCCATCCATGAATCCAAGGAAGAATCCATTGCATCTCTGAGGAGCTCAACGACCATAGATAGCATCTGTTGGTTTTTGTGTAAAGGCAGCTACCGTGCCAGGGTTCATGCGGCACAAACCCTTCATGGGATTCTGACATCAGATCAGAACCTGAAAGCTGTTTTCAGGCCTGAAGAAGAGACCTTTGAGAATCTGGCATTGTTGCTTCGAGATGTGTATGCACTGGCCACCAAAACCGCCTTGGATGTGTTGCTGATAATCAGTCCTGTGAGGAGAAACAGAATCAGAGCAATAGAAGCAGGAGTCGCAGTTACGCTGATCGAGATCCTTCCCGAGGCAGAAGCAAACATGGCAGAGAAGGCTCTGGCATTGTTAGAAATCCTGTGTCAAAGTGCAGAGGGTCGGGCTTCAGTTTGTGGTCATCCCCTTGGGGTCTCCGCCCTTGTGAAGAAGATTGCAAGGGTTTCAGAGTTGGCCACTGAGGCTGCCACTGGAGCTCTGTGGCATATCTTCAGAAACTGCAGAACCCCATCTGTCCTTGAGGATTTGGAGGAAGCAGGGGCTTATCCAAAGTTGTTTTTGCTGCTGCAGATAGGATGTAGCCCAACTACAAGACACAGGGCAAGGGAGATCCTGAGAACCCAGAAAAGCAGATCACAGAAGGTAAATCCGTGCCGCATCCTTACAGATCGACTGAATGCCGGAGCATTGGAGTTTGAAGATATTAGTGTAGCTAAGTTCACTGAGCATGGACGGATTAAGGCTATGGTCAACTGAAATACAGAATCGAACTCATAACCTTATACTGAAATACAGAGTTCCCGGTTACCAGAGTCCGGTGTTATATTCATAGCCATGGCCTAGCCAGCCTTTCATAGAGATCAAGATTATGAGGAAGTCCCAGGCTTATTGCAGTAAAACAAGGCGGTTGAATGGAGTGAAACGACATTTCAATGAAATGGTAATGTTTTTTTTCTGTTTGACATTGGCCAAAATTTTCAGTGAGAGATCAGACGAATCACATTCATCAGATGGTGCCTGTGAAAAGAAAAGCATTGGCACAGATCCAGCAACTTATGCAGGACCCATATCAGAGTGTGCCAAAAGATGCCTCCTGTGACTTGTCAATGGACTGATAGGCGGCCTTCATGTCCTTGATAGTGTCCACTTTGTCATGGTCCGAGGAGACATAGGATAAAAATATGTCATATGAATAGGGCGCCATTGAGCATAGTGTGCACCTTCATCTAAATAAATATTCTTGCGAACGTTACAGAACTTCAGAGGCATCCAATGGGGGAATTTGCTCTCGGTATTCATAGCATTGCTTGTACAAAGAAGAATTTTATATGATAACTACATTTGATGTTAAATCTCCATAAGGTTGGTGTGTAACTTGTTTTTTAACCTAGATATAATAAGATTTTGAAAACATTTTATATAGTAGTGGTTTTTGTTTTTAGAGGTTCATTGACTAAAATGATGTTGGTTTGCAATCTTTACATGAACAGTGTTTAGTTACATTAGGAAAAAATTGTTGGTTGTGTATTTTGAGGAGAATTTTTTTTTTTGTTAGTGTTGTTGCAACTTAAGGTTTCAATTTTATAAATAAAGTTTAACATATGTTAAGAGGTTTAGGGTAAGTAATGGTATAAGATTATATCATAAATAAAAAGGTTTAATAATAAGTAAGTAATGGAATAATATTAGGAACTAAAGTTTAATCTTATAGGTGAACCTTAACAATTGGAACATATTATCTTCTATGGAAAGCTTAAGTTTTAATAAACATAAAGTCCCGGAGATGTGTGAGTGAGGTGTGCCTAACCTCAAATAAGTTGCCTTAACAATTCTATATGTGTGAGTAGTAGGTGCTTAACCTTTAAAATAGTTATTATTATAAATAAAATTTATGGTACTCCATTTTTAAAAAGTGTTTTTTTTCCTTATATTATATAAGTGAGCAAAATATAAAGGCTTTTTAATTAATTGCATTATGGAACCATGCATTTTAAGATAGGGTGATTGTTTTTTTTACTTATTTATATATATATATATATATATATATATATATATATATATATATATATATATATATATGAAAAATGAAAATATAATTATTATAAAAAATGAAAAAGGAACATGAAAGAGAAGATGAGTAAGAAAAAAGAGAAACAAAACTATAAAGAAGAAAAATAATAGCAAAAAGAAAGAAGAGAAATGAGAAAAAATGAAGAGGTGAAAGAAAAAAGAAAGAGAATGGAGAGAAAAGAAGAAGAAAACAATGAAAGAGAAGATAATGAGAAGAAAAATAAGAGCAACAAAAAGAAAGATTTAAAGTTAAAAAATAAGAGAAAAATGAAGGTGAAGAGGAAGAGGAAGAATATACAAGAAGAAAGGAAAAAGAATAGAAGAGAAAGAGGAGGAGGAGACAAAGGGAGAGGAAAATGAAGAAGAGAATGGAGAGAGAGGCAAATTGAGGAAAAGAAGACAAAGTTATATATATATATATATATATATATATATATAAAGATTGTTAGGTTTTGGAAACTGAAATAGTTAAGTTTTCGTTCTCTGTTTGTAACCAACTGGCACTCTACATGCATAGGTTCTATTTTTAGTGTGTTTTTTTTAGCCAATTGCATTAACTAAGTTTGAGTCAGCATGGATGGGATTGCATGGCGGATCTAGCCATATTGTAACCTCTTTTTCTATAAGTAAGAGAGGGTATTCCATTGATTGATGAACTACTGTAATGCATTGGTGCATAGTTGAGTTTGAGAGAGGATTTGAGTGAGAAGAAGAGACTAGCGTGTGAGGGTTCCAGACTATATTTCAGAGAGGATTGATTGTAGCATTGTTGCAAGGGAGATCCCTTTGAGGAATAATACAAGGAGGACTGGTTGGAGTGGATGTAGCCCACATTCTGGGTGAACCACTGTACATGTTGTGTTGTCTCTTGTTTATTGTTGTGTGTGTGTTTTTTATATTGTTTATTCTGCTGCTATTTTGAATCTCTAGTATATTGTTGCAAAATATTAGATTGTAATTTAATCCGTAAATCCCGACAACGATGAAACTAATGCATAACAAATTATATAGGGAGAAAGAAAAAGAGGAACAAGAAGGAGAGGAGGAACAATAAGATAAGTGAGAGGAAGAAATATAGGAAAAGGAAGAAGAGGGAGAGGAGGTGAATTGATGAAAAAGGAAGAGAAAAAGAGAAAAGAGGAAGCCACGCTTTGATTATTGAAATTTTCATTAGATAGATATTGTTCATTAAAACTAATTTATAATTAATAAATCATTTCCTAAATGTTGAATGGTTATTTTTAAAAGAGAATCAATAATAATTATGGAACATTTGGAATAACAACCATCTTTTATGTATAAGCTAATATATTTTAATAATTATAGGTGAACCATAAGTTGCAAGCTTACTATAGTGGTAAGGGCTTTGGTCTCTCTTTGAGAGGTCCAAGGTTCAAACCCCACTCAGTATGAGAGGATCGAGACCCCTCATAAAACCAATGTAAACTCATTGAAAAAATAATTGTAGGTGAATCTTACCATTTGAGACATTATCTTCCATGGAAAGCTTAAATTTTAATAAGCATAAGGATTTTAATAAACACATGTGTGAGTGGGGTGTGCTTGACCTCAAATAAGTTGTCCTAACAATTCTATATATGTGAATAATAGGTGCTTAACCTTTAAATAAGTTGTCTACAAATGAAATCCATGGTACTCCATTTTAAAAAAATGTTTTTTTCAAGCAAAATGTGACGGTTTTACCATTAATTGCATTATGGAACCATGCATTTTAAGATAGGGTGATAGTTTTTTTATTACTTATATATATATATATGAAAATGAAAATATAAATATTGTAAAAAATGAAAAAGAAGAGAATAAGAAAGAGAAAATGAGTAAGAAAAAAGGAGAAACAAAACTAAAAAGAAGAAAAAGGAGAAAAATGAAGAGGAGGTGAAAGAAAAAAGAAAGAGAAAGGAGAGAAAAAAAAACAATGAAAGAGAAGGGAATGATAAAAAATAAGAGCAATAGAAAGAAATATTTAAAGTCAAAAAAAAAAAAAGTGAAGAGGAATAAAAAATATATAATAGTGTTATGCTTTATCACTATGGTGGTGTTACAATTTAAGTTTTGAAAACATCCATTTCAATGCTACAAGGATGTTATAGGTTATGCTACTCCTTGGAAACATAGCACTGCGTCCCTTGTTCTTATCTTAGCTAAGTTTATCCTAGCTAATTAGATTCCACCTAACTTTAGCATCCCCATGAATTGATGAAAATGGCATTCCCCTGCGTCCCTTGTTCTTATCTTAGCTAAGTTTATCCTAGCTAATGAGATTCCACCTAACTTTGGCATCCCCATGAATTAATGAAAATGTCATTCCTCCCTCTTGTTGCCCCACACACGAGTGTGTGCAAACATGCACACATTCTTATATGGTTAAAAGCATGGTATTCTATCATATTATTTTGTAAAAATTTATGGAGTAGTAGATATTGGAATATAAAGTTCAGATATGTAATTTTTTGTAGCCCTTGGTCTCGCTTATGTGGGACTCCTCACCCCTATTAACATCGAGTTGTGGCATGTGTGTGGAGGGTAGTTGGCCCTCTTGCTTTCTAACCGGTTCATGTGATGTTGTTCCCATACAAGCTGTTTATTTCCAGTGGCATATTCCTATGTTGGAATTTTGTTCCACTTTACTACCTCTTTTTTTATTATAATTGTATAATTATATTTTTATCAGTTTTTTGTTGACATGGCCACTAAAACAACCTTAGAGGCTTCATATGGCTTAAATCAAATATTTTATAATGCAAATTGTACAAAGATAGGCATTGGAATGTAGATTTTCGATATATAAATTTCAAGTGCATGAAGGTCATTTTAAAACAACATTGTTGAAAAATACCACAATTGTAATCATTTTTCACTATAAAGGAGGATTGTAATTATAAATTTAATTCCTATATATTTAAAGTATGTGAAGGTCATTATAAAACAAAGAATACCAAAAAAAAATTCAACATATCCAGTATAAAACATAGATTGATGCCTTTACTTTATATGCTACTTTATAAGCCAATCAAATTTTCTTCTTGTTTTTGGGTCCATGATTTAGCTTCATAGAATGGTCTTGCTTTCTACAACACCAAGATGAAAATGGTCCTATTGTTAGTTATGTCCCTAATGCCTTCTATAGTTAGTTAACCCATGACACTCACTATTTAGTTATGTCCCTAATGCCTTCTATAGTTAGTTAACCCATGACACTCACTATTTAGTTATGTCCCTAATGCCTTCTATAGTTAGTTAACCCATGACACTCACTATTTAGTTATGTCCCTAATGCCTTCTATAGTTAGTTAACCCATGACACTCACTATTGGAAAAGAGTCAAAGTAGAACATTGTCCTTTATTAGATAGAAATAAAATGAAGTGTAAGTAAAGAAGATAGACGAAGACTAATGCTCTTACATCCATTGAAAACATGTAAGATGAAAAGATCATTAATGTCTTTATGTTTGAAAATAGTGGTAAAACGTTCCAGGGGGACAGCGCAACGGTTTGGGCTTTGGCTCTACTTTAGGAGGTCTAAGGTTCAAACCGTGGTGTGGGTGAGTGTGTGAGGGGATGGGTGTGTGTTCGTCCAAAAAAAATAGTGGCAAAACTGAAGTTTTGATAAAGATATGTAATATGAAGTTAATATCAATGTCTAGCATATGACGAGTTTGCATTTAGTACAATTAAAAGCATTTGATGTTTGAGAATATTGATGGACCTCAAGCTTTGACCAAATATGTAAATGTTTGATGACTACAACTGTAAAACAAAATTTGACGAGTTTGTATTTGATACAATTAAAAACATTTGATGTTTGAGAAAATTGATGGACCTCAAGCTTTGACCAAATATGTAAATGTTTGATAACTGCAACTATAAAAAGAAAAAAGGTGACCAGTTTGTATTTGACACAATTAAAAACATTTGATGTTTGAGAAGATTGATGGACCTCAAACTTTGACCAAATATGTAAATGTTTGATAACTACAACTATAAATATATATATATATATATATATATATATATATATTTAAAGGAAACTATATGTATTATAAAGGATAATAGAAACTCCACCTTTCTTATTGCCATCTCTCGATCTCAACTTAAAGGTTAATAACTCTAAATCTCAACTTAAAGGTTAATAGTGTGATTACATCTTTATAATAATTTTACATGCTTAAAAAAAATGATATTTTATTAAATCAACTTTACAACTATCACATGCACATATAAACATTCAAAATAAAACCTTCAATGAGTGTCTTCAAAAAAAAATTAATTTGGCGTAAGCTTTCTTGTACATATCATTTATTTATATTTAAGAGTTTAATAGTAATTCTTATAAGATATTTTATTTTGTATTGGATTTAAAATTCTCATAAAATTATATGTGTTTGAAAACATACAAGATGAAATGATTATTCATGTTTTACTTAAGATGATTTTTATAAACAACTTATTTTAAAAATTTAATGTTTGAAAAAAATAAAGAAACTCAATTGTTAAAACATGTAGGATAAAGTGATTGTTAACATAAATCAATAATCTCTATGTTTGAAAAAATAAGGATTTTAAGCTTTGATAAAATATAAAAATATAATGAGTACAACAAATAATAAGTATTCAAAATATATTGTATAGATTATAGAGATCATTACAAACAACATCTTCCTTATTGTCATCCCATAGATCTCAACTTAGAAGATAATAATGATCATAGTTTAAAAGTTGAAGTTTAATCATTTCAATTTTACAATTTTTTTTTTTCTTAAAAATCTTCACAAGAACTCAAGCTTAAATAAAATATATAAATATAATAATTAAAACAAATAATAAGTATTCAAAAGATATTATATAGATTATAAAGGTCATTACAAACAATTTATATTTATATTTTTTATTTTTTTCTTTCCTTGGACACATCTTGTCATCATATAGATCTCAACTTAAAGGATAATAATGATCATAGGAAAACTTCATGCTTTTAAAAGTTAAAATTTAATCATTTCAACTTTACAATTATTTTAATTTTAACTTTATAAAAAAAAAAAATCCAACCTCTACAATTTCTAGTCCTTTTTTTTCCTTAGCAATGTCTATAGTTTTTAGTCTCTAGTCAGTAAGGTAAAGATGAACTTAACAAAAAAAACTAATCTTTCTAGAAATAGAACCAGAACAGTAAACCAACAAACATTCAACAAACATTTATTTAGTTCTTCTTTGGGAGGTTCAAGGTCCAAGATTCAAACCGTGCATAAATGAATGTGTGAGGGACGGATGTATTCATAAATTTAACGGCATATATATATGGTTGACTGCTTCTTATTCGATGCTTTTAAGATTGACTCTCCGAAAATAATTATTTTGTTCGTTTTGATTGGAATGTTTTTATTTTTAATCTTAGATAGATTGCAACGGAAGGAAGTGAGATTAGGACGGATCGCCTTTGGAGAGATTTAAAAAGTCTAAATGCTTTTGTATATTTGAACTTTTGAAGCGTTGATTGCTGGCTCAGACCAACCAAAAGTTACTTTGATTTTTTGGACCCACTTTCTGAAAGTTCAACTACCATCCTTTGAAGTCTGAGCTATTCCTGTTGTAGAGTCAAAAAAAAGGGGCTTGCCTTCTGGTCAAGTCTCCCTATAATTCTATACAGTCATCAACAAATTCCAATCAACGTTCTTGATTTGAATGCCTTACTGCCATTTTGGTCAACAGATATGCCTCCAGTATTCATTCTCTCCATGATATTCCCCGGTCAACACGGTGCTCTGATTTTTTTTCTGGACTCTGTTTCCTTTAAAAGCCCTTTTACTCCTCCACCATTCCCAGAGTGTTCTCACCATCCCTGCAATAACAACAAAGCCTCTATAGGCCCCATAATTTTTTTTTATTTTTTTTATTTGAGGGATTCTTAGTCTTATCATAATATGGAGCCTATGCCTGTTCCTTCTCTCTTCAAGTGCCCAATCTCTCTGGAAATGATGGAGGATCCAGTCACTCTGTGTACTGGAGTCACCTACGACAGAGAAAATATTCAAAGATGGTTTCAGGAGGGTCACTTCACATGCCCATACACAATGCAGACTTTGGATACATTGGACCTCACCCCTAATCATACATTGAGAAGACTAATCCAAGGCTGGTGTTGCTCCAATCCAGGACATTGTAATGGCAATATCTCCCCCAAGGACCCAACCAATGACAAGCAGATAGAGCAGGTGCTACTCAGTATTAGCAATTCTCCTACCCATTTGGGAAATCTTAGAAATCTGGCTGATTTGGCCAAGAAAAGCGAGAGAAACAGGGCGTTCATAGTTGCATCAGGAGGTACATCAGTCCTTAGTTCTACCCTATGTAGAACCAGGAACGAAGAGGACATTATGTGTGGGGAAGAAGTCTTGGCAGTATTGGCAAGCCTCCCTATCCATCAAGCCGAGGAAAAATGCATTGCATCTCTGAAAAGCTCCATAACCATAGATGCCATCTGCTGGTTTTTCTGTAAAGGCAGCGTCCGCGCCAGGCTACATTCAGCACAGATCCTTCACGGACTTCTGGCTTCAGATGACAACTTCAAAGCTATTTTCAAGCCTGATAAAGAGATTTGGGGGAATCTGAATTTTTTGCTTCGATATGAATGTCCAGAAGCCACCAAAACTGGCTTGGAAATAGTACTGATTATCAGTCCTGTGAGGAGAAACAGGATCAGAGCAGTAGAAGCAGGGGTTGCTGTTACACTGATCGAGATCCTCCCAAAAGCAGAAAGAAACATAGCCGAGAAGGCTCTTGCAGTGTTAGAAATCCTGTGTCAAATTGCAGAGGGCCGGGCTTCTGTGTGTGAGCATCCCCTTGGGATTCCTGTCCTTGCGAAGAAGCTTGCAAGAGTTTCAGAGTTGGCCACGGAGGCTGCCACTGGAGCTCTGTGGCAAATCTTCAAAAATTGTGGAAACCCATTTGTGCTTAAGAAGATGGAGGAAGCAGGGGCTTATCCCAAATTATTTTTGGTGCTGCAAATAGGATCCAGCTCAATTACTAGACAGAAAGCCAAGGAGATTGTTAAAGCCCAGAAAGACAGATCACGGAAGAACAATCCATGCTGCGTCGTCACACATCAACTAAATGCAGGAACATTCAAATTTGAAGATATCCATGTAGCTAAGCTCAATGCCTGAGGACAGATTAAAGCTTTGGTGATGAACTGAAAGTCACAACAGGGGATACACTCATGGCGGCAAACTAACCAAAATGTTTTGAGAAATTTGCCCCTGCTGAAACCAGAATGCATGGGGAGGCAAAGACCCTTAAAAAATCAAGGTTTCCTGTGTCATTTAGTGGAGTCAAAAGAAGCAGCCGAAGAGTGTAGGGCATCTACGAAAGCGGCATTTGCCCCGCTTACAGAGAACTTGGAAGTTTTGCTCCAAGGTATGGGTTGGAGCAAAACTTCACCAAGGTAGATTTTGAAGTGCAAACAAATCTACGTGGAATTCATACAAACTTTTAATGAAAAATATACAGGAATTGAAGAATACACTTGTCCATATTGTTATTTTTTAGTTGGAAAAGAAATAGATATTACTTCTAATTGTTTATATAATTATAATTACAACGGAATCTAATTACTAAATAGCAACAGTAATTCTATATAGAGGATTCATAGACTTTTGTTAAGCATGGTACAATACAAATACCAATAAAACTGATGTGAAAAACAACATAATTGATGCCATGACTAGTGGCTAATATATCAGACTAGTGGCTAATATATCAAGTGTTTGCTTGAACAAATTTTCGAATTGGCTTACTATTTGGTTGAGTAATAGAACATATAAAGGTTACTCCAACTAAGGATGTTCACTGAAATTAATGATATAAGCAATTGAATTTCTTTATTGTGAACTCCATGTTACTATCCAGATTATGCATATGGAAGTGAATGCCGGAAACCTAGAATAAAATATCAAACAATAAATTTAACATTAAGATCTTCGAGAGGAGTCAAACTAGTTAACATACTTACACGTTTTTGCTTCTATATGTGTTTTGAGGATAAGGAGTCTACATGTTTCCCACAAACAACTATCACAATCTTATATAGATTTGCCAAATAAAAATATTTTCCAAGATATTTAAAAGGATATAAAGACATTTGCTAAGTGAGACCAAATACATTGAGCAAAAGGGCAAATACCAAAATAAGTGAAATGATTTCATCACTAGAACAAAAGGTACAGTGGGAAGAACATCCTAGTATGGGTGCAAGTATTGTAGTAATCGATAGCTTAAACTAAAGAAGCCTTCAATTCAAGACTTGACACTTTACTTCTACTTTAATCTTCCATATTTGCATAGCAAGGTGTGCCTATTAAAATTCAAAGAATGACACTTGTCATATGGTATTTAACCTATCTAAAATGGGCAAGGTGAGAAAAATGCTCATTGATTTATTTTTTAGGAATGATTACACAAATTTATATAGCCTTCGAGTCTCAACAGAAGAATCTCCAGAACAAGCTAAAATCCAAATACGACTTAAAATAAGAAATAACAACCTTTGCAGTTATAGAACAGTTAAAACTGCAGTTGTTATTCAAGGCAATGCTAAGTTGAGCATATCAGTTTCCAACATTCTCCCCCTTGATGCTGAGGGGACTCATTCCATGAGTTTTGAAGCATCACAAACTATTTGAATGATCTTCTTTTACGTTTCTTCTAGTTTTGTAATTGACATTGGCACCCCTTCCACTCTCCATGTGGACTATCCTCCATAATGTTCACTTCTTCCTGCAAATATATAGCGAGTGCCTTTTGAAGATCAACTCCCCCTTCATCAAAAGTCTCTTCAATTGTGGTTTTCAACAACCACTCTCTCCCATCTTCATTATGGTTTTTAAACCATTCTTCACCTGATGAAACTTCCCCTGAGTTTTTACAATCATTGATCATCTCATGTAGATGATTAAACCATACTACTCTCTCACAAATTTCAACACAAAAAATCAACACAAACATGGCCATGAAATGACCTATTACATATGCAACCAAGTGTTGCTCCTCACACAAATAGTCACTCCCTATTACTACTTCACATGATTCCTTCTTGAAAGAAATTACATCATACAAATTATCATTTTTACTTGAGTTCAAAAGACCCAAGTTACACATCATTGTCTTCACTCTAAGAAGATTCTTCTTCAAGGTTGTCTCCATGAGATAATCTTCAAATCTGACTTTGCTTTCGAATGATGCCTCGGTAAGGCATTCTTCTTCTTCCTTATGCACAACAGGAGTCCCAAAACTGTCTTCAAAACATCTACTCAAGAAATCATTAGTAAACAAATCATCAAACAAGAAAACATGTTTGAAGTATTGAGTAGAATGCCATCTTCTTTCTTTTGTTGTTGCTTCATAAGCAACCATATCTTCATCCAAAGCAAGATACCTCCATGGTACCTCTTCACATAATGTTGTCTCTACAAGACAACTCTCATTTTTCAATTTTATCACTCCATGTGAGTGAATTTCATCTTTCTCCATTGATGGCTCCATTCTCATTACAACATGAAACACATCAATCTCATCATTTTCTTTTTCTTTCTCTATCCAATTTGCTATTTTATTTTCCATCTCCCAAATGAGATAGTCTTGTGTGTTCTTTTCTTCACACAACACATCCTTCACTCTTGATGAGTGATCTCCAAACAAGAAGCTTATAGCTTCCATCTCCTCTTCATCAATCTTTTCATGTGGATCAACATCCCACATAACTTGAGCCTTGTCAATGTTCACTCCATATGAGTGAACTTTCTCCTTTGCATCTTCATTTGTCTGATTTGGTGCCTCCTCCATAAGACACTCTTCAACAAATTTTTGAGATTGTATCTCCTCCTCAACAATTGTCTCCTCAATGAAACACTCTTCAAGTGCTTTTGTTGATGAAGCATTTGAAAAATCAGGAACAATGTGCATGCTTTCTAAACATGTCACACCCACAACTTCTTCTTTCTCCTCATCAGAAAGAAATTCATCAACACACATATTACTCTCTTTTACATCTTCCTCTACAAGAAAGAATTCATCATCACAATTATACATGCCTCTCTCACAAGACATGTCTTCCGAAATAAGAACCTCACAAGGCTCCTCAAAAGAACAAGGCTCCCCCTTGCTCATACAATCTTCTAGATTGTCACACACCAGCTCACAAACATTCTCTTGAGTGATTTTATCACTCCCAAAACAATCTTTCAATATTTTCCATGCATTAGAAGTTGTTCTACAACTTTCTATGAGTGGAAAAATATTTTTCTTCATACCTTTTCTGATATCTAAGAGAGCCAAACAATTTTCATGTTGAGCTTCTTTCTTCAATCTTCTTTCTTCTCCTTCAAGAGTGCTCCAATATTCTGGTTCTTCAAACCCATCAACAATAATGTCCTAGAGTCCTTTTGCCATAAAAAATGTCTTCATTTTGATATTCCAGATAATATAATCTTCTCCATCAAATTTTGGAGCTTGCAATTCTACATACATGTCAGCCATTATACCAACAACAAATAATTCCTTTTGCTAAGACTTTATAAGCTCAATCAGAGCGTTCCCTCTCGTCCGTCATTTGCACCACAACGTGTTCGAAGGATTGCACACTTTACTGACTGGACTGCCCTGGCTTTGCTATGGGTTTTTGTGATTCTCACCTCCAGTCATAATCCAACTGATAAATTGTACCACGTATGTGGGTTGGCTCTTGAAAAGAAGCAAGAATTTTGGTTATGTCTAATCATCACATTGCTTGTAATCCTATCGTGGCTGAAAATTAGAAACAAATTGGTCCAAGTCACGACACCGCTCGGTCACGCCAGTATAATATACGCCCTCTCGTCTGTCATTTGCACCACAACGTGTTCGAAGGATTGCACACTTTACCGGCTGGACTGCCCTGGCTTTGCTATGGGTTTTTGTGATTCTCACCTCCAGTTATAATCCAGCTGATAAATCGTACCACGTACGTGGGTTGGCTCTTGAAAATAAACAAGAATTTTGGTTATGTCTAATCATCACATTGCTTATAATCCTATCGTGGCTGAAAATTAGAAAAATTTCGGTCCAAGTCACGGCACCGCCCGGTCACGCGCCCATTTTCGTTTCTAGACGCTGTTAACGAAAGGAATTCTCTATTCCGTCTTCAAAAATACGGAGACCTCCTCGTCTCTAATGCAGACGAAACCATTGTATGGAAGTACAACACGGTAGCCCTCCTTGTGAAGAAAGTTGAGCTTCTCTCCACGGGAAATCTAGTGCTCTACGACACTTCAGGAGATATTTTATGGCAGAGCTTCGACTATCCCACGGATACACTCCTTCCGTACCAGTCGTTCACCAAGAATACACAACTAGTGTTTGCATCGGGGGTGGGCTTCCATAAATTTGGGTACTACCGCTTCCACTTCGACGATGAAAATGTTCTCGCACTCATCTACGACGGTTTGAATGTCTCCAGCAAGTATTGGCCTCCACCAGACAGTACCACAGTACCAAGTTTGTTTATGGCAGAAGTACCTACAAAGCTAGTCGCATTGCAGTTCTTGACGGATTCGAAATATTCTTTTCAAGTGATCAGTTCAATATGGCGTGGAATTACGATGTGAGAATAATGTGCAGAAAATCCTCTTTGTAAAAACTTGATAAATTTATACAAAGAATCACAGGCTTTGGGTCTCACACTTGCAAGAACTTAGTAAATTCTCACAATGCACCCACAAGCTCTCTCAAACCCAATAGATCTGACTAGCTCTGATACCACAATGAGAAAAATACTTATTGATTTATTTTTCAGGAATGATTATACATATTTATATAGCCTTGGAGTCTCGACAAAAGAATCTCCAGAATAGGCTAAAATCTAAATACGACTTAAAATAAGAAATAACAACCTCTGCAACTCTACAGTTACATAACAGTTAAAACTACAATTGTTATTCAAGGCAATGCTAAGTTGAGCATATCAGTTTCCAACACAAGGAAGCAAGCAATCAAGGATACACAAGACATGATTTGAAGTTTTAATGTGTGCTTCATTAGGCCAATGCAAATATTTTAATATATCAACAACAAACATACCCATCTTAATGATCACAATGACAGGAATCAAAGAACAAATCTAATTGAATGCGACATATAGAGAAGCAAGAAGATTATATGTTGCCTTGGATATTCTCCAACTGATCAAAGAGTAAGAAGAGTGGTCCCAAAAATCAAACAGTTTATTTGTGCCTTTTTTTAGGAATTCCAATCCTCTAGATTTGGGGGACAAGGCTATTATTTCTTGATTGTATAGCCTAAGTTTGTTCCACCAAACACTTGACCTTTCAATGATCGACCCATGGCATAGAGTTTCATGCTTCCATGTCAAAATAGGTGTCACTTCTCCCCAATTCTCATAGTTTTTTTTTAAGGTAAAGAACCCTTAACCTGGAAATGTTTGGCATTTAAGTATGTCTTCGCAAGAGGTAGCTTGCCATTTGCCCTTATGAGAACCATTTTTTATACAATCCCCACATCCATTTTTGTTAATAGCATTCATAATAATTTGTGGATCTCCATTTGAAATATATTTTTCTCCTTTTTCTATTGCAATTCTAATCTATGTAAGAAGTGCCCTAGCCTTTGCATAGTTGTTAGTTCAAGTTCTATATGATTCTCAGTAAGTGAGGAGAATTTTGCCTTTATTATTTTGAAAAACACCCCCTCCATCGACTTTTCTTGGATTTTCTTTAGAAGCACCATCAAAATTAATTTTGATGAACCTAATTTCTAGATATTTTCATTTTACCCTGGATCGAAGTACATCCTTTGTTTTAATTGATGGCTTTTTAAGCCTTAATACTACCACAAATATCGGAGGTTAAATATCTCGAATATAATGTAGCCACAATATAATAAGGTCAAGATAATAATATGAGCAAATTAATATGTAAATCAAGGCTAATAATATATCAAATAACATTCAATAATAAGCAACAATATGAATGTAAATAGCCTAAATCATACATGTACTAAGCATGTAGAACAACTTACAATATTAATTGCTCAAAATGTATGCAATATTTATTACTTCACTTTCTCTTACAAATGATATGATGATACTAATTCTCTGATTATGATATGATGTGATGTGATACTTGCTTATGGAGTATTACCTCCATAATATAGCCATAGTAATATGACTCTTTGTATACTTGACTATTCCTCTCCATATGCCAAGTCTCATGACTCTTGGCTTATCTATTTGACACTTGCATACTTGATGAACACTTGACTCTATATTGTATGCACACCTATACATGACTCTTACACTTCCATAACTTGCATACTCTAATCTAAGACACTTGTGCACATCTTTTACGTTACATATTTGTACACTTACATATAAGACACTTGTGCACATAAACTCAACTTGCATTTGCACACAAACTCATATGACACTTGTGCATTTCCTAAACATTACAACTTTACATGACACTTGTGCAATTCCTAAACATTACAACTTTACATGACACTTGTGCATTTCTTGCACACTCACACTTACATAAAACAAGAAATTTAACTCACACTCTAAACTATGACTCAACCTTTAATCTATTATCTATAATTGTACCATGAAGTACCATGGGGGTACAATAGCAAGTAACAAATAATGTAATATATTCCAACTATATTATTTGGTTATTTAAAACTTTAGTTTTCAATCATAATCTTCATTTTCATCTTCAATCATCAAGTGACCTTGCAATTCATGTGATCTTCTGCTTGAGTTCCATCAGGTACATCTTGCTTGACTTCTACTTTGAGTTCATCTTCAGATTCTTTGAATCGGTCTTCATGTTCTTCAATATTTATAGCTTCAGGATAAAATCTTCTTGAATTATCTCAGTGTCATTAGATTCTTGCATAAAAAAAATTCCTTTGCCTTTGTGTGATCTAACTTCTTTATAAGACAAGTTTGGAACATATTTGATCCAATTTCCCTTTCCTTGTTTTCTGAATATTTTCTCTTCTTGTATTTTAGAGATTGTACACTTGAATCCATTGTTAGAAGATGCTTCAGAAATGATACATTCTAATCTGAACACTAATGCTTTTTCAAATCTTCTAGGATACTTCTCCTTGTACCAACAAAAAATAAATGCATGATATTTTTTTTCATAATATTTATATAAATAAAAACTCCACAATTTATAATCAATTTTATTACAATAAATACATCTTAAATGTATTTTTATCCTTCTTAAAGTTTCAAGTTCATTTGTCTTCTTAGTAAAATAACATAACCATTTATGTATTTCCAAAGCTATTCTTTCCTTATTTTCCATGATTGACCCACTTTCTGATAGTTCAACTACCATCCTTTGAGTCTGAGTTATTCCTGTTATAGGGTTAAAAAAAAAAAAAAAGCTTGCCTGGTCAAGTTTCCCATTCTATACAGTCATCAACAAATTCAAATCAACATTCTTTTGATTTGAACAGATTAAATGCCTTACTGCCATTTTGATCAACAGATATGCCTCCAGTATTCCATTCTCTCCATGATATTCCTCGGTCAACACGATGCTCTGATTTTTTCCTGGACTCTGTTTCCTTTAAAAGTCCTTTCTCTCCTCCACCATTTCCAGAGTCTGTTCTCACCATCCCTACAATAACAACAGAGCCTCTACATGCCCATAAGGCTTTCTTTTTTTTAATTTGAGTGATTCCAAGTCTTATCATAATATGGAGCCTATGCTTGTTCCTTCTCTCTTCAAGTGCCCAATCTCTCTGGAAATGATGGAGGATCCAGTCACTCTATGTACTGGAGTCACCTATGACAGAGAAAATATTCAAAGATGGTTTCAGGAGGGTCACTTCACATGCCCATACACAATGCAGACTTTGGATACATTGGACCTCACCCCTAATCATACATTGAGAAGACTAATCCAAGGTCAGTGTTTCTCCAATCCAGGACATTGTACTGGCAATATCTCCCCCAAGGACCCAACCAATGACAAACAGATAGAGCAGGTCCTACTTAGTATTAGCAATACTCCTACCCATTTGGAAAATCTTAGAAATTTGGTTGATTTGGCCAAGAAAAACGAGAGAAACAGGGAATTCATAGTTGCATCAAGAGGTACATCAGTCCTTAGTTCTACCCTATGTAGAAACAGGAACGAAGCCGACATTATGTGTGGGGAAGAAGTCTTGGCAGTATTGGCAAGCCACCCTATCCATCAAGCCGAGGAAAAATGCATTGCATCTCTGAAAAGCTCCATAACCATAGATGCCATCTGCTGGTTTTTCTGTAAAGCTCCATATATCAAGTGTTTGCTTGAACAAATTTTCGAATTGGCTTACTATTTGGTTGAGTAATAGAACATATAAAGGTTACTCCAACTAAGGATGTTAAGTGAAATTAATGATATAAGCAATTGAATTTCTTTATTGTGAACTCCATGTTACTATCCAGATTATGCATATGGAAGTGAATGTGGGAAACCTAGAATAAAATAGCAAACAATAAATTTAACATTAAAATCATCGCGAGGAGTCAAACTAGTTAATATATTTACACGTCTTTGTTTCTATATGTGTTTGAGGACAAGTGTTAGGGTAAAATAGGTAGTATATTGTATTATACTACATAGATTATTACATTTACTTTGTACTAATTACCATGTAGATATTTATTGTTTCAAATATCTAATGGTAAATAGGTTAAATCCTAAATATCCTAGGTAATCAATTCTAAACCTAACTCTATACCTCATATGGCGCGTTTGTTAGCGTGGTTAAGGGAGATTAAGTTGGTTTTACTATTTTGCATATTATATAACATTAGCCTTAATGCTAATGTTAGTAATGAAATATTTTTTATTATTTTCAATATTGTTTCACCAAATTGCTTCATTGGCATCAGAGCCAACCTTTTTTTTTTTTTTGCTCGCCCGGAGGACGAGCTGGTGACATTTGAAAGCCACCAAACCCACCTCAACAGGAGAGCTCGATGGCTGAGGGAGCGACCAGGCGAGGCCCATTTATGGCCAGGTCAACTCGACCTGCCAAGGCCTAAGGCACCTTGGGGTCGATCGATCGTGATCGACATCGATCGACCGCCTGCAAGGCTTTCGACCTAACAGGTTGAAGCCTGCCAGGCTCACAATCTCGAGGCCAGCACTAGCCAATCGAGACCGTGCCCCCGTATACCAGCCAAAGGGATCGCAAGGAGGGCAAGAGCGCCCTCCCGATCTCGCGTGGTTGTGGTCCATAGGCTAAGCCCGGAGGGCAGGAGCGCCCTCTAGGCAAGTCGATCGAGATTGGCAACCCCACCTCAGACAGATCTCAACAGGTGAGTGATCAACCATACCTGGACACGTGGCAGAGTGCCATGTCACGACCACCTCAAAATCTGATGTTGGACCCTAGACCTACTAAGATCGACACGTGACACACTCATTGAGGTGACACATGGCAAAGCTAGACTGCTGACACTTAGAGGGAGAGCCAACCGCGTGGTGACACGTGGCACCAAAAGCAGAAGGGGCAAGGCCAGCTCGGTGACACGATAGCAGAGAAAATTTTTGTCTAGGCATAAGCTGCCACGTGGCGAGGAGAGATTGGTTATTCGAATGACAAGTGGCAGAGGGGCGTCGCTGGTTTGGTAGGCGATTGCCTGCAGGCAATCGAGTTTTTACTCGCAAGGAGAGGGTTTTAAACACGCTTGCATCCCTTTACGGGATGCATGTGAGATAAATTCCCATAAAAAGGCATATTCAACATTGCCTTTCCTCCAGTACCACGACTACGGGACGGCTTTCAAAGTTGCCCCAGCAGTGTAGTGGTCAAGGCTTACACCTTGACAGCGCTAGATCTAGCGCTCGAATCCCGCCAAGGACAATTTTTTTGGTGCACGCGACATTGGATTTCAGAAAATTAACAAAGGTACAAATTTTTTTTTAAGGTTTTATCAATATTTTAATTTTTTTTTTATATTCTTTTTATATAATTTAGAACTTTTTGAGGAAATTAAATTATTTTGATTAAATTCTTAGATTTCTTTTCCCTCAAAACTCTTTGTTATATAAATTTTTTATCATTAATTTTTTTTTAGTATTAAACCTTACAAATTTGATATCTCCAAACACATCTTTTGCAAAATCAAGCCATATAAAATTTCTTTAGTTTTCTTCCAAATTTGGAGATAAAGAGACAAAGAGAATAAAATATTTTTTTTGCAAACCCAAGGATTTCTTCAACATTTTTTTTGCAATAAATTCTCAAAGTTCTATAGTTTTCTTCACACATTTTTTGGAGATAAAAAGACATAGAAACTCAAACTTCTATTGCAAAACAAAGAGCTTGAAAATATTGGGCAAGGACAAAGGTCATTTTTCTTTTTGCAACAAAATCAAAAATTTGCTTTTGTTTTCTCCTTCACAAAGGAGATATAAGACATAAAATTGCAACTTTTTTGTTGTAAACTTGAGAAATATTTTGAACCTATTTTTTGATCCTCATGCTTGAGTGTTGAAGACATAAACCAAAGTCGTGTGTCGATTGGTCTGGAAGCCTTTCAAACGCGGGTCGTGTGTCGACTTGTCTTGAAAGGAGTGCTCAAATTTTTTTTTCAATTTTGTAAAAATTAAGGGGGGATAGAAGTCATATATTGTGATTCTATTTTTTGCAAAATTGTAAAGAGAAAGGGGGGATATTTCAAAGTAAGAAAGGTGCATTCTCAATTGTACTCGACACCTTTTCTTAAAAATTGACTATACTAGGTGCATTTTTGGTTGCATCCGACACCTATAGTGATAAAAATTTGGGTTGCTCTATTTTTTATTATTGCACTAACCATCATGTTTTTTGTGTGCAATTAAACAATCATAAAAACATTGAAGAGCATTTCATAAACCCAAACTTCACTAAAATCGTGCTACACCTTGCATAGGTTAAACAAGTCAATTTTTACACCCCATCAAAGGTCAAAATCCAAACACCTTGATTCACTCTCTTTGTTTGGATTAATTTCCTCAAACTTTCCATCCTTTTTGAAGGGTGTTAAGGCAGGTGCCATTAAATATCCTAGAGAGAAAAATCATAAGTCTTCCAAAACCTACCCCTTTAATTTGCTCTATTTGTTTGGCTTAATTTCCTCAAACTTTTCATCCCTTGGTAAGGATGTTAAGGCAGGTGCCATTAAATATTTTAAAGAGTAAATTAAAATCTTCCATATACTCTTTTGAGGGTATACTACAAGATAAAGTCATCTTAGTCACATCAAATTTGAAACCTTCACCATGGCCATGATCAAAAAGTATCTCAATGAAAGCCAACTACTTAAAGGTTCAAATTATTCTTCCTGGAAAACTAAGATGAAAGCTATTTTAACTTTAGAGGAGATGTGGGGAATAGTGGATGGCACTGATTCTAGACCCACATCACCAAGAGCAGATCAGACAACATATGATAAAAAGGATAAAAGACTTTCCTTATTGATCTTGCTAGCTATTGTTGATGACATACAACCTCATATAAGTGAAGCTAAAAATGGTAATGAGGCATGGGATGCCTTAGCTACCATTATTGAAGGAAAGAATCAATCAATAATTATTAACCTTCAAACATAGCTTCATACTCTTCATATGAAATCTGGAGAGACAATAGAGTTATTCCTTTGCAGAGTGGCAGATATAAAAACAAAACTGCAAGCCTTAGGAGAAAAAGTGGAAGACAATGTCCTAACCTCAATCATTTTGAGGGCTATTCCAAACTCCTATAGAATTTTGATCACTTCACTACAAGTCTCAAGAAGGATAGTAACTTTTGTAGAATTGGCAAATTTGCTTCAAATTGGAGAAGCTAATCAACTCCAAAGAGATGAGGCATCCAACAATGTACTTTTCTCAAACAAGCAAAGTGGAAAGAAAAAGTGGAATCAACAAAAGGGATCTTCTTCTAACAAAGACAAGGGTAAAGGCAAAGAAACTCAGAAGAAGAAGCAATATTGTAAAATTTGTGATAAGGACACTCATGAAACCAAGAGATGTTGGTTTAAGAACAAATCGCCCAATGAAAAAGGACAAAAGAAGGGTAAAGGCAAACCAAAGAACAAGAACAAGCAGCAACAAGGACATATTATTGTCGTTGAAGATTCTAGTTCGGATTCTGAATGAGCACACAAAGTGCTCATGACTCATACAAGTTTCCCTCATAAGGATACTGTGTGGTACATAGATTCAGCCGCTAGTAAGCATATGACTGGAGATAAGTCATGGTTTGAGACATTTGAGGCACGAGAAGGTAGACCGGTGACCATTGTTGATGATAAGACCTATCGAGTCCAAGGAGAAGGAAGTGTTTATGTCTCCCTTCCAGATGGAGATGTCAGATTCAAAAAGTTATTTATGTACCAGGATTGGCAAATAATCTTTTGTCAATTCCATAAATCTTGGACAATAACATGAATGTCTCAAAGTGGACCAAGGGAATAAACATTGATTTATCACTCGAAAAGGAAAATAGATAGCAACGGGTTCTTACAAATATGGTTTGTTCACCTTAGATGCAATTACCTCACCACATACTACAATGGTAGTAACCACAAAAGAGGCCACTTCTCTATGACATAAGAGATTTGGGCATCTAAGCTCAGGCTATTTACTTGAACTCAGTAAGTATCAAATGGTGAAAGGACTGCCTACTCTTTCATCTACTTTGCCAGTGTGCTCAGATTGCTTGGTAGGAAAGCAACACAGAGTACCTTTTGAACCTAGCTCCTTTCGAGCTAAGGTACATTTGGAGTTATTTCACACAGATTTGTGTGGTCCTATGTCTACTAGTTGTGGAGGAAAAAGGTATTTTCAATTGTTTGTAGATGATCACTCACGAAAAATGTGGGTCTTCTTTTTGCAGTTGAAATCTGAAGCATTTGACTATTTTCAGCAGTTCAAGAAACTGGTTGAGAAAGAAACAGGATGTTTCATCAAGACCCTCCGTTCAGATCGAGGGGGGGAATACACATCAAAAGAATTTTCCTCATTTTTACAAAAACATGGGATAAAAAGACAATTAACAACAGCCTATTCTCCTCAGTCAAATGGAGTTGTTGAGAGAAGAAATCGTTCCATTATGGAAATGGTTCGATGTATGCTTAAGGGAGCCAATATTGAGCACATTTACTAGGCTGAAGCTGTAAAAACTGTAGTATATCTTCTAAATAGAGCACCCACACGGGCTCTTGAAGGTATGACTCCTCAAGAAGCATGGAGTGGAAGGAAACCCTCCATATCTCATCTACGAGTATTTGGGTGTAAGGCTTTTATGCATATACCTAAGGAGAAAAGAAATAAGTTAGATGAGAAGACCCTACAATGTATTTTTATTGGATATGATGAATTCTCAAAAGTCTATCGGTTGATAGATCCATTCACCAAGAAAATACATATTAGTATAGATGTAATGTTTGATGAAGCTTTCACATCTAACACTACATCAGTATACCTGGATGATGAGGAGCAACAACCACTTCCTCCTCCACAATAGAAAAAGCCTCCAAAATGGTATACAAGTACTATGAAAGATTCCAAACTCACTTCACCACCTGATCTCACTCTCAATTGCCCATAGACATGAAGCATGTCTCGACAGAGAAATGCAGAAGCATCTACTTCAGTTGATGATCTTTGTGTATATTTTTAAGAGCTTTCTGTTGATAGAGATTTAGAAAGTGGAGATGATATGTAAATTGATGAGGAGAGGGTTTACATGTCATCATATGATGAAAATGAACCTTCTACAGTTGATGAAGCACTTAGACTGCCTTAGTGGAAGGCAGCTATGGATGTTGAACATAATTCTCTCATGAAGAATAAAACATGGAAACTGGTGGATTTGCCTAAAGGAAAGAAACCCATAGGCTGCAAATGGGTTTACAAAGTCAAAAATAAGGCATAAGGCACCACAGACAATCATAAGGCCCATCTTGTGGTGAAGGGATATGCTCAAAAGGAAGGCCTTGATTATGAGGAAACCTTTGCACCCACTGCAAGGATGACCACCATTCGAGTTCTTTGTGCTATGGAAGCCCAGTTCGGATGGAAATTATATCAGATGGATGTAAAAAGTACCTTTCTAAATGGTGACTTAAAAGAAGAGGTATACATGACTCAACCTCCAGGATTTTCTGAGGAAGGCCATGAGCAAAAGGTTTGCAAGTTGGTCAAATCATTATACGGGCTAAAACAAGCCCCAAGATCATGGTACATCAAAATTGATAGTCACCTACTACAACATAGATTCAGGAAAAGTCCATCTGATGCAAATCTCTATATCAAGAACACAGGTTCTAAAATAGTGATTCTTGTATTATATGTAGATGATCTTATCATCACTGGCAATTCAGAGAAATTGATCAATGCCATGAAAGATGACTTGAAAATGTCATGTGATATGATAGATCTAGGACTTCTCCACTACTTTCTTGGCCTTGAGATAGAACAGAAGAAAAATCATCTTAGGGTGACTCAGAAAAAGTATGCCAAGACTTTAGTAGAAAAATATCGTATGACTGATTGTAAACCCAAAGCAACATTGATGGAATCAAGGCTTTAGTTATCATGGTGAAAGCACGAGATTTCGGACGAAAGAAACACTAATTGCGATGTATTCAAAATCAAACACGCTTAAGTCCTAGAAATGTAGAATGCATGAAATGAAAGAGGCGCATTGAAATGAGATACAAGAAAATGGAGAAATCATAGCCCTTTTATTTCACTCTCTTGATCTCGGTTACAAAGACGCCTCCTCCCTTTTCAGGGGCTAGGAGCGTTAAATGAATTTGGTTACAATCAAGACTTAATGTTCCTCCTTCCGCGTGCCCACATTTGAAATGGGCGGGCCAAGACGTTGCCGTCGCTGGTGTTGATGAGTCCTTAACCTTTGCTACTCCTCCTGCGATCAAAGAAACAACAAAGATGTTAGTAGCACCTGCTGCAAATAAGAAATGTTTGTTCTCTAAAATTAATGAAAGATGCATGTAAAAGATTAGCCAAATCGATAGACAAAATGACTCTAAGTGACCTGCAAACTCGAAAGAGACCAGAAAACATTACCAGAAGGCCACTGCCATCGAAACAGTTGGCCAATTCGCACTCAACTGCAATTCGTCCCTGGTCAGGATGAATTCGACTGTAATTCATCCTCGGGTAGGACGAATCCGACTGTAATTCGTCCTCGGGTAGGACGAATTCGACTGTGTTAAAATGTCGAGTTGATGCCGCTCAAATGTCACACCTCGGGATCTCCAAATGACCTGCAAACAAAGGGGTTAGCTAATTGGGGGCATTTTGGGATGACCCAGATGGTCGGATTCTCCCAATTTGACCTCCATCAATGGGAATTTGGCGTCGCTACCTGCAAGTTAGTGGGATAACAAAAGCGACGAGAACATGATGAAATCTGATTAAAACATTATGGAATCGAACATATGAACTATCTAGACAACATAAAATGAAATGAAAGATGAACAAATGACAAAAGAACCAATTAGCATGAAACTTAAAAGGTGCGGGGAGCCCAGGTGGGCCGCCCACCGTTGGAACTTGATTTTGGCACCAATCCACTTGGGATGGGCCCAAAATCTCTTAGGATGGGGTTGTCAGCAAATTGGTGGATTAAGGTGGCCAAATTCGGGTTTTTGGGTCCGAATTCACACTTCCAATAGCCACCCAATAACCTCTTTTGCGAAAGAGATTAAGGATGTGGAAAATGCAAATCAAAAGGGGTAAAGGCGTGGTATCAAATCGACAGCACTTCGTTGCTTGAAAATGCTTCCTACCTCTTCTTTTGGGTGGGAAAAGTCCACCATTTTATAGACCCAGGGGGTCTCTTTGGAGAGACATGCATAAGCGCCATGTGGTGGCCATAGGTGCCATGTGGCGGTCATGTCTTCTCATGAGAGAGGAAAGTCCTCCATGACTTGGGCTTTCATGAATGCCCTTGTGACAGTCCTCTAACGGCCCATCTGCCCACCTACACGCGCGTGCGAGGCAAGAGTCATCAATTGACTGTCTTTGGCTGCCACTTGGCGCCATTCTTCTTTTTGCCCGTTAAACCTGGAATTCGTCCTGACCAAAGATGAATTAAGAATTCGTCCCTAGGTGAGACGAATCCCAGTTTGAATTCGTCCCTGGGTGAGACGAATACTGAGCAAAGTGCCTGAATGTGCCAAATTGCCTTTTGACCTTACAAAATTGCTATAAAAGTGGTTAGGACCACTGTTTGACCTCTGAGGGCTACCCTGGGGGCTGTGTGTGTGTCAAAGCGATCAGTGTTTGCAGTCACATAATCGGATTGGTGTTGTTTTGGTGTCTATATATGCCCCTTTTTGGGATGCGCTATGCATGGCGCAGCGCCGAGCAAAAATAGATAACCAAAGCACTAATGATTAGGGTTTCTTGGTAACCTAACCAACTTTTGATGCCCCAAGCATGGAAAGGGCATGCATTCTTGAATCCTTGCTTCTGACGAGCAAAGGAACTTGATTTCAAGTATTAACCTGTTTTGGTGAGGTGTGACTTGAGCTTGGACATTGATCAGTCATTAATAGGCAAAGGGCGCAACCTTTTGTCCACGGGGGGAAACCTTGTGTTCATGATTCGGGAATGCCAAGTGTTTGATCAATTTGTGATTGTTGCTTGTTTACTGCCCCAAGCAGGAGCATGATTGTCTTTGTCAATGATTCTTTGAATGCATGTCATTGCCTTGATTGGGTGTGTGTTTGTTGATTGGTGACTAAGTGTGACTACCCCCTCAAGCGACGAATCGATGAGGGAATGACCTTCGTGAGAAAAGCGACGAGTCGCTTGACCCAATATGACTTGTGCAAGGGTGCCTTTATATGGTTTATCGTTAAGCATGTGCAATTTTTCCAACATTTAGACCTATTTTTGGTGGGTGTTAACCCTTTTTGCGACGTTGTTTGGAGCTGAAATTGTTGAAAATCCGTCTTCCCATGGAGCGGTCCGGCTAAGATAGCCTTCTTAGGGAGTAGGATAATGACAATTTGTGACCCCAATGTCTGTTTTGTATGCCCGGGATGTTAAGTGCAACAGCACTCTCATCGGGAAAATTTATTATCTGTTTTAATGCATTTTTGTCCAATTTTTGATGTTTTTGTAATTTTTGCCCTGAATTCGTCCCAGGGTGGGACGAATTCCAGCTTTAGAATTCGTCCCTAGGTGGGACGAGCGCTAACCAGAGCGCTCGTCCCAGGGAAGGACGAATTGAAGCTCAAAAGGCCTATTTAAGGGCCAAAACTTGAGTTTGGGATCATTTGCATCTAATTTTTCTTGCGATTTGGAGCTCTGGGGAGGAGGTTAATTCTGCGAAGCGAAGCGCTGCTGATTTTCCCTGCCATCATGAGTACACAAACCGGATCGAGCGGCGGAGCCGAAGCGAGACCAGTAAGTGCTCCCTAGAGTTTATTTTTGTTTAAAATTGCAATTGTTTTATTTGATTATTTTTGTGATGATGTTTTTCAAAAAAAATTTAAAACTTAAATCTTGAAACTGGATTGAAGACAACTAAGACTTAGTGTACAACTAAACGTAGCGCGTGATCTAGGTAAAGAATTTTTATTGTTTCAACTAAACCTTAGGATAAACTGATCTTGAACCCTAAGACTCAATGTTTGTATTTTTGAATTTTTTTGTTTTGTTTTTAAATTAACTAGTTAGGATTAGAAACCCTAGAACTGAAAATTTATTTTTTGTCTTAATTTTTGTTTGTTTTTGTTTTAAATTAATCAGTTAGGATTAGAACCCCTAGAACTGAATATTTAATTTTTGTTTGAATTTTTGTTTGTTTTTGTTTTAAATTAATCAGTTAGGATTAGAAACCCTAGACTGAAAATTTAATTTTTGTTGAATTTTTGTTTGTTTTTGTTTTAAATTAATCAGTTAGGATTAGAAACCCTAGACTGAAAATTTAATTTTTGTTGAATTTTTTTTTTTTTTTGCTTTTTTTGTTTTGGCTGTACATTGATAGGCAATGTTTTATATGCATGTTGTTTCTGTACAGTTCTTTTCCGTGATTTTAATTTTCTTTTTTTTGAATTGTTTTCTTTTGCAGGTTGTTAGGAGCCGGTACCGTGTATCCATTGCTTTTGCTGAAGCGTGGGGGCGGCGACGAGGCGACCGGGAGTGGCTTGATGCCCTTGGGCTCAAGCGAGTGGCTCGTGTAGAGCCAGTGGTCGCGGATCAGGCCTATTTGACGGCCCTGATCAATCTCTAGGATCCGCGGACCAACACCTTCCATCTCCCGACAGGGGAGATGACTGTTACCTTGGAGGATATCTATCGGCTTCTGCGGATTTCGATAGATGGACTGCCCATCAGGACATCGCCGCGTGATCAGTGGAAAATTGTATGCGACGAGATGCTTCGGCCATGGGGAGTGTTTGGGTGTACATAGCCCAGTGGAGACGGCCGAGATTGACTGTCAGGTTGGTGGGATTTTTGTTCGATGGTGGCAGGAGAGGGGGGTGTTGGGAGTGAGGCACACATTCCTTATGGGCCTCATTTCCAACATGCTATTACCTGACTCATCAGGTGCGAGGTTCCCATGGAACCTGCTGGATTTGGTTTGGCAGTTGGTAGAGTGCCCGACAGAGGCACCACTTATCCTAATATGGGGACAGACATTGTTGGCACAGCTCTATGGGGAGCTGTATGAGGTCCGTTGCCGACGGCGGAAGGGGATCAGCTGCAGTTATCTGCTGCAGTGTTGGGGTTGGCAGCACATAGCAGTTGAGAGGCCAACCGGGTTACCATGGACGACTCGGGCGGCGATGGAGGATAAGGATATAGGGTATGCAGTTCTATGGCGGCGGTCCGGAGAGTAGGGATAGAGTCGACGTTGGGCAGGTGTCGTAGGGCACTATGTCGATACCTTCTCTCGGCTCACTCCCGGGGAGGTGGTTTGGCGTCCTTATCGGGACTATCCAGCCTGGCCGGAGGCTGGAGAGTGGCTCCGACGGGTACGTAGAGAGCGGTGGTTGATTGGGCGACATGGGACCGAGCATGAGTTCTTCTCTTACAGCCAGGTTACACGACAGTTTGGGGTGCACCAGGGGTTGCCTGGTGAGCCCGTGGTCTATCGACGTCGGGGGGATGAGAGGACTCTAGACCGACCGGTCATCACGCCATTGGGCGAGGATTCGGATGTGGCGATCGACATCCCGAACATGGATGACGTCGGGACTACTACAGAGTACGACCAGTGGTGGGTACTGCGGCGATGGCGAGGAGAGGGGCCACTGGGAGGCGCGGAGGCGGCTGTGATGGGCGGGGAGGGTGTTGAGGCACTAGGGGATGATTGGGGAGCTCCTTTGGAGGACATGATGGAGGTGGAGGGTGTTGATGCGGATTTGGGGGCTCCGGATCAGCTGGAGATGCAGGACATGGCGGAGCAGTGGGAGCCAGAGCAGGCTGTTGTTCCATAGAGTCCCACGCCTCTGACGTATGCGGAGGACACAGAGTCTAGGGTACGTGCTGAGAATGCGCGGTTGGCGGAGCTGCTGCGGAGGTGAGATGAGGAGCTGGGGGATGCGCTGCGGGAGAGGGATCTCCTACGGGCTCGGTTAGCAGAGCGGGAGAGTGCACGGGTGGTGCCTCGCCAGTAGGAGGGTGATACTGATGTTACACGGGAGAGGGATCTCTTACGAGTGCAGCTGGCGCAGCGCGACGATGTAGTCACGATGTACCGTAGGCGGGAGGCGGAGTGGTGTCGACATCGGATGGATTTGGAGGGGGAGATCATCCGCCTTGGGGGGCGGGTACCTGAGCCTTCGGGAGGTGGATCTTTGCACCGGACGAGGGACAGTGTTACTGAGCAGTCAGCATCATCTCGTCGCAGGCGATTGGATGAGGGAGGCGATAGCAGGCGTGATGCGGGGGCTAGCAGTAGCCACCCTGCGGGGTCCCATAGGACCCACACCACGGGGGGTAGTTCCCGTCGCACCGATCTTGCGTGATCATGGTGGCCGACGCCTTAGGCTGGGTGGTTTTGTTACATGATTGCGGGGTCTGAGGACTAGTTTTGTAGCCTGCGGGCATTTTTTTTTTGATACTATATATATATATATACCAACTTTATTTTGTTGATGCATATGTGATGATTTGATCTTATGTATGAGGGTTGATGAATATTGATGTATGCATGTTAATTTATTTTGATGGATGCATATGTTATGTTGAGTGCAAGTGTTTTTGATTTATATGTGATATGCAAGAATGAAGTGGATGAATGGAATTTGTGATGTTTGGTTAGGGCACCATAGACTGTTTAGGACTTTGTTTATTTTGTTTTTAAGCCATTGCTGTAATAACTGACTTTGTATATATACATGTGGTTGTTCTTTTTTTGTATTTTTTGATGGTATTGCAAAGATGAAAAGTAGCGCAGTTGGTTTAAAAATGTAGCTAAGGTTTTCTGAGACTCAGACAGTTTTAACTCACTAGCCACGATTATACTTTGTCTTACCAGACTTTTAGACAATGTATGAATCGAACTCGTTTTTGACCAAGCTATTTCACATCCCTGTGTGTGCAATTGAGTTCATTTATGTGGTATTTATTAGGATACCGCCAGTGCCAGATGGGCTTTCAACCGAACCCGTATCGAGGATCACCTAGTTAGCTCCACTAACTCCTTTGTTGTACTTAGTCAGATTAATCTTCGGTGTTTTCTAGGATACCATAAGCTAGCTCATCCACATGCAAACATTGATCTGTACACAAGTTAATGTGATAGATATATCGTCATGCGGGAGGTTTACCGCCAGTGACCAATAGGCTATCAACCAAACGGGTACTGAGGCTTACCTCATGACCTTTCGAAATGCTGAGAGTTCCAGGGATTCAAGTTCGACTCCCTTTTTTTCTTCATTTGTATTGGGATACTTGCTCAATTGTAGTGATAAAAATCACTGTTTATTTTTATATATTTTTCTTTCGAGCAAGGGATTTGGATTTTAGTGCTAAGAGTCACTATTGTAAGTGCTTTTGATGTGTGCACTGTTGGATGTCAAATTTTGGAGTTTTTGACGTTTGCAAATTTTTTGATGTTTTGCAACTATAGAGAAATTTGGGATTCTTGGGGAATTGGGTAGGGAGGATGCTTGTCCTTTTGCCAACTCTCAGCGTTCCTTGGGTCATTTACACGGGGGATAAGCAAGATAACCGTTTCGCTTATGGTGACCTAGATTATTGTGCAGGTTTCATCTTTCGTTCGTACAACTTAGGAATTGTTTTATGTGTTTTAACTTGTGATAGGATGTTACATAACAAGGCGTATTTCAAGTAGAACTCTACCTTCATAAAATCTCTTTGACTTGGTACAGTACGTGGCTAGAAAGTAAAATGACGACTGAAAGACGAAAACTCTCGATACATTATAAGACCACTGACTCTATTGTGGTAAACAACAGTAAATGGTGTTTGTTTGTTTGTTTATATAAGATGGAAAATTATGGAACAAGATGGACTAGCATAATGATTTCAGTCTATGGTGCCTTTGACCTGTACGACCACAAATATGCAATGTATGGATGTAATGCTTAATGCAGCTATGTATTTTTGTATTTTTGATGGATTGATTTTTTGTGAATATGAAGATGAGATGCAAGAAGAGTTCTCTATTGATGAATTTGAGCATTCCTAGAAATGAGATGCAAAAAAAAAAAAAATTATTGTTTTTGATGATTTTTTTAATTTTGACTTTTCTTGATGGTGACCAAGGGATTTCGAGAATCCTTTGGGGCTTTTTGGGGTGACCAAGCGATTGCGATAATCCTTGGAACTTTTGGGGTGACCAAGTGATTGTGATAATCCTTGGAGCTTTTGGGGGTGACCAAGTGATTGCGATAATCCTTGGAGCTTTTTGGGTGACCAAGTGATTGCGATAATCCTTGGAGCTTTTGGGGTGACCAAGTGATTGCGATAATCCTTGGAGCTTTTTTGGGGTGACCAAGCGATTGCGATAATCCTTGGAGCTTTTGGGGTGACCAAGCGATTGCGATAATCCTTGGAGCTTTTGGGGTGACCAAGCGATTGCGATAATCCTTGGAGCTTTTGGGGTGACCGAGCGATTGCGATAATCCTTGGAGCTTTTGGGGTGACCCAGTGATTGCGAGAATCCTTGGAGCTTTTGGGGTGACCAAGTGATTGCGAGAATCCTTAGAGCTTTTTGGGTGACCAAGTGATTGCGATAATCCTTGGAGCTTTTTGGGTGACCAAGTGATTGCGATAATCCTTGGAGCTTTTTTTGGGGTGACCAAGCGATTGCGATAATCCTTGGAGCTTTTTTTGGGTGACCAAGCGATTGCGATAATCCTTGGAGCTTTTGGGGTGACCAAGCGATTGCGATAATCCTTGGAGCTTTTGGGGTGACCAAGCGATTGTGATAATCCTTGGAGCTTTTGGGGTGACCAAGCGATTGCGATAATCCTTGGAGCTTTTGGGGTGACCAAGTGATTGCGATAATCCTTGGAGCTTTTTTTGAATATTTTTAACCCAATTTGTAAAACAATGATGAATTATGCGCTTTTTGAGCGAAATGACAAAATTTGTGTCCAAAACTGTTGTAACCTTCACAAAATGTTTTATTATGATAAGAAGAATGGATGAATGCAATTTGATGAAATTTGGAGGAGGTAAGCTTCAATTTTGTAAGTTTTGTTCCTTTATTCAATACTGACACCAAACGTCGGTCTGCGTTTGTGGTTGGCAAAGATGCCCGCCGGTGTTTAGGCGCTCTGCAGACGCAGGACTGTGTCTAAATCTACCATGAAATGCCCTACTGCGTTTCAGGGCGCCAAAATCAGCTATTTAAACAGTTTCAACGAGAATTTTGCTCATTTGTGCGTTTGAGCTTAAGAGAAGTGCGTCTGAGGGAGTGGAGTGAAAGGTTGTGTGGGAAAGTGAAGCATGCGGGATCTATGGCGGAGATGGGAGCAGACGCGCCAGTGCAGCCAGCTGAGGTATTTGTTCATTTAAGCAAGTACTTATTATGTGTTTTTTTTTTTTTCGAAAAAATTTGTAACAAATTTTTGTTTTGTTGTTTTGCAGCTTAGGGTGTTAGAGGCACGACACCGATTCTCCCCTATCATTCCGGGGATGAGGAGGTCGTTGTCCCAGGAAGACTGGGATATATTGGATGTAGTGGGGCTAGCGGAGGCAGCCCGATTGGAGGTAGTTTGGGCGGATGAGGGGTACCTCTCGGCTTTGGCCGAGAGGTGGGATCCAGATTGGGGGACGTTCCAGCTCCCGACTGGAGAGATGACGGTGACGCTTGAGGATGTATACCGCATCCTCAAGGTGCCCGTGGAGGGGGCGCGGGTGGAGGTTGGACGAGATAGGGCCACAGAGATGGCCAAGGTGTTTGGGGATGACTGGAGGGAGATCCGGATGGAGAGCGAGGGGATCCCATACTTGGCCATGTATACGGCCAAGGAGTTGGGAGCGGTGGAGGCTCTGACGATGTTCGTGTTGGCCAACATTATGGCCCCGAACAGCACCGGGTGCAGGTTCCCATGGAACCTGATGGGTGTAGTGAGCGAGATGCTCACTAATAGGGTAGTGTATTCCTGGGCACCCACTTTATTGGCGTAGGTGTACCAGGAGTTGTATGAGGTTCAAAGACGAGGTCGGAAGGGCCTGGGTTGCAGTGTGGTGCTCCAGTGCTGGGGCTGGGAGCACTTCAGAGTGGCCCGATCGGAGGGGTTGCCATGGGCTCACTAGGACGTGAGCCAGGCTTATGGTATGAGATGGCCAGTGGCAGAGGAGAGACAGTCGAGCCGCCCCGTGAGATCGGGGCAATGGTATAGGAGACTATAGGCAGACTTGACAGATGCCCGAGTCATTTAGAGGCCCTAGCGGGAGGCGAGGTGGATCGGGGATGGAGAGCACCTGAGACGGGTGCTACAGGCCAGATGGGTAGTAGGGCGGAGCCACAGCGAGGCGGAGTACATACAGATGTCTCGAGTACTCCGCCAGGTTGGATTGAGGCAGGATGTCCTTGGTGAGCCAGTGCGCTACCGGAGGCACAGATTAGAGGGGGATTTGTTGTGTGCCGAGCCGTGGAGGGAGGCGGTAGAGGATGATGAGGACATGGAGATCCCCAACGTGGACGACGTTGGGGTGACAGCTGAGTATGCAGCATGGATGGCCATAGAGCCGAGGTGGGAGCCACCATTGGTGGCTGGTAGAGCAAGAGAGCCCGAGGCTAGGGCTGGAGAGGGCGAGGGAACCGCAGAGGTTCCCAAGCACAGGGAGGGTCCCCGCATTCGATCTGACAGTCGAAGGCAAAAGGGGAAGATGGTGCGGCAGGATCCGAGGAGCGAAGATGACGGGGAGGATGGCGGAGAGGGCCTAGGAGAGGCCACAAGAGAGGCTAGGGAGGTACCCCCTACCGGACACAAGAACGAGCTGGCGCAGCTGTAGCAACAGATAGCGAAGCACGATGCTATGCTAGCTGCCCGGGACGAGAGGATAGCTTGGTTGGAGCAGCAGGCGATAGAGCGGGATGCCCTGTTAGTTGCTCAAGAGGAGAGGATGGCCCAGCTACAGGCGGACTTGGATGGAGCGACCAGGGTGCCCCAGGATGACAAGGTGACGAGACTCTAGGCAGAGCTAGTGGAGTGGGAGCGACGGCATGGGATAGACATAGCTAGGCTTAGGTCTAGGACTCGTTACATTGAGGCTCTGGAGGACACATTGTTTAGGCATCACATTGTGTTGCCTGATCCTCCATCCTCCTTTGTCTCTAGGCGTAGTGAGTCTAGGCACACCACTAGGTCTAGGGCTCCTACTAGGTCTTAGGGGTCCTCTTTTGATGGTTAGTTTAGTGCTTAGATGCACTCTTTATGAGCCTTGGTGCTCTATTGTATATTATAGCCTTTTGACATTCATTGTACAGTTTGACCTTTATACATATATATATATACATGGCTTTTATTTATTTGGTGTTTTACTCTCTTTTGTGTGAATGCCTATGTTTTTGTGATGCATGTTTTTATATGTTTTAATGTTTTTGATGCATATGTGATGGAATGGAATGCAAACTTATAGATGATTAATGCGAGACTAACTAAATGAAATATGCACTAAGAAGCACTCATACTTTTAGATAGTTAGATTTAGCGAACTGTTATCATAATTGTTTAATCGGGGGCACCGAACTTGGTGGCTTGTGAATGGATGACGTATGGAATGACATGAATATGGAAGAAGATATGGAGGGTGATATGGAGGTTGATATGGAAGACTGTTTTACAAAGACTCAAACATGCTAGTGGTATCAAACAAACTTACTAACACTAGCCTAATTCAACTAGGACCAAATGTGTGTGCATGCGAGTTCATTAACCAAATCGGAAGCATGGTAGTGACTCTAGGCAATCAAAAACCTGTGTGTGTGCAAGTGTGTTCATTAACCTCATCTTGCATAAATTAGGTAACCCCGAAGCTAGTTTGTCCGTATGAGAAGACCCCGAATCTAGTTTGTCCGTATGAGCATTCAGAGGTCTCTTTTTGAGGAGAGACATGTCGCCACGCAATGAGTATACTCCACTTGCCAGTCAAGCGTCTATAGCCCCGGTGAAGGTTAACTCCATAGTCCATGTTGTTTTTGACCTTTGTAAGCCTTGGGGATGACTACCTATCCGTCTGATTGGACAAGTAGTACGATCCTTACAACTTATTTGGGATCAGTGGTGTGTGAAAAATGTTCATTTCCTTAGAGCTTTGGGGAATCGGATTCTCAACCGAAGTATGATGAGAATTTTACCCTATCCTTACTACTCTGTTTATATTTATATTTTGTGATTGCTTGTGATAGTGGTAAGAACCACTATTTTATGGACTATGTTTGCATGATAGGACAAACGAGGATTACCCTTTTCACTTCAAGGCACAACCCAAGGATGGTGTTATCTCTCTTTGACACAAGATGTTTTTAAGATGTGAAAATGTGATAGGTTCAAGACCGCTTTTGAAATCATTTCCCAATACTCAAGATTTTATTTAGTGTAATTTGTGATATGGCCCTAGAGAACTTTGACATGCATTTCGAAGTTTGCTTAAAACACTAGGAATGGGTGAGTGACTGAAAACATTTTGGCAATGTAAATATGTGCAAATGGAAAATGGGTGTACGAATGACAATTCGGTTTGATGGATTTTATGAAGGTGCCCCTGATTAAGGCAACATGACTTTTGCTTGACCAAATTTTATATCCAAAAGATAGAATGGTCTCTAACATGATATGCAACTATGGCTGAAAATGAAATGTTATGGTTTTCAATGAGATGTATGCACATGAAATGCAATGTTTTTGAATGAGATGTATGCAACTAACAATGAAATGCAAATTCTTTTTATTTTATTTGTTTTTTTTTTTTTTGTTGTACAAGCCATGTATATATGTACATATAAAATTCAAACTATGCGTAGAATGCCCTCAAGTGTATAACATTAAGTGGTTCGGGTTCTTCCTCTCCCTCTAAGCTGGCAAGTCTATAAGTTCCATTACCCACTCTTTCGGTGACCATATATGGACCTAACCAATTAGCCGCGAATTTATCTCGAAGATGCGGCAATGCATTGGTGTTTTGTTGATTCTCTTTAAGGACAAGATCCCCTACTTGAAATTCTCTTAGATGAACTTTGGCATTGTAAGCACGTTTCAATCGGTCTTGATAAACTCGCAAATGCTCTAAAGCATTGATTCGTTTTTCATCTATGAGTGTGAGTTGATCAAGACGTGCTTGTCTAGCAGTATCATCATCGATAAATTCCTGCAAAGAAATTCACAAGGAAGGGATCTCGAGCTCAAGAGGCATGATTGCTTCAGCTCCATAGACCAAAGAAAATGGCGTTGCCCCAATGGGAGTTACGATGCTTGTTCTGTAAGCCCATAATGCCAAGGGGATTTGTGTATGCCAATCTTTATGATTTTCTTTAACAAGTTTCTTAAGAATAGCAATTATGGTCTTATTGGAAGCTTCAACTTGTCCATTGGCTTGTGGGTAGTAAGGAGTTGAGAAACTATGTTGGATATTATACTTTTCGCAAAGAGCTCGAACATCCTTATTCTTAAAAGACTTGCCGTTATCAGAAATAATTTTAGAGGGAATACCAAAACGACAAATGATATGGTGAAGTATAAACTCCACAATTCTAGGACCTGTCGTACTGGCTAGAGGAACAGCTTCAACCCACTTTGTGAAGTATTCAGTGGCTGTAATGATGAAAGTATGTTGTCTGAAGAGGCGGGTGAAATCTTGCCAATTAAATCGAGACCCCATTGTGAGAAGGGCCAAAGGCTTTGGATGGGCTGTAAAACTTGTGATGGTATATGGGTTAAATTAGCGTGTTCTTGACACTTTTTACATTGTTTAACATATTTGCAACAATCTTGTTCCATAGTGGGCCAATAATACCCCATACGTAAAATACGCTTCGCAATGGCCATTCCACTAAAATGACCACCACAAGTACCATCATGGGCTTCAGCAATAGCTCTATGTGTTTCACATGCTTCTAGACAGCGGAGGAGTACTCCATCATATCCACGTTTATACAACACATCCCCCAAAAGAACAAAACGAGCTGCCTTTTGCTTAAAACAGCGGCGGGCAGTTCGAGACAAATCAGATGGGAGTGTTCCAAACTTGAGGAAGGCTACTATCTCACTAGACCAAGGCTCATATGGATCCGAATGGATAAAGCAAACATCTTTTTCATCCTTAGACTCGGCACGGACAATTGCGGACTTAGAGATTGTGGAAATGATTAGGGGTTGTACCTCTCCAAGGGAGTCCTTTGGAATCAATGATCCAAGAGAGGCCATGGCATCCGCAAATCTATTAGTCGAACGAGGCAAACTAGTGATCTCATACCAATCAAACTTAGAGAGCAACTTCATTGCTACATCATGATAAAGCTTAATGGTAGGTTCTTTGGCTTGGTATTCTCCTGTAATTTGTTTAACCACGAGTTGAGAATCCCCAAATATTCGAATACGCTTAATGCTCATAGCTATGGCTGATTGAAGACCTAAAATTAAGGCTTCATACTCTGTTGTATTATTGGTGCATTGGAAGTCTAGTTTGAATGATAAAGGGATGGGAATCCCTTGAGGTGTATGAAACACAACTCCAAGCGCCTTGACCTTTCGCGCACTTAGAGCCATCAAAGAATAGCGTGATGTCAACATCTTCCTCCGAAATGATGTCCTCTTCTTGTTCAGTGATAGCAAATATCGAATCATCCGGGAGCTCAATAATCAAAGGATGATCACTAGGTAGTGGAGCTTCCGCAAGTTGATCGGCTATAACTTGACCTTTAACAGATTTTTGGCTAATGAATTCAAGATCGAATTCGGTAAGCAACATTATCCATTTAGCGGTACGAGTGTTATTATAAGTGCGAGACATCATATAACGCGGAGGGTTTTCTCTAGCTATGACATATGTTGTATGGCTAAGCATATAATGACGAAGTTTCTTAGTGGCAAAAACCACTTCTAAGCACAACTTTTCCACATAAGCATATCGGGTTTCATAGCTTACCAATGTTCGACTAATATAATAGACAGCTTGCTCACGATTTTGTTCATTCTTTTGTGCAAGCATTGTCCCTAAGGCAAAGTCCGTTCCTTGAGATATAAAGATTGAAAGGGACCCCTGGACGAGGCGGAGCTAAGGCGGCGGAGACGCTAAGTACTTGCTTGATGTCATCAAAGGCTTTACGACACTCATCTATCCATGAAAATTGTACCCCCTTTTGTAGTAGGTGGCAAAATGGCCTACATTTATCGAGAAAGTTGTGCAATAAAGCGACGGATTGAATTAATCTTTCCTTGCAAACTACGCAACTCCTTCAAATTAGTTGGGGGACACATTTCCATAATGGCTTTGACCTTGTTTGGGTCCACCTCAATACCTCGTTTAGAGATAATAAAACCTAGGAGTTTGCATGAGGTAACACCAAAGACACATTTCTTAGGGTTCAACCTTACTTTATGCTCTAGAAGTCTATCAAAAACTTTTTCCAATACATCAAAATGCTCTTGTCGAGTTTTAGATTTTGCCAATAAATCATCCACATAATCTTCGATAATCTTATGCATATAATCATGGAAAATATAAGTCATGGCTCGTTGATAGGTTGCACCTGCGTTCTTAAGGCCAAAGGGCATCACCATGTAACAAAAAGTTCCCCAAGGTGTGGTAAATGTTGTTTTGTGTTGATCTTCGGGGTTTATTCGAATATGGTTGTATCCTGAAAATCCATCCATGAACGAAAGCATTTCATGACCAGCACAAGTGTCGACAAGAGTATCAATGTTTGGAAGAGGAAAGTCATCCTTAGGACACGCTTTATTTAGATCTCAAAAATCGGTGCAAACACGTATCCCCCCGTTAGGCTTGCGAACGGGTACCATGTTAGAAAGCCACTCGGGATAATCAATCGGGACGACAAATTTAACATCCAGAAGTTTTTGAATCTCCGATTTAACTATGAGGGCCACGGTAGGATGCATTTTCCTAAGTTTCTGTTTGACGGGTTTAGCATCTTTTTGTAAGGTGAGGTTATGGACAACCAAATTAGGGTCTAGGCCTGGCATGTCTTTGTAAGACCATGCAAATATCTCCTTCTTCCGCTTGAGTAGAGCAATCATTTGCTCTTGTTCCTATGATGATAGACTTTTAGCCAGTTTCACAATTTGGGTGCCATCTTGATTTGGACTAAGGTCTACATCGATAGTTTCTTCAATAGACATGTGGGAACCTTCCTCTCAGATTTATGTCATCTAAAATGTCATCAAGCTCCTGTGCCTTGCTCTCGTCTATGTCTGCCTGGAAGACCTCTGGCTTAGAAGATGAAGGTGAATGTGGAGGTGAAGGAGGAATGTAGTTGGCGGAAGCCCTTAACAATTCCTCGGAAAGGATGAACTATGAAATAGATGGAGGGGATGAAATCCGATCCATGTCAATCAGGCTTGGGTTGATCGGGATTGGCTTATCCGGATCATATGGATTATGGAGCGGGGTGAATAAGTCTTCAAAATTCATTGTCGACTTATGGAAGAAAGGATGGGCGGAATGGAAGGGAAAACCGGTGAAGACCTCGGAAGACCTGAAATGCAAAACAACATAGTTTTTCAGTTTTTTTTTTTTTTTTTTGTAGTTTGAGTTTTTTTTTTTTTTTTTTGTAGTGGTGAAAACCACTATTACACACATACATAAAGCAATAAAGTATTTTTATATATTTTGATTTTTTTTTTTTTTTTGGGAATTTTCTGATTTTTTTTTTTTTTTTGGTAGTGGTGAAAACCACTATTTTAGTATATACATATAATACAGGTTTGGATTATGGCTTATGGATGTGGCGGAGGGGGTGGTTCACCTCGTTCTTGTGGAAGAAGCAAGCGAAAGATGGCCTCTTGGAGAGGGAACAATTGGAGATAAAACTCGTCTTGTTCGGTGAGGGGAACAATGGGCGCCGACTCTTCTTCGGATTCATCACCATTTGACATGACGTCAAATTCTTCATAGGCTTCATCTTCGGATTCGTCGGGGTGGAGGATTTCTTCTTACGAATTAAGATTAATGCTTTGAAAAGCTTGTTCAAAAGAAGAAAGGGATGGAAGTGGTTGGTAGCCCAGACCAAAACGCTCAGTGGGTCTCTAGTATGGCATATCGATGCGTTCAGTTACCCCTTGCTCGTATCGACCTAGGCCAAATTGCTGCCAATTATGTTTGTGGAAATAGCGAGAGGGAAAACCCTCCATCCTTTCGATATTGGCAGGGACTGGATGCTTGGGTTCTAGTATGGTGGTAGGACTAGAAGATGACTCTATTCCCCCATATACAAAATTAATGGAATTTGGCATAGAACCCATGTTATAAACCGATCCAATGGATAAATGTTGGTCATGTGGACGACCAAAATCTTTAACTTTTTGCACATTGAACGGTGTGATGTGGACATCTTGGATGGCATACTCACCAATACCTACATCAGTGAGATGGACCTTGACTTGGGAGGGAGATGGACTAGATGATGGAATAGAAGAATGTGGGATAGAAGAATTGGAAGGATTTGGTTGGGTTGATGCTTCACTGACTTGTGAAACATCAGTTGGTGATGGTTGGGAAGATGGAGGAATAATAGGTGATGTTGAAGAAGGTGTAGAAGAAGGGGGTAATGACGTGGAAAGAGATGATTGGTCATGGCCACATGTGCATGTGGTCACTGATGAAGAAGAAGGAAGATTAGGAGATGAAGAAAGTGGTGAATGAGATGGAATAGCGGAAGAGGAAGATGGTTACGATATGATGGGTAGCTCCTCAGGAATGGGAGATTTAGAAGAAGATGGTATAGAAGAAGTAGATGGGGTCAAGAAAAGATGAGTGGATGGCAACACAATCTCATAAGGATTTGAGACATAGTTGCAATGTTTGAAGGGTTCGAGTGTCGGCGGGTACACAATGAACCTGTCCCTCATATAAATACTTCAGACATTGATGCAGTATAGAAGGGACACATCTCATCTCCCTAAGCCAAGGCCGTCCAAGCAATACATTGTATGCCATGGACCCTTCCAATATGTGAAACAAGGTATGCAAAGTTCGGGCCCCTACCTCAATGGGCAAGATAACCATGCCAACCGTGGAAGATAAAGCATCATTGAATGCTTTAAGAGTAAAAGTGGACTTTGTGATAAGGGATGGCGACAGCTCTAGATTACTCAACGCCGATGTTGTAATGATCTTGATTGAGGAACCGGTGTCAATTAAGACTCTCTTGAATGGCTTGTGATCGATCTTGGCCATGATATGCAGTGGAGGATCTATACTTTCTGTTGACAAAGGTTTGATTTCAAAATCATAGAAAGTGATGGAGGGCTCCATGCATGTTTGAATACTCCCCACAAAGTTGTTGAAGGCATTAGTATCTTGAGTTTGAAGCTCGATTGACTTTAATATTTCCATTAATGCCTCTCTATGCGGGGGAGATTTTTGAATGAGGTCATAGATCGATAACTTGGCAGAAGCCATTTTTAAATTGGTAGTTAATCGGCTACTCAATGACATGATGGGTCGTTGGCGTTGAGTAGAATGATTTAGCGGTTGTTGAGAAGTACTAGCACGTCGTTGGGTCACTGTTACCTGAGGTGGACTGGGAGTTTGTACAGGTGGCTGTGGTTCAACCTGATTTGGTTGGTTCGCCCTTTGACCTGACTGTTTTCTGATAATTTCTTTAGTGTAAATTTATCATTCAAGTTTTCCATTCTTCTTTTCTGAATTTGTTTAGATTTATTGTGTTATGGTCTTAACAAGGAATCAATCTAAAGTGTTAAATCTAAATAATCAAATGAATAATTCACAGAACATCCCCACCACCAACATGACCACTTATCCTAGTGAATTTGAGCGGGTTCGCCTACAGGTCTTTCACGTCCTTCTACCGTCTATCGCATGGCCATGCCCATGGAGGAAGACAATTCCTATCATATTACCCACATTGATATGGCCCAAGTGCAAACTCACTTAAGATATGGCACTGGTTATATCCTTGAGCCAATCCAAGATTCTCCCTAAATGTACCATAGCATTTATGCTTACGAGCAATTGATTAATCTGTTTTTAGAACGATTCTCCCTAAATGTACAAAGGAAAGTCTCATTGTCCGACTTATACAAGCTCAAGCAACATGACGATGAGACTATTTATGACTTTGGAAACCGTTGGAGGGCTATCATTAATAAATTGCCATTCTCCCTACCAATGGAGGAGTTAACCAAAATGTTCACCCGAGTTGTCTAAAACCTATCTCTTGGTTACTCCAATTACAACAATACAGGACTTTTGAAGAGGCTTTGGCCCAAGCAAGTATCATAGAAGACATTAAAGTCCAAGAGGGTGTTTTAAAACCCCGTAGAAAAGAATGGCAACAAAAGGGCCAACAACGAAATAATAATTATGGCCAAAACAAACAAGCACAGAGCTAGTACGACCTCAAATGTTAACCAAGTTAATCAAGTGGTGGCGAGCCGGCCCGTAATGGCTCAACAACAACAAGTAATGCAAAGTCAACCGCAACCAATTGCTTATCATGCGGTACCCGCCCCTCCTCAACCAGACTCACAATATTGGGCCAACCATGGAAACTCGACCTTGGCAAACAAATCGTCCCAAGCGACAGTTCACACCTTTAGATGAACCATATGCGGTCATATTCAACAAGTTATATAGCACAAATCAGTTAACTTTACCTGAGTTTAAACCTTTAGAACCATCTAGAAGGGGGAAGTATTACAAGGAGTACCTATTTTGTCCTTATCATAGGCAAAATGGACACGATATCAATAATTGTACAGATTTCAAACATGTGATCCAAGATCTTATTGAGATTGGAGCCATTAAATTGGATAGCCCCTTAGCCCAACAAAATCAAAATCTTGGTGTATTTCAAACACCCCTTCCACATCGGGAGGAAGCTCCAACAACTTCAGGGGGAGTAACTCAGGTAACTCCTCCTAATCAAGTCAACCATGTACAACAATACCAAGGTTTTGTGGGTACTATTAACGTAGTAACCCGGGGTCAAAGGGCGAACCAACCAAATCAGGCTGAACCACAGCCACCTGTACAAACTCCCAGTCCACCTCAGGTAACAGTGACCCAACGACGTGCTAGTACTTCTCAACAACCGCTAAATCATTCTACTCAACGCCAACGACCCATCATGTCATTGAGTAGCCGATTAACTACCAGTTTAAAAATGGCTTATGCCAAGTTATCGATCTATGACCTCATTCAACAATCTCCCCCGCATAGAGAGGCATTAATGGAAATATTAAAGTCAATCGAGCTTCAAACTCAAGATACTAATGCCTTCAACAACTTTGTGGGGAGTATTCAAACATGCATGGAGCCCTCCATCACTTTCTATGATTTTGAAATCAAACCTTTGTCAACAAAAAGTATAGATCCTCCACTGCATATCATGGCCAAGATCGATCACAAGCCATTCAAGAGAGTCTTAATTGACACCGGTTCCTCAATCAATATCATTACAACATCGGCGTTGAGTCATCTAGAGCTGTCGCCATCCCTTATCACCAAGTCGACTTTTACTCTTAAAGCATTCAATGATGCTTTATCTTCCACGGTTGGCACGGTTATCTTGCCCATTGAGGTAGGGGCCCAAACTTTGCATACCTTGTTTCACATCTTGGAAGGGTCCATGGCATACAATGTATTGCTTGGACGGCCTTGGCTTAGGGAGATGAGATGTGTCCCTTCTATGTTGCATCAATGTCCGAAGTATGTATATGAGGGACGAGTTCATTGTGTACCTGCTGACATTGAACCCTTCAAACATTGCAACTATGTCTCAAATCCTTATGAGATTGTGTTGCCATCCACTCATCTTTTCTTGACCCCATCTACTTCTTCTATACCATCTTCTTCTAAAGCTCCCATTCTTGAGGAGCTACCCATCATATCGCAACCATCTTCCTCTTCCGCTATTCCATCTCATTCACCACTTTCTTCATCTCCTAATCTTCCTTCTTCTTCATCAGTGACCACATGCACATGTGGCCATGACCAATCATCTCTTTCCACGTCATTACCCCCTTCTTCTACACCTTCTTCAACATCACCTATTATTCCTCCATCTTCCCAACCATCACCGGTGATGTTTCACAAGTCGAGTGAAGCATCAACCCAACCAAATCCTTCCAATTCTTCTATCCCACATTCTTCTATTCCATCATCTAGTCCATCTCCCTCCCAAGTCAAGGTCCATCTCAGCGATGCGGGTATTGGTGAGTATGCCATCCAAGATGTCCACATCACACCGTTCAATGTGCAAACAGTTAAAGATTTTGGTCGTCCACATGACCAACATTTATCCATTGGATCGGTTTATAACATGGGTTCTATGCCAAATTCCATTAATTTTGTATATGGGGGAATAGAGTCATCTTCTAGTCCTACCACCATACTAGAACCCAAGCATCCAGTCCATGCCAATATCGAAAGGATGGAGGGTTTTCCCTCTCGCTATTTCCACGAGACATAATTGGCGGCAATTTGGCCTAGGTCGATACGAGCAAGGGGTAGCTGAACGCATCGATATGCCATACCGAGAGACCCACCGAGCATTTTGGTCTGGGCTACCAACCACTTCCATCCCTTTCTTCTTTTGAACAAGCTTTTCAAAGCATTAATCTTAATTCGGAAGAATAAATCCTCCACCCCGACGAATCCGAAGATGAAGCCTATGAAGAATTTGACGTCATGTCAAATGGTGATGAATCTGAAGAAGAGTCGGCGCCCATTGTTCCCCTCACTGAACAAGACGAGTTTTATCTCCAATTGTTCCCTCTCCAAGAAGCCATCTTTCGCTTGCTTCTTCCACAAGAACGAGGTGAACCACCCCCTCCGCCACATCCATAAGCCATAATCCAAACCTGTATTATATGTATATACTAAAATAGTGGTTTTCACCACTACCAAAAAAAAAAAAAATCAGAAAATTCCCAAAAAAAAAAAAAAAAATCAAAATATATAAAAATACTTTATTGCTTTATGTATGTGTGTAATAGTGGTTTTCACCACTACAAAAAAAAAAAAAAACTCAAACTACAAAAAAAAAAAAAAAAAACTGAAAAACTATGTTGTTTTGCATTTCAGGTCTTCCGAGGTCTTCACCGGTTTTCCCTTCCATTCCGCCCATCCTTTCTTTCATAAGTCGACAATGAATTTTGAAGACTTATTCACACCGCTCCATAATCCATATGATCCGGATAAGCCAATCCCGATCAACCCAAACCTGATTGACATGGATCGGATTTCATCTCCTCCATCTATTTCGGAGTTCATCCTTTTCGAGGAATTGTTAAGGGCTTCCGCCAACTACATTCCTCCTTCACCTCCACATTCACCTTCATCTTCTAAGCCGAGAGGTCTTCCGAGCGAGACATAGACGAGAGCAAGGCACGGGAGCTTGATGACATTTTAGATGACATAAATCTGATCCCTACTCCCCATCGGCTTGAGGAAGGTTCCCACATGTCTATTGAAGAAACTATCGATGTAGACCTTAGTCCAGGCCAAGATGGCACCCAAATTGTGAAACCGGCTAAAAGTCTATCATCGGAGGAACAAGAGCAAATGATTGCTCTACTCAAGCGGAAGAAGGAGATATTTGCATGGTCTTACAAAGACATGCCGAGGCCTAGACCCTAATTTGGTTGTCCATAACCTCACCTTACAAAAAGATGCTAAACCTGTCAAACAGAAACTTAGGAAAATGCATCCTACCGTGGCCCTCATAGTTAAATCGGAGATTCAGAAACTTCTGGATGTTAAATTTGTCGTCCCGATTGATTATCCTGAGTGGCTTTCTAACATGGTACCCGTTCGCAAGCCTAACGGGGGGATACGTGTTTGCACCGATTTTTGAGATCTAAATAAAGCGTGTCCTAAGGATGACTTTCCTCTTCCAAACATTGATACTCTTGTCGATACCTGTCGCTGGTCATGAAATGCTTTCGTTCATGGATGGATTTTCAGGATACAACCAGATTCGAATAAACCCCGAAGATCAACACAAAACAACATTTACCACACCTTGGGGAACTTTTTGTTACGGGGTGATGCCCTTTGGCCTTAAGAACGCGAGTGCAACCTATCAACGAGCCATGACTTATATTTTCCATGATTATATGCATAAGATTATCGAAGATTATGTGGATGATTTATTGGCAAAATCTAAAACTCGACAAGAGCATTTTGATGTATTGGAAAAAGTTTTTGATAGACTTCTAGAGCATAAAGTAAGGTTGAACCCTAAGAAATGTGTCTTTGGTGTTACCTCGGGCAAACTCCTAGGTTTTATTATCTCTAAACGAGGTATTGAGGTGGACCCAAACAAGGTCAAAGCCATTATGGAAATGTGTCCCCCAACTAATTTGAAGGAGTTGCGTAGTTTGCAAGGAAAGATTAATTCAATCCGTCGCTTTATTGCACAACTTTCCGATAAATGTAGGCCATTTTGCCACCTACTACAAAAGGGGGTACAATTTTCATGGACGAGATGAGTGTCGAGAAAGCCTTTGATGACATCAAGCAGTACTTAGCGTCTCTCCCAGTCTTAGCTCCGCCTCGTCCGGGGGTCCCTTTCAATCTTTATATCTCAAGCAACGGACTTTGCCTTAGGGACAATGCTTGCACAAAAGAATGAACAAAATCGTGAGCAAGTTGTCTATTATATTAGTCGAACATTGGTAAGCTATGAAACCCGATATGCTTATGTGGAAAAGTTGTGCTTAGCGGTGGTTTTTGCCACTAAGAAACTTCGTCATTATATGCTTAGCCATACAACATATGTCATAGCTAGAGAAAACCCTCTGCGTTATATGATGTCTCGCACTTATAATAACACTCGTACCGCTAAATGGATAATGTTGCTTACCGAATTCGATCTTGAATTCATTAGCCAAAAATACGTTAAAGGTCAAGTTATAGCCGATCAACTTGCGGAAGCTCCACTACCTAGTGATCATCCTTTGATTATTGAGCTCCCAGATGATTCGGTATTTGCTATCACTGAACAAGAAGAGGACATCATTCCGGAGGAAGATGTTGACATCACGCTATTTTTTGATGGCTCTAAGTGCGCGAAAGGTCAAGGCGCTGGAGTTGTGTTTCATACACCTCAAGGGATTCCCATCCCTTTATCATTCAAACTAGACTTCCAATGCACCAATAATACAGTCGAGTATGAAGCCTTAATTTTAGGTCTTCAATCAGCCATAGCTATGAGCATTAAGCGTATTCGGATATTTGGGGATTCTCAACTCGTGGTTAAACAAATTACAGGAGAATACCAAGCCAAAGAACCTACCATTAAGCTTTATCATGATGTAGCAATGAAGTTGCTCTCTAAGTTTGATTGGTATGAGATCACTAGTTTGCCTCGTTCGACTAATAGATTTGCGGATGCCATGGCCTCTCTTGGATCATTGATTCCAAAGGACTCCCTTGGAGAGGTACAGCCCCTAATCATTTCCACAATCTCTAAGTCTGCAATTGTCCGTGCTTAGTCTAAGGATGAAAAAGATGTTTGCTTTATCCATTCGGATCCATATGAGCCTTGGTCTAGTGAGATAGTAGCCTTCCTCAAGTTTGGAACACTCCCATCTGATTTTTCTCGAGCGCCCGTCGCTGTTTTAAGCAAAAGGCAGCTCGTTTTGTTCTTTTGGGGGATGTGTTGTATAAACGTGGATATGATGGAGTACTCCTTCGCTGTCTAGAAGTAGGTGAAACACATAGAGCTATTGTTGAAGCCCATGATGGTACTTGTGGTGGTCATTTTAGTGGAATGGCCATTGCGAAGCGTATTTTACGTATGGGGTATTATTGGCCCACTATGGAACAAGATTGTTGCAAATATGTTAAACAATGTAAAAAGTGTCAAGAACACGCTAATTTAACCCATATACCATCACAAGTTTTACAGCCCATCCAAAGCCTTTGGCCCTTCTCACAATGGGGTCTCGATTTAATTGGCAAGATTTCACCTGCCTCTTCAGGACAACATACTTTCATCATTACGACCACTGAATACTTCACAAAGTGGGTTGAAGCTGTTCCTCTAGCCGATACGACGGGTCCTAGAATTGTGGAGTTTATACTTCACCATATCATTTGTCGTTTTGGTATTCCCTCTAAAATTATTTTTGATAACGGCAAGTCTTTTAAGAATAAGGATGTTCGAGCTCTTTGCGAAAAGTATAATATCCAACATAGTTTCTCAACTCCTTACTACCCACAAGCCAATGGACAAGCTGAAGCTTCCAATAAGACCATAATTGCTATTCTTAAGAAACTTGTTAAAGAAAATCATAAAGATTGGCATACACAAATCCCCTTAGCATTATGGGCTTACGGAACAAGCATCGAGAACTCCCATTGGGGCAACGCCATTTTCTTTGGTCTATGGAGCTGAAGCAATCATGCCTCTTGAGCTCGAGATCCCTTCCTTGCGAATTTCTTTGCAGGAATTTATCGATGATGATATTGCTAGACAAGCACGTCTTGATCAACTCACACTCATAGATGAAAAACGAATCAATGCTTTAGAGCATTTGCGAGTTTATCAAGACCGATTGAAACGTGCTTACAATGCCAAAGTTCATCTAAGAGAATTTCAAGTAGGGGATCTTGTCCTTAAAGAGAATCAACAAAACACCAATGCATTGCCGCATCTTCGAGATAAATTCGCGGCTAATTGGTTAGGTCCATATATGGTCACCGAAAGAGTGGGTAATGGAACTTATAGACTTGCCAGTTTAGAGGGAGAGGAAGAACCCGAACCACTTAATGTTATACACTTGAGGGCATTCTACGCATAGTTTGAATTTTATATGTACATATATACATGGCTTGTACAACAAAAAAAAAAAAAAAAAACAAATAAAATAAAAAGAATTTGCATTTCATTGTTAGTTGCATACATCTCATTCAAAAACATTGCATTTCATGTGCATACATCTCATTGAAAACCATAACATTTCATTTTCAGCCATAGTTGCATATCATGTTAGAGACCATTCTATCTTTTGGATATAAAATTTGGTCAAGCAAAAGTCATGTTGCCTTAATCGGGGGCACCTTCATAAAATCCATCAAACCGAATTGTCATTCGTACACCCATTTTCCATTTGCACATATTTACATTGCCAAAATGTTTTCGAGTCACTCAGCCATTCCTAGTGTTTTAAGCAAACTTCGAAATGCATGTCAAAGTTCTCTAGGGCCATATCACAAATTACACTAAATAAAATCTTGAGTATTGGGAAATGATTTCAAAAGCGGTCTTGAACCTATCACATTTTCACATCTTAAAAACATCTTGTGTCAAAGAGAGATAACACCATCCTTGGGTTGTGCCTTGAAGTGAAAAGGGTAATCCTCGTTTGTCCTATCATGCAAACATAGTCCATAAAACAGTGGTTCTTACCACTATCACAAGCAATCACAAAATATAAATATAAACAGAGTAGTAAGGATAGGGTAAAATTCTCATCATACTTCGGTTGAGAATCCGATTCCCCAAAGCTCTAAGGAAATGAACATTTTTCACACACCACTGATCCCAAATAAGTTGTAAGGATCGTACTACTTGTCCGGTCAGACGGATAGGTAGTCATCCCAAAGGCTTACAAAGGTCAAAAACAACATGGACTATGGAGTTAACCTTCACCGGGGCTATAGACGCTTGAGTGGCGGTGGAGTATACTCATTGCGTGGCGACATGTCTCTCCTCAAAAAGAGACCTCTGAATGCTCATACGGACAAACTAGCTTCGGGGTCTTCTCCAAACTAGCTGAGGTTACCTAATTTATGCAAGATGAGGTTAATGAACACACTTGCACACACACGAGTTTTTGATTGCCTAGAGTCACTACCATGCTTCGGATTTGGTTAATGAACTCGCATGCACACACATTTGGTCCTAGTTGAATTAGGCGGTGTTAGTAAGTTTGTTTGATACCACTAGCATGTTTGAGTCTTTGTAAAACAGTCTTCCATATCAACCTCCATATCACCCTCCATATCTTCTTCCATATTCATGTCATTCCATACGTCATCCATTCACAAGCCACCAAGTTCGGTGCCCCTGATTAAACAATTATGATAACGGTTCGCTAAATATAACTATCTAAAAGTATGAGTGCTTCTTAGTGCATATTTCATTTACTTAGTCTCGCATTAATCATCTATAAGTTTGCATTCCATTCCATCACATATGCATCAAAAACATTAAAACATATAAAAACATGCATCACAAAAACATAGGCATTCACACAAAAGAGAGTAAAACACCAAATAAATAAAAGCCATGTATATATATATATATATGTATAAAGGTCAAAAATGTACAGTGAATGCCAAAATGCTACAATATACAATAGAGCACCAAGGCTCATAAAGAGTGCATCTAAGCACTAAGCTAACCATCAAAAGAGGACCCCTGAGACCTAGTAGGAGCCCTAGACCTAGTGGTGTGCCTAGACTCACTACGCCTAGAGACAGAGGAGGATGGAGGATCAGGCAACACAATGTGATGCCTAAACAATGTGTCCTCCAGAGCCTCAATGTAACGAGTCCTAGACCTAAGCCTAGCTATGTCTATCCCGTGCCGTCGCTCCCGCTCCGCTAGCTCTGCCTGGAGTCTCGTCACCCTGTCATCCTGGGGCACCCTGGTCGCTCCATCCAAGTCCGCCTGCAGCTGGGCCATCCTCTCCTCCTGAGCAACTAACAGGGCATCCCGCTCTACCGCCTGCTGCTCCAGCCGAGCTATCCTCTCATCCCGGGCAGCTAGCATAGCATCGCGCTCCGCTATCTACTGCTGTAGCTGTGCCAGCTCATTCTCGTGCCCGCTAGGGGGTACCTCCCTAGCCTCTCCTGCGGCCTCTCCTAGGCCCTCTCCGCCATCCTCCCCGTCATCTCCGCTCCCCGAAGCCTACCGCGCCATCTTCCCCTTTCGCCTTCGACTGTCAGATCGAAGGCGGGGACCCTCCCTGCGCTTGGGAACCTCCGCGGTTCCCTCGCCCTCTCCAGCCCCAGCCTCGGGCTCTTCGGCTCTACCAGCCACCAATGGTGGCTCCCACCTCGGCTCTGCGGCCATCCATGCTGCATACTCAGCTGTCACCCCGACGTCGTCCACGTCGGGGATCTCCATGTCCTCATCGTCCTCTGCCGCCTCCCTCCACGGCTCGGCACATGGCAAATCCCCCTCTGATCTGTGCCTCCGGTAGCGCACTGGCTCACCGGGGACATCCTGCCTCAATCCGACCTGGCGGAGTACTCGAGACATCTGTATGTACTCCGCCTCGTCGTGGCTCCGCCCTACTACCCATCTGGCCTGTCGCACCCGTCTCAGGTGCTCTCCATCCCCGATCCACCTCGCCTCCCGCCAGGGCCTCCAAATGACTCGGGCATCTGTCAAGTCTGCCCATAGTCTCCTATACCATTGCCCCGATCTCACGGGGCGGCTCGGCTGTCTCTCCTCTGCCATTGGCCATCTCCTACCATAAGCCTGGCTCACGTCCCAGTGAGCCCATGGCAACCCCTCCGGTCGGGCCACTCTGAAGTGCTCCCAGCCCCAGAATTGGAGCACCACACTGCAACCCAGGCCCTTTCGGCCCCGTCTCCGAACCTCATACAACTCCCGGTACACCTGCGCCAATAAAGCGGGTGCCCAGGCATACACTACCCTATTAGTGAGCATCTCGCTCACTACACCCATCAGGTTCCATGGGAACCTGCACCCGGTGCTGTTCGGGGCCACAATGTTGGCCAACACGAACATCGTCAGAGCCTCCACCGCTCCCAACTCCTTGGCCGTATACATGGCCAAGTATGGGATCCCCCCGCTCTCCGTCCGGATCTCCCTCCAGTCATCCCCAAACACCTTGGCCATCTCCGTGGCCCTATCTCATCCAACCTCCACCCGTGCCCCCTCCACGGGCACCTTGAGGATGCGGTATACATCCTCAAGCGTCACCGTCATCTCTCCAGTCGGGAGCTGGAACGTCCCCCGATCTGGATCCCACCTCTCGGCCAAAGCCGAGAGGTACCCCTCATCCGCCCGAACTACCTCCAACCGGGCTGCCTCCGCTAGCCCCACTGCATCCAATATCTCCCAGTCTGCCTGGGACAACGACCTCCTCATCCCCGGAATGATAGGGGAGAATCGGTGTCGTGCCTCTAACACCCTAAGCTGCAAAACAACAAAACAAAAATTTGTTACAAATTTTTTCAAAAAAAAAAAAAACACATAATAAGTACTTGCTTAAATGAACAAATACCTCAACTGGCTGCATTGGCGCGTTCGCTCCCATCTCCGCCATAGCTCCCGCGTGCTTCACTCTCCCACACAACCTTTCACTCCACTTCACTCCACTCCCTCGGACGCACTTCTCTTAAGCTCGAACGCACAAATGAGCGAAATTCTCGTTGAAACTGTTTAAATAGCTGATTTTGGCGCCCTGAAACGCAGTAGGGCATTTCATGGCGGATTCAGACGCAGTCCTGCGTCTGCAGAGCGCCTAAACACCGGTGGGCGTCTCTGCCAACCACAAACGCAGACCGGCGTTTGGTGTCAATATTGAATAAAGGAACAAAACTTACAAAATTGAAGCTTACCTCCTCCAAATTTCATCAAATTGCATTCATCCATTCTTCTTATCATAATAAAACATTTTGTGAAGGTTACAACAGTTTTGGACACAAATTTTGTCATTTCGCTCAAAAAGCGCATCATTCATCATTGTTTTACAAATTGGGTTAAAAATATTCAAAACCTTCACAAAATTAACCACATTCATCAATTCTTCCGATCTATCGTCAATTTCATTCTTCTTTCATCATGCATATTTTTGCCAAATCAAATTAAAGTAAACCTCGTATCTAGTGGTATATTCTATCACCTTGGCGATTGCAGCGATTTGAATCCATGCAATTCGGTAAGAGGATTAAACCACCATAAGGACACTTACCATTTATCATCATCAATTATTTCACTTTTTGAAAATTGGAAATCAATTTTGGGTATTCTACTTTTCAAGTGACCTCATACCAAGATTAATTTGCTCAACGGTTGTCATTGATGGCCTAGTTCATGGGGCCTTAAACATGGACAATCTTTCATATCGTCATTATTTTAAGTCTTGCTAGAGATTGTGGCTACCTAGGTTGATTGGTTTCGACCCGAGGAATTATCCATACAGTCACTAGGAGCATCTCTGAGTTTTGGACTCTTTCATGCATCTTTCATCTCTGCATATCAATGGCGCCAACAAGGCAATTTCATCAACAGTATGGATTCACACACAGGAGTTGGGGCATCCGTTATCAATTTCTAATTTTCCTATAGTGGAATTCATCTTACATGATCATGGAATTTACGAGTTTGGCAAAAATCCCTTTATAACCGTTGGGGCAGAAAACGGTCCATCTTTCACATCACTCATATCGTCTTCAATCATTTTTTTTTTGGTTTGTACACCAACCCCTTTTCTGTTGGGACATAAACAGATGGTGCATGCACCAACCCTTTTTTTCACCGTTGGGGCAAAAACGGTTCATTATCTTTCGAATTTCTTCCAATTGGCTTGTGAGAACCATTCTCGCTCGCCAATTGAGGGGGTAAGCTGAAAAATTTTAAATATTCTTTTATTCTTTGGTCTTCAAAGTTGTGCTTTAGTCTTGAGAGAGAGTTGCGTCTGATCCGGCTTTTCAGGTGTCTTAAGTTTTTGTGCTACATTGTGTCTTCACACAAAGCAGCTCAAAAAGGGGCATCTGTAGACACCAAAATCTAGCCACTTGTAAGTCATCTATACCTTCCTGCCAGCCACGTGTCAGTCATCCATCCTTCCCGCCATTATTTGGCCCAAATCCACACTTTCCCACCATTATTTGGCCCAATTTCACTTTTCCCGCCATTTTTCATCCCCAAATTTATTTAAATTAATATTTATATATATATTTTAATATTTTAATATATTTTAATATATATATAAATAAAGTTTAAGTGATTTAATCTGAGCCGTCCATCCTTCATTTAATCTCATCCGTCCATCCATCTTAATCCGTTTCACAACCTAGATTTATTCTCTACCCTTGGATCCACTTTAATCTTAGCCACACGTTCAAAGTGTCGTTAAAACCCTAAAGTGTGCCCTAAGAGTAGATTATAAATTGAGTCACCTTGATGGCTCAAACCCTATCTATCTCTTCGGCTAAACCTACTTATCTTCCCTATCTAAGTCTGGAGTTGGCTATTGCTGTTAATCCTGAGTCTTCTGAGTCTTCTACGGCCCTAAGTCTGAACTAAACCCTTTCGCCGCATCCATCGCCACCGCCTGGTCTCGCCGCGTTAACAGGAAAAGGTATAGATTCGTCTAAAGCAAGTAATCTTTCTTTATGTATTAATCTGTTGTTGAATTCTGCATTCTGTTTATTTTTATTTCATAAATCTAGGGTTTTAGACTGTTTCTGAGGGCTCACACAGTGGAGCCCTCTTATTAGTTTCTAACTCTTTGATAATTTTAATGTGTGCAGGATTCTAGTGGTAGATCTGATTTGTTGATAGCAGCTGCTTAAGCTGGAGTGGTCCGAGCCAAAGGATACAACGAAGCCCACTCATTCTCGTTGAGGTTAAGGATACATTCTTCGGAGACGCCACCACATTGTGCCAACTAGGGTTTCGGAGAACCCTAGCACAAATTGTAACTTTGTATCACGAAAAGGGTTACAGGCCCTGTTGTACTTAAAAGGAGTTTCTAAACTCCATTGATTAATAAAAATCATTCATTTTGTACAACTGTTCTGCATTCCTTTATTGTGATTTCTTTATTTATGTTTGGCGTTGTATCTTTAATCTACAAATGGCGATCACGGTGGGACCCCCTAGGGTTTCATGTTTTTAATACTTGCTTCCGATCTATTCCTGTTTTTGTTTTATTTTGCAGTTTCGAAAATCACGAAATTCGTTGTTCCATGAACTACGGGTTTCGAGAGTTTGCAAAAACGCACGACGCGAGCGGCATCTAGAAGTCCGATCCGAAACGCAGAGGTGCGTTTCGACTGCGCAGAACTCCCTTGGGCGTTTGAAGCGCTTTACGAGAAAAGCGTAGGCTTCCGAGTAAGTGCGTTTTTTTTTTAAAGGGGGTAAATATTATTATATGGCCAGGATATAACCATTACATACATATCCGCAACATGTGAGGGGAGAGATTTGAACCTGGGCCTCTCGATTACAAGCTCCGCGAGTTTCACTCTCCCACACAACCTTTCACTCCACTTCACTTCCTCTACATGGACGCATTTCTCTTAAGCTCGAACGCACAAATGAGCGAAATTCTCGTTGAAACTGTTTAAATAGCTGATTTTGGCGCCCTGAAACGCAGTAGGGCGTTTCATGGCGGATTCAGACGCAATCCTGCGTCTGCAGAGTGCCTAAACACCGACGGGCGTCTATGCCAACCACAAACGCAGACCGACGTTTGGTGTCAGTATTGAATAAAGGAACAAAACTTACAAAATTGAAGCTTACCTCCTCCAAATTTCATCAAATTGCATTCATCCATTCTTCTTATCATAATAAAACATTTTGTGAAGGTTACAACAGTTTTGGACACAAATTTTGTCATTTCGCTCAAAAAGCGCATCATTCATCATTGTTTTACAAATTGGGTTAAAAATATTCAAAACCTTCACAAAATTAACCACATTCATCAATTCTTCCGATCTATCGTCAATTTCATTCTTCTTTCATCATGCATATTTTTGCCAAATCAAATTAAAGTAAACCTCGTATCTAGTGGTATATTCTATCACCTTGGCGATTGCAGCGATTTGAATCCATGCAATTCGGTAAGAGGATTAAACCACCATAAGGACACTTACCATTTATCATCATCAATTATTTCATTGTTTGAAAATTGGAAATCAATTTTGGGTATTCTACTTTTCAAGTGACCTCATACCAAGATTAATTTGCTCAACAGTTGTCATTGATGGCCTAGTTCATGGGGCCATAAACATGGACAATCTTTCATATCGTCATTATTTTAAGTCTTGCTAGAGATTGTGGCTACCTAGGTTGATTGGTTTCGACCCGAGGAATTATCCATACAGTCACTAGGAGCATCTCTGAGTTCTGGACTCTTTCATGCATCTTTCATCTCTGCATATCAATGGCGCCAACAAGGCAATTTCATCAACAATATGGATTCACACACAGGAGTTGGGGCATCCGTTATCAATTTCTAATTTTCCTATAGTGGAATTCATCTTACATGATCATGGAATTTACAGTTTGGCAAAAATCCCTTTATAACCGTTGGGGCAGAAAACGGTCCATCTTTCACATCACTCATATCGTCTTCAATCATATTCTTTTCTCGGTTTGTACACCAACCCCTTTTCTGTTGGGACATAAACAGATGGTGCATGCACCAACCCTTTTTTTCACCGTTGGGGCAAAAACGGTTCATTATCTTCCGAATTTCTTCCAATTGGCTTGTGAGAACCATTCTCGCTCGCCAATTGAGGGGGTAAGCTAAAAAATTTTAAATATTCTTTTATTCTTTGGTCTTCAAAGTTGTGCTTTAGTCTTGAGAGAGAGTTGCGTCTGATCCAGATTTTCAGGTGTCTTAAGTTTTTGTGCTACATTGTGTCTTCACACAAAGCAGCTCAAAAAGGGGCATCTGTAGACACCAAAATCCAGCCACTTGTAAGTCATCTATACCTTCCTGCCAGCCACGTGTCAGTCATCCATCCTTCCCGCCATTATTTGGCCCAAATCCACACTTTCCCACCATTATTTGGCCCAATTTCACTTTTTCTGCCATTTTTCATCCCCAAATTTATTTAAATTAATATTTATATATATATTTTTTAATATTTTAATATATATATAAATAAAGTTTAAGTGATTTAATCTGAGCCGTCCATCCTTCATTTAATCTCATCCGTCCATCCATCTTAATCCGTTTCACAACCTAGATTTATTCTCTACCCTTGGATCCACTTTAATCTTAGCCACACGTTCAAAGTGTCGTTAAAACCCTAAAGTGTGCCCTAAGAGTAGATTATAAATTGAGTCACCTTGATGGCTCAAACCCTATCTATCTCTTCGGCTAAACCTACTTATCTTCCCTATCTAAGTTTGGAGTTGGCTATTGTTGTTAATCCTGAGTCTTCTGAGTCTTCTACGGCCCTAAGTCTGAACTAAACCCTTTCGCCGCATCCATCGCCGTCGCTTGGTCTCGCCGCGTTAACAGGAAAAGGTATAGATTCGTCTAAAGCAAGTAATCTTTCTTTATGTATTAATCGCTATTGAATTCTGCATTCTCGTTTATTTTTATTTCATAAATCTAGGGTTTTAGATCGTTTCGAGGGCTCACACAAGTGGAGCCCTCTTATTAGTTTCTAACTCTTTGATAATTTTAATGTGTGCAGGATTCTAGTGGTAGATCCGATTTGTTGATAGCAACTGCTTAAGTTGGAGTGGTCCGAGCCAAAGGATACAACGAAGCCCACTCATTCTCGTTGAGGTTAAGGATACATTCTTCGGAGACGCCACCACATTGTGCCGCCTAGGGTTTCGGAGAACCCTAGCACAAATTGTAACTTTGTATCACGAAAAGGGTTACAGTCCCTGTTGTACTTAAAAGGAGTTTCTAAACTCCATTGATTAATAAAAACCATTCATTTTGTACAACTGTTCTGCATTCCTTTATTGTGATTTCTTTATTTCTGTTTGGCGTTGTATCTTTAATCTACACTATGAAGTCTTTGGGCGAAAGTTGATCTTTGTGTGCCCAAAGTGGCGGATGTAACGCTTGGTCCCACTACGGTGGGTTAACGCGCCACTCATGCCCTAGTATTATGTTTAGTTGTTGAATTGCTTCATTGATATTTATGGGATGTCGATGTTGTCGCATGTGATTGTTGTGGGCTATCTTTGTTTTATCCTCACCTTCGACCAGTGAGTACAGCTCATCAAAATCTAGAGATTCTGAGACATGGAGGACTGCATCATCAGGTAGCCCTACGGTTAAAGGTTGATCCTCTTCGAAAGGAGCCTCATGTAAGTTGGGCCTTGGGAGCTCCAAAATATTGGTCTCTACCGAGTCTAAGTGCTCTAGCGCTTTGCATGTATCGGGAGATTTGAGCTCCTCCTCTTTGGTTGGTTCTTGTTGAGGAACTTGGGGCCTATGGAGGGGTGGCCAGCTAGCACCCCCCATGCCTTGGTAGGGCTTTTCATCCCGCTCTTCTTCTCGCTCTGATTCCTTAGAGGCTTCTTGATGAATTTCTAAGGATGGCCCATAAACCTGAGTGGGTTCCTGAGGAAGGCGCCCGTCATTGGTTATAGGAGTAGCCTCCTGCTCATGTCTAGGAGGCATCGAGGGTGGTGCTCGATAAGGTCGCGGAGACTTGTCTCTCACCCGAGGGTTGTGCCTCTCATATTGTTTTGTCTTATGCATGTGATGGGTTGGATTCCTCTCCTGCATAGTGTGTTGGAATAACTCATCCTTCTGGTGCTGAAGGTGCTCTTTATTTAGAAGATACCATTGCTCTAACTGTTGTCGTTCTAGCTCAAGTTGCATGAGTTGCGCCCGACAGGCGACATGCTCGGTAGATTCTAAGATAGTTGGTCTTGCCGTCTCATGTATAGAAGGGTTAGACGCCTCTCTGACATATCTATCTCGGTCGTAGTGATCCAAGATCTCTATAGGCCGCCTCCCTCTGTTGGGGGTAGCGGCATTCCCTCGGGGCTTTGGCCTTAGTGAGTGGTCCTGATAGATAGCAGGTGCGGAGGCGTATTGCTCCCGCATTGTATATTGCTCTTGAGGAAGGTAGGGGTCTTCCTCGTGCTCTCTTTCATAATTGAAAATGGGACAGACGAAGTTGGCTCGCCTTGCCTGAGGGGCCTTGTGCTCTGGATTTGTCCTTGTAGTCTTGACAACTAGAGGGGGTGAAGGAGGGATAGTGTAATGATGTGGTTCCTCCCGTCGAACCCTATGTTGACTTAGCACTTCATCGCACGGTGACCGCTCATAGCGAGCATCTAAGGGAGCTCTCCTATGGATGTACCCCTTATGGAAGGGTGTGTGCTGGGTGATATGCTAAACAGGAGTGCCCCTCGAAGAGGTGCCCCTATAGTCCCATTCCGTCAGGGCGCGGAGGGGTCTGCCTTGTGTGTCAGGCCGCCAATATGGTATGACCAAATCCTTGGGGCTATACCGTAGGTGACTTGTGCCTCCTTGGATATTCCCCACAGCATCCGTCTGTGATTGGGCTTGGCTGCGGGTGAGCACCATGATGATGTCTCTCTAAAAACCCTAAAAATTTAAATGAGTCAGATGGGGCCCAAAATTGGGGTGCGCATCCTTCTTACAATAGATAAGCCATAAATAAAGTTTCAAGTCCTAACTCTAAATACATTAGGAGATATTGACCTCCGAACAACTCAAAAAGCGTAAAAAATTAGGTTATCAAATTTAAAACCTAATTTCGGAGCACTAGATGATGGAATTTGGCCCCAAAAACTGACTTTTTTGGACAAATAGAATTCCAAGGAATTATATTTGTTTAAAATTATCCCAACTAACTCCCTGTAAAATTTCAAGTCAATCGGAGCTACGGTTGAGAAGTTATGGCCCCGGCAAGATGCACTAAAATTTAAGGAAAAATATAAGATTTCCCATATTTTTTTGGATGCTCCTACATCACTTATGGGCACCTTTGGGGTGCTCTTGAGTTGACCAAAGGATTCATGGACACCTTTGGGGCCTTTTGGGGATGACCAAGCAATTGCGGGAATCCTTGGAGCTTTTGGAGCGAGTGACAAAATGCATAGATTTTTATCTTTTTGTTTATGATTTTTCTGATTTTTTTTTTTACACTAAGCAAAAATGAACACACACATACACAAACGGTGATTATCTCTTTTAAAGATTAATGGTGTGTCCTAAACTGGTTTTAGTGCATTTTTATGATTTTGTTTTGTTTTTGAAAGTTTTGAAGAACATTTAAATGCATAATGAAGGCTCATATGACTCCCATAAATGGTCGCCCCTTCAATATACCATTGCCGGACCGATATACCAACCTCTCTATATACCCGCCCTTACGAGAGGGAAACTATAGGTACGTGAGAGCAGATGGTACATGGAACATAGGCGGTACGGAAGGGGGATTATCCTGTTAATGACACCTACCATAGAAGACTTATCCTCGCACGCATGGGAATCACCCCAGCGACATGGTCAGTTTTCGTCAGGATTTACACCTAACAATAGTGACAATCGGGGAAATGGATGCAAAATCAAGCCAAGGTGGTGATGAACCCACCGTTGGTCTTGATCAAGGGCTAGGGTCTTACGACCAGCTCCTTGGTTTAAAGATACCACGTGATGTGTGTGTGGTTTATTTTAATTAAAATTGAAACAAGCAGCAGCAACTACTTTCCTTAAGAAGGCAAAATTTGAAAGAACACAGAAACAGAAAACAAAAAATAACAAGAACAGTTTTAAACCCTTACCTTACTCTGCCTAAACCTATTGTTTCTGATCTTCGGCTCTAAAAATTTATAGACAAAAATTCGTCCTTGTCAGAGATGAATTACAGAAAATAATTCATCCCGGCCTGAGATGAATTGGAATTCGTCCCAGGGTCAGACGAATTACAGTAAAGTAATCGCCACAGGCAAAGACGAATTACAGTCAAAAATTGAAAAAGGTACCTGTAAGCACAAAAACACAAGTCTCGATCAGTTTTTGTGATATTAAAAATTAGGGGACCGGGTCCCACCGTGATCGCCACTGAAAGCACGAGATTTCGAAAATAAAAGGAAAACTATAGCTATGCAATGTAAAACAAAATATAACGCTTTAATCCTATGCCTTTGAAATGCACGAAACAAAGAAAAGAGATGAATCGAAAATGAAAGAAAAGAGGTATGGAAAGCACAGCCCTTTTTATTCAATTCTCTTAACCTCGGTTACAAAGACATCTCCTCCCTTTTTAGGGGCTAGGAGCGTTAACATGTTTCCATTACAAAAGTGAATAATGATCTTCTTTTCGCATGCCCACATGCAAAATGGGCGGGCCAAAATGTTGCCGCCGCTAGTGTTGATGAATCCTTGGTTCTTGCTACTTCTCCTGAGGGCCACTGCCATTGAAACAATCGGCCAATTTGCATTTAACTGAAATTCGTCCCTAGGCAGGACGAATTCTGTTGTAATTCATCCCCGGGTAGGACGAATTCGACTGTGTTAAAACGCCGAGTTGATGCCGCTCAAATGTCACACCTCGAGATCTCCAAAATACCTGCAAACAAAGGGGTTAAGTAATTGGGGCCATTTTGGGACGACCCAGATGGTCAGATTCTCCCAATTTGACCTCCATCAACGGGAATTTGGCGTCGCTACCTGCAAGTTAGTGGGACAACAAAAGCGACGAGAACATGATGAAATCTGATTAAAACATTATGAAATTGAATACATGAACTATCTAGTCAGCATAGAATGGAATGAGAGATGAATAAATGATAGAAAAACAAATTAGAATGAAACTTAAAAAGTGTGGGGTGCCCGAATGGGCCACCCACCGTTGGAACTTGATTTCGGCACCAATCCACTAGGGATGGGCCCAAAATCTCTTAGATTGGGTTGTCGGAAAATTGGTGGATTAAGGTGGTCAAATGTTGGGTTTGGGTTCGGATCCACACTTCCAAAAGCCACCCAATAACCTCTCTTGCGGAAGAGATTAAGGATGTGAAAAGGTGAATCGAAAAAGGGTGCAATGGGGTGTTCAATTTGGCAGCACTTCGTTGCTTGAAAATGCCTCCAACTTGTCTCTTTTGGGTGGGAAAGTCCACATTTTATAGACCTAAGGGGTATCTTTGGAGGGGCATGCAGGGGTGCCATGTGGCGGCCATGCCTTCCCAAGAGGGAGGAGACTCCTCCCTGACTTGGGCTTCCATGACTACCCTTGTGACAGTCTTCCAACGGCCAATCTACCCACCTACACGCGCATGCACGACAGGAGGCAATAATTGACTGTCCTCGACTGCCACTTGGCGGCATTCTTCTTTTTGCCCGTTAAACCTGGAATTCGTCCTGACCAAAGACGAATTTAGAATTCGTCCCTAGGTGAGACGGATCCCAGTTTGAATTCGTCCCTGGGTGAGACAAATACTGAGCAAAGTGCCTGAATGTGCCATATTGCCTTTTGACCTTCCAAAATTGCTACAAAAGTGGTTAGGACCATCGTTTAACCTCTGAGGGCTGCCTGGGGGCTATGTGTGTCAAAGCGATCAGTGTTTGCAGTCACATAATAGGATTGGTGATGTTTTGGTGTCTACACATGGTATGATGACTCACCACAGTTAGATGGCACGCTCTATAGACAGATGATTGGAAGCCTCATATATCTGACCAATACTAAACCAGACATTACTTATGTTGTAAACTATCTTTCTCAGTTCATGCAAGAACCAAAGGTCTCTCACTGGAAAGCAGCTAAGTGAGTTCTTCACTACATTCAGGGTAGTGTAGAATATGGTTTAGAGTATAAGAAGAATAACTCATTCTTCTTACAGAGTTAGACGGACTCTGACTATGTTGGATCCCTAGATGACAGAAAATCAACATCAGGATATGTATTTCATCTTGGATCTGGTCCTGTCTGATGGCATAGTAAAAAGCAACAGGTGGAGGCAGAATATCGCGTTGCACGTGGAGTTGTGTGTGAAGCAATATGGTTAAGTCACATTTTGGCTACCATGGGCCTACCAAAGAAACTTCCTATTCACATGTTTTACGACAACTCAGGTGTTTTGAACTTGGTCAAGAATCCATTCCATCATGAACGCACAAAGCATATTGACACAAATTGTCATTTCATTCATGATGAAGTTCCTAAACACAGGATCAAGATCCAATACATTCCCACCAACGAATAGGTTGCTAACATCTTCACAAAGGCACTTGGACGTGTCAAATTTGAACTGTTCCGAAGTAAACTTTGTATATCAAAGTAATGTAATAAAGGGGGGATGTTAGGGTAAAATAGGTAGTATATTGCATTATACTACATAGATTATTACATTTACTTTGTACTAATTACCATGTAGATATTTACTGTTTCAAATATCTAATGGTAAAAAGGTTAAATCCTAAATAGCCTAGGTAATCAATTCTAAACCTAACTCTATACCTCCTATGGCGCATTTGTTAGCGTGGTTAAGGGATAATAAGTTGGTTTTACTATTTTGCATATTATATAACATTAGCCTTAATGCTAATGTTAGTAATGAAATATTTTTTATTATTTTCAATATTGTTTCACCAAATTGCTTCAATAAGGAGTCTACATGTTTCCCACAAACTACTATTACAATCTTATATAGATTTGTCAAATAAAAATATTTTCCAATATATTTAAAAGGATATAAAGACATTTGCTAAGTGAGACCAAATACATTGAGCAAAAGGGCAAATACCAAAATAAGTGAAATGATTTCATCACTAGAACAAAAGGTACAGTGGGAAGAACATCCTAGTATGGATGCAAGGGTTATAGTAATAGGTAGCTTAAACTAAAGAAGCCTTCAATTCAAGACTTGACACTTTACTTCTACTTTAATCTTCCATATTTGCATAGCAACGTGTGCCTATTAAAATTCAAATAATGACACTTGTCATATGGCATTTAACCTATCTAAGATGGGCAAGGTGAGAAAAATGCTCATTGATTTATTTTTCAGGAATGATTACACAGATTTATATAGCCTTGGAGTCTCAACAGAAGAATCTCCAGAATAGCCTAAAATCCAAATACGGCTTAAAATAAGAAATAAAAACCTTTGCAGTTACAAAATAGTTAAAATTGCATTTGTTATTCAGGGCAATGCTAAGTTGAGCATATCAGTTTCCAACATTCTCCCCCTTGATGCTGAGGGGACTCATTCCATGAGTTCTGAAGCATCACAAACTATTTGAATGATCTTCTTTTACGTTTCTTCCATTTTTGTAATTGACATTGGCACCCCTTCCACTCTCCATGTGGACTATCCTCCATAATGTTCACTTCTTCCTGCAAATATATAGTGAGTGCCTTTTGATGATCAACTCCCCCTTCATCAAAAGTCTCTTCAATTGTGGTTTTCAACAACCACTCTCTCCCATCTTCATTATGGTCTTTAAACCATTCTTCACCTGATGAAACTTCCCCTGAGTTTTTAGAATCATTGATCATCTCATGTACATGATTAAATCATACTACTCTCTCACAAATTTCAACACAAACATGGCCATGAAATGACCTATTACATATGCAACCAAGTGTTGCTCCTCACACAAATAGTCACTCCCTATTACTACTTCACATGATTCCTTCTTGAAAGAAATTATATAATACAAATTATCATTTTTACTTGAGTTCAAAATACCCAAGTTACACATCATTGTCTTCACTCTAAGAAGATTCTTCTTCAAGGTTGTCTTCATGAGATAATCTTCAGATCTGACTTTGTTTTGGAATGATACCTCGGTAATGCATTCGTCTTCTTCCTTATGCACAATAGGAGTCCCAAAACTGTCTTCAAAACATCTACTCAAGAAATCATTAGTAAACAAATCATCAAACAAGAAAACATGTTTGAAGTATTGAGTAGAATGCCATCTTATTTCTTTTGTTGTTGCTTCATAAGCAACCATCTCTTCATCCAAAACAAGATACCTCCATGGTACCTCTTCACATAATGTTGTCTCTACAAGACAACTCTCATTTTTCAATTTTATCACTCCATGTGAGTGAATTTCATCTTTCTCCATTGATGGCTCCATTCTCATTACAACATGAAACACATCAATCTCATCATTTTCTTTTTCTTTCTCTATCTCATTTGCTATTTCATTTTCCATCTCCCAAATGAGATAGTCTTGTGTGTTCTTTTCTTCACACAACACATCCTTCACTCTTGATGAGTGATCTCCAAACAAGAAGCTTATAGCTTCCATCTCCTCTTCATCAATATTTTCATGTGGATCAACATCCCACATAACTTGAGCCTTGTCAATGTTCACTCCATATGAGTGAACTTTCTCCTTTGCATCTTCATTTGTCTAATTTGGTGCCTCCTCCATAAGATCCTCTTCAACAAATTTCTAATATTGTATCTCCTCCTCAACAATTGTCTCCTCAATGAAACACTCTTCAAGTGTTTTTGTTGATGAAGCATTTGAAAAATCAAGAACAATGTGCATGCTTTCTAAATGTCACACCCATAACTTCTTCTTTCTCCTCATCAGAAATAAATTCATCAACACACATATTACTCTCTTTTACATCTTCCTCTACAAGAAAGAATTCATCATCACAATTATACATGCCTCTCTCACAAGACATGTCTTCCGGAATAAGAACCTCACAAGGCTCTTCAAAAAACACAAGGCTCTCCCTTGCTCATATAATCTTCTAGATTGTCATACACTAGCTCACAAACATTCTCATGAGTTTTATCACACCCAAAAACATCTTTTAATATTTTTCATGCATTAGAAGTTGTTCTACAACTTACTATGAGTGGAAAAATATTTTTCTTCATACCTTTTCTAATATCTAAGAGAGCCAAACAATTTTCATGTTGAGCTTATTTCTTCAATCTTCTTTCTTCTCCTTCAAGAGTGCTCCAATCTTCTGGTTCTTCAAACCCATCAACAATAATGTCCTAGAGTCCTTTTGCCATAAAAAATGTCTTCATTTTGATATTCCAGAAAATATAATCTTCTCCATCAAATTTTGGCACTTGCAGTTCTACATACATGTCAGCCATTATACCAACAAAAAATAATTCCTTTTGCTAAGACTTGATAAGCTCAATCAGAGCGTTCCCTCTCGTCCGCCATTTGCACCACAACATGTTCGAAGGATTGCACACTTTGCCGAATGGACTGCCCTGGCTTTGTTGTGGGTTTTTGTGATTCTCACCTCCAGTTATAATCCAACTGATAAATCGTACCATGTACGTGGGTTGGATCTTGAAAAGAAGCAAGAATTCTGTTTTCGTCTAATCATCACATTGCTTATAATCCTACCGTGGCTAAAAATTAGAAAAATTTCGGTCCAAGTCATGGCACCGCCCGATCACACCAGTTTAATTTACGCCCGTTTTCGTTCCCATACGTTGTCAACGAAAGGAATTCCCTATTTTGTCTTCAAAAATATGGAGACCTCCTCCTCTCTGACGCAGACGAAACTGTTGTATGGAAGTCCAACACGGCAACCCTCCCTATGAAGAAAACTGAGCTTCTCTCCATGGGAAATCTGGTGCTCCATGACACTTTAGGAAATATTTTACGGCAGAGCTTCAACTATCCCACGGATACACTCCTTTCGTACCAATCGTTCACCAAGAATACACAACTGGTGTCTGCAATGAGGGTGGATTCCCATAAATTTGGCTACTACCGCTTCCACTTTGACGATGAAAAAGTTCTCACACTCATCTACAACGGTTTGAATGTCTCCAGCAAGTATTGGCCTCCACTAGACAGTACCAATTTTGTTTATGGTAGAAGTACCTACAATGCTAGTCGCATTGCAGTGCTTGACAGATCCGACATATTATTTTCAAGCGGTCAGTTCAATTTGACGACGTGGGATTACGGTGTGAGAATAATGTACAAAAAATCCTCTTTGTAAAAACTTGATAAATTTATACAAAGAATCACAGGCTTTGGGTCTCACAGTTGCATGAACTTAATAAATTTTCACAATGCACCCAAAGCTCTCTCAAATCCAATAGATCTGACTAGCTCTAATACCACAATGATAAAAATGCTCATTGATTTATTCAGGAATGATTACACAAATTTATATAGCCTTGGAGTCTCAACAGAAGAATCTCCAAAACAGGCTAAAATCTAAATACGTCTTAAAAGAAGAAATAACAACCTCTACATTTACAGAACAGTTAAAACTGCAGTTGTTATTCAAAGCAATGCTAAGTTGAGCATATCAGTTTCCAGCACAAGGGAGAAAGCAATCAAGGATACATAAGACATGATTTGAAGTTTTAAATGTGTGTTTCATTAGGCCAATGCAAATATTTTAATATATCAACAACAAACATACCCATCTTAATGATCACAATGATAGGAATCAAAGATTAAGATGAGTGGTCCAAAAAATCAAACAATCTATTTGTGCCTTTTTTTAGGAATGCCAATCCTCTAGAGTTGGGGGACAAGGCTATTGTTTCTTGATTGTATAGCATAAGTTTGTTCCACCAAACACTTGACCTTTCAATGATCGACCCATGGCATAGAGTTTCATGCTTCCATGTCAAAATAGGTGTCACTTCTCCCCAAGCCTCATAGTTTTTTTTTTAAGGTAAATAACCCTCAACCTGGAAATGTTTGGCATTTAAGTATGTCTTCGCAAGAGGTAGCTTGCCATTTTCCCTTATGAGAACCATTTTTTATCCAATCCCCACATCCATTTTTGTTAATAGCATTAATAATAATTTGTGGATCTCCTTTTGAAATATATTTTCCTCCTTTTTCTATTGCAATTTTAATCTGTGTAAGAAGTGCCCTAGCCTTTGCATAGTTGTTAGTTCAAGTTGTATATGATTCTAAGTAAGTGAGGAGAATTTTACCTTTATTATTTTGAAAAACACCCCCTCAATCAACTTTTCTTGGATTTTTTTTAGAAGCACCATCAAAATTAATTTTGATGAACCTAATTTCTAGATATTTTCATTTTACCCTGGATCGAAGTAGATCCTTTGTTTTAATTGATGGCTTTTTAAGCCTTAATACTACCACAAATATCAGAGGTTAAATATCTCGAATATAATGTAGCCACAATATAATAAGATTAAGATAATAATATGAGTAGAATAATATGAGTAAATTGATATGTAAATCAAGGCTAATAATATATTAAATAACATTAAATAATAAACAACAATATGAATGTAAATAGCCTGAATCATATATGTACTAAGCATGTAGAACAACTTACAATATTAATTGCTCAAAATGTATGCAATCTTTATTACTTCACTTTCTCTTACAAATGATATGATGATACTACTACTCTTATTATGATATGATGATACTAATACTCTGGTTATGATATGATATGATGTGATTTGATGTGATACTTGCTTATGGAGTATTGCCTCCATAATATAGCCATAGTAATATAACTCTTTGTATACTTGACTATTCCTCTCCATATGCCAAATCTCATGACTCTTGGCTTATCTATTTGACACTTGCATACTTGATGAACACTTGACTCCATATTGTATGCACACCTATACATGCCTCTTACACTTCCACAACTTGCACACTCTAATCTAAGACACTTGTGCACATCTTTTACGTTACATATTTGCACACTTACATATAAGACACTTGTGCACATAAACTCAACTTGCATTTGCACACTAACTCATATGACACTCGTGCATTTCCTAAACATTACAACTTTACATGACACTTGTGCATTTCCTAAACATTACAACTTTACATGACACTTGTGCATTTCTTGCACACTCACACTTACATAAAAGAAGAAATATAACTCACACTCTAAACTATGACTCAACCCTTAATCTATTATCTATAATTATACCATGAAGGTACCATGGGGGTACAATAGCAAGTAACAAATAATGTAATATATTCCAACTACATTATTTGGTTATTGAAAACTTTAGTCTTCAATCATAATCTTCATCTTCATCTTCAATCATCAAGTGACCTTACAATTCATGTGATCTTCTGATTGAGTTCCATCAAGTACATCTTACTTGACTTCTACTTTGAGTTCATCTTCAGATTCTTTGAATCGATCTTCATGTTCTTCAATCTTTATAGCTTCAAGATTACAAGCTTCTTGAACTCTCTCATTGTCATCAGATTCTTGCATAAGAATCTTTCCTTTGCCTTTGTGTGATCTAACTTCTTTATAAGACAAGTTTGGACCATATTTGATCCAATTTCCTTGTCCTTGTTTTCTGAATATTTTCTCTTCCTGTATTTCAGAGATTGCACACTTGAATCCATTGTTAAAAGATGCTTCAAAAATAATAGAGTCTAATCTGAACACTAATGCTTTTTCAAATCTTTTAGGATACTTCTCCTTGTACCAACAAAAAATTAGACTAATAATATTTTTTTCACAATATTTACATAAATAAAGACTCCACTGATCAATTTTATTGCAATAAATACATTTTAAATGTATTTTTATCCTTCTTAAAGTTTCAAGTTCATTTGTCTTCTTAATAAAATAACATAACCATTTATGTATTTCCAAAGCTATTCTTTCCTTATTTTCCATGATTGACCCACTTTCTAGAGTTCAACTACCATCCTTTGAGTCTGAGCTATTCCTGTTGTAGGGTTAAAAAAAAAAAAAAAAAGCTTGCCTGGTCAAGTTTTCCATTCTATACAGTCATCAACAAATTCCAATCAACGTTCCTTTGATTTGAACAGATTAAATGCCTTCTACCATTTTGGTCAACAGATATGCCTCAGTATTCCATTCTCTCCATGGTATTCCCCGGTCAACACGGTGCTCTGATTTTTTTCTCTAATTTTTTTCTGGACTCTGTTTCCTTTAAAAACCCTTTCACTCCACCATTTCCAGAGTCTGTTCTCACCATCCCTACAATAACAACAGAGCCTCTACATGCCCCATAAGGCTTTATTTTTAATTTTTAATTTAAGTGATTCCAAATCTTATCATAACATGCCCCTATGCCTGTTCCTTCTCTCTTCAAGTGCCCAATCTCTCTGGAAATGATGGAGGATCCAGTCACTCTGTGTACTGGAGTCACCCATGACAGAGAAAATATTCAAAGATGGTTTCAGGAGGGTCACTTCACATGCCCATACACAATGCAGACTTTGGATACATTGGACCTCACCCCTAATCATACGTTGAGAAGACTAATCCAAGGCTGGTGTTTCTCCAATCCAGGACATTGTACTGGCAATATCTCCCCCAAGGACCCAGCCAATGACAAACAGATAGAGCAGGTCCTACTTAGTATTAGCAATACTCCTACCCATTTGGGAATTCTTAGAAATCTAGCTGATTTGGCCAAGAAAAGCGAAAGAAACAGGGCGTTCATAGTTGCATCAGGAGGTACATCAGTCCTTAGTTCTACCCTATGTAGAACCAGGAACGAAGCCGACATTATGTGTGGGGAAGAAGTCTTGGCAGTATTGGCAAGCCTCCCTATCCATCAAGCCGAGGAAAAATGCATTGCATCTCTAAAAAGCTCCATAACCATAGATGCCATCTGCTGGTTTTTCTGTAAAGGCAGCGTCCGCGCCAGGCTACATTCAGCACAGATCCTTCACGGACTTCTGGCTTCAGATGACAACTTCAAAGCCATTTTCAAGCCTGATAAAGATATTTGGGGGAATCTGAATTTTTCGCTTCGAGATGAATGTCCACAAGCCACCAAAACCGTCTTGGAAATAGTACTGATTATCAGTCCTGTGAGGAGAAACAGAATCAGAGCAGTAGAAGCAGGGGTTGCTGTTACACTGATCGAGATCCTCCCAAAAGCAGAAAGAAACATAGCCGAGAAGGCTCTTGCAGTGTTAGAAATCCTGTGTCAAATTGCAGAGGGCCGGGCTTCTGTGTGTGAGCATCCCCTTGGGATTCCTGTCCTTGCGAAGAAGCTTGCAAGAGTTTCAGAGTTGGCCACGGAGGCTGCCACTGGAGCTCTGTGGCAAATCTTCAAAAATTGTGGAAACCCATTTGTGCTTAAGAAGATGGAGGAAGCAGGGGCTTATCCCAAATTATTTCTGGTGCTGCAAATAGGATCCAACTCAATTACTAGACAGAAAGCCAAGGAGATTGTTAAAGCCCAGAAAGACAGATCACGGAAGAACAATCCATGCTGCGTCGTCACACATCAACTAAATGCAGGAACATTCAAATTTGAAGATATCCATGTAGCTAAGCTCAATGCCTGAGGACAGATTAAAGCTTTGGTGAAATGAACTGAAAGTCACAACAGAGGATACACTCATGGCGGCAACCTAACCAAAATGTTTTGAGAAATTTGCCCCTGCAAAAACCAGAATACATGGGGAGGCAAAGACCCTTAAGAAATCAAGGTTTCCTGTGTCATTTAGTGGAGTCAAGACAAGCAGCCAAAGAGTGTAGGGCATCTACGAAAGAGGCATTTGCCCCACTTACAGAGAACTTGGAAGTTTTGCTCCAAGGTATGGGTTGGAGCAAAACTTCACCAAGGTAGATTTTGAAGTGCCAACAAATCTACGTGGAATTCATACAAACTTTTAATGAAAAATATACAGGAATTGAAGAATACACTTGTCCATATTGTTATTTTTTAGTTGGAAAAGAAATAGATATTACTTCTAATTGTTTATATAATTATAATTACAACGGAATCTGATTTCTAAATAGCAACTGTAATTCTAAATAGAGGAGTCATAGACTTTTGTTAAGCATGGTACAATACAAATACCAATAAAACTGATGTGAAAAACAACATAATTGATGCCATGACTAGTGGCTAATATATCAAGTGTTTGCTTGAACAAATTTTCGAATTGGCTTACTATTTGGTTGAGTAATAGAACATATAAAGGTTACTCCAACTAAGGATGTTAAGTGAAATTAATGATATAAGCAATTGAATTTCTTCATTGTGAACTCCATGTTATTATTCAGATTATGCATATGGAAGTCAATGTGGAAAACTTAGAATAAAATATCAAACAATAAATTTAACATTAAAATCTTCGAGAGGAGTCAAACTAGTTAACATATTTACACGTCTTTGTTTCTATATGTGTTTGAGGACAAGTGTTAGGGTAAAATAGGTAGTATATTGCATTATACTACATAGATTATTACATTTACTTTTTACTAATTACCATGTAGATATTTACTGCTTCAAATATCTAATGGTAAATAGGTTAAATCCTAAATATCCTAGGTAATCAATTCTAAACCTAACTCTATACCTCCTATGGCGCGTTTGTTAGCGTGGTTAAGGGAGAATAAGTTGGTTTTACTATTTTGCATATTATATAACATTAGCCTTAATGTTAATGTTAGTAATGAAATATTTTTATTATTTTCAATATTGTTTCACCAAATTGCTTCATTGGCATCAAAGCCAACTTTTTTTTTTTTGCTCGCCTGGAGGACGAGCTGGTGACATTTGAAAGCCACCAAACCCACCTCAACAGGCAAGCTCGATGGCTGAGGGAGCGACCAGGCGAGGCCCATTTTTGGCCAGGTCAACTCGACCTGCCAGGGCCTAAGGCACCTTGGGGTCGATCGGTCGCGACCGATCACCAACGCGATCGGCACCGATCGATTGCCCGCAAGGCTTTCGACCTAACAGGTCGAAGCTTGCCAGGCTCACGATATCGAGGCCAACACTGGCCAATCAGGACCGTGCCCCTGCAAACCAGCCAGCGATATCACGAGGAGGGCAGGAGCGCCCTTCCGATCCCACGTGGCTATGGTCCATAGGTTGAGCCCGGAGGGCAAGAACACCCTCTAGGCAAGTCGACCGAGATCAACGATCCCACATCAGACAGATCTCAACAAGTGAGCGATCAACCAGACCTGGACACGTGGCAGAGTGCCACATCACAACCACCTCGAAATCTGACGTTGGACCCTAGACCTACTAAGCTCGACACGTGGCACACTCATTGAGGTGACACATGGCGAAGCTAGACTGCTGACACTTGGAGGGAGAGCCAACCGCGTGGTGACACATGGCACCGAAAGCAGAAGGGGTAAGGCCAACTCGGTGACACGGTGGCAGAGAAAATTTTTGTCTAGGCATCAAGCTGCCACATGGCGAGGAGAGATTGGTTATCCAAATGACAAGTGGCAGAGGGGTGTCGCTGGTTTGGTAGGCGATTGCCCGCAGGCAATCGAGTTTTTACTCGCAAGGAGAGGGTTTTAAACACCCTCGCATCCCTTTACGGGATGCATGTGGGATAAATTCCCATGAAAAGGCATATTCAACATTGCCTTTCCTCTAGTACCACGACTACGGGACGACTTTCAAAGTCACCCCAACAGTGCAGTGGTCAAGGCTTACGCCTTGACAGCACTAGATCTAGCGCTCGAATCCCGCCAAGGACAATTTTTTTGGTGCATGCGACATTGGATTTCGAAAAATTAACAAAGGTACAATTTTTTTTTTAAGGTTTTATCAATATTTTAATTTTTTTTTTATATTCTTTTTATATAATTTAGAACTTTTTGAGGAAATTAAATTATTTTGATTAAATTCTTAGATTTCTTTTCCCTCAAAACTCTTTGTTATATAAATTTTTTATCATTAAATTTTTTTTACTATTAAACCTTACAAATTTGATATCTCCAAACACATCTTTTGCAAAATCAAGCCATATAAAATTTCTTTAGTTTTCTTCCAAATTTGGAGATAAAGAGACAAAGAAAAACAAAATATTTTTTTTGCAAACCCAAGGATTTCTTCAACATTTTTTTTGCAATAAATTCTCAAAGTTGTAGATAAAAAGACATAGAAACTCAAACTTCTATTGCAAAACAAAGAGCTTTAAAACATTGGGCAAGGACAAAGGTTATTTTCTAAGCAACAAAATCAAAAATTTGCTTTTGTTTTCTCCTTCATAAAGGAGATATAAGACATAAAATTACAACTTTTTTGTTGTAAACTTGAAAAAAAATTTGAACCTATTTTTTGATCCTCATGCTTGAGTTTTGAAGACATAAACCAAAGTCGTGTGTCGACTGGTCTGGAAGCCTTTCAAATGCGGGTTGTGTGTCGACTTGTCTTGAAAGGAGTGCTCAATTTTTTTTTTCAATTTTGTAAAAATTAAGGGGGGATAGAAGTCATATATTGTGATTCTATTTTTTGCAAAATTGTAAAGAGAAAGGGGGGATATTTCAAAGTAAGAAAGGTGCATTCTCAATTGTACTCTACACCTTTTCTTAAAAATTGCTATACTAGGTGCATTTTTGGTTGCATCCGACACCTATAGTGATAAAAATTTGGGTTGCTCTCTTTTTTATTATTACACTAACCATCATGTTTTTTGTGTGCAATTAAACAATCATAAAAACATTGAAGAGCATTTCATAAACCCAAACTTCACTAAAATTGTGCTACACCTTGCACAGGTTAAACAAATCAATTTTTACACCCCATCAAAGGTCAAAATCCAAACACCTTGATTCACTCTCTTTGTTTGGCTTAATTTCCTCAAACTTTCCATCCTTTTTGAAGGGTGTTAAGGCATGTGCCATTAAATATCCTAGAGAGCAAAATCAGAAGTCTTCCAAAACCTACCCCTTTAATTTACTCTATTTGTTTGGCTTAATTTCCTCAAACTTTTCATCCCTTGGTAAGGGTGTTAAGGCAGGTGCCATTAAATATTTAAAGAGTAAATTAAAATCTTCCATATACTCTTTTGAGGGTATACTACAAGATAAAGTCATCTTAGTCACATCAAATTTGAAACCTTCACCATGGCCATGATCAACAAGTATCTCAATGAAAGCCAACTGCTTAAAGGTTCAAATTATTTTGCCTAGAAAACTAAGATGAAAGTTATTTTAACTATAGAGGAGATGTGGGGAATAGTGGATGGCACTGATTCTAGACCCACATCACCAGGAGCAGATCATACAACATATGATAAAAAGGATAAAAGACTTTCCTTATTGATCTTGCTAGCTATTACTGATGACATACAACTTCATATAAGTGAAGCTAAAAATGGTAAGGAGGCATGGGATGCCTTAGCTACCATTATTGAAGGAAAGAATCAATCAACAATTCCTAACTTTCAAACACAGCTTCATACTATTCATATGAAATCTGGAGAGATAGTAGAGCTATTCCTCTACAGAGTGGCAGATATAAAAACAAAACTACAAGCCTTAGGAGAAAAAGTGGAAGACAATGTCCTGACCTCAATCATTTTGAGGTCTCTTCCAAACTCCTATAGAATGTTGATCACTTCACTACAAGTCTCTAGAAGGACAATGAACTTTTGTATAATTGGTAAATTTACTTCAAACTGAAGAAGCTAATCAACTCCAAAGAGATGAGGTATCCAACAATGCACTTCTCTCAAACAAGCAAAGTGGAATCAACAAAAGGGATCTTCTTCTAACAAAGACAAAGGTAAATGCAAAGAAACTCTGAAGAAGCAGTATTGTAAAATTTGTGATAAGGACACTCATGAAACCAAGAGATGTTGGTTTAAGAACAAACCGCCCAATGAACAAGGACAAAAGAAGGGCAAAGGCAAACCAAAGAACAAGAACAAGCGGCAATAGGGACATATTGTTGTCGTTGAAGATTCTAATTCAGATTCTGAATGAGCACACAAAGTGCTCATGACTCATATAGATTCCCCTCGTAAGGATATTATGTGATACATAGATTCAGGTGCTAGTAAGCATATGACTGGCAATAAGTCATGGTTTGAGATATTTGAGGCACGAGAAGGTAGACCAGTGACCATTGTTGATGATAAGACCTATCAAGTCTAGGGAAAAGGAACTATTTATGTCTCCCTTCTAGATGGAGAATGTCAAATTCAAAAAGTTCTTTATGTACCAGGATTGGCAAATAGTCTTTTGCCAATTCCACAAATCTTGGACAATAACATGAATGTTAACTTCAAAGTGGACCAAGTGAAGAAACATTGCTTTATCACGTAGAAAGGAAAACAGATAGCAACGGGTTCTTAGAAACGTGGTTTTTTCACCTTATATGCAATTACCTCACCACATACTACAATGGCAGTAACCATAAAAAATGCCACTTCTCTATGGCATAAGATTTTTGGGCATCTAAGCTTAGGGTATTTACTTGAGCTCAGTAAGTATCAAATGGTGAAAGGACTACCTACTCTTTCATCTACTTTGCCAGTGTACTCAGATTGCTTGACACGAAAGCAACACAGAGTACCTTTTGAACCTAGCTCATTCCGATATAAGATACCTTTGGAGTTAGTTCACACATATTTGTGTGGTCCTATGTCTACTAGTTGTGGAGGAAAAAGGTATTTTCAATTGTTTGTAGATGATCACTCACGAAAAATGTGGGTCTTCTTTTTATAGTTGAAGTCTGAAGCATTTGACTATTTTCAGCAGTTCAAGAAACTTGTTGAGAAAGAATCAGGATGTTTCATCAAGACCCTCCCTTCAGATCGAGGGGGGGAATACATATCAAAATAATTTTCCTAATTTTTGCAAAAACATGGGATAAAAATACAGTTAACAACAGTCTATTCTCCTCAGTCAAATGGAGTTGCTGAGAGAATAAATCGTTCCATTATGGAAATGGTTTGATGTATGCTTAAGGGAGCCAATCTTGAGCACATTTACTGGGCTGAAGCTATAACAACTACAGTATATATTCTAAATAGAGCACCCACACGGGCTCTTGAAGGTATGACTCCTCAAGAAGCATGGAGTGGAAGAAAACCCTCCATATCTCATCTACGAGTATTTAGGTGTAAGGCTTTTATGCATATACCTAAGGAGAAAAGAAAGAAGTTAGATGAGAAGACCCTACAATGTGTTTTTCTTGGATATGATGAATTCTCAAAAGGCTATTGGTTGATAGATCCATTCACCAAGAAAGTACTTATTAGTAGAGATGTAGTGTTTGATGAAGCTTTCACATCTAATACTACATCAGTATACCTGGATGATGAGGAGCAACAACCACTTCCTCCTCCACAACTAAAAAAGCCTCCAAAATGGTATACAAGTACTATGAAAGATTCCAAACTCACTTCACCACCTGATCTCACTCTCAATCGCCCACAGACACAAAGCATGTCTCGACAGAGAAAGGCAGAAGCATCTACTTCAGTTGATGATCTTTGTGCAGATTTTCAAGAGCTTTTTGTTGATAGAGATTTAGAAAGTGGAGATGATATGGAAATTGATGAGGAGAGGCTTTACATGTCATCATATGATGAAAATGAACCTTCTGCAGTTGATGAAGCACTTAGACTACCTAAGTGGAATGCAGCTATCGATGCTAAACATAGTTTCCTCATGAAGAATAAAATATGGAAGCTAGTGGATTTGCCTAAAGGAAAGAAACCCATAGGCTGCAAATGGGTTTACAAAGTAAAATATAAGGCAGATGGCACCATAGATAAGCATAAGGTCCATCTTGTGGTGAAGGGCTATGCTCAAAATGAAGGCCTTGATTATGAGGAAACCTTTGCACCCACTGCAAGGATGACCACCATTCGAGTTCTTTATGCTATGGCAGCATAGTTCGGATGGAAATTACATCATATGGATGTAAAAAGTGCCTTTCTAAATGGTGACTTAAAAGAAGAGGTATACATGACTCAACCTCCAAGATTTTTTGAGGAAGGCCATGAGCAAAAGGTTTGCAAGTTGGTCAAATCATTATACGGGCTAAAATAAGCCCCAAGAGCATGGTACATCAAAATGGATAGTCACCTACTGCAACATGGATTCAAGATAAGTCCATCTGATGTAAATCTCTATATCAAGAACACAGGTTCTAAAATAGTGATTCTTGTATTATATGTAGATGATCTGATCATCACTGGAAAATCAGAGAAATTTATCAACGTCGTGAAAGATGACTTGAAAAAGTCATTTGATATGACAAATCTATGACTTCTCCATTACTGTCTTGGCCTTGAGATAGAACCGAATAAGAATCATCTTAGGGTGACTCAGAAAAAGTATGTCAAGACTTTAAAAGAAAAATATTGTATGATTGATTGTAATCCTAAAGTAACACCGATGGAATCGGGGCTTCAGTTATCACGGTATGATGACTCACCATAGGTAGATGGCACTCTCTATAGACAGATGATTGGAAGCCTCATCTATCTAACCAATACTAGACCAGACATTACTTATGTTGTAAACTATCTTTCTCGGTTCATGCAGGAACCAAAGGTCTCTCACTAGAAAGCACCTAAGCGAGTTCTTCACTACATTCAGGGTAGTGTAGAATATGGTTTAGAGTATAAGAAGAATAACTCATTCTTCTTACAGAGTTACACTGACTCTGACTATGTTGGATCCCTAGATGATAGAAAATCAACATCAGGATATGTATTTCATCTTGGATCTGGTCCTGTCTCATGGCATAGTAAAAAGCAACAGGTGGTTGCTTTATCTTCAAGTGAGGCAGAATATCGCGGTGCACGTGGAGTTGTGTGTGAAGCGATATGGTTAAGTCAAATTTTGGCTACCATGGGCCTACCAAAGAAACTTCCTATTCACATGTTTTGTGACAACTCAGGTGTTTTGAACTTGGTCAAGAATCCAGTCCATCATGAATGCACAAAGTATATTGACACAGATTGTCATTTCATTTGTGATGAAGTTCATAAACACAAGATCAAGCTCCAATATATTCCCACCGACGAACAGGTTGCTGACATCTTCACAAAGGCACCTGGACATGTCAAATTTGAACTGTTCTGAAGTAAACTTTGTATATCAAAGTAATGTAATAAAGGGGGGATGTTAGGGTAAAATAGGTACTATATTGCATTATACTACATAGATTATTACATTTACTTTGTACTAATTACCATGTAGATATTTATTGTTTCAAATATCTAATGGTAAATAGGTTAAATCCTAAATATCCTAGGTAATCAATTCTAAACCTAACTCTATACCTCCTATGGCGCGTTTGTTAGCGTGGTTAAGGGAGAATAAGTTGGTTTTACTATTTTGCATATTATATAACATTAGCCTTAATGCTAATGTTAGTAATGAAATATTTTTTATTATTTTCAATATTGTTTCACCAAATTGCTTCAACAAGGAGTCTACATGTTTCCCACAAACGACTATCACAATCTTATATAGATTTGCCAAATAAAAATATTTTCCAAGATATTTAAAAGGATATAAAGACATTTGCTAAGTGAGACCAAATACATTGAGGAAAAGGGCAAATACCAAAATAAGTGAAATGATTTCATCACTATAACAAAAGGTACAGTGGGAAGAACATCCTAGTATGGGTGCAAGTATTGTAGTAATAGGTAGCTTAAACTAAAGAAGCCTTCAATTCAAGACTTGACACTTTACTTCTACTTTAATCTTCCATATTTGCATAGCAAGGTGTGCCTATTAAAATTCAAATAATGACACTTGTCATATGGTATTTAACCTATCTAAGATGGGCAAGGTGATAAAAATGCTCATTGATTTATTTTTCAGGAATGATTACACAGATTTATATAGCCTTGGAGTCTCAACAGAAGAATCTCCAGAATAGGATAAAATTCAAATACGGCTTAAAATAAGAAATAACAACCTCTGCGGTTACAAAACAGTTAAAACTGCATTTGTTATTCAGGGCAGTGCTAAGTTGAGCATATCAGTTTCCAACATTCTCCCCCATGATGCTGAGGGGACTCATTCCATGAGTTCTGAAGCATCACAAACTATTTGAATGATTTTCTTTTATGTTTCTTCCATTTTTGTAATTGACATTGGCACCCCTTCCACTCTCCATGTGGACTATCCTCCATAATGTTCACTTCTTCCTACAAATATATAGTGAGTGCCTTTTGATGATCAACTCCCCCTTCATCAAAAGTCTCTTCAATTATGGTTTTCAACAACCACTCTCTCCCATCTTCATTATGGTCTTTAAACCATTCTTCACCTGATGAAACTTCCCCCGAGTTTTTACAATCATTGATCATCTCATGTAGATGATTAAACCATACTACTCTCTCACAAATTTCAACACAAACATGGCCATGAAATGACCTATTACATGTGCAACCAAGTGTTGCTCCTCACACAAACAGTCACTCCCTATTACTACTTCACATGATTCCTTCTTGAAATAAATTATATCATACAAATTATCATTTTTACTTGAGTTCAAAATACCCAAGTTACACATCATTGTCTTCACTCTAAGAAGATTCTTCTTCAAGGTTGTCTTCATGAGATAATCTTCAGATCTGACTTTGTTTTGGAATGATACCTCGGTAATGCATTCTTCTTCTTCCTTATGCACAACAGGAGTCCCAAAACTGTCTTCAAAACATCTACTCAAGAAATCATTTGTAAACATATCATCAAACAAGAAAACATGTTTGAAGTATTGAGTAGAATGTTATCTTATTTCTTTTGTTGTTGTTTCATAAGCAACCATCTCTTCATCCAAAACAAGATACCTCCATGGTACCTCTTCACATAATGTTGTCTCTACAAGACAACTCTCATTTTTCAATTTTATCACTCCATGTGAGTGAATTTCATCTTTCTCCATTGATGGCTCCATTCTCATTACAACATGAAACACATCAATCTCATCATTTTATTTTTCTTTCTCTATCTCATTTGCTATTTCATTTTCCATCTCCCAAATTGAGATAGTCTTGTGTGTTCTTTTCTTCACACAACACATCCTTCACTCTTGATGAGTGATCTCCAAACAAGAAGCTTATAGCTTCCATCTCCTCTTCATCAATATTTTCATGTGGATCAACATCCCACATAACTTGAGCCTTGTCAATGTTCACTCCATATGAGTGAACTTTATCCTTTGCATCTTCATTTTTCCTGATTTGGTGCCTCATCCATAAGACACTCTTCAATAAGTATCTCCTCCTCAACAATTGTCTCCTCAATGAAACACTCTTCAAGTGCTTTTGTTGATGAAGCATTTGAAAAATCAAGAACAATGTGCATGCTTTCTAAACGTCACACCCACAACTTCTTATTTCTCCTCATTAGAAATAAATTCATCAACACACATATTACTCTCTTTTACATCTTCCTCTACAAGAAAGAATTCATCATCACAATTATACATGCCTCTCTCACAAGACATGTCTTCCGAAATAAGAACCTCACAAGGCTCCTCAAAAAACACAAGGCTCTCCCTTGCTCATATAATCTTCTAGATTGTCATACACTAGCTCACAAACATTCTCATGAGTTTTATCACACCCAAAAACATCTTTTAATAGTTTCCATGCATTAGAAGTTGTTCTACAACTTACTATGAGTGGAAAAATATTCGTCTTCATACCTTTTCTGATATCTAAGAGAGCCAAACAATTTTCATGTTGAGCTTCTTTCTTCAATCTTCTTTCTTCTCCTTCAAGAGTGCTCCAATATTCTGGTTCTTCAAACCCATCAACAATAATGTCCTAGAGTCCTTTTGCCATAAAAAATGTCTTCATTTTGATATTCCAGATAATATAATCTTCTCCATCAAATTTTAGAGCTTGCAATTCTACATACATGTCAGCCATTATACCAACAAAAAATAATTCCTTTTGCTAAGACTTGATAAGCTCAATCAGAGTGTTCTCTCTCGTCCGCCATTTGCACCACAACGTGTTCGAAGGATTGCACACTTTGCCGACTGGACTGTCTTGGCTTTGCTGTGGGTTTTTGTGATTCTCACCTCCAATTATAATCCAACTGATAAATCGTACCACGTACGCACGTACGTGGGTTGGATCTTGAAAAGAAGCAAGAATTCTAGTTTTGTATAATCATCACATTGCTTATAACCTACCGTGGCTAAAAATTAGAAATTTTTTGGTCCAAGTCATGGCACCGCCCGGTCACACAAGTATAATTTATGCCTGTTTTCGTTCCCATACGCTGTCAACGAAAGGAATTTCCTATTCCGTCTTCAAAAATATGGAGACCTCCTCTATGACGCAGACGAAACTGTTGTATGGAAGTCTAACACGACAACCCTCCCTATGAAGAAATCTGAGCTTATCTCCATGGGAAATTTGGTGCTCCGTGGCACTTTAGGAAATATTTTATAGCAGAGCTTCAACTATCCTACGGATACACTCCTTTCGTACCAGTCGTTCACCAAGAATACACAACTGGTGTCTGCAACAAGGGCGGGTTCCCATAAATTTGGCTACTATCGCTTCCACTTTGACGATGAAAATGTTCTCACACTCATCTTCAACGGTTTGAATGTCTCCAGCAAGTATTGGTCTCCACTAGACAGTACCAATTTTGTTTATGGTAGAAGTACCTACAACGCTAGTCGCATTGCAGTGCTTGACAAATCCGACATATTCTTTTCAAGCGATCAATTCAATATGACGGCGTGGGATTACGGTGTGAGAATAATGTGCAAAAAATACTCTTTGTAAAAACTTGATAAATTTATACAAAGAATCACAGGCTTTGGGTCTCACACTTGCAAGAACTTAATAAATTCTCACAATGCACCCATAAGCTCTCTCAAACCCAATAGATCTGACTAGCTCTGATACCACAATGAGAAAAATGCTCATTGATTTATTGTTCAGGAATGATTACACAGATTTATATAGCCTTGGAGTCTTTACAGAAGAATCTCTAAAACAGGCTAAAATCCAAATACGACTTAAAATAAGAAATAACAACCTCTATAGTTACAGAACAATTAAAACTGCAGTTGTTATTCAAGGCAATGCTAAGTTGAGCATATCAGTTTCCAGCACAAGGGAGCAAGCAATCAAGGATACATAAGACATGATTTGAAGTTTTAAATGTGTGCTTCATTAGGCCAATGCAAATATTTTAATATATCAACAACAAACATACCCATCTTAATGATCACAATGATAGGAATCAAAGAGTAAGATGAGTGGTCCCAAAAATCAAACAGTCTATTTGTGCCTTTTTTTAGGAATACCAATCCTCTAGAGTTGGGGGACAAGGCTATTGTTTCTTGATTGTATAGCATAAGTTTGTTCCACCAAACACTTGACCTTTCAATGATCGACCCATGGCATAGAATTTCATGCTTCCATGTCAAAATATGTGTCACTTCTCCCCAAGCCTCATAGTTTTTTTTAAGGTAAAGAACCCTTAACCTGGAATTGTTTGGCATTAATTATGTCTTCGCAAGAGGTAGCTTGCCATTTTCCCTTATGAGAACCATTTTTTATCCAATCCCCACATCCATTTTTGTTAATAGCATTAATAATAATTTGTGGATCTCCTTTTGAAATATATTTTCCTCCTTTTTCTATTGCAATTTTAATCTATGTAAGAAGTGCCCTAGCCTTTGCATAGTTGTTAGTTCAAGTTCTATATGATTCTAAGTAAGTGAGGAGAATTTTGCCTTTATTATTTTGAAAAACACACCCTCCATCGAATTTTCTTGGATTTTCTTAAGAAGCACCATCAAAATTAATTTTGATGAACCTAATTTCTAGATATTTTCATTTTACCCTGGATCAAAGTAGATCCTTTGTTTTAATTGACGGCTTTTTAAGCCTTAATACTACCACAAATATCAGAGGTTAAATATCTCGAATATAATGTAGCCACAATATAATAAGATTAAGATAATAATATGAGTAGAATAATATGAGCAAATTGATATGTAAATCAAAGCTAATAATATATTAAATGACATTAAATAATAAACAACAATATGAATGCAAATAGTCTGAATCATATATGTACTAAGCATGTAGAACAACTTACAATATTAATTGCTCAAAATGTATGCAATCTTTATTACTTCACTTTCTCTTACAAATGATATGATGATACTACTACTCTGATTATGATATGATGATACTAATACTCTGGTTATGATATGATATGATATGATGTAATTTGATGTGATACTTGCTTATGGAGTATTGCCTCCATAATATAGCCATAGTAATATAACTCTTTGTATACTTGACTATTCCTATCCATATGCCAAATCCCATGACTCTTGGCTTATCTATTTGACACTTGCATACTTGATGAACACTTGACTCTATATTGTATGCACACCTATACATGACTCTTACACTTCCATAACTTGCACACTCTAATCTAAGACACTTGTGCACATCTTTTACGTTACATATTTGCACACTTACATATAAGACACTTGTGCACATAGACTCAACTTACATTTGCACACTAACTCATATGACACTTGTGCATTTCCTAAACATTACAACTTTACATGACACTTGTGCATTTCTTGCACATTCACACTTACATAAAAGAAGAAATATAACTCACACTCTAAACTATGACTCAACCCTTAATCTATTATCTATAATTGTACCATGAAGGTACCATGGGGGTACAATAGCAAGTAACAAATAATGTAATATATTCCAGCTACATTATTTGGTTATTGAAAACTTTAGTCTTCAATCATAATCTTCGTCTTCATCTTCAATCATCAAGTGTCATCAAGTGACCTTGCAATTCATGTGATCTTCTGATTGAGTTCCATCAGGTACATCTTGCTTGACTTCTACTTTGAGTTCATCTTCAGATTCTTTGAATCGGTTTTCATGTTCTTCAATCTTTGTAGCTTCAAGATACAAGCTTCTTGAATTCTCTCATTGTCATCAGATTCTTGCATAAGAATCTTTCCTTTGCCTTTGTGTGATCTAACTTCTTTATAAGACAAGTTTGAACCATATTTGATCCAATTTCCTTTTCCTTGTTTTCTGAATATTTCTCTTCCTATATTTTAGAGATTGCACACTTGAATCCATTGTTAGAAGATGCTTCAAAAATAATCCAGTCTAATCTGCACACTAATGCTTTTTCAAATCTTTTAGGATACTTCTCCTTGTACCAACGAAAAATTAAACTAATAATATTTTTTCACAATAAATAAAGACTCCACAATTTATGATCAATTTTTAATAATATTTTTTTCACAATATTTACATAAATAAAGACTCCACAATTTATGATCAATTTTATTACAATAAATACATCTTAAATGTATTTTTATTGCATTATTCATCCTTCTTAAAGTTTCAAGTTCATTTGTCTTCTTAGTAAAATAACATTACCATTTATGTATTTCCAAAGGATTTTTTCCTTATTTTCCATGATTGACCCACTTTCTATAGTTCAACTACCATCCTTTGAAGTCTGGACTATGTAAAAAAAAAAAAAAAAAAAACTTGCCTGGTCAAGTTTCCCATTCTATACGGTCATTAACAAATTCCAATCAACGTTCTGTTGATTTGAACAGATTAAATGCCTTACTGCCATTTTGGTCAACAGATATGCCTCCGGTATTCCATTCTCTCCATGATATTCCCCGGTCAACACGGTGCTCTGATTTTTTCCTGGACTCTGTTTCCTTTAAAAGCCCTTTCACTCCTCCACCATTTCCAGAGTCTGTTCTCACCATCCCCACAATAACAACAGAGCCTCTACATGCCCCATAAGTTTTATTTTTATTTTTTTATTTGAGGGATTCTTAGTCTTATCATATAATATGGAGCCTATGCCTGTTCCTTCTCTCTTCAAGTGCCCAATCTCTCTGGAAATGATGGAGGATCCAGTCACTCTGTGCACTGGAGTCACCTATGACAGAGAAAATATTCAAAGATGGTTTCAGGAGGGTCACTTCACATGCCCATACACAATGCAGACTTTGGATACATTGGACCTCACCCCTAATCATACATTGAGAAGACTAATCCAAGGCTGGTGTTTCTCCAATCCAGGACATTGTACTGGCAATATCTCCCCCAAGGACCCAGCCAATGACAAACAGATAGAGCAGGTCCTACTTAGTATTAGCAATACTCCTACCCATTTGGGAATTCTTAGAAATCTAGCTGATTTGGCCAAGAAAAGCGAGAGAAACAGAGCGTTCATAGTTGCATCAGGAGGTACATCAGTCCTTAGTTCTACCCTATGTAGAACCAGGAACGAAGCCGACATTATTTGTGGGGAAGAAGTCTTGGCAGTATTGGCAAGCCTCCCTATCCATCAAGCCGAGGAAAAATGCATTGCATCTCTGAAAAGCTCCATAACCATAGATGCCATCTGCTGGTTTTTCTGTAAAGGCAGCGTCCGCGCCAGGCTACATTCAGCACAGATCCTTCACGGACTTCTGGCTTCAGATGACAACTTCAAAGCCATTTTCAAGCCTGATAAAGAGATTTGGGGGAATCTGAATTTTTTGCTTCGATATGAATGTCCAGAAGCCACCAAAACTGGCTTGGAAATAGTACTGATTATCAGTCCTGTGAGGAGAAACAGAATCAGAGCAGTAGAAGCAGGGGTTGCTGTTACACTGATCGAGATCCTCCCAAAAGCAGAAAGAAACATAGCCGAGAAGGCTCTTGCAGTATTAGAAATCCTGTGTCAAATTGCAGATGGCAGGGCTTCTGTGTGTGAGCATCCCCTTGGGATTCCTGTCCTTGCGAAGAAGCTTGCAAGAGTTTCAGAGTTGGCCACGGAGGCCGCCACTGGAGCTCTGTGGCAAATCTTCAAAAATTGTGGAAACCCATTTGTGCTTAAGAAGATGGAGGAAGCAGGGGCTTATCCCAAATTATTTCTGGTGCTGCAAATAGGATCCAACTCAATTACTAGACAGAAAGCCAAGGAGATTGTTAAAGCCCAGAAAGACAGATCACGGAAGAACAATCCATGCTGCGTCGTCACACATCAACTAAATGCAGGAACATTCAAATTTGAAGATATCCATGTAGCTAAGCTCAATGCCTGAGGACAGATTAAAGCTTTGGTGATGAACTGAAAGTCACAACAGGGGATACACTCATGGCGGCAAACTAACCAAAATGTTTTGAGAAATTTGCCCCTGCTGAAACCAGAATGCATGGGGAGCCAAAGACCCTTAAAAAATCAAGGTTTCCTGTGTCATTTAGTGGAGTCAAGAGAAGCAGCCTAATGGAAGAGTGTAGGGCATCTACGAAAGAGGCATTTGCCCCACTTACAGAGAACTTGGAAGTTTTGCTCCAAGGTATGGGTTGGAGCAAAACTTCACCAAGGTAGATTTTGAAGGGCCAACAAATCTACGTGGAATTCATACAAACTTTTAATGAAAAATATACAGGAATTGAAGAATACACTTGTCCATATTGTTATTTTTTAGTTGGAAAAGAAATAGATATTACTTCTAATTGTTTATGTAATTTCAATTACAAGTGAATCTGATTTCTAAATAGCAACAGTAATTCTAAATAGAGGATTCATAGTTAAGCATGGTACAATACAAATACCGATAAAACTGATGTAAAAAACAACACAGTTGATGCCATGACTAATTGCTAATATATCAAATGTTTGTTTGAACAATTTTTTGAATTGGCTTAATGTTTGGTTGAGTTCATAGTTAAGCATGGTACAATACAAATACCGATAAAACTGATGTAAAAAACAACACAGTTGATGCCATGACTAATCGCTAATATATCAAATGTTTGTTTGAACAATTTTTTGAATTGGCTTAATGTTTGGTTGACTAGTAAAACATATAAAGGTTATTGTAACTAAGGATGTTATGTGAAACTAATGATACAAGCAATTAGATTTTTTTATTGTGAATTTTATGTTGTTATTCAAACAAAATATCAGACAATAAGTTTAACATTAAGACCCTCGAGAGGAGTTAAACTAGTAAACATACTTAACATCTTTGCTTTTATATGTGTTTGATGACAAGGAGTCTACATGTTTCCCACAAACAATTATCACAATCTTATATAGATTTGCCAATTAAAAATATTTTCCAAGATATCTAAAACGATATAAAGACATTTGCTAAGTGAGACCAAATACTTGAGTAAAAGGGCAAATACCAAAATAAGTGAGGAATGATTTCATCACTAAAACAAAAGGTACAATGGGAAGGACATCCTAGTATGGGTGCAAGTGTTGTAGTAATAGGTAGCTTAAACTAAAGAAGCCTTCAGTTCAAGACTTGACACTTTACTTCTACTTTAATCTTCTATATTTGCATAGCAAGGTGTGTCCATTAAAATTCAAAGAGCGACACCTGTCATATGGTATTTAACCTATCTAAGATGGGCAAGGGAGCAAGCAATCAAGGATACACAAGACATGATTTGGAGTTTTAAATGTGTGCTTCATTAGGCCAGTGCAAATATTTTAATATATCAACAACAAACATACCCATTTTAATGATCACAATGACAGGAAAACAATAACAAATCTAGTTGAATACAACATATAGAGAAGCAAGAAGATTATAGGTTGGCTATTCTCCAACTGATCAAAGAGTAAGAAGAGTGGTCCCAAAAATCAAACAATCTATTCATAGCTTTTTTTAGGAATGTCAATCCTCTATAGTTGGGGGACAAGGCTATTGTTTCTTGATTGTATAGCATAAATTTGTTCCACCAAACACTTGATCTTTCAATGATCAACCCATGGCATAGAGTTTCATGCTTCCATGCCAAAATATGTGTCACTTCTCCCCAAACCTCGTAGTTTTTCTTTGAAGGTAAATAACCCCTAACCTGGAAATGTTTGGTATTTAAGTATGTCTTCGCAAGAGGTAGCTTGCCATTTGCCCTTATGAGAACCATTGTTAAGTCTATAACTAAAGAGTACTTTCCATGGTTCCAAGCCTGGCAATGACCTGACAATCCATTTGGCTACTAATGACTTGTTTTGTGTGAGGGGGTCTAGTATGCCAAGCCCAACATTTTTCTTAGGAGCAATACACAATTTTCTTTCTTAGGAGTAGTACACAAATTTCACAATATCCCAAACACTCCATAAGATCATTCAATGTAGACCATAAATAGCATCTGATTGCTTGAGTTAGGCATTGATAAGCATTTTGAGATGCTAGTTAGTAAAGAAGTAGTACACACGTGATGCGATAGAAATTTAGAAGTCTAGAATTCAAATGTTCTTTGATATTTACCATCCCCTAGTTCCATATGGGTTTGAGAGAAATGTTGATACCAAAATAAATGCCTAAATACCTTATTTTTTGTCTATGTTTAATCACTTTCCAAGAAAGTGAGATATTACCCATCATAGGTTTGGAGGAACAATACAATGCTTCAGTCTCAGAATCATTAATTTTGGAACATAAAACATCACAATACAAATGCATACTTTCTCGAGATGAATTTAATTCCTCTTTGTAGTTTTGAAGAAAAAACATAGAATCATTCGCAAAGTGAGAATTGAATGTACATGAACTATTAGGTGATCTAACGCATTAAAACAACTTTTTATATTTTTCCTTTTTCAATAAATGCCCTAAAGCATCAATAGTTATCACATACAACAAGAGAGTGATGGGGCATCTTTGTTTGATGGATCTTTATAACTAATATTTGGGAGATAAAATACCATTGACTTGTACTTGAGCTAATGCATCTTCGAAGAGAAGAGAAATGCGATGACATAAGTTTGTCCCAAAGCCTAACCATTTAAACATCTTAAGGTTAAATTACCAATATTTCCTATCATAAGTTTTGTCAAAGCTTATTTTCACCAATATAACATCTTCACCTAGTTCTTGAGCCTGATGAGAAGTTTGTCAAACCAACATTAGATTGTCCAAGATATACCATCCTTTAATAAAGCCAATTTGTTCCATATGAATAATTGTTTGCACTATAGGTCTAAGTCAAATTGTAAGTGCTTTGACAATGATTTATAAGAGACATTCAAAAGGTTATAGTTCACCAACCAACAATATTTTTCTTTATCAAAATTTTTTAGGATCAAATAAATTAAACCTTGGTTGATAAATGATCCCAAGGAGCCTCTCATAAGAGATTATTTGTAAATCATATGAAGATCATTACCAATTTTTTACTATAATTTTTGATAAAACTACATAGGTAAGCCATCAAGACTAGGTAATATGTCCCCTTCATTTCCAACAATGCTTACTTTAGATCTTCTATATAAATATCTTTGTCTAAGAATGTGGATAGATAAAGTGAAAGAAGGGTGGGGATGTTATCTTCAACATAGCTAGAAAGAATCAAATAAAATTTATATATGGGCTCTTTAGAGAACAAACAAGCAAAATCTAAAGAGAAGGCTTCAACAATCTATTTTGGATTAGTGAGAAAGGAACTATTAGTCAATTAAATCCTAGAAACTCTCTTAGAGGTAACTTTTTGTCTCAAAAATTTGAAGAAATACTTGAATCCCTTGTCCCCATGTTCTAGCTAATTGAGTTGTGCTCTGATGCATGCTCCATTGGCTTTATATAGTTATAGATTTCTTAACTCATTTTTAGAATTAGCAATTTCATGGTGAGTCTGTGTAGGGGAATGAGTAACTTTTTGTCTAAGATCTATAACTTTGTTTAAAAAAAAATTCCTCAGCTTCATGTTGTCTCACTTTTGTTCCACCATATAAATGAAGAGCAAAGATAATTATTTTAATGACAACCTCCCACCATTCAATCCAACCTTTTGAATTAGATGGGTGATGGCTATAATTTAGAATTAATGCACTAAATGGACACATTTTTATTTGATATGGAATATTGTTCAACTTAAAAGGAAGCACATTGTTGCTATTAACACATTGGAAAAATGTAGCTTAAAAGAAAGAGGCAAGTGATCAAAGAATATTGTATAAGGAATAATAGAGATTGACCTATTTGAGGCAACTTTTTGAATAAGTATTTTATTCAAATACACTCTATCAAGCTTGCTTGCTCTTTTGTTAAAAGCTAAGCACCCATTACACCAAGTTAACCTTTTGGAGGGGTCATCCATGGTTTAATTGAAAAGGGATGATAAACACCTAAGGAATTCCTATAGTACAACCAACTTGAGAATCCCTCAATACTTAAGGGGCTATAACTTTACCAATTTTAGTCACCTAAGTTTTCAACCATATTGAATCACTTGCCAAGATCTATTTTATAGAGGGTGTGGATGCGGCCAACCATTCCTAGAGGGCTATGTGATCGACTTGATCATGAACGGTATATATTGAATAAAATCTATTTAATATATTATCAATCATAACAATAACCCGAACATTGTTATTTTAGGGGTGAGTCCTGAGTCCACCACATAAAGCTAGGATAGTGCCATCTTTTTTTGGTCTTATGTTCAATAAAGAAAACTCTTTCATAGGTTTGAAAATGGAAGAGCATTTAAGTAAAACTTCAACAAATTTAACTTCTAATAGAAAAATATAGAGATTTTTTATTGAACCCTTGAGGCATAAAACTTATGCATAGGGAGAGTTAACCCTCACATGTTCTATGTCAAACAATTAAAATTCGTTGACCACTTATAAGGAGTTGCTTGACCCTGATAGATAACACATGGAATTGATTTCTCATAATATAATCTCCTATAGGGATGTTACCAGGGCTACAAGGGGATGAAGCTAATAATATTGTTGAATGAGTGTAGAATGAGAGGTTAGAATGTCTTGATGGGATGGGATGGAAGAGATAAATGCACATCAAGGGGATGATTTTTTTGTGCTAGTTCTTTCATAAATATTTTATCTCATCTATATAGGCACTTAGCTCAATATAAAAGAGAGGAGTGGCCTCATTTTCTAGTTAGATGCAAACCCTCAACCATCTCAATGTTTGATTAAGGGATAATTTTCACTGGGTTGTTTTAGGTAAAAATAATTATTATTTTACTATGCAGTTTTAGTTTTTTAGTACTAGGGTTGATTTTCATTTAGATAGAGGATTTCACTACAACCTCAAACAATGTAATAATTTTAGTGATCATAGCCTTCATTTGCATTTTTTTCTCTATTTTTTAGGACAATCATAGATAAGATGGCCAAATTCATGGAAGTGAAAACTTGCATTAGCTATGTTAAGATAATTTAGTAGTTGCATAATTTGGAACCTAGGATTGAATTTTTTTATGCACAAAGGAAGAGGTTTGGATATGTCGATCTACACATAGAATCTGCAGTGTGATTCTAGACCATTTTTCTATCTCCATGGAACCAAATAACCTTGTCAATATGGGTAGTGATTGAGTTTTAAAATGATCTTAAGGATAGATTCAAGAATGGAAGCTTAATCCAAATAAGGCATTGACCATAGGATAAGACCTTCAAGTGAAAATCTATAGTCCAATTATAGATATTAGACCATTTGCCCACAATTGAATTAGGTACCATGATGAAGTGTGGATTGAGATATATACGATTAAATAAGGTTACAAACATATACCTTTTTCCTAATCTTAATATAACTTCAAAATCCCAACATCTTCCCTCTTCCCACACACCATTAATACACCTCGATAGATTAGATTATACTAGAATACCTCTTAAAAGTAAAGAACAATAATTTTCCAAATGAAGTCCTCAAAAACCTACTAAACTCATTAAGAAGGGAGAATGCGAGTGATTTACCTCTTCCTACAGGTGGCACAGTTGCTAATTGTTACTCAATTGCTAGTGTTGAGATGTATCTACCTAAATTGTCAACCCCTTTGTATTAAAATTTTACTCCTTGTAGGCATTTTCAATAAGCAAGGACTATGTAGGGATACAATTTTAGAGAGGCTATACAATGATATTCTCAGATGATGGGATCTTAAAATATTTGTTTTTGGTAGAGAAAGAAAATTTACTTTTATCATTGAACTTAGAAAGTTTACATGCACCCTCTGTGTATAATTACACCATAAATTTCCATTGTTGATGTTGTGGAGAGGAAAATTTTAGGCTAGGGTTGACCAAATAGTCCTCATATTTTTGTACAAACAATGAATCAAGGGTTTGTTGGATAAAATGAGTTTAACTTTGGAGGAAATGCCAAATCTAGTTTGTGAGTTCTTCACAAATTTTTCATATCTCACACAACTATTAGTGATTCTAGAAGAGGCTTGTTTTATGGATGAGGGAGTTGAAGCAAGCAATTTATGAACCTCCCTTTATGTCTTCAAGGAGAAAAGAGACCAGATCAGACCCCAAGGAGAATGTTATGTGTTAGTCACAAGGGAGATTAATGAATGATCAATAAACATGAGAGAAGTAGGTTTCTCATGTTGGTTCCAAATCCAAGTACATATCAACACTTATCACCATTGGGTCGAGTTTCATTGAATATTAAAACTTAAAAAAAAAAAAAATTAAAAAGATATTGAATGTGATTTTGTTACAATGAAATAAAAGATATACTATTATAGCATGATAAATTTACATTTTATAAATTTCATGACCTAAAGAGATATTGTATGCTCTTGGTAAATACACAATATGGGATGCACAACTACTAATTTTATTTTCCTAACAAAGATAAAAAATTAAGACCATTTTATTGATATACATGAAAACATTAATTAATGTCCATTCAATATCTTTTGATGTGATGTAGGACATTATGCCAATTGTTAGTCTAGTTAAATTATCCCTTAGTATGAAGACCTAAGGTAGAACACTTTGGCATCATTAAGTGACCTTGATTTGAAACTTTGTGTGAGCATTGAAAAATTTAATCCCCATATTTATTTATTTTAATTAGTAAAATAGATAAAACAATGAACTAAAAATGCATACAATTTGAGGGAAAAACTAGGGCATCAGTTGGGTAGCCGAAGAGATTTCTGGTTACTGTGGATTTGAAGACAAGATTGCTGCCCCAGGAGGGTCCAATGGGGACACCTCCGGATCCTCTTCTAGAGAGACATAGTTCTTTTGCAGATTTGTTAAAGGATAAATCTCCATCAAAGACTGAAGAAGCACAAAAAATTGCATTAAAAATGCTCTTTACGATTGTTGGAAATAGATCAACATCTCAACGAGTTAATGGATGCTTGCCACAGTTAGAATCAAGGCCAAAGATTGTCATTGAGCAAAGGATGGTTGAAGAAACAGTTTTATATAGAGCCAATCATGATTTGATCTGTAAATTCATGGGTATTCGCCCTACCCTGAATTTTTTGCATTCCTGGGTCCGACAAAATTGGGAGCCTCTTGGTGAGTATTCTTTATGGTTTATTAGCAATGGATATTTTATTGTTAGTTTTTCTTCACTTGCCGATAGAAATAGGGCTTTCGAATCAGAAAAGAGGAATCATGGTCCGGCAAGATTATTTGTTCAACCCTGGAGAGTGGGATTTGATCCTCGAATTGAACCCACTGTTGTCTCGGTTTGGATCCGTTTGTATGCACTTCCAATGGAGTTTTGGAGTGAGCAGGTATTGGAAATTATCGGTAATTCCCTTGGAAGACATTTGGGTGTTTCCAAAGACACAATAGAAGGAAACACAGCTGTTTATGCAAGATTATGTGTGGAAATGGATCTTAGCCAGCCTCTACCGGCAGAGGTGGAACTTGAACTTGCAGGACTATCTTGGATTCAACAGCTGGATTATGAGGCATTGCCCTTCAGATGCAGAGTTTGCCACAAACATGGGCATTTGGCCCGATCTTGCCCAAATAATATGAACATAAAAATGGAGGCTCCTCTAGGAATGTCAAATCTTCCTAAGGAGGGTAAGTCAACAATAAACAAAGAACCAACCAATATTTCTCGGGGTAAAGAAGCACGAGAGAGATGGTTTTGAACAGCCCAAAAGAAGGAGAAGGCAAAAGAAAAAAGATGGTAAAGAGCAAACCCAACTCAAGCCCTCCAATAGGTATGAGATATTTAAGACACTAATGGACCAAGAAGAACAATTCATGGAAGGAGTGGATGGGAATAATGAAAATAATAACATCCATGTTCAAGCTCCTCTTTCATCTCCCCCGTCATAGAGCAGGTAGTTGAGTACGGTGAGTTACCGCGATCGGAGAGTGCGGGGGCATTGATAGTGCATAACCAAGAGCAACCAATAATTAAGGATGTCGGCATGGGAATAGCAGAAAAGAATAGAGAAAGGCCAATTTTAGGGATAACTCGGGTGGAAAAGAGATAAAAAAATAGCAACTCTCAAGGAGTGGGTAGAAAATAAAATAAGGAATTGATAGCGAGTTCAAGGAGACAAAGCCGATCACTTGGAGGATCGGTGAGGCCAATAGATTCTTACTTGCTCTCAAGGTAACCAATGATTATACAATCATGGAATGTTAGGGGTTTAAACAGTAGAACCCATCAATCTGTTGTTCGAAGACTCTTAGAAAAATGTAAAACAGATTTTTTGCTTATCCAGGAGACAAAAATGTCGTTAGATCTTATGTGTAAAACAGTTAACAAAATTTGGAGGGGTGTTGGTCATATGGAAGTGGCTGCCCAAGGTGCCTCAGGGGGGATAGTTACTCTTTGGAACTCTCTTGAATGGACTGCAATAGAACATATAGCTTGGAGGGGTGTTCTCACATCACATTTTAGAAATAATGTCACAGTTGAACATGTTTTAATCACAAATTTTTATGGGGCTCAAAACCTAGATGGTCAGATGCATCAATGGAAAGTTGTGCATAACATGAGAGTCTCAAGGGAAGATTTAGACTGGATTATTGTTGGGGATTTTAATGCTAAATTATCCTCTAGAGATCGGGAAGGGGGAACCCCAATTTTGGACCCAGGGGATCGACTTATGATTGCCCAAGTCCGGGTATTACACTTGGTGGATATTAAATGCCCTGGAACCAACTATACTTGGACTAATAAGAGGAGGGAGCCACATAGCAGGAAGGTGAAGTTAGACCATTTTTTGGTTTCAGAGGAGGCATTTGTAAAATGGAATATAAAATTTCAGATTTTGGAGGGTCCAGTTTCAGATCACTTTCCCATTTTGTTGGAAGGAGGGATCAAGACAGTGCAACATCACAAACCATTTAAATTTGAAAACTTTTGGTTACAAAAAGAGGAACTTCGAAAGAAAATTCCACAGTGGTGGGAAGAAGGTCGCCCAACATATGGGACAACAATGTTTAGATTCCACAAACAACTTCATTATGTCAAAGTTCAACTGAAACAATGGAGGCGAGCTAACAAGACAGGCTTCCAGGTCCAAAGAGCTCCATTGGTGGCCGGATGGGATGAGGTTCAAAAACACTTTAGGGAAGGAACAATTACAGAGCAGCTCAAAGAAGAGGATGATGCATTGCGTAAAGCGGTTGAGGACATTGACAACCAAGAGGAGACCTACTGGAAACAGAGAGCAAGAACCACTTGGTTATTAGAAGGTGATAAAAATACCAAATTTTTCCATCGGATTGCTTGTGCTAGGAGACAGATGAACAACATGGAAGCTCTTCAAGATGAGAACGGACACTCCTTTGATACACTTCCAGGTATGCATTTCCATTCAATGGATTATTTTTCTAAACTATTTAAGGAAAGTATGGTGCAAGATGAAGAGGCTCAAAAAGAAGTTATTGTTGTCATACCCTCTGTTATCTCTGAAGAAGAAAATCAGACCCTACTTAAACCCATTGATAGAGAGGAACTGAAGAATGTAGTCTTTGGAATGAGCACCAAAAAAACTCCAGGTCCAGATGGCTTTCCAATTGAGTTTTTTAGGCCTTTTGGGATAACTTGGAGGAGGATGTAATGGTTGTTATAGAGGAGTCCAAAGGTAGTAAAAGAATGCTTAAAGCATTAAATCATACTTTCATTACCTTAATTCCAAAAGGGGAGGAGGGGGTACATATTTCAGATTATAGACCTATTGCCTTATGCAATGTCATATATAAAATAATCACAAAGGTAATGGTTGAGTGGCTAAAACCTCTTCTACATAACATTATCTCCTCAGAGCAAGGGGGTTTTGTAGAGGGTAGGCAGATCTTGGATGGTGTGGTTCTAGCTCAGGAGGCAATCCATTCAATGCAAACATCTGGTAATAGAGGAATGTTCATAAAATTAGATATGTCAAAGGCTTATGATAGGGTGGAGTGGAGCTTCTTGTCAAAGATGATGGCAGCCTTTGGTTTCTCTCGAGATTGGATAGAATGGGTCATGAGTTGTGTTTCTACTCCGACATACTCAGTGTTAATCAAGGGTCTTCCCTCGCAACCGTTTGGAGCTACTCGAGGCCTTCGTCAAGGAGATCCTTGCTCTCCCTATATTTTTCTCATATTGGCTGAAGGATTGGGTAGACTTATCTTGAGGAGAAGACAACAAGGTTTGCTAACAGGTATCAAGGTGGGTGAGGAAGTTTTGACTCACCTACAGTTTGTGGATGACACAGGATTGGTGGGAGTGGCCAGCTTCGGGGAAGCAAGAATGATTAGAGATACACTTAATGTCTACCTTAGGGCTACAAACCAAGTCATCAATGATAAAAAATCCAAAGTGGTCTTTTTCAATCTTGATCAAAGGCTTCGGGACAGAGTTTTAGAGATCTTGGGATTCACAAGGACTTATCTCCCGATGGTATACTTGGGGGTCCCTTTGCATTTTAAAAAACTAAAAATAGATATCTGGAGGAATCTTTTGGATTGTATCAAGGATAGAATTAATCATTGGTCTCACAAATGGTTAAGCTATGGGGGTAGATTAACTTTTTTACGATCAGTCATTCAGGCCATGCCAATTTATAAATTTTCTATCCTTGCTGCCCCACATACTATATGGAAAGAGTTGGACAAGATGGCTAGAAAATTTTTATGGGAAGGAGTAAAAGGAGAGAGGAAATGGGCCTTAGTAGGTTGGGATAAAGTAAGCCAGCCCAAGGTAAAAGGAGGTTTGGGACTGAGAAGATCAAAGTTAAATAATAAAGCTTTGGCTGGAAAGCTTTACTGGAGGTGGATTTCCCAACCAACTTCTTTATTCAGTAGAATCTTAACTAGTAAATATTTGGGACATGTAAACCCAAATGAGGTGGGTCGTTTCCCTTTGGATGGTAATGGATCCTTAGTGTGGCAGGCTCTCAAGTTAGGATCTCGGGTAGTAAAAGATAGATTATTTTGGAAAGTGGGGAGAGGGGAGAAGGCACGATTTTGGACAGATTCATGGGATCAATACCCACCTATCATTGTTGAATTTCCTGAATTGCAACCAATAAAAATAGCCATAGAAACCAAGGGATGGGTCCAAATTGAAAGTTATTTCAACACTAGTCAGTTGGGGGATTATAAGTTTAAGCAGTTTAAGAAGTTGGATGAGTGGCCAATTTCAATCCCTCCGGATTTGACACCCATCATGAATAAAATCTTGGCAGAAAGATTTCTCACAGGTAGAGACGAGGAGGATGAATTAGCTTGGGGCTATGGGAGCCTTGGTGTCTACACGGTGAAGGATGGATATGATAAGATCCTTCCAGAGCCTCCTCCTCATACATATCAGGTTGAGGATTGGAGAAAGATTTGGCGGTCCAAGGGTTGGCCGAAAGTAAACTTTTTGCACGGCAGTTCATGCATAATGGAATTCTTACTTTTGATAATCTCAGATGTAAGGGAATCATTGGTCCATCTCAATGTGTTTTATGCTACAAGAGCGAGGAAACAACTGATCACTTGATGTTTGAGTGCCCATTCACGTGCCAGATTTGGGAGAGATGGTTTTTATATTATAAAATTCAAGTTAATGGTGATTTGAATCGGATTAATATTTGGGAAAGATGGAAGAGGGGTAGATTTAAATCTAAAGCTCTTTGTATTGGTTGGGAGCTTGGATTAAACTTTATTTGGTGGCAAGTGTGGTTGGAGAGAAATGCTAGAATTTTTAGAGAAACTTTTTCTTCTTTAGATGGAGTTTGGCAGGTCATTTGGAGCAAAGTCACAGAAAGCGTGGCAGTCTATGCTAAAGAGGAAACTCAGGTTGTTATTGGGGCAATGGAAAAGGAAGTTGAAGTGCAAGAGGGACAGGATAGAGCTAGTTGGAAACCACCCCCAGAAGGTTGGATTAAAATTAATACTGATGGAGCTGCAAAAGGCAATCCGGGTAGAGCTGGAATTGGAGTGGTTTGCCGGAATCATGTTGGAACAGTGCTCTATTGGGAACTGCAAGGCTTGGGAAGAGCCACAAACAATGAAGCAGAAGCCTTAGCTATCAAATATGCTTCTATTTGGGCAGTAAAACAAGGCCACAGGAGGATAATACTAGAATCAGATTCTCAAATAATGGTTGGAGCTCTAGATTGCATGAGGAACTTTGCTTTGAAAACATGGAGGTTGAGGATTCTTGTCACTCAAATTAAGGAATTATGGAGGGAATTAGATGATGTGATTCCAGTTTATGTGAGTAGAGATCTAAATAAAGTGGCAGACTTCCTGGCTAAGATGGGTGCTTAGAAGGAGGTAGGGGTTCAGTGGCACGGTGACATGGCTATTGAGGATGAGGTGATTAGGCAGGGTGTTGAAAGGTCCCTGAACCTTGTACAAAGTAGTCGTGGGCCTCCGAAGAGGGAGGCAAAGGGGAAGAATGGCGACAGACCGAGACAGCCTAAAAATAGTAGGGGCCACCTAAGGTAAAGGTGCCCAGAGGAACCAACTAGAAGAACTAACTTTTTTTGCATGTTTTCCAAGAAGACCGAAGAGGCCCATGAGCTAAAGATCAAAGAAAAAGCAAAACACCACAAGGAGAAAGGTGTCACGATATCATGACATGTTGCATTTTCACGGTCCAAAGCAAAGGGAGAAAGCAAGGAGGAAAAAGTGTCACGATATCGTGACATGTTGCAACGTCACGGCCAAAGGAGGAAAAGGTGTCGCGATATCGTGACAAGATGCATCATCACGGCCGAAGGAGAGAAAGTGTCACGATATCGTGACATGTTGCAACGTCGCTGCTAGAAGAGAAGAAGTGTCACGATATCATGACATGTTGCATCATCACGGCCAAAGGAGGAAAGGTGTCACGATATCGTGACATGTTGCATCATCGAGGCCAAAGGAGAAAAGGTGTCGCGATATCGTGACATGTTGCATCGTCACGGCCAAAGGAGAAAAAGTGTCATGATATCGTGACATGTTGCATCATCACGGCCAAAAGAGAAAAAGTGTCACGATATCGCGACATGTTGCATCATCACGGCCAAAAGAGAAAAAGTGTCACGATATCGCGACATGTTGCATCATCACGGCCAAGAGAGAAAAAGTGTCACGATATCGCGACATGTTGCATCGTCACGACCAAAGGAGAAAACATGTCACGATATCGCGACATGTTGCATCATCACGGCCAAAGGAGAAAAAGTGTCACGATATCGCGACATGTTGCATCGTCACGGCCAAAAGAGAAAAAGTGTCACGATATCGCGACATGTTGCATCATCGCGGCCAAAGGAGGAAAAGGTGTCACGATATCGCGACATGTTGCAACGTCATGGCCAAAGGAGAAAAAGTGTCACGATATCGCGACATGTTGCATTGCCGCGGCCAATGGAGGAAAAAGTGTCGCGATATCGCGACATGTTGCTTCATCACGGCCAAAGAGAAAAAGTGTCATGATATCGCGACATGTTGCATCATCGCGGCCAAAGAGAAAAAGTGTCGCGATATCGCGACATGTTGCATCGTCGCGGCCAAAGGAGGAAAAAGTGTCGCGATATCGCGACATGTTGCAACGTCGCGGCCAAAAGAGGAAAAAGTGTCGCGATATCGCGACATGTTGCATTTTCGCGGCCAAAAGAGAAAAGTGTCGCGATATCGCGACATGTTGCATTTTCGCGGCCAAAGGAGAAGAAGGAAAAAGTGTCGCGATTTCGCGACAAGTTGCATCAACAGACCAAACCGATCCCCCTGGCAACATCTCACATTGTGCAAACATTGAAACTTGTAGGATCGTGCCTTAGGCCAATGGGGAAGGAGTCTCTCCACACTTGAATGTCAGATTCGCCGACTCCCCTGTTAGCTAGGTAATGGTTTAAGAGATTTGGCTCCATTGCAAATCTTCTTTTACTATTGTAATCTTGTGTTCTCTCTGACTAAGGCTGGGAAAAGTCTCATCCCAACTTGTAAATGTTCTTTGTTTTAATACAAGTTTTTTCAAATTTCTCAAAAAAAAAAAATTAGTAAAATAGATTATATATTATCTTTGACTAGCACGAGTGGTAAGGCAGTAAACTATAACGACTTCACCATATCTAGCTCATATTTTTATCAAAATTGTCTTGTTTACATCTCTATCTAAATATTTATGAAACAACATAAGATACTTTATAAATGATATAATTCAACTTATTGAACAACATGTATCCTTAAACGTGGATAACTCCTTACCTATTGATGTAGTCAAAGTACCAAAAACAATTAATTTTCTAAACACATGATTATCATAATATCAAAGCATGAGGTCTTTGTAGAATGGTGATTTAGGATGCTTGTCATAAAGAGGTCAAGTGTTTGAGTCCCCTCAACACTTGATAGAGCCCCTTGTGGTCTCAGATCCTTGTGTGTGCATGACATCACAAAAAAAGTAATACTAGACCACAAATCAAGCATAATTGAGAAATGATACCCATCTCTTGTGTGAGAAAGACATTATAGTTGAAGTTTCTTTAGCAATTGTTATAACTATTTAATGTGTTTTCCATCATACTATGCATGCAATGTATGTTGCTTTCTCCTCCTTTAACAATACTCAATTACCTTAAAGCTCTCAATTATCATCATACAACCCATGATATTATGGAAACTATAACTTAATTCAACCATCTCTTACATTGGCATTATGATGGATTCCTCTATTCAAAAAAAAGAACAATCTTCCTTTTATAGCAGTCCTTGTACTTCCAAGTTCTTCCATATTTAACATAACCTAGATGTAACTATTATCATGCCCACCTTGATATGAATTACCTTACCTCATGGATACACCCAAAGGTGTCTCCCCACCAAATACCATCATACCTCCTCTACTTATGCCCATGTTGAGTAGCAAAAATATTTTTATCCTACCCTAGCTCCACATATTAGTTAAATCTTACTCCTAATGACAATGATAGCGTATTCCATTTTCTTGTGCATGATGAAGGATCTTTATTGAACTTTCAAGCACTTTATAGAAACAACCATTATTCTTCCATTATTATACTTATGCCTCAATTGAATATAAATGTTTTGCTTCACATATTTTCTTTGGCTCCATGATTGGCTTGAGAATGATGTCCAAAATATCTAACAAGTTTCCTCCTTGGCTACAATTTTCACAAGAACTACTTCATCTTCCATTTCTACCTTTTGATGTGCATTAGGAGATCATTATCATTTAAGTATCCTTTAATGCAATTACTAAAATTTAAAGGATTTGAAAAAAATGCATCCAAATACATAGCCATCAACACTTCAAATTCTATGATACCACTAAACAAACCTAATAAGTATATTTAGGATCCACTCCTATTTGAAATTCCTAAATAGATTTGACAAGTGATCTAGTTCTCAAGCTATGAAGATAAATACATTTAACTTTGCTAACTTAAATATTTTTACAATGATTCCTTTAAAAGTGTGTTGTCATTGCCACCTTCTAGCCTAATTTTGGGCCATTAAGGATCAAATTCCACCAATTCTCCATGATCATGTGTAAGAGATCATTAATGCCCAAATACTTTCCAAATGAGTCATGCTAGATAATGCTTAAATTTTATTATGCATCTAATAAGTTCACATGATACTAAGGCTATTTGGAAAGGTGTTACATTCATTTCAAGGCTATGTTTAACACAATTTTTTAGGCTCTTATCTTTATCCTTCTGAGCATGGTGAATGATTATCTATCATTATATCTCAACATAACTACATACTTGTATGCACCAACCAAATCTTGGCAACCTCCTCTGCTCTTCTCACATGATGACACACCTAATCCCCCAGAATACCTATAATCAGTATTGATAGGACATTATTTATGCATCAAATTTGGACTATGAATTAGCCTATAAGAAATAATAACCATACTTTCAAATATTTTAAATATTTATTGTTAGTAATTTATTTCATCATGTAATATAGTTAGGGTTAGGTATTCAAGAGCTATATATGAATAGGTGGTTGATAGTTCATTATTCAAACCAACCACGCACACCTTCAACACACATATACATAATTTTGATCAATAATAACTTGTCTAGCACCCTATTGGTCCAACATATGGTATCATATATCTCATAGTTCCTAGAACATCCAAAAGGAAAGATAAAGTTTGTGAGGTATTGTGTGGACAAAGACATTTTGAAAATGTGCTACTACATGAGGTTGAATGAGGGTATTGTACACACTAGCTAGAAGTAGCATTGTGAGGAGCATACATATTATTTACTGGCATAGAGGTAATAATGGAAAAAATATGAAACTAGTATCATGAAAAGCAACATCCATTGTTATCCTACAAAGAAAACATGAAAAAGAAGGCACATGATTTATATTTATATATTTATATTTTTAGTTTTGCAAGTGACATTGGATATGGAAAGAATGAACCATGTAACAAAGAAATTATGTTTGGATGAATAATATCAATGATGATAAGACTAGAGTGTGACGTTACTGGTTTAAATATTTCACTGACATGGATCCATGTTATTAATAATTTTACTTACACATATATTTTAGACACATCTTTATAAAATATGATGGTAGTTGGACATTACTAATAGAGGATCCTAATGGAGAAGAAGATACCACAATATGCTTTGTAGTATCATGCATAATGGATGCAAGGATATACATGTTGAAAGAAGAAAACATTCAAATTTGTTGATATGAAGCCATCTAGATGACACAAATATCTGTCTTGAAGTAGATAAAGGTTATCGTAGGTCGTCACAAACTAAGCAAATATACAAATTACCAAACGACAAGGTTGAATGGGTTGTCATGTAATTATATTGAAGGGTCATCTAAATTCCATGTAGATCCATATGCATATACCATCCATGAAGGACCATTTAATGCAAGTTTTTGAGCATGATTGGAAATGTTGACAAGGCCCTCTTGAAGAGAGGTCGTCTGAATGAGGTCCATCTTATGCATGGATTGTTTGGCCATACATGGGCTATCTAAAAATAATGTTTAAGTGATTGTCACTTTATGAATTTGAATTCATGAAAGGTTATCTTATTCTAAAGGTTATTTAAACTCAAAAAAATTGATGTTATATGTGATGGAAGCGATTTGTAAAATAACATTGCCCTGTTGGAATGTTATCGATCAAGATGAGTTGATTCATGCAAAAACCTCATATTTAAGTCACCAAATTTATAGGAAAATATGTTGATTTGCATAGATATGTGTTGTCATGGGGAAGAGAAACACAAGAGGTATATATAGTAGGTCATTTATAGTCATGTTTGCAAGTTAATTTGATATGAGATGTTCACTATAAACTCAAAGCATTGGAGCTTGTGTGAGATGGTGTTATTTTATTATGTAAGGAGAGAAAAATCTCTACACAATTGTGTAGGCAGAACAAGCTTTTCGATGGTCTTATTTTTAGCTTTAATGAGATGTTAATATGCTACATGAGGATGTAGCACTATTATAGTTCATGATGCTCTCATCCCTATATTATAGATTATGAAAAAATGTTCAATGGAGTATTGGAAAAATACCCAAGGTAGTAGATGAGAAGTGGAAGATCACTATAATAGTTGGGTTGTAGACATTAAAGACTGAAGATGCTAAACATAGAAATATTGAATCCACTATAATAGTTGAAGAGAGACGCATTTTGTATGGAGATATTGTCCAACAAAGAAAGGTGAACGTAATAAAACCTAAATTATCACATGTAATTATAGACCATTGGATCAATTGATCAATGATAAAATAATATTTTTAGACTTGTGTCACACCATCTAATTGAATATTATGATAGTGAAGATTATTTTGTTGTGTAATATCTAACATTCAACATTGATATATCATTGTTGACTTGAAAGGAGGGTCCATTCAATGATAATAATCATCAACTAAAGTAAAAATATTTTTCACATACACCATTAGATTCATTGATCAATGATAGAGATATGAGAAGTTTTTTTTTATCGTGGCTAAAATGAATCTCTATCTATGATTTAATTGTTCGATGATAACATGATTAAAATTGGCTATGCACAAATTTGTGTCGAAGGATACAAGATGCATTATCCCACATGCACTGAGATAACAAAGTATTTGATATTTCTATAATATTTTGATCAAGCATTGTTTGTGCTCAAGAAGTGTGAGATACTTGGGTAATCCACTATGCTTAATTGGTGCACTCAATTTTTCATTGATTGGTGATATGATCAAACCTTTTGATTCTTGTATTTTATTGCTTATTGCTTAATTAAAAGTTGATGATTGTCTCACTTGGATAAAACCAATTTTTAATTTGGTACCATTAAATCTTACAAATTTTCCAAGATTTGGAGAATTGGACCTAGATGAAATTAATTAGTTTTGCCTACCCCCATGTTGTAGAGTATAGGCATATTTATACTCATCAAAATAAATTTGTGAGCCCAATGCATCAGCCTATTGAAGAAAAATGTTGAGGAATTTTATATATTAAAAAATGTTATTCAATTTGAAAGGGATCACATGATTTACGAATTTGAAATCCATTTTGAAGATCGAAATAGATTTCATTGTCTATTGGAGATAATGCTTCATTCAAGAGAAGTGGATAACCCTATTTTATAAATAGTAGAGTGTGTCTTTATTTGCATGTGATCTTGTGAATGGTTATGTACGTCCATGTTCACAAGCAAAGTATTATACCTATGATTAATTGAGTGTCCCTAATCATAGAGCTTTGTAGATAGATGAGTGTGTTCCTATCTACAATTATGTAGATGGATAGCATGTGTGTCCCTATCCACTTATGATATAAAATATTGGATATTTGTGTTTATACATATCTTTGATTAAGTCCATCATGGTCAGCCCCATTGAGATGAGCAATTGAGTCTGTCCCTATTCATGATGATGTAAATTATGTACTAATGCGTGTGTCCTTGTCCATGATCTTTTTGACCTATGTAATTTGTTGATTCCTTCCCGTGTTTAAAGTATGATTAATAAGGGGGACTGTTAGAAACTTATTACATCATGTAATATAATTAGGGTTAGGTATTTGAGAGTTGTATCTAAATAGATAATTGATAGTTAATATTCAAACTAAAAACCTACACTTTCATTTTACATATACATGATGTTGTGGCTGAAGGAGCTACAACAAAAGGCTTGGATGTTGGGTGGAAGACTAGGATGGTTGAAGGAACATGGAAGGTCGATAAGGTTGAAGGAGTGTGGAAGGCTAGATCGACTGAAGGAGCTATAGCAAAAGGTTGGAATGTGGAGTGGAATGTTGGGAAGGCTAAAGGAGCAGGGAAGACTGCTTAGGTTGAAGGATCATGGAAGGTTGACCTTTTTTGGGTGGAAGGCTTGTTTGAGACCGGATAAACTGAGGATAACAAGTTAGGTTGTTGGGTGTAGTGCAACAACAGGTTGGGTTATTGGGTGAAAGGCCTAAAACCCCCTATTTTTATCTTTGGTGTGCTTGTGGGTTTGGAACCCACAGGTATTGGGGTGGTTTTTCCCCCCTCTTTACAACAAAAAAATGTGCAAAGGATTACTTTTTTTAAATGTCTCATCTTTTAATATCCATATATTTGCGAAAAGTTGTCCAGTTCAGCTGATTCTTGAACCAACTTGCACAAAATTTGAATAGATTTAAAACGAGTGGTCATATGCAAGAATCCAAGCAATATTGAGGGATATTCAACCCTATGAAGTCAACCATTCGGAACAAGGGCAGTGATGATTTTTCAAGTCATGAAAAATGAAATTGCAAATATTTGTCAGCTAGGGTTCGAATGATGGGAAGAGCAATGAAGGGCTAGGACTTCAGTGAGGAAGGAAACTAGCAATCTAGATTTGGTAAAGCGGACTATGATAGTGCAATATTTTGGAAATATTACTCTACTAATAGATAGTAGAGGTGAAGTTTTGGCATTGTGAAGGCTGCTATAGAAAAATATCAAGAAAGATGCTAAATTCTGGAATAATTGTATTCATACAAAAAATTGAAAAGATCCAAAAAATGAAAATCAAGAATTTAGATATTTTATGTAAAATGATGTAGATTTCTAGCTATAACATCTCAATTGAGATGAGAAGTGTATTTATTTATAAACTCTCAAGCTTTAAAGAAGAGAATTATAATTTGTTAAGGGTGGGGGACTCGAGTACAACCTCTTATTATCCACAATATATATATATATATATATATATATATATATATATATATATCCCGCATGCATTGTGGGTTGGTGCTTTTGTTCTTAAAAAAGGACATGGTACACTTAGGTTAATCGACCACCAACTTGTGATCGAAGGGACCATTGCACCCAAGTGGGTGGAGGTGAGGAAGCATCGATTGGTGGTGTTATACGATGTGACGACCAAGCAAGGGGTTTAAGCAATTAAACATCCAAAATTTTATATAATTAAGAGGAATAGGTGAAACCAACATGTGAATCCTGTGTTGAGAGGAAATTAATGGTCGCTAACCTTTGTCCTAGTTCCTTTTGTCCCCTAATCTTTGTAATCCTCCTTTTCATGAATCCCTCTCCCATGCTCCCATGGTCCCCCTTTAAGCTTCCAAACTTATCTACCCAGCCCCCAAAGTCCCCTTTGGGACATAAATACCATCTACTAAAGTAATGGTATGTTTATCCATGGGGCAAGAGGGAAAGATATTTTTATTTAAAAAATGATTCTTCCCTTCTTTCAAAATCTCTTGCCCCAAATATTTATAAATTTATTCAATTATTTATTCTCTTTTTTATATAAATAAATAAAGTTATTTTTTCCTTTATCTAAATTATAAAATATGAATATTCTCATTTCTTTCTCTAATTTATAAAAGATGTAGTTGTCCATTTCTTCATCTATTTCAAAAAAGGCAAAAGAGAGGATTGAATAGGACTTTTTAAAGCATTTATATCCTCAATATTGAATTCAATTTAATTCAAACCATAAATTTCATTGATCATTCCTCAAAATAAAATATCTATACTAATATTAAACATTAGTATGGTATTTAAGTGGACTAAGGATTAATGGAACCTCTATATCCATTAGTCCTTTCCAAAGGGGATTCTTTTTCCAATCCCTTTTACACACAACACACATGTAACAAAAGTGAGCAATCAAATGCATGCATCTATATGAGGGTAGTCATTCATGTTACCTTGAGCTATCATAGTCATCATTTCCCTTTTCAAGTACTCTGTTATTGATGGTCGATTCTACCTCTTCCATCCACAAATGTACCTAGTCCTGCATATTGACAATACATCAACAATACCATATTCTTCAAAGGTAAATAAATATAAATATCATAATGAGAAAAAACATCAAAACTAAGTATCAATTTATCATTGATCAACACAATCTTCCATGCAAAAAGTCCTACCAAGGTGGGTCATAATAGCATCCATACATCCTCGATGATAATCTGGTGTAATGGTCATCTAAGACATTGAGATCAAATCTTTATAAAACATTAAAACCAACTGGTATGGGGTGATATATCACCATGTATTCCTCTATACATTGTGTAAATACTTTATATAGTTTAAAAACAAATCTATTGGGAGGAATGATTGAAAAAACTTTTTCAATGCAAAATGGTTTGTTAGACATAGAAGCCAAAACTCAAGATAGACCCTACTACCCATCCAATTTGAGGGATGTGTTTTCACACAAGAAAATATGGCATGATTTCAAATTATGATGGCAAAGAGAAGGCTCTGTCTACCATCCAATTAGAGATCATCTATAGGCAATGACAAACCACGCTAACAAATACAAAGGCACATAATTCAATCCAAGTTGGCTAGATATTGATATATTTATAGGGAGGTTTGCCCTAACCAGCGACCATAACACAAATTTTTAAAGGATGTGTTGAATGATATAGAAGGAACACATGTTCAATCTAATAGTAGATGATAGAGATCCTCATAGCAAGTATGGCTTAGGTTTCTCAGTGGTAAATGGGCACAAGATAAGGCGTTCTCACAAGTAAGCATCACAAAACATCATGGAAAATATCCTTATAATTGTCACACACCATACAAGATGACCGCAATAGATGAGGATAATCATGCCTCTACTTGGGTGGGTTGAATCCCACCAACGAGGAAATGTGACTAATTAAAAATTTCAAAGGCAAGAAAAGTCTATATAATAAATGTATTCCCTATTGTGCCTTGAAGGCTCTAAAGCTAAACCATCCTCCAAGCTAGATTATGTTCAAAAGTGTGAGAGCATTTAGAGTCCCACTGACAGACACAAAAAATATGTCAAATATGCCAACAAAGGGAGGACTTCAAAAGAAGTTGTTAACAAACTCAAAACTCCCTACATTTCGAGGCTATGTTGATCCACCAAATGGAGATCTTCAACCTTTCAGGTGGTATCTAAGCTAAGTCTTGTTATGGATAAGAGCCCTAAAACCCTTCTAGCAACAACTAAAAGGGCTATATCCTTAGCAAGACCTCTTCTTATCCCAAGGTTGTGATCCCTCCATCGTCTAGGTGGATATGCTCAAAAATTGAATCCTCCCTCACTTGTGATTGGTTTCACTAATCCTTGGGATCAAGTGAAAGGACAAGAAGGATCCAAGGTGAGATAAAATAAATATCAATAGGGCCCCAAGGAGATATAAAATAAAGATCAATCCTCCCTCACTTGTGATTGGTTTAACATTAATAGGGCCCCAAGGAGAGATAAAATAAAGATCAAGTGAAAGGACAAGAAGGATCCAAGGTGACCAAGCAAGGGATTAGTATCATCTAAGAAAGCATACAATCTTATGGAAATATAAGAACCCGAAGGGGTTTTGGGTTGCAAAGCTTCCACAAATTATATAGCCTTCTTGGCTCACAAAAAGATCACCCTAATCATGGCTAATACAAAAAGAGCCCTCCAAAATCTACAAACCCCTAAAGCTTTTATAAGGAGTCAAAAAGGGTGGGAGGACAAATCGACCTAATCAGACAAGGAAAGCAGCTTGGGCACACTCATTAAATGAAAGAGCCTAGGGATCATATGCAATGGAATCATAGGTCAGGAAAGAAAGTTACCCCAACAAAAGATGAGATCACTCAAATTTCTCCTCATCCAAGGAGTTTGAGGGTACTCTTCTAGGTCCCATAGCAAGGAAGCACCATTAAAAGAAATGGGATCCTAAAAGGTATATCAAGGCCAAAGCAACATTATACCTATATCACTTTTAAATTTCTCCTTTACTCTATTTTTATCTTTCAATTTTTGACTTTGCACCCAAGGATAAGGTAAGCAATCTAGGTTCACTTCTTTTAAAAAGTTGAAGAGCTCTGGGAGCTACCAAAGCTATAAGGAACTTTTCCCTACAACCCCACTTTACCCAAAGAAAACATAGTCGAAAGTAGGTCAAACCAATAAGGGCAATCAGAAGGCATTTTTTTCCTTCATTAGGAAGAAGAGAACTACAAGAGAACAATAGATGAGCTAAGAAGTCATACTAACCATTAGATCTTCCATCAATGGTTGATGCTCATCAACCACCCTGAGATAGACACATTGAGGGCATCACTCATGGGCCATTGATTTTTAATCCAATGGTCCACATGATCCTTCTAATGGAGGAGAGTGCAAAAAAGAAAGAAAGGCCTTGATAAAACCCAAGGCTAGACATGTGGTGAAAAATTAGGATCCTGAGGAGGAAAGCGCCCATGCTTCGATGAAGGTATGTCATTGGTCGAAGGAGGTTCCATCTCAGTCGAGGACATTTGGCATTCATGCATGTAAGAAATAAAATAGCCAAAGTAACATTTAAAGGGATGCCTACCATTAGCCACAAATATTGAATTTAGTAACCTAACTTGTTAGAGCTAACCATGTGTCAACCACCCTCCATATGCATAAGCCTACCCTATTAATTTGCTTTCCAAGGAGACAAGGCCTGCTACATCAACAAGTGGATCATTCTAGGAGAAATGCATCAAACAATTAATGGCACAACCATCCCCAACATAGCAACAAAGGGGTGAGTTAACAATGATTTATCATCAAAAGGCCCAAAATATCACATCATTTATGGCCCTAGATCCAAAGACCTAGAACCTATTATTTTAGTTGCAGAAGGATTTTGGTTGAACACGAGATAATTTGCAAGCCTTTTATGCAAAAATATAGAGGGAAGGAACCCTCCTCCTAGCTTATAAATAGGCCCAAATTTTATTGTAAAGGCATTAGGAGCTATTTGTGTGTGCCTAGTATCTGGTCTTACAAGATATTTCTTTCATCCCCTTCTTTTTTATTGTAACAAGCAAAGCTTGAACCTTGACTCGCTAAGGAACATTAAATACTCTAGGTCTCATTGTCTTGTAAACATTTCTAGCATATTAATGGAAGCCATGACTAATTTTGCTATGTTCTCTTTTATTTAATGTGTTTCTAATTCTTGACAATGTGTTTGTTAAGTTATGTTTATTCTAGCTATTAGTTGGTGGATTTCATGTTCATTTATGGTCACTTGTTGATATTGAAGGAAGGGATCTTAATTCTTTGGTGCATCACCCCCATAGCTTAGGTTTTAGTTTTCTACAAAGTATTTACTTTTCTTGTTTTAACTTTCATTGCAATTTCTTTGCATGTAAACCCTTAGCCTCAACTCATGGAGGCCTCTGTGCATCAAGGATTAAGTCTGACGAGGAGCCAACCTTGATTAAAAAAATTGGAGGTTGCCCCATAGGTGGTCCTTTGTTCATGATGCTTCTTGTTGTTTTGCTCTACGCAAGGCACAGGTGCCCTTGTCTCGTTGAGTTCTCTTCCCAGATGGGTAGGTGTTTTTAGAAACGACAATAATAATATCTTAAAATATGGTTCATCCATATTTGTGGTTAGTGGACATGTTTTGTATCATTAGTGTAAATGTGGTGAATATAGATATTTGGATGAATACCTTGCATATCATTGTATTCCCATGCAAAATCTTTGGAGTGTTTTTGCAATAGTTCAAGCAATTGCACTTCTCATTTTACACAAAGTCAATTATTGATATTTAGTGGTTTACTTGATTGTATTTATATTTATTTGGTGGTTGACTCTACCAAATTGATTCTATTTAGTTCTCCCACTAATTGAAAGGACACTGGTGAGATAGTAAGTAGTGGAATATTCTATAATTTTTGTTGAAGCTTATCCCAAAAGGTATGATGTCCAATAAAGGATATTCAATGGGAGAGAAACATGACAATGCCTACCATGTACCATATTGAATCGACTTTCTTGTATAGAAAAAAATGGCAAGTGTTCTAGGTTCTCACATTCATATTTTAAAAAGGATTTGATGGACTTGGCCCTGGTCTTGGTTAAGAGTAAAAATATTAGATAATGTGCTTGTTGAGGCAAACTCGTATTATTGTACCAAAGAAAGAGCATTTTCTAACTCTTAAACATGCTCTTTAGAAATTATTGTGGTTAAGGAGGATAAGTTATCTTGTTCCTTTGGTTTTTAAACCTGTAAATTCCTAGAAAAATCCATTGAATGTCGAGTAGGAGGATATAACAAGATTTTATTTGAACTCATCCTGTTTGAGATGGACATATACCTAGATTGATAATCAATGAATGTAGCTACCATGGCAAACCTAGCCTACCAAGGATCAATGTGTAATCATTCACCTTGGTTCTATGCTACAAGGTACTCCCATGTATATATGGATATGGATATATCCTCTATTATACCTTCAGGTTTTGTTGTTTATTGATCCACCATTTGGAGTATTGTAGAGGTTGGACATATGTCTGGAAAACATAGTTTGTCCATGGTCTCTTTTGTATTGATATAGTTTGCAACTACTAGATTGATCAATACGTTTGATATATTGGTAGTTCCTATAGAAACTATGATGACCAGGCTACCTAGAACACCATATTTGGGTGGAATTAGCTTACCGATGAGAATATTTGCTAGTTTATCATTCACTTGTATGGTATTAGGGTATACCTTTTTCTTCCTTTCAATATTCTTAACACATAATTTCCTAATAGTCTTATTGAACATTGGAACTTCCTTAATGGCTTGAAATAAAGTAATTATGATATTTAAGAATTTTGGTTCCTTCAAGAGATCATGTTCTAAAGTGGGTTTTTCTCTAGACATTAGGTGCTCAGGGGAGGGTGCTTGATGAGAAGAACCAGGAGGATTTTCTTGATGATTTACATCCTCTTGATTAATATAACCAGGAGTAGATGATGTTTGTGGTCAAGTCTCTTTATCAACAAGCTTCAATATGATGGGCATGATTGGGTTAAGAAGTGTTCTTCCCAAGTGTAGTTGAATATTGTCATAGTCAATTGCATTGAGTTTGACTATGTCGTCTATTTTAGTGGCATAGATATGTGTTGTCTATATGCTATTATTTGGATTAGCCACAAGTTGTATTGATATAAAGGTTGTTTGACCTATTATGGTAGAGTTTGATGCAAAGCATTGGTAGGGCCAGGAAACCAAACTTATTATTGGTTTTGAAACCATTGTTTCCCTTGGTATTATTGGTTATATGGGGTTTGTGGTATCCATTGTTGATTCTATAGGGGTTGTGGTGCCCATTGTTAGTTTGACCAACCTTGGGTGGACCACTCTTGAGGTGGGAAACAATGGTATTTGCCCTAGTGTTGTGTAGGTGGTGGTATCAACCATGATATGGACCAAGGGTTGGGTGGGATGGGCATCCAATTCATTGGAGCTCTTGGGGTATACTAATTTTGATATGGGTTGTAAGGAAATATATTTCCTTGCCTTTGCCCTTTAAAGTTGAGCTCCTCGACGGATTAGTTTTTGTTCCCTATGGCATTTTTGATGTCAAATAAAATATAACAATGATCTATAGGATACCCCTATTCATAGATACTACATATATTGGGTTTATTTTGGGGGCATTCATGGGGTGTGCACTTTTTCCTACACCTAGGAAAATACATAGATAAATGATCATTGGATTTATTCTTTGCTTGTATCTCATCTAGGGTAGTATTAAGGTGTACTAAGATATTTGTTTTAAGATTTGCAAGCTCCTCCATAAGTTCACATATATCATTGTTACTCTTACTAGTCTTACGTTTTGCCTTATAGGAATGAATTCCTACCCTAGTATATGAGTAATTCCTATAGAGTTCTATGATGTCTATAAAGTCAAGTTTGTTCAATTTACCTTTTTCCATGAGATTGAAGGCTTCTAGTGACTCTTCCAGTAGACCTCTTAGGAACATTGTCTTACTACGTTCTTGATCTACCCCATTTTCATATCTTCTTTGGATAAACAAAAATATATCAAAATAATATTTGAGGTTATCGTCATCTTGTTATCTCATCCCAAAAAGTTTTTCCTTGCGGTCCTTCACCCTACAATATTCTTGGTATTTATCCAAGAATGTTTTCTCCATATCTACTCATGTCCTTATAAATTATGGATCTAATCCCATGAAATAATGCATATCTAAATTTATAAGAGTTTATGGGAATAACTTTAGTTTTTGGTTGACATTCTCGTAATCGTAAGTCTAACAAAGAACTTTAAATTTGAACAAAATTGGTTTGGATCTTCCAACAAGATTCCCCTAAAATTTAGCAATATGGATGGTGAATTTTTTTTATAAGGTCCTCTACATTGGGATATTAACCTAATTGGATATGCGAAAGTTCTATTGGTATTGTTGCCTTGTCCAATGTTGTTTGTGTTGCTTTGTTTGTCCTCCATGTTTATGTTCTCCCAACAAATAATGTAGAATTTCGTGTAACCTTTAGGAGATGGTGTATTGTATGAACTAGGTGGGGAAAAACTACTTGATAGATTACTCAACCATTCCTTAGGGTTTTTTGGATATAGATACTCTAGTATATAATTGATCATCAAAGAATCAAAGAGTATTTCAAGAGGATGGATTGATTATCGGGGACTCAAAAATTGATGATGGTTGTCATTGCTTGGAATTTTCTCCTAAGTTTGTCTCAACTATGCAACTCAATGTTTGTATAACCTCTTGACATTGATATCGACTCCCTATGGATTATGGAGGATTTTGTTTGAAGAATCTTCCCCTTGTATCCCTAGGTCTATTCATGCATTCTATCTCAACATGGAAAACTATTGCTGAAAAACTAACTAGAGCAAGAATCACTAAACCTAGAAGACCCAATGTTTGGTATTGTGATCACTATAATGCAAACCAAAACCTTAACTTGCTTTATGACAACACCATTATCTCTCTTGCAATATTTCTCCCTAGTCATCCTTCTTACTTTCTTTATTTTTGTTAAAACATAGTGATAGGACAACCTTTGTATCGCAGATCAACTAGACTGGCCAACACACAATCGTAGGACCACCTTGAGTAAATGTTTTTGTATGGAGGTAGCAATAGATCAACTATAATATGTGTGGGTTGTGAACAAGGAGATGCGACTTAGCACATGTATCACAAGTTCATTGTTCATGATATCATAGTTGTAGGACCACCTTTACTCTTGATGACAACATATCAACAATAGTTGATAAAAGCATAAAGTAAGGAGATATGGTTCAACACATGTCTTGATGGTTATATTTTACAAGAAATATAATAATGTTAAAATATCACAAACTCTCTCTAGCAACTCCTTGTCTCAACAACGGTGTCAAAAAGTGACAACCATCGTTAATTATTGCACTTTAAATTGTAAATCCAAGGGTGGCGTTCAATGGCTATATGCACTAGGGAGCAATTGTGTGCTTTAGGTATCAATGCTTCTAGGGGTTCCTATGAAAGAAAATTACTAAACGGGAAAAAAAACACTTAGAAAATAACACACTTGTATAAAAAGGGAAATCTAGCTTAGAAAATGCATTAAACTACCCCAAGAAAACAAACATGCATGTTCGGATAACAATAATTCAAATAATATAAACAAAATAAAGAAATGATAAATAAATTAAACTTAAAGTTACCTATGAAGGAATCTAAATAGAACTTTCCATCATGTTGTCATAGTAGACCCTTGCTCCTTAGCCTAGTGGTAAGTTAAGTTAACTCACACCTAAAATAAATCATATAACACAATTGAAACAAATGACAAAAGGTGTATTTTATTGATAAAGAATAAACTATAGCCTCACTATTGCTTACAATGAAATCTCTAGCAATTACTAACTCCGGTCACTTTTTTTTAACTCCCTCTAATAATGAAAATATAAAGGTTTATATATATGTAAGCATGCTTAATCTGTTCTAACAAAATGCTATATTTGGGAAGAAAAATATCCACCCTTATTGGAAGCAATAAAATAGTTAAACGACCATGATTTTTATAACTAGAAGTAGTTGGTCTTTGTTTATCCTCAAATACATTCATCACAAGTAGGAGATGGAATGAGCTAGCATGTAAATCTCATAGATTTTGTTCTAACCACCTCATTAAATCTAATTTGTACAATTCAAGAGTAAAAATAATTCATTGTAACTTCCTTGACTACCATTATTCCTAGCAAATCCAATAACCCAATGCCAATGTGTAACATATCTTTTAGTTGATGTTTTGACATGTCAGGAGATCTTGGAATTCGTTATCCATTTCAGAGCCAACTAGTTTGTCTAGCTACTATGCAAGGCTCTATAATACCATTCTTCTTTCTCTATACCTTTTGAAATGTTGTTGTACACCATAACATTATCTTTTGTTTCAATCTATGTAGTCTAAATATTGATCAAAGATAGTGTTTCTGAGTCAATTTTGCTTTTGTGATTATGCAACTTGTCATAACATAATTGATCTCCATTTATGTAGGCAATTGGGAGTATCTCATGGAAGTCTATAGCCTTCTATATCAATCAAGGGTTGGTTCTATTCCTAACTATCCTAAGTCGAATTGCACTATTGGCAAGAATCACCTTCCAACTCCACTATTACCTTTCAGTGTCGTCTCTATATTCCTATTATACTACTAGTCATATTTAATAACATCCTAAAGCCATTATGTTGGCTTATGGTGCCAACTTCTTTGTTTAGTGTGGTTGCATTATCTTCTGAAATTTCTATTACACTTTTAAATTGTCTTCTAAAGTTTTCCACTTCATTTTGGCACCATTAGGAAGTTTATTACTCTCTAGAAAATGTATGGGATTTCTTTTAACACTTTGTGAGATTTCAACACTAGAGCATCAAAAGTGCTTAGTAGCTCCAAAATCAACTCCAAAGACATGTAAACCATTACTTTCCCTATCTAGCTCTTGATTATCATTAGTCCAATGTTACAGGGAAGTGCTATAAACCAAATAATCATAAACTAGATGCAAAGCTAACTTTAAAATCACATAAAACGTATCCTAAACAACTTAGGAATGCATTTATCTATCTATTGTGTTTAGTCTTAAACGTTAACAAGAATCACATTCTAATCCAAGATTTAGTTTTGATTTACCAACACATGGGGATTTAAAGGTATATTTTGGTGTATATGATGAGGCATTTTAGGGCCTCATCAACATTTTATGTACTTTTGGTTGTGTTCACAATTTGGGTTGAACTCATTGATGTATAACTATTTTTTCCTTCCTAAATTTTCAGTCCACATGACAAGTCTGAATTTTTCCCTCACATACTTTTTATTTCTTTGTTGGAGTTTGGGACCTCATGAAATTTAATGCTTCATTTTTCCATCCATTTGTTGTTTTGTTTCATCCATGTGTCTTTTCTTCTATTTAGTGTTTCTTTGATTACTTGTTTTGGCAACTTGCTATCTTCCATTCTTTGTATTTTCTTTAGGTACCCCAATAGCCTTATCATAGCTTCTACTTCTAGTGGAAAAGTCCTTGTTTTAGCAAGTAAAATCTCATATGGGATTGATGCTTTAATTCTAAAATTATTTGTAATTAATCGCTTTTGAATTCTTTCTATTTGTCTCCATTTAAAATTTGATGTATTACTAGCCCACACCTCACACCCATATAGCACCACTAGAATAACTAATAACCCAAAAAGGACCCTAATGGTTTTCCAATCCCATAACTCTACTTTTTTGCCCCTATTTAGCAATGAGTAGAGTGCCCTCCATCCTGCTTGTATTCATTTCATCCTACATATTCCCCAATTGAGTTTGCTTTGAAAATCTAACCCAAGGTATTTGTATTTTGTTACTACCTCTAAAGGATTTCCTTCAAATAAAATATATGGTTGTTTTTGCTCTCTCCGAGTAGAGAAGACCATAATTTTAGTCTTGCTAGTGTTTACCTGCATCCCAACTTCTTTACAAAAATGCTCTAAAGCTTTTAGATGTTCTTTTAAACTTTCAAGTGTCTTGCCAATCAAGATGAGGTCATTGACATAGAGAAGAAGTTTCACTACATAATTAGCCAATTGTATTCCCTCTCCTCTCATCCTTTCTACCCATTCCTCCAATTTGTCAATGTAAAGGCCAAATAAAGTAGGTGACAATGGACAACCCTGTTTCACCCCAATATCACTCCCAAAACACTTTGATAGTCCTTCTAGAGTTCTAATTTTTGCTACCACCTACTCATAAAGTCTGTGTACAGCTGCTCTATAGTTGGTTGGTACGCCAATTTCTTCCATTCTTTTCCATAATTTACCTCTAGGTACTATGTCAAAAGCCTTTTTAAAGTCCACAAAACAATAATAAACTTCTCCTTTTTCATTCCATATCCTCTCTATTAGGTGCCTTAAAGTAATGCAGTGATCTATTGTTGAGTACTTTGGTCTAAACCCTACTTGCCCTATTGCCCTCTTTCCTTGATTTTCTGCCCACTGACTGATTTTGCTTTCTACTATGCTGCCAAACAATTTTGCAAAAAGAGGATTAATCATGATGGTGCGGTAATTTGAAGGATTGTTGGTGTCTCCATTTTTATGCAATGGTATGACTAGGTTGGTTATCCATTCCAGTGGAAAGCCTCCTTTAATGATGCCATTAAAAATATTTTGGATGTGTGGTGCTAAGATGTCAACCCCACACTTGAGATGTTCAGCTTGCAAACCATCTATATCTTGAGCTTTACCTATTGCTATTTTCTTAATGCCCTCCTTCACATCTTTCAGAGAAAAAAGTTCCTCGATCATGTTAATTATAGGAGGGGTATCTTTTTCTTGGTTTCTCTCATATAATTGCTTAGCATACTGCAACCATTGTTTGCTTGTGATATTGTTTTTTTGTGCCTTTTGCTTTGTTGTAGCTCTTTCCAAAATTGTCTTGGGCTATGCTTTGCAAGATATATCAACTCTTTTTGCCTTGCTCTTATGTATTCTTCTTTTTTTGTTTTCACTAGCTGTTTATATATCTTGCTATTTATTTTCTCTTTGCCTAGTTCTTTCAAGGTTCTCCTTACTACTTTGCATTCTTCATCATACCATGGATTTACAAGGAAGCTTTCATGTTTTCTTTTCCTAGGTTTTAACTTTTTGCATGATTCCAAGGCTTCTCTGATTATATCCATCAATTTACTACTATCAAAAGTATAAGTTTGAAAAATATTTGTCCTCTTTCTTTCCTCTCTTTGCATAATCTACTTGAGTGATGTTTTAAAAGTTTTTTAAATTTTTCTTTGTCATAGAGATGTTTCCTATTGTCTTTCCTTCAATTACTTGAAGATGTTCTTCTTGCCCACTTTCTTGCATTTGGATCTTTATGTACATTGGATTGTGATCAGATTTTAGCTCCATGGGAATTGCTTCAATTTCTAGATCTTTTATCCTTGAAATGAAGTTTGGTGAGCAAATAGCATAATCAACTACATTGTGTCCATTATGTGTTTGACAAGTATATTTTCTAGATTTTTGCCACATGTTTATGCCATTGTAGATGATCAATCCCTCTATGCTACATAGTTTAAGAAGTTCTTCTCCATAATGTGTGATGGGTCCTTGACTGTCATCTGAGGACCTTAACCAACGATGATCCACCTCTTCTTCCAGCCATAGTGGATTATCATCTATGCCTTCATTGATCTTTAAAGAGCTTGCTTGTCTATTTGTTGTCCTAGCATTAAAGTCACCCACTAAAACCACCTCTCCAAGCTTGTTATATTTTGTGATGTCTTTTTCCAATGCCATATATGGATCCTCATGATCTAAGCCATGTTTCTTATAAAACTTTGATTGTTGTGGAGCAAAATAACAAGCTGCAATGCTAATCAATTTGTCATTATCTATGATTCTAATCCATATATACTATTTATTTGGGTCTTCTTTCTCAACCTGTATGAGTCTACCCCAAGACTCTTTTATTAGTATTGTTACTCCTCCATGTCCTTTTCCATTTTCTGTTGCTTCATTCCATACTGATATCTTTTTGTATCCTTCGCAATCTGGAATCTTGCATCCATCATGTTCATGTGTTTCTATTAGTACAATTACATCATTTGCTTTAGCTATGGGCCCTAGACAAGACCTCTTCTCCATGGATATCCATGACAATTCCAACTCACCAATGTTAAGTGTTCCTTGTAGAGCCCTAATTTCCTATTTATTTTGGTTTGTTCCATTTATAATGCATGCTTTCCCATTTTTCAACCATACCTTTTTACCCTCACTCCTTGTTATCTTTACCTTTTCCCATTCTGCCCTCATCTCTTCTTGTTGCATAGGAGTAAGATCCTCATCCAGGTAAAAATGTGACCCCTATAGCAATCCTCTATTTTGAAGAACCTACCTTTTATCTCCTATACTGAACATTGTGACTCGGATTGGTCTAGCTCTCATGTCTTCCCTTACTTTTCCCAATCTACATGCTTGATGAATTTGTCCACTCCAATGAAGTTTATCAAAAAGAAAATCCCTTGTTAAGTTGGTTGTGTTTTCTTGTTCTCCATGCTCTTTTATTCCCTTAATGATGATGTTTATTGACCTATTTTGTCTTTCCTTTTCTTCTAACAATTGCATTCTGATTTGTTTCTCTATTAAATCTCTTTGTTCCTTTGGCTTGATTGTTGGATCTCTTACCACTTGTGCCCATGATCTAGTCTCCTCTAATTTGTTTTGCAGTTCTTGTTCTTTTGTCATCATGTTTGCAATTGTTGCTTGAATTTCTTTTATTTGTAATAGATTGTCTTCATTTTCTTTTTCTTTGTTGATCTACAACTCAGTTTGAAGATGGATTCATTTATAGAATCATTACTACTACACAAGCCCATGGTAGTGGAGGATTTCAGTTCTACCAATGATGTCTCCAATAGATTGATTTGAACAACTTGTTCTGAAATCATTTTTTTGTTGTTCCATGATGAGGCTTTGTTGTTCCCTCATGATTGTGGTCAATTCCAACATCTCATGTTGCAAGGACCCTATGTGTTCTTCTAAAACTATTAGTCTATCATGAGATGGGCTAGCCATGGTATCAATTGATATATTCAAGTTAATCTCACCTATTTTTCCTTTGTCTCCTTTGTGTTGTGGGTTTGCCATTACTTGATTCAACCTTTCCTAACAAACATGCACTAGAATATTTGGGATCTTAGTTTTTCAAACCCTAGCCTTGGCCCCACCAAATGTATTTATTCAACTTTTAGACTTTTGGACCATAAAATAAAAATAATAAGAGAAGAAAAATAAGGTATTTGGGTTTGAAGGCTTTCTTGGTTTTGTCTTTGTCTTTTCTATACACTTGCCTTCATTTGCACTATGATCTTGCCAGAAAGAACCTTTGCACATGCACCTAGATCTATCAACTACACTTGTCTATCAACTACATTGAAATTTACCTCTACCTTTGAAATTTGTCTCCACCATTTCAATCTACCTTTGGAATCTACCTCCACCACTTGGATCAGCCTCTACCTCTATCTATCTCTCTATATATGAATGATGTTGAAGCAAGTTAAAGAAATGCTATGCATTGTCAATGTAAATGATGGACAACTCCAAGAATATATATAATATAAAATAAAATATTTACTAAGTATTTGGGTTCAAAGGTTTTCTTAGTTTTGTCTTTTGTTTCCTATGCACTTGCCTTCATTTGCACTATGATATAACTATGATATTGCAAAAAAAACCTTTACATGCATCTAGATCTATCAATAACACTAGAATTTACCTCTACTATTTGAATCTACCTATGATACAATCCCAATATAAATAATAAATAACTATATAATATATATATATATATATATATATATATATATATATATATAACATAAAATAAAATACTAACTAAACATTAAAAGACATTTTAGAAATTAAATAACTTCTCTTCTATATATTAAAAAAAGCATGCGATATTCACAATTTTTAATATAATTTTTTTTTTAATTTGGTTATTGTAAGAAACCCTTATACGTACAAGGCTACTCCCAACCATATCCTTTCTAAAGTATAGGACTGATTTTTAATATAATTTTTATTTTAATAAATCATATTAAATTATTATATATACATTTTTTAATAATATTTCTTTTACACATCAGTCATGAGATTGAATCCAGGTCACATTGTGGTGTCTTTGCCGATAGATCACACTCACACCAATATATACATTTTTAAAAATATATATAAGGAGTTCGTTACAACTACATTATTTTTAATAACTGGTAATTATAAAGTTTAAACCACTCCCAAAGAAGAGACTAATAACTTCCCAGTAAGATTTGAACCATTCTTCTTAGTAAATACCTAACCAAATAACCAATTACCAATTAAAAGCATTTATTTTTATAGCGGCGTGTTGTTGCAAGTGCCAGTAATTGAACACGAACCTAACTTAAAGGATAGGTGATATACCTGTTCGATTCCTTAAATTTATATAATTTAATATATATATAAAATATATTCAGATGCTTCATACGCCTTATAGGGCTTATGGATCGGAAATTCTAGAACCTTCAGCATTAGATGACTACAAATGCCAAAACCTTTAAACCCTAGCGAGGGTTTATGCTCGACATTCGTCTGTCGGAGACATCATAGGTTTCAGTTTTGCCCCTTATAGAAGCATACCTACCTGCCCAAGCATACATTTCAGTTTGCTGATCGCAAAATCTCACAGAGAAAAGACGCAAGCGTCACAATGTTTCAGGCTTCGAGGCGTTCCATCTCGGCCGCCGTTCGATCCCCGGCACTCCTCAGGGGATTTTCTTCGCCAATAACTCCCTCCCCATACTACGCCTCAGATAAGGTCTGTTTTTTTGTTATCCATAATCTATCCTCTCCTTTTCGGCATTAAGAGGCGGAAAATCCTTTTTCTCTCAATTGGACTATTTTTATTTATTTATTTTTTATTCGTTTTGCAGGTTGTTAATAATGAGGGAGTACCCACGACACCTCCTCTCTCTTCTTCGTCCCGGCTGTTTTCTGCTCTGGCTTCATGTCCCAAGGGTGTGAAGCCGGGTGTAAGAACTTCAGGTATTCCCCTCGCTTCGAGGTTTATGATGTTGCCTGCTTCTTCCAGAGGCGAAGCTACAGCGGCAGAGGAGCATACATCTGAAGGACCAGTTGAAAAGTTCGAGTATCAAGCAGAGGTTGAATTATCGTTTGAATGCTGCGTGGCTTTGATTCCTAAGATTGGGGTTTTGTTTTTATTAGTAACTTTGTGTACTTCGTCATGAGCTTGCAGGTAAGCCGGCTCTTGGATTTGATAGTGCACAGCTTATATAGCCACAAAGAAGTGTTCCTGCGCGAGTTAGTCAGGTGAGAAGCTCTTCATTCATGTTTTCGTTGGAAAACAATCAGTCCCCCCTTTATGGATGTTGCAATGTTGGACTTTAGCATTATGTTAACGGGTCTTATTTTATCTCAGAGTTAATGCTTAAGTAATTCAAAGGAAAAAAAACCAGAGCTTTTAAAGCAAGAGTTTCATGCGTCCCAAAAGCCCTGTTTGAACGGGAACGTAGAGAAATCGATGACTGGAAGTAGTGTTGTAAAATTTCTTTAAACCCAGGCCGTGTCAACATTGCATTTATTGTTTTCCGACTATTGCTGAGTTTATTTTTTTCTTTAGCGAAGTTCCGCATAGTACATCTTTCCAATGTCCTTTCTCTGGTGTTGCTTTTGCTTTTCATGTTTTATCAAGATAGGAAGTCATTTTTCGCACATTCGGTATTCATTTGAATCCTTAATCAGGGACACATGAATCATTGCATGCCGACATTTATCTTTCATTTTTTATAAATAAGCTATGCCTGCAAGGCCACTTCCATCAAATAACATAATTTTTTTTTTAAAACTATGCCTTCCTTTTATTAGGCCGCTCCCATCAAATAATAAAACAATATATTTGTTGTTAGATGACTTAGAATGTATCTTTCTATCAAAGATATTCAATATTATTTCAAATAACATAATTCTTTTTTTAAAACTATGCCTTCCTTTTATTAGGCCGCTCCCATCAAATAATAAAACAATATATTTGTTGTTAGATGACTTAGAATGTATCTTTCTATCAAAGATATTCATTATTTTCCTCAAACTATTATGCGTTTGAAATCCCTATGGTCAGTTGCCTTCTAAAATCTAAAATCAACACCTCGATTGTTTAAAATAAATGTTATTCAATTTCCTTCTGACATTTCCACAGTATTGCCACCAACAATATTTAATGGACATAAAAAAATAACATTATATTTTATCAAATCCCTACAAGATAACATTAATAATAATTTGAGAAATTACATGAATGATCTTTTACATATTGTTCTTTTGAACTTTTAGCGTCGTAGGTGTGTGCATATTTCATTAACATATAATATATCAAGGTCTAAAACTCTTTTTTTTTTTAAAATATTGAAATAGGCCCCACTCGAAATACATCATCATGTGGTGGTATTACACCAAAACTTGGATATAATCCATGCATTGATTGGCAAGATTTAAATTTGGGTCTCCTCCTTATATGTTGAGGAATCTAACTGGTTGAGCTAATGCCATTTGGTTTTTGACTAACTCTTACATGTATCCTGTTTTACATTTTTGAACTTTTAGCTTCTACAGAGTCATATTTTGACCATGGAAATATTAAGGTGTAAAACTCTTTTGACCTAAGTTGTTGGTTATGTTAATTTGGATTTTGCAAGGTTTATGGTATTTAAACTCATAACACAATCCACGCTGGTGTTACTTGTACCTGATTAATGAAATTTGTTCAAGTTAAAAGCCCATGCTCTACTTAAAAAGGGGATGTAAATCCTATGGTTGTTCAACGTGTAGCATAGATTACGGATTTGTTTCAGGTGTACTAGAAGTTACAAGATTAAAAATGGTGTACATATTTGATCTGCCTTTGTAATCTATTGCACGGAGCTATTAACTTTATTATGGGAATGGGCTCATTTGAATGTTCCAAAAATTAAGTGTTTCACACTTCGCTTGCCACAGTAATGCGAGTGATGCACTTGACAAGCTTCGGTTTTTAAGTGTGACGGAGCCCAGTCTTCTTGGAAATGGTGGTGAATTAGAGATTCGAATCAAACCGGACAAAGAAAGTGGAACCGTTGCTATATTGTAAGTTATGTAGAGTTTGGTCAGGCGTGAGGCTTTGAGCTTCGTTCCAAATTTTTAGGTTTTCCTTTCTTTCTTGGCATGACAAATGCTTGTGCTTGATATATGTAGGGATACTGGTATTGGCATGACAAAGGAAGAACTTGTTGATTGCTTAGGAACCATAGCTCAGAGTGGCACTGCCAAGTTTTTAAAAGCTTTGAAGGTTAGATGGTGGAATGATTTTTTTGGATATAAATTGATCCAATGCATATGTTAAAACATTGAATGTTAATCAAATTCTGCCTTTGCTACTTTGCATATTATCTACTTGTTTTTTTCTGTGCCACCAGGATAGCAAAGAAGCTGGTTCTGACAGCAATTTGATTGGTCAATTTGGTGTTGGATTTTATTCTGCGTTTCTTGTCTCTAATAAGGTGTGTTAACATGCTTCTGTTTTCTTTTTTAATTGGTTATATGGGATTGAAATGACCCCAACCTGTATTACAACATGACCACATAGTGGTATTACAACAGCTTGGCAATCATGCATGTATCACTTGGCCAGTTTTGAACCTGGGTCTCTGAAAAGTCTGAGGAATTTTAATCCATTTGATTTTAACATGCATCTGATTATCATGATATTTTGTATCAATTATGCATAATGGCAAAATATGGTTGGTGCATGAACAGTTTATCAACTGTATGAAGCTATACTCTGCAAGTTATGTAAGTGCACAAATCATTCACACAGCTGCTTAAACATTTTTCTGGGCAATGTGTATTGCATGTCTTGTGCTGCAGATTGTTGTGTCTACGAAGAGCCCAAAATCTGATAAACAATATGTGTGGGAAGGAGAAGCCGATAACAGCTCTTATATAATAAGGGAAGAGACAGATCCTAATAAAATAATTCCAAGAGGGACGAGTATTACGTTACATCTCAAGGTAGAGCTTCTACAAGAATGGCTATTGGTTTCTTGATTGTTTTGAAACTGAAGATTGATTACTGGTTACAACACTATTGAACTAATGGCTATTGGTTGCTTGATTGTTTTGAAACTGTGTTTACTTGTTAAAACACTATGAAACTAACAGCTGAAATGTTCATGGTTTGCTGTAGACTGAGGATAAGCTTGATTATACAGATACTGAAAGGCTAATGAATCTAGTCAAAAACTATTCCCAATTTGTCTCCTTTCCAATATATATATGGCAGGAAAAGACTCAGGCTGTAGAGGTAAACCTAATGGCTTGAAACATATGCATGAGTATTTTGGCCTTTAGAACTATCTTCTGTATTTGTTTGTTTAAACTTAAAATAAACATGTCTGTCATAAACGGTGTTAAAAGTTTACAATGAAGTTGTGATGGATATTGTAGGTTGAGATTGATGATGAACCAAAAGAGGGTGAAGCCAAGCCACCAGAGGTAATTGTCTATGGGAATACGCTTTATCATTACCAGTACAAATTATTAGGTATTTCAATGCTTTTGTTTAAGATGTTTAATTTGTAAATTTGCAAATGTTTTCTTCATGCAGGGTCAGAAGAAAAAGAAAACAAAGACTGTTACAGAAAAATACTGGGATTGGGAGTTGGCCAATGAGACTCAACCTATTTGGGTAAGAATGATTTTACTGAATTTACCATATGCATTAAATACTGTGATATTTTGGATTTGGAATACTGTGTTCGTATAAATGGTAGCTATGTGGTTTGTGTGCTTGATGTGAACCGTAGTAGACAAACTTGGACTGGACAAAAATTCTGCAAGGCCAATTGTTACTTGGACAAGGGCCTAGACAAAAAACTTAGAAATATCTAGGGAAAGCTTGGCATAATTTTAAAATGAAATAATACCTTTTGTTGATGTCTTTGAGTTTTTTACGGAGTTTCGATTTTCTTGCTGACTTGCAAGTTCCTTTGTGAGTTTTGAAAAAACATGACTATTTTAAAAATTTTAAACACTCGATGAGTTGGTCTGGAAAATCTTGTTTTCTTTGGTTCAGCTCATGACTCGGATGTGAGCCTTTTATGTATATCCTAAAAATGATTTTATAGTTTTTTCAAAATATTGGTTAATTTATCTAGGTTGCAATTAACGTTATGTACTCTAGTGTTGGAGCGTCTGTCTTTGGGTTGATAAACTTGTGGCGTAATCTTTGGAGAATTATTTGTACATGATGTCCAGTGGGTTTTGGGATTCTCTGGATAGTGCTTCCGGGGGCTTCTTTTAACGGATAAATTCTATGAATGTTTGTAATTGGTATTAATTGTTCTTGCTCATTCTTTAGGGTACTTCTTCTTGTCTTTTGTATTATATACTTATGTGGCAGAAACAGTTTATTTTCTAACTTTTTTTCCTTTTTCCTGGACTCTGATGTTTAGATGCGGAACTCAAAGGAGGTCTCTGCAGAAGAGTACAATGAATTCTACAAGAAAACATTCAATGAATTTATGGATCCACTAGCATGCACTCACTTTAATACAGAGGTAAAATTTACAAGGAAGATAATGTTAATACTATCTATTTGTTGAGTTTAGGTGTGTGTTACATAGAGTGAACATTCTTTTTTTTTATGCATTCAGGGTGAAGTCGAATTCAGAAGTGTTCTTTATGTGCCTGCTATAACCCCAATGGGTAGGGAAGATATAGCGAATCCTAAGACCAAGAACATTCGCTTATATGTAAAGCGTGTGTTTATTTCCGATGATTTTGATGGGGAGTTGGTAAGTAAATTTTGTGTGGAATTTTTCTTCATAAATTGGATTGGCGGTTAGGATTTTGGTAACTTGCAATTTGTTATAAAACTTTACTATGGGTTTCTGTGGTGTTGAATTTTTCCTATATGATTATTTCTATTTAGTAGAGATATCTTCAATATGATTTGAAGTACAACTTTGAAATTCCCAACTGCTATGGAGATTGCAAATGAAACTTATGCTTCTTACGCTTATCCTCCGATATTCTTATTTGTGCATTTGTTCTTTAGAATTGTTTTCTTAAAGTTATTTTTCCTGCACTAGGCTTTGTTTTTGTTCTGCAGTTTTACTGAAGCTCTTCCTTTCTTCATACAATGTAAAATAGAAGTTTGCATTAGTAATAATACATATTTCAACTAAATTGTGGGGGACTTGACTGTATTTGCTTTCTTGAGACTAGGAGATAAAAGGGCTACAAATGCTTCAAGATAGTTGAACATCAAACAACTGGTAGACTAAAACAAATTTTACCAGTTCAAATGCAGAACACAACTATCAGTTATTGAACTTTTTGACTACTTGCAAGAAGGGGAAGCGATTACAGGATAATTGGACCCAAATCTCCTGACTCGAGAATTTGGTTTTAGGCATTCTCTGTTTGGGATTAAATAATCTTCTCAGTTTAGTTGAAGGAATGGAGATCCAAATTTCATCTAGTGTGCCCTTCTTGAAATCTCAGATATCTTATAGATATTGAGCAAATTCCCCAGCAGGGACAGGTCCTCTTTTCTGTTCTTTTTTATCATCGCTAGGACATATGGATCTTTAAAGAGTTGGAAGAGGTTCCATCATTTCCATTCTTGAAAGCGAGTCTATAATATTATTTAATTGCTAGAGTTGATGAACTTGAGAGGCATGACTTGTGATTTGTTTTTTCCATTTTGGAAGATCCTTTGACCCTAATCAATGCATCCAACTCAACTGACTAGTTGTGACGCAAGAATGCTTACTGTTATGGAAGATTGAACTGCGTCCTCCAGTGTATTTTCCTTTAAATTGGCTATATTGGATTGGAAATGGTCCCACTCCTATAACATGATGACCATGTTATAGGCATAATTGCTATTATTTTTGGCAAGTACGCATATATTGCCTGACAACAGTTGAATTTGGGTCATTGCCTTGAAAATCCATGGGTTTGACCACTTGAGCCCATGCAATTTGATTCTTTGCTTCTGATTCTACCTTAACGATTAAAGCTTGGCCAGTCAAAACTTTCAACGTCATTTCTTTCAGTTTTATGAATCCCAAATTTTCAGGAATTATTGTTCCATAACCCTTTTATCTCGCGAATGACTAAATTACCAGGCCACAGACATGGTAATGGCCATAATGGGTACAGATATTGATATGTATATGTCGACATTTGAAGACCTAGGATATGATTAATTGTGGATATATCTCTACGAATGTGTGTATGGCTGTATGCATCTGTCAAAAATTGGAAAACCAAAAAAAAGAAAAAGAGAAAAAAATCATGCTCTATGTATCTGTTGGCATATTGTCATCCTTGCATTTCAAGCATTTTATTTTTATGTTATTGACATTTCTGTAAGAATCCCATCATGATGTCAATGCTAGTTTTAATGAGCTACACATTAATGATTTTCATCATATATATTTTATTGAGCTTTAATGCATGCTATGCTCAAAAACGTTTTGTCTGGATCTGATGTCTGGGCCATATAAAATATTAATATGACATCTGAACACTTGTATCCAGACGTGAGGCTATTGTATCCGGTAACTTAGATGAAGATGACCATTGATTAACCCTTCACTTGAATAATTCTAGTTAAATAAAACTCTATTTCATAGTGGAGGGTTACATGCGTATTCTTATTCGTTAGTGGATAGAAGGCTGTGCCTGCAATTTTCACAATTTTGATTTCTATTCCATTTCATCATTACCCAAGAGTTCTTTTCTACGAAATGTTGAGAATCCAATGAGGCCAGCTTCTCTGTCCTTTGACCTTCTTACCTAACATGCTTTTGCAACAAATTGTTCCTGATGATTGATTTTTGGTGGACGCATAGAAGCTATCGCGGATTTGCTTATTATCAAGACTAGCTGCTCTCATTAAGATGCCACCTATATGATTAAATCACAGCTGATCTAACCTTCCGGTGAGGTTTTGACAGTTTTATCTTGGCACTTTTATGCATCAATCAAGTATCCAGAAATTAATGTTACCCAGGCCTTTGCCTGATAAGCCTTAGTTGGTTCTGGAAACATGTGAAGCCTTTATAGAGGAATGCTAAAGTATTGATTTCTTGTTCAGGAAATCTTTCCTTACCCTTATGCCTGCTGAGACAGGTTTATTTATGTTACTTTTATGCATTAATCAAGTATCCAGAAATTAATGTTCCCCAGGACTTTGCCTGATAAGCCTTAGTTGCTTCTGGAAACATGTGAAGCCTTTATAGAGGAATGCTAAAGTATTGATTTCTTGTTCAGGAAATCTTTCCTTACCCATATGCCTGCTGATACAGGTTTATTTATGTTACTTTTTAATGCTAAAGTATTGCTTTCTTGTGGAGAAAATCTTCCTTTACCCCTATGGCTGCAGAGATAGGTTTATTAATGCCTACATTTTCTTACAATATCTAGCTATTGGCTTTAGAAAACCCCAATACATTGACACTGTATTGTGTTGGTAATATATACAGTTATTGCATCATCTAAGAAAATCTTGTTTCCTTGAGGTCTTTTTAAGCGGAGCTCTACAGTCATTGCAGTGTGATTAGCTCTTTTTTAACCTTGCTTTAGCAAATCCAAATATCAGGATTGAGGATGTCTTCAAAATTTGTTCCAAGTTGACAGTATTCTAAATTTCCGAGTAAACTGAATTGACAATCTTCATAATAAGTTGTTCATATCCTCTATTAGGAATCCCACAAACAATACTTTTGAAGGAAATGACCAGCGAAAGTCTTATTATTACATGTGAGCCACATGAATACTAGTTTGGGGCCAGACATTCGAACTCCAAACTAGGGCCATCGGTGTGAGGTTTGTGACCTTTTATTTTATGATCAATGTTTAATCTAAATATTTAACTGTTAACCTTGTATTGATAATGGCTTTCCTAATTCCTTTGTCTGCTTAGAATTAAAGGCAGCAATAGTGTTTTTGCCTGGTGAATTTCAGGCTCTGATTTAAATCAATAAAAAGTGAGCTTAGGCCTGTAAATGTGCTTTATGTTCTTTAAAGTTCAATTCAACTGTGATATCATGCTTGGTATCTGCCACTAGAATCATAGTGGTGTATTCTTTGCTAACATTTTTTGTTGTGTTTGTGTAGTTTCCACGCTACTTGGGCTTTGTAAAGGGTGTTGTAGATTCAAACGACTTGCCTCTGAATGTCTCCAGGGAGCTTCTGCAGGAAAGCCGCATTGTAAGTCAATCACTTATCTGTTGCTTTGAAATTCTTATCAATTTCATTGGTAGTGTTCAATAGTGCCTTCTAGTATACTGTTTTTTCCTGTTTGTGTGAACCTCTGCTAACTGCATGCTTCGAAATTTGGTTTGTGATTTTGGCATGGCTGTGTGGATCTAAAAAAATTTGTTATGATTTTGCTCTTCTAGTACTGCATTTTTGAAACTTCATGTTTGAAATTTCTGTTAGTGTCTTGATTTTAGATGCCCATTTGACACACTTCGTAATTATTTTTTTTTATGGAAAAAATTCGGAGGAATTCGAAGTGAATTTAATATGAAAGATTTTACATAAGAGAAAGGCTAGGGCAAAATCAGTCTGTGCTTTGTGTGCTTTTCTAAAGACAGATTTTTCAACTTCCATTCAAAACATCATTTTAGAATAGCCGAACTCTGCAATAAGTGTGAGCTGTTTTTTAAATTAAGAAGAGTACTGCTATTTAATATTTTGACCGCTAGTTATGTTCAATTAGCACATTGTTTTTTAATTTTTCATTTAGGTTTTGTTTTAGAATTTTATTAATGGGTTTTCGCTGGGAGATTTGTCTGGATGATACTTAAATGTGTGAGATTCTGTTGCAGGTTCGAGTTATGAGGAAACGGCTTCTTAAAAAGACATTTGAGATGATCATGGGCATCTCACTTAGTGAGAATAAAGAGGTAATGTAGATTTTCAGGCCTTGCCTTAAGTAGATCATGTTGAAAGGACAATGCAATTATGGTGTTAGAATGCTTGCTGGTAAACAATCAATATAAATTTGAAATGTATATTTTTTTATGCATATTATAGAATGTGATATATTTTGTCATATATAATATGTTAGCATTGAAGATTTTTAATTGATGTGTGCAGGATTACCAGAAGTTTTGGGATAACTTTGGAAAAAATTTGAAATTGGGTGTTATTGAAGATAATGCAAATCACAAAAAACTGGCTCCTCTTCTTCGTTTCTTTTCATCACATAGTGAAGATGAGTTAATTAGTTTAGACCAGTATGTTGACAGCATGAAAGAAGGCCAGAAGGCTATTTATTATATGGCTTCAGATAGCATCACAAGTGCCCGAAGTGCACCCTTCTTAGAAAAGCTTCTAGAGAAAGACTATGAGGTAATTTTTATGTGAAGAATCATTATGTTCCTTTATGTTTGGCTATGCACATGAAGTTGACTGCTAATGTTATGTCTTTCAGGTTCTATATCTTGTGGAACCAATTGACGAAGTCTGTGTTCAGAACCTTAAGTCTTACAAGGATAAGCAATTCGTAGATATTACAAAAGAAGACTTAGACATGGGTAATTCACCATTTACTCTAATGGTCCTTGGTTTGATTTTTGCATTTTTGGTGAAAGCTCTTCTTTTAGTGAAACTCCTTATGTGGGCTCCGCTCTTACGTAACAAAATAGTTGATATCACATGCAAATGTCTTTTTACAATGAATTAGAATACTCAGTAATTTTTTTGAGACCTAAATGCAGCACATGGTGTCCTGTGGAACCGCCATATGTTACATACTAGATTATTCTCTCCATGTGTTCTCCAAGGTTTTTGATAAGCTTTAAATACAATCCAATATGTTACTCATTCAATGAATGAGAAGAAAGTCTGTCATCTTAATGGCAACATCAAGTGTAATTGGATTTGCATCTTATATTGTTGTATCGATGGATGATTCCAAACATTGTGTTGAACTTGAGTCTGAGTTAGAGGAATGGATATGATTTGACATTTACTAATCTGTACTTGTCATGGAACTGATATATCAGGTGAAAAAGATGAAGAAAAGGAAAAAGAAGTCAAAAAAGAATTTACACCCTTCTGTGAGTGGATGAAGGACCATCTGGCGGACAGAGTGGCAAAGGTTCAAATATCTAATCGATTAAGTTCTTCACCATGTGTGCTCGTCTCTGGAAAGTTTGGGTGGTCAGCAAACATGGAAAGGTAAGTTACATTGGATTGACTCAATGCACGTTGTTTCAGTTCATGCTTCAAAAAAAGAAGTTAAATCACCGAACTGGGATGAATTTGTTGAAAAGCTTGTCTTTACATTTAATATGTGTTCCAAGGCAAATACAGTATACAAATTCATAAAGTCTAGGGCATGTATTTCAGGAATGCATTGATTAACATGCATTTTATTTTGGTTGTGAAGGCTTATGAAGGCTCAAACGCTTGGAGATACTTCTAGTATGGAATATATGCGTTCAAGACGAGTCTTTGAAATAAATCCAGATCACACTATTATCAAAACTTTGAACGTGAGTTTGATCTCCACTGTCTTTTTAATGGAATTGAAATAGGCCCCACCCATATTACATCATGACCACATATTGGTATTACAAACAGCGTGGCAATTATGCATGTATCTCTTAACAAGATTTGAACCTAGGTCTCCTCCTTGAATGTCGAGGAATCTAACCGGTTGAGCTAATGTCATTTGATGATCTCCAACCTTTTTGTACAGATTGTTTTTTGATTTTCTGCGAGATTTTATTACACTATGCTCAATTGGAACATGATTAGATGCTTGTTTTCTGGTAAAAATTGTTGTGGTATTTGTTTAATCTCAAATGAAACATGCCTTGGATGTCTATACTCTTAGCCTCTTGTCAAGTGCATTTTATGAATTTCCTTTAACTTTTGCCTTAGGGTAAGTGAGTATATGTTAATCGTTGTTTTTTTTGTTTTCTCCCTTTCTGTGGATACTGATGTCATCTGTTTGGGTAATGATCAAATACATATAATGTATTTTGTCATCATATTTTTCTAGAGATCATAGATTATTTTGTGTCATCTGATGTGTGAAACCTGTCATGTGCGATGTATAGGCTGCATGCAAAGATGACCCAAAGAATCCTGAAGCTTTAAGGGCGATTGATCTCTTATATGACACAGCTCTAATTTCCAGTGGTTTTACTGTAAGTTTTTGTTTTTGTTATTGTTATTTTTCCTCTTAAAATAAAACCACGCTTATATTTCTGTATGAGGTGGCAGTTGAAAGAAATTTGGAACCTGCAATTTGATGTGTATTTTTATTGCTGGTTTTTGCAGCCTGATGATCCTGCAGAATTGGGTGGAAAAATCTACAGTATGATGGATATGGCACTTGCTGGAAAATGGGCAGCAGCTCCAAGTACTGATGACTCTAATGTGCATGTATCAGAACCATCAGTGGAAGTTAATGGAACTAAAGAGGCAGAAATTGTTGAACTTGCTGAGGTGCAATCTGTGGAAGTTAATGGATCTGAAGAGGCAGAAATTGTTGAGCCTGCTGAGGTGCAAGTTGAGAATAGTCCTTCAAAGAATTAATTTTTTAGTTGAAAATCAGTGCTAGGCATTGTTTGTGAAACATGATTGTATGCCCATTTGTAAGCTTCACACTGATCCAGTGCTCATCCATATAATGTAAACATTTTTGAGTCTCATATGTTACGTCTAGGGAGGTATAAAGCATTTGTGCAGTTTCATAATCCTGAAGTCAGCAAAAAAGCTATCTTATGTTTGTAAGAGTTGTCCTGGTGCTGATCTTCACGAGTTGTAAGCCAATGAAGGGTGTCTTCTGCACTGCTAAATTTATCAATTCATCTTAAATGCTTTAATATGCAGTAAAAATTGCTTATAAAATCTGTTTTACATCTTTGGCTAGCAGAGGTTTGTATTTAGTGAAGGTTCTGGTAAAACCTTGTAATCTTGTGAATCTTGGGACTCTACTTGTCTGTTGGTTTTGTGTGGTAGATGCTATATGGCAATATATCACATAGGATGAATCTAGTTGTATCTCCCCGGGGGAGTCTGCCTGCACAATGAGCTGCAGAAATTGATGAGGATTGTAAGTTTCATATCTATCTAGTGTCCCTACATATGGTGTAAATATTTTCGAGTCTCATATGATAGGTCTCTGCAGGTATGAAGCATTTGGGCAGTTTCATAATTCTGAAAATGCTAGAGTTAATTTGATGAGAGTTGTCCTTGTGTTGGTCTTCATAAGTTGTAAGCTGAGGAAGGCATCTTCTGCACTGGTAAGTAATATTTTGGCTTTTCTCAAATGCTCAAATGGCAAGATAAATGTTGTTAAAGTTTTGAAGTCCTTTTTAACATTTTTTTTTTGATTGATAATAGAAGGGGTTTTAAAAGGGTCTCCAAACCTATTACAAGTAGGGTTTTGAAAGACACCCCAAACCTTAGATCTAGCAATAAGACATCAAGAAAGACTGAGCTGGATTCCACGAATCAAACCCGAAAATCCAATGAAACAACCTCCTAGCAAATAAGCTGCAGATTTTTATCAAGCAAATACAAGAGATTGTCCCATGGTCAAACCACCGTGTGCTCTGAATCTAAAGCAACGGAGAAAAACAGCAAAATAATGAAAATGCTACAGTTAAAAATAAATTTACAAATAAAAATTGTCCAAACCAAAGCATTTTTCGCCTAACAAGAAAGGAGAACAGAGGAATCCTGTCATCACAATCAACAAATCTATCCAACAAAGCACATAATAGGAGAACCCCTCATGAGAATAGTTGGTTTAAGAAAACAACACTAGAAATACCGGCCAACAAAATCCACAGCATAAAAACCATCTAGGAGATCTGCACAAGAAATTCCATGGATCATGGTAAAAACTTCTAAGCTTGTAACTAGTGAGAGTGTCTTGGTTTTATATGGAAAATGTTTGTAACAATGAATTGTTACAGGATGAATTTGGTTGTGCCTCTCAAAGTTGATCCTCTAGACTTCTGCTTTGTTTACTTTTGTTCGTGATTTTTGAAGTGCTGCATCTTCACTGTATGCTATAGAATAATGAATGACATTCTGCAAGATTTATCAATGCTTTGGTTGTAAAGGGTAAGCCACTTTGCCAAACTCTTTTCTTCACTTGGGTATTGAAAATGTCAGTAAACATTGAAAAGCTATAATTAATTATAGTCACAGTTGGAAAACGTGCAACTTGGTAAGAATTCAGCATGACGGTTTTGGAGAGTTTTTTTTGGCATCTTAGGAAAACTTGGCTGAAACCTGGAAAGAAAAAGCAAAATAATTTAATTTAAAAAAATGCATTTAAAACAAAAATTGGAAAGCCAAAAGGCTGCTTTTCTATTAGAATATGATAACAAGAGTTCATGATCTGAATGTCAGGATAATGCAATTTAGAAATAAAAGTATAACAAATCAGAATACAAAAATACATAAGCAAAATAGCATAATGATTTTATTGCTTAGACATCAGAGGACAATGCAAGCATTCTCTGAGAAGAGATGTGAGGCTATAATCCATTACTTAAATCTTTACAATTAGGTATGCATCTCTCTTTATACAATATTTTTGGTGTGTTGGAAATCCATTTTTGTAAGTTAGAAGGTCATCCACATGAAAATATGATGGTGGTACATGTTCCGTAAGTTTGTGATGATTTACCTTCCATAAATTTTAAAGGGCATATAATTGAAAATTCATACATATGACTTGTCCTTTTGGGTTTTTTTTCTATTAATGTGTCAACATGGCTAGAGATGCATTTTGGCTACAAAAATTTAAAAATAGAAATATTTTTTTTATTATTAGTTACTTATTTTGTTTGCATTTTTGAGGGCCTCTAGAGCATTTTATGCAACTGTGTTGCAGAGTCACATTGTTGTGCTCTTTCTAATCTTTTTAATTAATGTTTCTTAAATGATCAAAACAGATTCTTGAGCATAAAGTTATGCCTCTAACAGTGTAGCTAGGATCAAAACAGTTTTGGGCAAAAAGTTGTGTCCCAAAAGGTCACATGTTTGCATCAGTTCAATTACAGTTCTTGATCATCAAAACTGACAAAATATAATGTACAAAATACTTCAGAAGTTTTGCATTTTGTGTTGTCTGTGTTTTCCTCATCTTGGGCATGGTCTGCCAAATTTGTGGCAATTTCTCGACAGGTTGAGGTTCTTGCAAGAAAATCAGTAAGTCGAAAAAATTGGAGAGTTTTCTATCATTGTTTCACAAAGGTTGGAGGCATATTTTTCATGTAGTGGTTGTCTCACAGGAATACCAACAGTAAGGTTCTTCAACTATGGAGACTATTGAAACCTTTTTATATGATATAATGCCACATATGACCCTGTAATTTAGGTGGAGAATCACTAATATTCAATTAACTGTCACTTCTCTTTCTCCATGGTTGTGTTATTGGAAGGAAATTACCTACAATTCTACCATTTACGACAAAGTTATTCTGTTCATTATCTTTTCCTCTTTAAGGAGAGGGTAAACGGGACAGGAATGACAGGGAGCAAGAGGATTCATTGCATGATGTTATTGGCTAGAGGCTCTACCGTCAAAGGAGCCACTTGTACTGTGGTCACTATTTGGTCCACACATATTCATATTGAAATTTATGCTTTGCTTGCCTAGTTGTGGCTGATTTTGTGCATTGGGCTGTGTGTTGGTAGCAATCTCCCTTCTCCATAGGAAGGCACAATCGGTGGATCGCACCAACCTGATACCAAGGGAGGCACTGGGCAGTGTGTTGGTGGGAGGAGATTGTATCTCTGTCACAATACCGTCCAATATTGAGTGAGCAAATGCCAGACTTACCTGTTCATGATTGGTATCCAAAATTTTGATGGTATCTGCAGCTGTATTGGTGAATTCCAACGACGAATTTTATTTACGTGGGAAAAACTTACGCGAATATAACCTGCTTTACTTGCCTCCTTGTTGAGTGGGAATGTACTCATTGGATTATAGTCCACAGCAAGGTAAGGGATTTTGAGTCAAGTTCCTAGACGCTTTTTAACATAAACGCGTGCATTGTCGTTGGTAGCGGTTAATACCTGTACAATTCTTTCCCTAATTGCATTCGTAAATAAATTAGCTTAAAAATTACAAACTATATAAAATTAAATAAAATAATAAATAGAAAAAATAAAAATTGTTGTTTTATGTTTGTTTGTACATTTAAAAAAAAAATATTTTAAATTAGTTGTAAGAAATACAATCAATCAGTTAAAAAAATAAATAAAAATGATAACCAATTAATCAGCTAAAAAAATAAAAATGATAACCAATCTAACTAATTAAATTCAATATCATTTAATTATTATTAAAAAATAAAAATTAATTTAAAAAAAATTATTAAATCATGCTTTCTTTTATGGTAAGAACAGGAGCTGGTTTATAGTAAAATCTATTGCCAAATTTATAAACATATTCTTCCCAATAAAAAGTGAGGTCCAGACTAAAATAATTACCAATTCTGTAAACATTTTTTTTTATTAAAAAAATTCTCAAAATAAAAAAAATTGTGATTAATTATCAAATGATATTTTAGCTTAATAAATATATTTTTTTGATTTCTAAGGGGAGATTGAGATTATAATTGTTATTGTTTATATATAATTGCTAAAATTTTATAATATCATTATATAGTCGTGAGGTAATATAGGTGGAGTTATTATATTTAATTAGTTAAAAATGTGATCGTCTTTGCTGCTGATAAATATGATATATTCTTTGATTGCTGGTTACAAATTCAAGTACAGGTTAAAAAAGTACAAGTGAAGCTGCAGTACTTGCATACCCTCATGGATCATTAGGGGAATGCACCCTGCATTATGAGTCATGTGCATCTTCCTTCCCCTTCCAGGTGGCAGTAATTTCTTGGCTTCTTTCTTTCCGAATGCATATTTAATACTGTTTTGGCAGTTGTTATTGACAGTTTGTGGGCTGTTTTTGACACTATTGTATACTTTTAACCACAATGGTTAATGTATTGGTTTATGGGGTGTGCTAATCCCACCCACCCTTTTTTTGTATGATTAAACATTATTTTATTAATATAATGGCTTTTTCATAAAAAAAAAAAAAAAAAAAAAAAAAAAAAAAAAAGAAGTGAAAGTCAACAACACTAGCAAGTTTGAAACTGTCTAAAATAGTAATCTTATCTATAAAAAAACACCCAAGTAATAGCAATTATCAATTTTGTAAACATGTTTTTTTTATAATAAAAAAAGGAGGTCCATTAAATTAAAAAAATTGTGATTAGTTATCAAATCGTATTTAGTTTAACAAATATATTTTTCGACATTTAAGGAGAAGACTAAGATTATTGTCAATAATACATATATAATTACCAAAATATTATAATATCATTGTATAGTCACTAGTTAGGTAACATGAGTGAAGTCGTTATATTAAAAATGTAAAAGTCAATAGCACTAATAGTTAGTTTGGAACTCCTTTTGATGGTTGGCCAAAATTTTATAATATCATTGGTAACATAAAGTCATTATATTTAATTAGATAAAAATGTGAAAGTCAACAATTAGTTTGAAAGTGGTTTGATGGTTTTTTAAAATAACAATCTTATCTATAAAAAAACATAATAACCATCAGTATTTTTGGGACAAGAACAAAGAATACGTAAATTCAGATTAGTTTATTTTAAAAAACATTGGTTTTTATTTTATTTTATATATATATAAAATTAATGTTTAAATAAATTTAATTATTATTTAAGTATTGTTTTGTAAAATATTTAAAGAATACTTAAATATTTTTTTCAATGAATTTACATAGGTTATGAGGGGTTTTGTTCCTCTTGTATTGAGTGGGGTTTAAACCTTGGACCTCTCAAAGAGAAGGTCAAAGCCCTTACCATTGCAGTAAGTTTGCAATTAAAGAAAACTTAACCATTTAAAGATGGCAATGGTTAGGGTTTTGGCCTCTGTTTGGAGAGGTTCTAGGTTCAAACCATTGCATACTCAGAAGAGGATAAGCTGGATGATAATTGTGCTTTACTCAACGGGCTTAGGGTTTATAGAGGCAACCCATTCATGGAGTTACCGATTTCCCTATATATATATATTGTTTGAAAGAGGTCCACAACTACCTTATAGTATTATAATAACTTCACAATATTGTTTGTTAAATCTTTATTTGGTTGAGATGCCATTTGATGAAAATATTACTTATATTAAAATAATATTTATTATTTATTTTAATCTTTTTTGGCTGGATAATAAGGGGTTGTACTCGGGTTCCCTATCCTTGACAAATCACATCTCTCTTCTTTAGAGCTTGAGAGTTTACAAATAGATACACTTCTCATCTCAATTGAGATGCTATAGCTAGAAACCTACATCATTTTACATAAAATGTTTGAATTCTTGATTTTCATTTTTTTGGATCTTTTCAAATTTTTGTATGAATACAATTAATCCTAGACATTTTCCTATGGCAGCTTTCACAATGCCAAAACTTCACCTCTACTATCTATGCCTTGCATCTTAGTAGAGTAATATTTCCAAAACATCGCACTATCATAGTCCGCTTTATCAAATCTGGATTGCTAGTTTCCTTCCTGAAACACAAGTGCAACCACAAAAATTATAATAAATAGTCTAAAAGAAAACCCATTATTATTACAAAATAAAGCAGATAAAATCAATGAAAAACATTAAAATAAATATTAACCATAAATTGATTCAGGTAATCAACATTTTTTTGTCAGCTTCAACTAAACTTTCTACTTCCTCTAACCATGGAAAGGAGAATTTAACTTCATGATCCTCAATCAAAACCCCTCTATCTGCACATTTATTTCCTTCCCTTAATATATGTGTAAACCTAATTTCTTCAAACTCTTTAGCAAGATGTTGAATTTCCACAATTTATCCCTTGTGTTCCATGGAGCCTTTGCTTTCCTCAAAATTGCATTAATTACTATGAGAGAATCACCTTCCATCCATACTCTATTCCTCTATTCCATTTTATTTGTTTACATATTTTTAACCCTTTTAAAGTTGCCCAAGCTTCAGCTTCATTATTTGTCTTAAATCCACTATTGAAAGCATAATGAGATAAAATATCTCCTTTATTATTTCTAATTGTTCCTCCTCCTCTTGAACCTGGATTACCTTTAGATGCTCCATGAAAATTCAATTTAACCCACTCCACATCGTGGTTTCCACTTTATATTCTTTGTCTTCTTTTTGCTTCTCTTGTATCCAACATCATAATTCCACTTAATGACTTGACTCAATCTATCAAGGCTCTCTACTTCCAAATTAGGGATTGGGTGAGTCAATAGGGTTGGTTTAGACTCCTCTATGGCTAAACATATCTTCTTTTTCATTACCTCTAAACTGCTTTCATTTCCTTTAAATATTCTTCTATTCCTTTCTAGCCATATAATCCAAAGTATTATATCTTTTGATATATCCCATGTTGTTTGTAAAGCCTCACTTTAATAAGTGTTATGCCATTGCTTTAATCAATCTTCAATTCTGCTATTCATCACCATGCATTTACCAAACATAGTAAGAATCCATTGCCATAGATTCCAAACTTGCTCCATTTCTCTAAAGGAAATTTCCTTTTATCATATACACCTGACCATAAAAAGGATCGCATAATATAGATTGAAATTTTTTCAATTAATTTTGGCATAGAATACAATGACATATAATATGTTGGAATGGCTTGTAAGACCGACTTAATTAACTGCACTCTTCCTGCTAATGATAACCATCTACATTTCCAAGCTAGAAGTTTATTCTGAACTTTACTAATAACTGGATTCCATAAATCTATCCTCATTCTCCCCTCAAATAAAGACATCCCAAGATAAGTTGTTGGTAAATTTACCTCCTCCATTTGAAGCAACCTGCAAATGCTTACTTTGATATTAGCAAGAGTGTTAAGGAAGTAAATTTTGGATTTAGTCCTATTAACTTTTTGCCCTGAAACTCTTTTGTACTCTTTTAAAAAGTTATTCAAAGCTTTGGCCTCATTTATCCTTGCCATTCCAAAAAGGGTTGTATCATCTACAAACTGTTGATGGGTGATGTTATCGATGTTATTACTAACCTTAAGTCCACTTATAAGCCCATATTTGAAAGCCTTATTTAAGTTCCCACTCAAAACTTCTGCCATAATAATGAACAAATAACGAGATAGAGGATCTCCTTGTCTAAGGCCTCTCTTGGATTTAAAAGGTTTTATCACTAACCCATTGACCAACACTGAATAAGAAACTATAGAGACATAAGATTTAATTCATCTAATCTATTTCTTCCCGAAACCAAACTTATCTAAAACTACAAAAAGAAAATCCCATTTAACCTTATCATAGGCTTTACTCATATCAAAATTTAAGATCATTGCTTTCTCTTTTCTTGAAGCTTGAATGTATAACTTCATGAGCTACTATGTTTCCATCTAGAATTTGACTCCCTTTCACAAATCCTCCTTGCTCTTATAAAATGATTTTGTCTAACAATGGCCTTAATCTATTCACCATCACTTTGGAAATAATCTTATATGCCATATTACATAGGCTTATGGATCTAAAAGAATCAAATAATTCAACATTCTTCTTTTTTGGAATTAGGGTAAGATATGTTGCATTTATTTTAAAAGGTATGAATTGCTTTATCCTAGATTGTTCCATTGCCACTAATAAAGAATCCTTCACTATATCCCAATTATGTTGGCAAAAAGTTGCAGATAGCCCATGTGGACCTGGGGATTTATCCTTATTAAAAGAGAAAAGAGCTAAATTAATTTCTTCTAGAGTAATAGGCTCCATCAATTTCCTATTGTCTTCATTTGTTATAACTGAAGGAACATTTTGAAGAAGTTTATCATTAAGAACTGCGGTATCCTTTGAACCTAGAATATTTTGATAAAACAACTTTACCTATTTTCTAATTTCACTATGATCTTCAATCCAAACCCATTCTAGAAGTTGATCTAGAATTTGATAAAACAACTTTACCTCTTTTCTAATCTCCATCCTATGATATTAGCCATCCTATAAAAAAGCTTTGTATTTTTATCACCTTCTTTTAACTAGGTCTATCTTGATTTGAATCTCCATAATTTCTCTTCCTTACTCAAAATATTATGATATTCACTAAGCAACTCCCTTTCCTCTGAGCTTGGATTATTATCATCACATTTTTTAAATTTTAGAAGTTTATCTTTTAGCTATTTTTTCTCAAAAATATTTCCAAAGGTGTTCTTGTTCCATTCTTTTAATCTATATGTCATAGCTTTAATTTTATTTGTAAGAGCATACAACCCACCATTACCTAAAGAATTTCACGTTTGAGCCATCAGATCAACAAATTGAGGATGGTCTTCCCACATTTTCTCGTATAATATGATATTTTTTTGAATTCACTTACCACCATTTTAACTCTTATTGGCTAGTGCTCTGAACCAATTCTTGTTAAGGTATTAATTTTAGCGCAAGTTCCTTCATCTAACCAAATAATATGAGAGAATGCATCTGTCTAATTTTTCTGCTATTAGGTTTTGGCCTCTCTTGTTGTTGGTCCAAGTATAGCTATCTTCTTCAAACTCAAATTCCCATAGATTATTGTTTTAAATAAAATCTGAGAAATCTTTCATACTTTGGGTCAATTTCCTAATTCCCCCAATTTTTTTATCCAGCTTGGTTATGGCATTAAAATCTTCAATGATCATGAATCAAATTTCTTGGTCTTTACTTCTCATAAAGGCTTCAATCCCACTCCAAACTTCTATTCTACTTGACAAAGTTGTAGGTCCATAGACATTGATAAGGATGAAACAAATATCTGCAAAGCAAAAAGTGACTAAAGAGGCTATCTAATGCCTAGTTTTATGAATGGTTACACAAGAGGTTCTAGAATGATTCCAACAAGTTAGAATTCCCCCTGCCGCTCCTTCAGAATCCATAGCATCCCATTCACATCTTGCCCATACTATCATAGTTTTTGAAACTTTTTTTTTCATTTTAGTTTTTTGGATACAAAGAATATCAAGTTATTACTTAAACATAGGTTCCTAATACACCTCTGCTTTGAGGGGGTATTAGCACCCCTTATATTCCATGAGATGATAATCATGTCTCATTAGGGGATTTTGGCCCCTCCTGCGTATTACCAATATCATTTTGTTGTTTGATAAAGAGAAGTTCAACCAACTTAGTTTGTGTTCCTTTCTCTATGTTTGCTCTTGCTTCCTTGGATCTTGCTTGATAATTTGAGGGCTTTCCTCTTTTTGCCTTGCCTATATTAGGAGTAGGTCTTATTATTCCATTCAATATTATTTCACAATTTTTTTTTTCATCATATTTATCCTCTCCTAGCTCTATTATAGAAGCTTTTGACTTGTCCTGCTCATTTTCTGGTATTTTCTTATTAATAGCAGAGGTATTAACTTCTAAAACTATATTTTCTTTACAAATTATTTTCTCTTGAATGGTGCATGGTACTTCAAGAGAGTCTTCAAAATATGATGAGACACCTTCCTTACATTCATTGAGAATGTTCTTTCCTTAAATTAGGATCATTCTAAATCGACGATTCCTTGTTAATATGTTGAAATTTTTGTACTGTGTCATCTAAGTTTTGATATACTTTTTCTTCATAGGCTAAAACCTCAAAAGAGTTGGCATTTCCTTCAATATCCTTCCTTATTGGTCTCCACTGTTTATTTTCTTCTATTTTTCTAGATTTATTTTTTGGAAGTTGAAACCATCTTCATCCATAACCATTTGTAAGTTTCTCTTGCGGTTTTCTATAAATGATTATGCTGGGCTCTTCTTAGGGCATGATCTCTCAATATGCCCCACCTCATGACATTCTATATCTAAAATATATGTTTTCATAATCTATAGTTTGGGTCCACATATTATCCCCATACTTAAGAATGATTGATTCTGGTAAAGTTTTACTTATATCAATCATGACCAATACTCGAGCATAAATAGCCAAAAATCCATCTTTTGTTGAATATGATATCTCAAGGAATCCTCTAGAGTGTTGTCTATTGCCTTGAAGGTATTTATTTCCTCAAATTTTAATGGGTAACCCAAACATCCTAATCCAGACTGGTACTAGGGATAGATTTACATTTATTTCTTTATCTTAAATATCCTACCTATATTATATTATTATGGTATTTCAATAAATTACATAGTAATATATTATATTATTTAACAATATTTAAACTTAAGTATTTTTATTGGAAGCCTACATTATTTTTTCAATTTGTTATATGGGATTGAAACGGGCCTCACGAGTATTACATCATCACCACAGTGGTATTACAACAAAGATTGAATATTATCCATGTATCACTTGGAAATATTTGAACCTTGGTCTCCTTGTTGAGGAATCTAACCGGTTGAGCTAATGCCACTTGATTGGAAGCCTACTTTTTTAACCACTTATATTATTATATTATTATGGTATTTCAAGAAATTACATTATAATAATATTGAGGAGGAGACCACCATAATGGATGAACCTCAGAAGGATAACCTTCCCCTTGTAAGGGTTGAGGAAACTGCCTATTATGTTTCTTTGAATTCAAATTTGGGGGCTAATCACTTAGCACTGATAAATCCAGGGAACCAAACCCTTGCAATGGTTGTGGTGGATAATGGTGTTTCAATGAAAGAGAAAAGGACAGAGGGGAACCTGACCTTGGGATCCAAAAGTAGAGAAAAGGTTAAAAAACTCTCAAACAAAGAGTGTAGGAAGAAAATCAAACTAGGAGAAGTTGGATAATGAGGGAGACCAACTAGTCATCCAGAGAAAGGTCAAGTAGATTGACACATACTGGAATATAGGTTCCCTATGATTGTACACTCTTGGAATATAAGAGGTCTAAACAACATACCTCATCAAATTACTGTTCAAAGTTTAATTAAAAATCATCATTAACTTTATTCTCCTTCAAGAGACTAAAGCTTCCATTTAGAAGATGGATATCATTGTTAAGAAAATTTGGAGATATATTAAGTACATGGTGGTTGGATCCCAAGGGGCTTCAGGGGGAGTCGTGACTTAATGAATTCCTCTTCTCTAGATGGCTTTATATCACTCTACTGGTCGGGGTATCCTCACTTCTCTCTTCAAAAGCAAGAAATTCAAGGATCTTTTATTGGTTTCCAATTTCTACGATGCTACAAATTTATTGGAGCAACAATACCAATGGTTAGTTTTACAGGATAGTAGAACCAAAAAAGAGGAAGTGAATTAGATAGTGGCAGGGGATTTCAATGCTAAACTTGCTCTTAGGGATCAGGAAGGGGGAAATCCTTCTTTGGACTAGGGAGATAGATTTATGATGTCCAAAATTAATCAACTCAAGTTTATTGATGTTTAGCATGCAAGGCCTCCTTATACATAGATAAACAAACAAGTAGGATCAACAAGTAGAAAAGTCAAGCTTGATAGATTTTTTATTTTTGAAGAGGCCTTTCTTAGTTGGTATTTTAGGATGGAGATTCTTAATTGCACCAACTCTGATCATTTTCCAATTCTTCTAGAATGGAAGCTAGGCCACAATCCCCCCAAGACCTTTTAATTTTGAGAATTGTTGGCTGGAAAAGGAGGATCTTAAGGAAAAATCCCCTTATGGTGGGAGGATGGTCGTCCTTTGTATGGGAGGACAATATATATTTTTTCAAACAAATCCAACATGTCAAATATCGTCTCAAATTTTGGAAAAGTAGCAAATCTTATTTTCAATCCCAAAAGGCTCCTTTGTTGGCAAAGATGGAGGAGCTGGCCACCCACTTTAGGACTGGAGCAATCACAGAGGATCTAAAATATGAAGATGAACTAGTCAAAAAATAATTAGAGTCCATAGACAATTAGGAGGAAATTTATTGGAAACAAAGAGCGAGAACTGCTTGGTTGTTGGAGGGGGATTGAAACACAAGTTTCTTTCATCACTCTGCATCGACAAGTAGACAAAGGAATTCTTTGACTTGCCTTTAGGACTCCAATGGACAGGTGATGGACACCATACTAGGTATGCAATATGCAACAAATAATTTCTTTCAAAATAATTTTACCGCCCCTATTATCCCTAATATTGTAGCGCAACAAGAGATACTTAATTGTATCCCCTAGATTATTTTAGTTGAGCAAAACCAAGCCCTTTTTAGTCCAATGGATAAATATGAGGTGAGGAGCATAGTCTTCAACATGAAATCAAGGAAATATCCAGGGTCCGATGGTTTCCCAATTGAGTTCTTTAAGGCTTTCTGGGATGTCATAGGAGAGGATTTAACCAAGGTTGTTGAAGAATCTCATTCAAATAAAACTATGCTTTGGGTTCTAAATCATACTTTCCTCACTTTGATTCCTAAAGTGGGACAAGTTGCCAACCTTGGAGATTTTTGCCCGATTGCTCTCTACAATGTGACCTATAAGATAATCACTAAGTTGATGGTTGAAAGGCTTAAGAAGATTATGGACAACATAATTTCCCAAGAGCAAGGAGGATTTATGGAGGGGCATCAAATTCTGGATGGAGTTATTCTAGCCCAGGAGGCTATCCACTCTATGCAACATTATGGTTTAAGAGATATGTTTATTAAACTAGATATGTCTAAGGTTTATAATAGAGTCCCTTGGTAGTTTTTGGATCAAATGATTAAGAAATTTGGTTTCTCTAAGGAGTGGAGAGAGTGGATCATGAGTTGTATCTTGATGGTTTCCTTCTTTGTTCTCATCAATGACTCCTCCTCGACCCCTTTCCTTGCTTCCAGGGGTATTCGTCAAGGAGATCCTATTTCCCCATTTATTTTTATTATTCTAGCAAAGGGATTGGGTAGTCCTTCGAAGAAATACACAATAAGGTCTTTTGGAAGGTGTGCAATTAGGTGAGGAGACGGTAACTCATCTTCAATTCGTGGATGATATAAGTCTCTTTGGGAAGGCTAACATTCGGGAGGCTAGAATGCTCAAAGACATTAAAAACCTACATGGATGCTACTGGTCAGCAAGTGACTGCAACCAAATCTAAGGTTGTTTTCTTCAATATAGAAAAAATAATCCAAGATCAAATTCTATCAATTTTGAGCTTTGCCTAGGGTACCATTTTGATTGATTACCTAGAGATTTCCCTCTATTTTAAGAGTTTAATGGATAGAATAACTTCTAAAGTTAATAATTGGACCCACCATTGGTTTACCTTTGGAAAAAGAATGAGTCTTATCCAATCGTTGATCTAAGCCATGTTTGTTTATAAATTCTCCATCCTAGATACCCCTATGAGAGTCCTCAAAGAGTTGGATTCACTTATGAGAAAATTTTTGTGGGATGGCCCAAGGATGGGTAAGAAATAGGCTCTTGTTAGTTGGGATAAAATATGTCAGCCTAAAGCTCGAAGAGGTCTTGGTTTTTGTAAAGCAACTTTAAACAATCAAGCTCTTGCTGGAAAGCTTTATTGGAGATGGATCTCCAACAAGGAGGTTTTCTTTTGTAGAGTCATCACTAGTAAGTATCTGGGTTCTACCCCTCATCAAGAAGCTGGTCACATTCCTCTAAGGGACCCTGGCTCAGTTATTTGGAAGGTCCTAAAAGCTGGTGAACAATTGGTTAAATCTAGACTTTTTTAGAAAGTAGGTACAAGAGACAAAACTAACTTTTGGAGTGATTCTTGGGATCAACACCCCCCTTAATCTATGATTTTCTAGAGTTACAGCCCTTGCAACAAAGCCTTGAAGGTAGAGGATGGATAAATATGGCTTTATACATTACTTCCAGGTAAATTGAAGATTTCTCTTTCTTTCAGTGGAAGAGGTTAGAAGAATGGTCTATTCTTATCCCTATTCATTAAAAGCTTCTTATTGATAATATCCTCAAGCAAAGGTGCCTTACAAGGAAAGAGGAAGAGAATATGATTGCCTAGGGCATTGACACTCTAGGTGTCTTCACTGTTCGTGATGGTTATAATGCTTTGCTCCCTTCTCCGTTGATTCTTCAGGATGCCCCATGGGATAGAGTTTGGGTGGCTAAGGGCTGGCCTAAAATTAATTTCTTTGCTTGGTAAGTGATGCATAGGAGATGTCTCACCTATGAAAACCTTATGAAGAGAGGTTTTTATGGCCCCTCCAGCTGCATCATATGTAAATCCCAAGAAGAGACACTTGATAATATTCTTTTCCAATGTGCATTTGCAAGAGAGTTATGGAAAAGATGGTTAGATATCTTTAAGGCTCACCTAAACTTTTAGGTGACTCTAATATTTGGGAGATTTGGAAAGGTAGAAAATTCAAGAATACCTCCATTAAGCTAGGTTGGTCCCTAGGTCTGAGTTTCATCTGGTAGCACATTTGACCAAAAAGAAATTCTATAATTTTTAGAGAGGAGTTCAGTCCAATGAAGCTGGATTGGCATAAAATTGTTACCAAGATTTATGAAACTGTCAGAGATCACCTTAGGGATAAAAAAAATTGGGAGAATGAGGGAATTCCTAAACCATAGAAGTTGGGACCATGGTAGCCCCCTCCACCGACTTGGGAAAATATTAATTCTAATGGTGTAGCTAAGGATAACCCAAGGATTGCAGGCATTGGTTTTTTCAGAAGAGATTTCAAGGGGAAGATCCTGCATTGGGAGCTAGAGGGTTTTGGAAGGGCTACTAACAATGAAGCTAAAGGACTAGTGTTAGAATATTTATTATATCATCTATTACATTAATTCCGTTAACAACATTATAGGAGGGGTAAGTAGTTTTCTTTCTTCAGTTTAGAAACTGCCCAGCTTGATTCAAACTGCCTCAACGGAGTTTATGTAAATCTTATATAACTTCCATGAATATGAAGAGCAAGGTAATGATTCAGTTTCCAATATGGCATCAGAGCATTGAATGATTTTTGGGCTGTGAATTTTTATGGGCAATGTGCTATTCAGGCAGGCACTCCATTACTAGATTCACTCCATTACCAGACGATGCATTCACGCTGAAGACTGCAATCTGAATAGCGTGGAGGAGCTTGCATTGCCGTTGTCTTCATTGCCGGTAATATCAACATCGGCAGTTTCTGGCGGCCAGAAAAACCCCGGATTCTCACCAGAACCCCGAGCGGTTCATGCAGTCTCAAATCCGGCCGTGTTTCAAGAAATCAGGCGAAGAGAAAGACCTGCAACCATTTGCAGGGAGACCTGTTGTCTTCGATTCCCGGGTCGGCTCAACTCAAATCTGAGGAAGCTGGCGGTGAATCTGATCTTTTCGACGCTTGCCAGATTGCAGAGTGCAACATGAATTTTTCGTAGAGGAAGCGACGCCATCAAAGAGGAGCAGATTGCTCATTGCCATCGTTTTTCATTTTTTCATTGCCAAAATTCGGTCGAATCCGCCTCTAAGCCCAAGAAGCCTGTCAAGGCCCCTGCTGCTCCTGCCGCAAAACTGGCCACGGCTTCAAAGCCAGCGGCTCCGACGATGAAATTAAAAAAAAAAACAACCGACAGTGATGAGGGTGCGGCGGCTGCCAAATCTGCCAAGTCCAAGGCAGCCAAGAAGCCTGCCAAGGCCCCTGCTGCTCCTGTCGCAAAACCGGCCACGGCTTCAAATCCAGCGGCTCCGTTTCGTCCTCTTCTAAGCGCAGTCTATGAATGTTCATGGTGCGGTGACAGATCCGATGCCATTTGCAGATTACGACGCGGCCACGACCGTCTCTATCAGTTTCGTCCCCCTCTAAACGCACGATATCGCCCCCTTAAGCGCAGTCTGTGAGTGTTAATGGTGCGACGACAGACGATATCGCCCCCTTAAGCGCAGTCTGTGAGTGTTAATGGTGCGGTGACAGACGATATCGCCCCTTAAGCACAGTTTAATGTGCGGTCGGTGCCATTTGAAGATTACGACGCGGCCACGTGGCACCTCGTCGCCCTAGGGTTTTCGGGCCGCCACAGGTGTAACGTAACTCCGTTTGAAGCCCGTAGGAGCCGTGGGTTGTTTGCGTGAATTTGGAGCAAAGCAAGGGCAAGCGGGGGTATATTTTTTTTAAAAAACATTGACAATCAAACCCTTTCGAGTTGCTGCCAAAATGATGCCCCATCGATTCTGTTGACACCTCGAGGGCCCGGTGACGCCCAAGGAGGGCATTTTGACGCCCCGAGGGTCTTGTTGACGCCTCGTCGAGCTTGTCATTATTTTTAAGACATGTAAATTGCTTTTTTTTTCTTTCAAAAGCAATTGTTCAAAGGCATTATACTCTATTTTGCCCTCAAAGGTGCATTTTCGATTTTACTCGACACCTTCTTTTGTCAAATTTGGGTGCATTTTCGGTTGAACCCGACACCTATGTGAGAAGCATTTTGTGAGCATGCTTGTTTGATTATTGCATTTTTTTTCTGCAATTAAAAAAAACATCTACATCAACGCATCCACTACTTCTCTCAGCACATGTTGCACAGGTTCTTCAAAAGCAGTTATCTCTTTGCACACATTGATCATCAACACTAATTTTCTCCTAGTTTTGTTTTTTGACTTAATTACCTCCAACTGATTATTCTTCTTTCGAAGATTCTCAGGCAGGTGTCATTAACATCTCTTTGAGTGAATTTTTTACTCCTATTGCTATTGTGTTTAGGCGTAAATCCCGACGAAAGTCCCGGACTCCAAAGTGTTTAGGGGAAGTTACGCCCCACGCATGCGGATTCCTATCTTTCTAAGGTAGGTGCCATCAACAAAGCAATCCTTTTCAGTACTGCCTATGTTCCACGTACCGTTCGATCTTCATAATACCTATAGTCTCCCTCACGTAAGGGCGGGTATTATTTTGCTTCAATTCAGGTATAACTGGCCTGGCAACGGTATATCGAAAAGGGGACCGTTTGGTGCTATAAGGAACCCTAAACAATGGCTACGGTGCACAAGTATCTTTCAGATGCCCAATTGCTCAAAGGCACCAATTTTGTGCCATGGAAGCATAAAATGAAAGCCATTCTTCAAGTCAAAAAATTATGGGATGTTGTCAGTGGCACTACCTCTCGTCCCACCACAGCAGGGACAGATCAAGATACATTTGATGATCAGGACAGGAAGGGCCTTATGTTTTTGTTACTTGCCATAACAGATGAGGTCCAACCTCATATTTGTGATGCCACAACCAGTAAAGATGCTTGGGCAGCATTGATTACTGTGTATGAAGGGAAGAATAATTCCACTATTCTTCACCTACAAACCCAGCTTCACAATCTCACTATGAATTCAGGGGAAACTGTTGAATTGTTTCTCTGCAAAGTGGCAGAATTGAAAGCTAAACTCAATGCTATGGGCAAACCCGTCGTGGATGATCTTTTGAAATCTGTTATTTTGAGGGCACTACCACCATCTTACAAAAGTTTTATTACTTCACTCAATGTTTACGCAGAACATTAACTTTTGTTGAATTGGTTAATTTGCTTCAAACTGAAGAAGCCAATCAAGTACAAAAAGATGAGGACTCTTTCCTCTCATCAAAAGGGTCACAAGACAGGACAGTTGCAGAAGGGAGGGTCTTCTTCCAAAGGCAAAAGCAAGCCCAATCTCCAGCGAGATAAATATTGCAAGATCTGTGATATGAACAATCATGATACCAACCGGTGTTGGTTCAAAAACAAACAACAAAATGATCCCTCACAACATAAGAAAGGCAAGGGGAAGCAAAAATATCCCCAGCATCGCAACCAACAAAAGGGTCATGTTGCTTATGCAGATTCCCATTCAGATAATTCTAATTCATCTTCAGATAATGACTTCGAAAGAGCACACAAGGTGCTCATGACCCATACTGCCTCTTCCAAATCAGATGTTGTATGGTATATTGATTCTGGAGCAAGCAAGCATATGACTGGGAACAAGTCCTGGTTTCACACCTTTCACGCAAGAGAAGGCAAGCCTGTCACTATTGCAGACAATCAGGTCTATCAAGTACAAGGTGAAGGGGATGTTACAGTCACTCTCCCTGATGGAGACTGTGCCATAGAGAAAGTTCTCTATGTTCCTGGTCTTGCCAACAATCTATTATCTGTTCCACAGATGCTAGATAGAAATATGGATGTTGTTTTTCAAGTTGAAAATGAAAAAAAGAGATGTTTCATCAGTCACCAAGGTCAACACATTGCCACTGGCTCCTACAAACATGGATTATTCATCTTGGATACAATTTCTACATCCCATACTGCCCTCATTGCCACTACCACAGCAGCTACTTCCTTATGGCATAAAAGATACGGGCACCTCAGTTCCGGGTATTTACTCGAACTAAGCAAATATGACATGGTCAAAGGGCTTCCTCAGCTTTCCTCCGTTCTCCCAGTATGCTCAGATTGTCTAGCAGGGAAACAACATCGAGTTCCATTTGAGACTAGTTCTTCTCGCTCTAAGAAACCCTTGGAGTTAATCCACGCAGATCTGTGCGGTCCTTTCCCATCCAGTCATGGTGGAAAGAGGTATTTTCAGCTCTTTGTTGATGACTACTCCCGAAAAATATGGGTCTTCTTCCTTGCACTCAAGTCAGAAGCTCTTCTCTACTTTCGTCAGTTCAAGAGACAAGTTGAGAAGGAAACAAGTTGTTCCATCAAAACCCTCCGCTCAGATCGAGGGGGGGAATACACTTCCAAGGAATTTTCAGCATTTTTGGAAAAACATGGGATTAAGAGACAACTCACTACAAGCATATACACCGCAACAAAATGGAGTTGCAGAAAGAAAAAATCGCTCCATAGTAGAAATGAGTCGGTGTATGTTAAAAGGAGCAAACTTAGAAAAACAATACTGGGCGTAAAGGTAAACACAACATCTTACCTACTAAATAGAGCACCTACAAGGGCTCTACAAGGAAAAACTCCACAAGAAGCCTGGAGTGGTAAGAAACCCTCAATTTCTCATCTAAAAGTTTTTGGATGCCAAGCTTTTATGCATATTCCTAAACAGAAAAGAAGGAAACTAGATGAGAAAACTCAACAATGTATATTTCTTGGTTATGATGAGTATTCAAAAGGATATCGGTTGATTGATCCTATAACCAAGAAAACCCACATCAGCAGAGATGTAGTATTTGATGAAACTTTCACATCAAATAACACACTTGTATACCTTAAGGAAGATGAACCTAAGAAAGAAGCAACACCTCCTCAGAAGAAGGTTCCTAAATGGTATACTAGTACATTGCAAGATTCAAAATTGACATCACTTCCAGATCTAACTCTAGATCGACCTGCTACTCGTAGTATGACTCAACACAAAAGAGCAGATGATGCAACATCAGTAACAGATGTTGATGACCTTTGTCAACATTTTGATGATTTATCTGTGAATATAGAAGAAGATGAGGATATAGATATGGAAGATGAAAAGGTCTATCTGACAATACTAGATGAAAAAGAACCCACATCAGTCTCAGATGCACTCAGTAAAGATCAATGGAAAACTGCTATGGATGCAGAACATACATCTCTACTAAAAAATCAAACTTGGAAGTTAGTACATTTGCCTTCAGGAAAGAAACCCATTGGTTGCAAATGGGTATTCAAGATCAAATATAAGGCAAATGGTGCAATAGATAAATATAAAGCCCGACTTGTTGCAAAGGGCTATGCACAAAGAGAAGGCATAGACTATGAAGAGACATTTGCTCCTATTGCTAAAATGACCACTATTCGAGTTATGTGTGCAATGGCAGCTCAATTTGGTTGGCAGCTACATCAGATGGATGTAAAGAGTGCTTTCTTAAATGGTGACCTACAAGAAGAAGTCTATATGACTCAACCTAAAGGTTTTGTAGTTCAAGGGCAAGAACAGAAAGTTTGTAAGCTGATCAAATCTCTATATGGACTTAAACAAGCTCCTCGAGCTTGGTATATCAAAATTGACAGTCACCTAGTGCAACATGGGTTTAGAAGAAGTCCTGCAGATTCTAATCTATATATCAAGAACAATGGTTCTAACATAGTAATTCTAGTACTATATGTGGATGATCTGATCATAACAGGCGGTTCAGAGAGTATGATAAAAACTAGTTAAGAAAGATCTCAATACCTCTTTTGAAATGACAGATCTTGGACTTCTCCACTATTGTCTTGGTCTAGAAGTAACTCAATACAAGCATTGCATACAAGTTACTCAAAAGAAATATGCCAAGACTCTAATTGATAAGTATCGGATGACTGACTGCAAGCCCAAAGCTACTCCAATGGAAGCAGGACTTAAGTTATCCCGATTCGATGAATCTCCTAAAATAGATAGTACTCTCTATCGTCACTGATTGGGAGTCTCATCTATCTCACAAACACCGAGGCAGATCTTAGTTTTGTTGTGGGTTATCTTTCACGATTCATGCAAGATCCTAAAGTTATCCACTAGAAAGCAACAAAAAGAGTTCTTCACTATGTCAGTGGTACGACTTCTATCGACCCGGAATACAAAAAGAACAAGTTCTATCTTCAAGGGTACATAGACTCTGATTATGCTGGATCCATAGATGACTAAAAATCAACTACAAGTTATATTTTTCACCTTGGATCTTGTCCTGTCTCTTGGCATAGTAAGAAGCAGTAGGTTGTTTCTATCTCTTCTACTGAGGCAGAATATCGAGCGGCTAGTGGAGCAGTCTGCGAGATCATATGGTTACGTCGCATCCTCACAAATATGGGCCTTCCAAAGAAACTTCCTTTACATTTATTTTGCGACAATCAAGGTGTTATGAATCTTGTCAAGAATCCTATCTTTCATGATCGCACCAAACACATTGACACTAGGTGTCATTTCATTCGAGATGAGATTCCAAAGCATCATATCCAGCTCCACTACATTCCCACAGATGAGCAAATAGCGGACATCTTCACCAAAGCGCTTGCTCGAGTCAAATTTGAATTGTTCCGCAATGCTATGTGTAGTCAACATTAATGTAATAAGGGGGGATGTTAGAATATTTATTATATCATATATTACATTAATTCCGTTAACAACATTATAGGAGGGGTAAGTAGTTTTCTTTCTTCAGTTTAGAAACTGCCCAGCTTGATTCAAACTGCCTCAACGGAGTTTATGTAAATCTTATATAACTTCCATGAATATGAAGAGCAAGGTAATGATTCAGTTTCCAATAACTAGTTATTAGACAAGGTTCTCTCAATGCTTGGGAGAATGGGGTTATAAAGATCATAGTTGAGTCTAACTCACAAATTATGGTGGGGCTTCTGAATGTTATTAGAAATTTCAAATCAAAGGCTTGGAGGATAAGGAACATTATGAGCCAAATTAAATCCATTTGGCAGCAGTTTGAAGATGCCATCTTGGTCTATATTGACAAACATAATAATGTAACAACTGAATTTTTGGCTAAACATGGTAGTGAAATCCTGGTTGGATACATGCTGGATTCTAATCAGGATAGGGACACTTTTGAATGACTAGATATGAACCAAATGGTTCTTAGTTTGGCCAACAAAGACTTAGGTAAGGATGAGGACACGTCCAGAGTCCACTGAGCCTTGTGGATCAATGGAGGATGACAAATTATTTGTTGGGGTTTTTACTGCCTCTTGTAACACTCTTTAGCCCTTTTTGGGATCTCACTGGTAGTGTTTGCAGGACCGTCAAGCCTACTAGGTTACTTGGGATCAACGTAAAGCAAAAATAAAACTAGGTTACAAGTTTCTGCTCTTTAGATGGTACTCAACTTTTTATTATTTTAAAGATGTTAATCCAAGTTTTATTTGGATTTTAGAGCTTGTCAAAAATAACAAACCCATAACTGTAATTTGATTCTTATTCTATCAATATAATTTTTTTTTGCCTTTTAAAAAAAATATTATATTATTTATCAAAATTTAAACTTAAGTATTTTTATTGAAAGCCTACATTTTTAACCACTTAATGTTATGTGATTTAGCTTTAAAAGGTATTTGTTTGTTGTCACTGGAATCTAGTCGTGAGATAGGCAACTCTTCATTTCCTATTAAATATCTAACCTTATTTAACTAAAATTTCCAATAAGTATTTTTCATTTGATTACGTGTTGAAGCATTTTCTCTCCATTGCATCAATGACTATAATGAGATTATAAGAAGATGACAATTATATTTATATATTATTTGGTAAAATTTGAATTCAAGTGTTTTTTTTTAAATCAAGAAATTTAATTAATAAAACTTGATAATTAATAAAAATATTAAAATTATTAAGTGGTATTAATTTAACCTATTAAATTCCTCAACACTTTAAGGAGGAGACCTAAGAATCTTGCCAAATGATACATAGATAAATATCCAAGCTTTGTTGTAATATCACTATGTGGTGATGATGTAATACAGATGGGGCCATTTCAATCCCATATAAGGCCCGTTTCAATCTCATATAACTATTTACCCAAGTTTTGTTGTAATACTATTGTGTGGTGATGATGTAATATGAGTGGGACCTCTATGTGAAGATGATGTAATATGAGTGGAGTCTGTCTCAGTCCCATGTAACCCATTGAAAAAACAAATTTAATTTTTTTTATAAAATTAAACAAAAACTTTTGTCTCGGGTGACAACAACGGTTCGGGGCTTTGGCTCTTTTTCGAGAGGTCCAAGGTTCAAACCGTGGCGTGGGTGAGTGTGTGTGAAGGAGATGGGTGTATGGTGGCTGTGTGTGTTAAATTCTCTATTGATAAACATAGCTTTCAACTTTACTAGAAATCATGGTTAAGAGGAGACTGCTTAACCTTGTACATTGGTCATAGGGATTTCTCACACCAACAAAAATTTAATTCTTTAATTTTTTTTTTTTAAATAACGTCGATTATTACTTATATATTTTTTGGTCAACCATTAAAAATAATTTTATAGTGTAGAAGTTGGCAAGTTGAACCATTAAACTTTATAATATTTAATTTTGATATCTAAATTTAAAAAATAAAAATTAAAAAAATTATTTTATTTAAAAATAATATATAAATTAAAATTCCAATTACATATTTTATGATTGGAAAATACCTGTGTCTATTTAAGGGCCAAGCCAATTTAATGGGCCTCGTAGTATAGAAGGCTTATCGCCCTAGCACTGCAAGTTACGAGTTCCAGATTAGCGCGCTTCAAGTTAAGGGTTACTAATTCTTCTAATATATATATAAAATTAAAATTTTTTAGTTGCACTTTTATATTGTATACCTTGAATACATTGGGTGGCTATTATTGTTAATGTAAGTATAAATTTTACTAAAAGTTATGATTGGAAAAAGATTACTCAACTTTATATATTAATTATAAAAATTTTTCACACTAACCAAAAAAAAAAAAAAAAAAAATACCCAACTTTTAATTTTTTAATTTTTTTTTTAAAATAAGATAAACCTTTATTACTTATATATTTTTTAATCAACCATTAAAGTAATTTTAAAATATTTTTATAGTGTATAGAGAGGTTGGCAAGTTGAACCATTAGACTTTACAATATTTGGTTTTGATATCTAAATTAAAAAAATTAAAAATTATTATTTATATAAAAATAATATATAAATTAAAATTCTAAAAACATATTTTATCATTGGAAAATACTTCTCTGTCTGTTTAAAGGCCAAGCCGATTGAATGGGCCTCGTAGTATAAAGGGCTTATCGCCCTAGCACTGCAAGTTACGAGTTCCTAATTCTTCTAATATATATATATATATATATATATATACTAAATTTTCCTTTTAATTGCATTTTTATATTGTATACCTTGAACGCATTGGGTGGCTATCATTGTTAATGCCACAGTAGGAGAAAGCTAAGACAGAAGTATAAATTATTATTAAATATATATTTGAAAAAAATAAATTATTATTATTTTTAAAATATAATTTTAAAATTTAAATTTTTAATAAAAATTCAATATCTTTGCATTTTAGCCAAGCGGAAGGATGAATGAATAGGGAAGGATGAATGAATATTTTTTCTTTTCTTTTGCCATCTGTATTGGACAAAGAGGTTATAGGTTTTTCATTAGGACTTTGTATTATCTTTTATTTAATCCAGATTTAGTTAAACATTATATTAAAAAGTATATATTTTGACATAAATATCACAGTTATTTTATTTTATATAGATTTTTTAATTAGTTATATAGAATTGAAATAGATCTCATTTGTATTACATCATTATCACATAGTGACATTACAATTATAATATATTGTTGAATTGTTATTTTATTTTATATAGTTTTTTCTTAATTGATTATATGGGATTGAAATAGACCCCATTTGTATTACATCATCATCACATAGTGGTATTACAACAAAGCTTGGATATTATCTATATATCTTTTGGCAAGATTTGAACCTTGGTCTTCTTCTTAAAGGTTTAGAAATCTAACTAGTTGAGCTAATTCCATTTGATTTAAAGGATTATGAATCTAACGGGTTGATATTATATAAAATTTTATTTTATATAGTTGTATATTGGTTGAAAAATATTATTTTTTTATGTTTGAATATGATATTTTTTAAATTAAATTCATATTATTATTGGTCATATAGTGGTTAACAGTTTAGCAATTATGCATGTATTGCTTGGCAAGATTCAAACTTTAATTTTTTTCTTGAATATAACCAATTGAGGTAAAGTCATTCAATAGTTATTAGATGCATTGATTTTTTTAATGTATTTGAGCGAAAATTGAGATGATTTTGCAGACACTTTTGACACTATCCTAGACATATTTATGACAAGAAAACTCTATTTTTTAAAATTTTGTATGTGGGATTTCTTGAGATTTAGAAATCAAGTTTTGTTAGAAAAATTACCATGAGATGTTGCATACAAATACCTATGTAGTATTAATAATACCCTATCAGAGTGAATTAAGTTAAACTTTGGATGTTAATACATGAAGTATAGAATTCAAAACTTGCAAATATATGAATCCACTTTTCAAAAAAATATAATTAGAATTATGTTTTACTTACCATGCTTTTATGACTCACAGATTTAAGTTATTTAGTTGAACAATGTGAGAAAACCTTCTCCCTTTCCATCATTTTACATATGAATTGAAGTTTGGCCAATTCCTTATTATAGATGTTAATTCTTGTTGCAACTTTTTCAATTCTTACATCCATATTCCTTCTACTTGTGCAATTCCATCTTATGTAAGGTCTTAAATGTGTGCATTTTAATTTTTTCCCCTTACAATGCTTTCTATATTTGTAGTTAAGAATCTCTCCCTTTTTTGAAGCATTAGTTGAGCATATTTGTTTTCATATCTCATTTTTCTTAAGATTAATTAAGTTCTCTCCAACAACTTCTAGATCTTGCCTTTATCTTCTTAAAATTTCAGGTGGTTATCTTTATTAAATTTTTCTCATGGATAGATTATGAAGTCCTTTATAAATATAGAGTATTTTTATCAAAACATGTAATGCAATTACTAATACATAAATCTCAAACATCTTGTTAAAACACCCATACAAATATGAACGAGCTTGATATTTTGATACCAAATGATCTAAGGTTATCGAAAATTTTGTTCAATAATTTACGTTTTCACTTTGTTATCCAACATTTTTTGAAATATTTGCATCAATAAGTGCATAAACAAAGTTACAACAATAATATAGATCTCAATTTGACATATAGGAAAAGAACTAGAAAAAAGTAACAGGCGTGTAGAATTGTTTTCAAGAAAACACCATCATAAAATAAATACATGAGTGATTTTATTGGTCAAATGAGTAGGTACATAGAATACACAATAAATGTGGGATCTAATACAAGTGTAGGATAATATTAAAATTCTTTTAATACTCTTATTTATATTGAGCACAAACTCCTTGGTTGAGTTATTCATTTGGAATTTTCAAATTTTAAAGTTGGACTGACACCCATTGTTACTTTGTTAGTTGGGCATTGGATCTGAAAATCCTCCTCTCCCTCGCTATGAGTGTAAGAGTTTATTTTTCTTCTCTTTTAAGTATGTAGTAATTTTTTTTCCCCTTCTCTATTTTTATCTTTTTACTATATCTTTGACTCTTTGTTGGCCTTAATATCATTTTGTATTAGTAGATGATATATATGAAGTTTTTATATTTTTTAATTAAAGATATGATATATTTAGTGCTTGAATTCTTAAACCAATGCATACAAATTTTTATTTGTATTTGCATTATGTTTTGTTCCAAGCCCAAAGGATTTGAGGAAAGCAATGAGAAATGATGTATTTAACACTATACCAAGGTTCTGGTCTTATGGGGTTGAACTTCAATTGGTGAGAGTGGTGCACGCACACACACATACACCCCAAGGTTTTAAGATTATAGGATTAAACTTCAATTGGTGAGAGTGACGCATACACACACATATCCCAAGATTCTAAGCTTATAAAGTTAAAATTTAACTGGGGGAAGTACACACATACACCAAGGTTCTAGTCTTATAAGATTGAACTTTAATGAGAGAGAGAGAGAGAGAGAGAGAGAGAGAGAGAGAGAGAGAGAGAGAGAGAGGATTGAATTTAACAAAATAAGGCCCAAAGATTTCACTTCCATGAGAAGGAAATTGAATGTAGAGAGGAATAAGGTTGGACAAGGGTTCATATCCCTAATGGATATATAGTTGGCACTAGACCCAAGAAATCAAGGGAATTAATTATCTAAAAATAAACAAAGGATCCCATGATCTTCTTTGGGGTGGGAGACTTGCAATTGAATTTCAATAAAATCAATTATAATGCCTTGATAGGTATATTAAAGATAAATTTAGCAAAATAGGGGATCCTATGAATATCTATGGTTTCTATTGTTTCATTTGTTGAGCACAATGACCATTCAATGTATTTTCCTAATGCATTCGATGCTCCCACCTTAAAAGGAGTGTAGAGTTTGAAAGTCCAAGAAACATAGGATGTGGCTCCCAAGACAATATTTGGGGTATTAATCAAGGTTAACTCCTTGTTTTGATGTAATCTTTGACACTCACTTTCCAAAATAGCCTAGTCTACCAGACTCTATCTGAGGGAAAGGGATAGAGAAAGTGATAAATGCAAATAAATAAAGCTTTAAAATAAAAAGCTACTCTAAGGGAGGCAATGCACTAAGATCCTAAATATCTTTCGTATGACAGTAGAAGTAATGAATGCATTCATCATTACTGACAACACACAAGGAACATGATTCCATTAAACACAAGGTACCAAGAATACACATAATCAAGGACCAGGATAAAAAAGAAATAGCCACAACTTCTTGCTTATTACATAACCTGATTACATATGTACCTGAGAAGGAGGCTCAAAGCTTATCAATAGAGTGACTCAAGGCTCAATCTAGACTATCACAAAGAAGATAAGTGAAAGAAGACTATGTACAAGGTCAAATACTAGGAAAAAATACATTTTTTGATTTTTTTACAAAGGAGAAGAAGAGGATATGGGAAAATTTTCCCCCAAAACTTATGTAGGGATCTCAAAATGTTCAACTCAAAATTTTGCCTAGGATTTACAATGTCAAGCCTAGATGATCTCGAGATATATTTTTTTATAGCCATAAATGTTGTAGAAAAATTGATTAATAGGTTGTAGAATTTTATTAGTTGCTCAGCTGATCACCCATAATAGGGATCCATTATGATTAGACCTATGAGATCTCCCACCATTAATATCCTTAAGCTTGACATTGATTCCTAGATTGCCTTTGTGCAACCATCTTAAATGTACAATTTATCACTTTGAGTATCATGTGTAGTTGTTGGGGATGATAGGATTAGAATTAGACCATCACATTCCTCTTTGTATCTTTGGGTTTGTTTGGTGCTTTGGTGGGGTTTAGTAATCTACTTTCTTTATAGGTAGGTTGAATCCTTCGATGGGCTCTACCCTATATGTCAGTTGGAGGTTTGATTATTGCTTTCTTAAGTTTTTTCTAGTTAAAAGGGATTCCTTTCATCATTGGAATGCTTATTGTTTCTTTTTGGGATTTTGGTGATATAAATTTTACTCTTTATAGGTGCATTCAAGGAATTTTCTCTTCTGGTTTAGCTCTTTATGCTTCCTTTTCCTTTGCCATGGATATTTAAGGTGACTTTTGTAGGGACCAACAAGCTTGATTGGTCTACGGAGGCTTTACAACTTAAATATTCAAGATGCCTTAGATTCCATAGGATGTCTAATGTCCATCTCCTCTTGAAGGAGGAATATAATCTTGCTTTATTGATTTCCTATTTGGTCACCTTGAGTCTCTCTTCTTCCTCCATGACTGCTAGGTCTTATTCCTCAAGGCTTGTAGCTAGTGCCATATTATGATTACACAAAGAAATTATGACTAGATGGATAGTCACTGTAAACCCAAGAATACATGGAAGCTAGCCTAGTATGTGGCCTCTTTTCTTTGAGGAGAAGAAGAGTACACAACCATTGTTTGGATCAAAACCCTACCAAAGGTGGATCCATTTTAGCCATCACTAGAAGGACTCAAATAATCCATCTACTGATGGGGTTTGACTTAGCTACCATTAGAAAAGCACATGGGGTATTGATATTTAGTTTGGTTGGTCAACATGACCTCATGTCATAGGCATATTGAGGTTCAACTTACGAAATTTTTTTTTCCTATGATATTCTTAGTATTTCTCTAGCATTGGCAACTTGGTAGATGAAATGGACCTCGAGTCCCCTCATCTCATCCTCATTCAGTTAGCTTTAGATAGTAGTCCTCAAAATAATCCTCTTTGGAAGGATTTTCCTGATGTAATGAATTTTCACAACTTAGGTGACTCACAAGGGACCTAAATATGAGTGCCTTATCTATTGGGCATAGACTCTAAGAGGGAAAATACTAGGCCTCTCTGCAACTTGAGTGAGTGGGATGAGGATATGTTTTTGGATGTTAGCTCTACTTAGAATCGCTTAAAAAATTTATGGGGGACATGCTCCTTTTATAGGCTTCTTCCACTTAGAGGACCATCGATTTCATCCCCCTTTCCTATTTTATCATTGATCTCTCCTATTAGTGAGTTGTTATGGAAGGATTTCTTCCTACGTGCGTAGGTAGTGAGGACATCATCATCCTTTATGCCTGATTATGGTGATTGTATTTTCATTGCTCAGATGGTCCTTAGAAATAATCTTGAGTGGTTTTGCATCTATATCATATTTTTGTGAGATATCCTTTAGGCGTGCTAACGATCTTGTTCCCTTGCCACGAGTCAAATAATTTGTGCCCTATAAAACTTGGATAAATGCATAAATTTTTTAATATTTGTACAAAGGACGAAGGAGGGATTGTGATTTAATCCTTTAGCTTGGGCACTATCCTATGCCAGTGGGCTTGAAGGTCTTGATGAGACTAGAGTCCCAAAATTTGGTGACCCATAGCCTTTTTTGGTTGGTTGGATGTGCCTTGATCAGAGATATTTCTAACTCAAGCAATTCATTTTATTTTTTAGCCCTATTTGGTATCTAGTTCATCTATGAGTAGTTGCTCAGTGTGGTACCCATAGAGGGGTTCTATCAGAATCTCAATCCTAGCCCCATCTTCTATCCTTAGGACCATCCATGTCTAGTCCAACCTTAGGTATCCTCCTAGTTTGGTGGTGAAGTCTTTTGATAGACATATATCAGATGTTTCCAAGAGGTCTATCATCATGATATCCTAGAGAATAATGAAATAGGGGTGGTCACACAATGTGAGTTTGAGACCCCTTGCTACCCCATGGATTTGTATTGAACTCCCATCCAACTACACTATTTTTCTACTAGACAGTACTAGCCCGATCATATCTACCATTGCTTTTGGTATCACTAAGGTGCTAGCTCTAGAGTCAACTATATAGTTGTAGACCACTATACCCCTACAAATTAGAGTTAGGTATAAGGGTTTTGGCTTGATATAAATTGACATTAGATTGGGTGTTGCAAAATTTTTTATTGCTCTAGTTTTTCATGGTCTTCTAGGGTTTTCTTTAGGTTCTCTTGTAAGGTGTTCAGTAGTGGCTGAGTTGACCCAAAGATTTTTGGGAGATCTAGGAGGTTGGGCCTAGTGGCTACCAAAAAAATTGATAGGTTTGGATTTGGAATGGTTGTGGTGAGAACATCCCTCAATTTAGTTAACCCATTCTCTAGGAATTCTTTGGCTACCTTGAGTCCAGTTAGTACCTCATAGACTGGTTGGACCTAATTCCCATTGAGTGCTAGTGGGATCATTAGGTTGGCCAATGCATATGCTTCTCCCTCCTCCTAGGTGACTAGAACTTGCTTCGAGTAAGAAATATTTAGACCATAGGTAACCAGAGAGTGGATTGGATGGTTCTATGCCGATGTCCCTACCCCTAGAAGAGGGGTATATTATTGGATGGTTGTCTCCCCACTTGGAATTACTATGGATGGTGGAAAACCCCTATGGGATAAGCATTAAGAGTGTAGGCATACAAAAATAGGTAGTACCATGCCATTGGCTCCTCCGTGTAATTGTTTTTCTTGGGGGTAATATTTTTGACATGGTATAGAAGGGCTTGTTATAGTGGGGTAGGGACTAGAACTATCTGTCGACTATATTCTTGGGTTAGATTAGCATTTATGTAGACCTAGAACTAAGGTCATTGGTACCCATCAAGAGGGTGCATATAGCCTTAGCTATTTTGCTAATATGAAGGTCTTAGATAGTTATAATGTTGAAACCTATATTCATTCTATTGCCTCCTTAGAGCCAATACCTCATCTAGGAGTGCCTGGAGTTTTATTTCCATCTCATCCATCTTAGCTATAGGTTAGGAATTTGTAACTAGATGGATGGGGAAAAGGACCAGGATTGGGCTTACCACCATAGTAGATTGAAAGGTAGTGGGTTGTATGGTAGGTGGTGATTAATATGGAGGCTAGATGTTTGGGAACAATGACATTGGGGCCTTGGAGGTAGCCTTCTTATTTGGATGAGATTGTTCTCTACTTGGGTGGCTATCCATAGGCTAACAAAAAGGAGTTCCTTCCCCTATATTTAATAATGATTAAAATCTTAGGGTTAAAATAATTAAGGTAGTATATGAATTCCATACATAGGGGTGGTCAGATATCATCTGAGATTCTATATCAATTTTTGTGAAATTGGATATTGAAATTATCCATTGCTTCCATGGGAGATCTCTTGATAGTCGCTAGTTGCTCTTGTAGAGGCACTCCATTTTCCTTCTCCTTTAATCTATTATCGGTTGGTCAACCAACTGGTCCCAAATACCATTCCCATGCTTTTCCTTTTAATGTGTTTGTCAGTAGTCTCAATGTCATATTTTCTCCCCAATGTTGTGTACTACACAAGCTCACCATATTATACACATATTCCATTGATGTGATTGCATCTTATTCAATGTATCCAGATAATGACTTCAAATATGAGGTTAGGATTGGGTCCCAAATAATAGGTGGAAAATGAGGAATTAGGGAGCCTTTGTCATTCTATGCTTGAAACATCCTTATTGGATGGTTTTAATGAGCAATCATGTTCCAATTTTTGGGATTTTTTCTTGAAATGAAATAGGTCTTATGCTTGTAGGATTTTGGTTCCTTTATTATGAGCAAAGTTTCTAGGTGAATGATGGTGCTACTTTAATCAAGTGTATATATTGGGACCTTCATTATAATCCTAGTCTATGGATTTCTTCTATGGTTGATTATGGGATCAATTGTAGTGGAGTCACTAGATTCTTCAAGTTCTTTAGCCAATAGAGTCACTAGGTGAATATCCATAGTTATTCAAAAAAAAAACCAAGGCCTTCACTAAAGTCTCATCTCAAGTCCTTTTTATGAGTTTGGGTCCCACTAGGCATGCCAATAAAATTATTATTTCATGCCTAAGCACATTGACCATTTAATCCATTTACTAGATGCATTCAATATTGGAACCTCAAAAGGAGTGCATATTCCAAAAGTTTAGGGAGAGTAAGATAGGGATTCAAGTATAACCTCTAAGGTTTTTATCAAGATAACTCCTTGTTCTGATGTGATCTTTGATGCTCACTTCCTAAACTAGCCTAGTCTACCAAACTCTGTCTAAGGAAAAGGGATAGAGAAAAGCAACGAATGGAAATAAAGAAAGCATGAAAGTAAAAATATCTTCTAATAAATGTGATGGACCAAGATCCTAAAGCTCTTCCATTTGATAGTGGGAGTAATGAACACATGCATCATTACTGACGACACAAAAGGAAAATGGTTCCATCAAATGCAAAGTACCACAAATACACATACATAAGGACTAGAATATAAAAGAAATAGTCAAAACTTATTTCATATTACATAACCTGATTACATATGTTCTTGAGAAAGAGGCTCAAATATTATTAGTAGAGTGACTCAAGGCTTGATCTAGACTATCACAAAGAAGAGAATTGAAAGAAGACTGTGTACAAGGCTAGATACTAGGCATGAATAAATCAATTTTTAATGCTTTACAATGGAAAAGAAGAGGATATTTATAATAGGACATGGGGAAAATTTCCTCCCAAAAATTATGCAAGGATTTAAAAATATTCAATTCAAATATTTTCTAGGGATTTTTAATGTTAATCTTGGATGATACCAAGGTATCTAAACTTGTAGCCATAAATGATACAAACGAGTAGATTGATAGGTCATAGACTTGTCTTAGTCGTTCTACTAATAATCTATACTCAGGATCCATTATGATAAAACCTCTAAAAACTCCCACCATTTATATTCTTGGGCTTGATATTGCTTCTTGGATTGCCTTTGTGCAACCATCTTAAATGTTCTATCTATCATTTTTGGTACTATGTCTAGTTGCAAGGGGTAGTTGAACTAGAACTAGATCACTATATTATTTGCATTTGATCACTTTAGGTTCATACAATGTTCTTTTGGGATTTAATAATCTTCCTTCTCTATAGCTAGGTTGAATCCTTTAGTGGGATTTACCCTACATGCTAATTTAAGGTTTGGTTCTTTTTTTTTGGAGTTTTTTCTAGTTCAAAAGGACACCCTTTATCATTGGATTGCCTATTGATTCTTTCTAGGATTTTAGTGGTTGCTAAATATTTTGCTCTTTTCAGGTGTACCCAAGGCATTTTATCTTTTGGTTTATTCATTTTTGCTTCCTTTTGCTCCTTTTCCATGGATATTTGAGGTGACCTTCATAGGGACAAACAAACTTGTTTGGTATGTGAAGTCTTCACAACTTGAAATATCCAAGATACCTTAGCTTTTGTAGGACATTGAATTTCAAGCTCCCCTTGAGGGAGGAATTGGAGATTGCTTTGTTGGTTTCCTATTTGGTAACCTCAAGTTCCTTTTCTTTCTCTATTACCATTGGATCTTATTCCCTAGGGCTTGTAGCTAGTACCATCTTGTGGTTACACCAGGGACTTATGACTAGTCAGATAGTCACTATAAACCCAAATATACATGGAATATAGCTTGATTTATGTTCTCTTTCATCTGGGGAGAAGAAGAGTATGTAGCCATTTTTTGGATTAAAACCCTACCAAAGGTGGATATCTTTTAGCTATTATCAAAAGGGATTTGGAACTCAAGTCAATGGTAGGGTTTGACTTAGTTGCCACAAAAAGGGTTCATGGGGTATTATAAAGGGGGAAAACTACCCTGTCACGTATGATTCTCGACTAGATCCATTGGAATCCGAGGTGACCACAAGGTGTGTTATATTCTCTACACTTAGAACAAAGAACAAGTTCACCAAGAATGGTTTTAGGACTCGCTCCAAGTATGGGGTGGGAATGTTTAATGCATAATTTTAAGAAAAAACCTATGTTTGGCCTTTCTAAACTAAACTATGGAAATGAATGAATAATACAAAACACATAAGATACAAGAAGACAATGACTAACCCTAATATTATGCTTTGATTCAATGATATTTAATCCTAGGTTGCAAGAAATGAAGTTTTCTTCTTCTAGCAAGGGACCAAGGGAATGTACAAACAAGACTAAACCCTAGGTGCAAAACTAATGTCACTTTATTTTAAATGCCTAGAAAGCAACCAAATATTTATCCCTTTTTACTTATAACTCAAGTTTTGAATAAGAATAACAAAAGCAAGCAACACACAACCCAAAAAAAATTACTTAGGGAACTTATATAGTTTGGTGTTTGATCCAAGCTTTGTCTTGCATCCTAAATATCCCACAACTTCAAATCTATAGAACAACTTCACAAAAACCCTTGAAAATATGGTCAACTTTTATGGGCCTTCTTAGGCCACTATTAGACTGATCTTAGAGGTGCAACAGTCAATCCCCGTAGGTCCTTTTAGTTGATCATTCAAAATAAAATGAGCTTTGACCTTAGGAACAAACACACCAAAATATGATAACATGGAACAATAAATGAAATACAAATAGAATGGGCACAATGTTTGAACAAGAATGAAGCTTTGAAACCTAGGTTTTGGGAACATGTGATTGCTCCCAAGCTAATGTGATATGAAATGCAAATAAAATAGAATGACAACAATAAGAACAAGATGCAAACAAAGATGAAACAATATGCAAAATACAAGCAATTTGAAGCCCTAGGACTTGGGGATGAATAACCATCGCAAAATTTTACTAGACCAAATTCGCATCCTATAGATTACTAAGTGCAGATTCAATAATAGAAAGGAAATTAGACGTAGAGCACCTGACAAGAAAAAATAGATTTTTTTCCGAATCTATGCCCTATAGCAGATGGGGCATGGATTTAGTTAGAAGGGTTTAAAGCCCAAAGTAGAGAAGAAAAAATAACTAAAATATAGAACATAATGATTAAAGAGATAAATGAATACAAAGGAACAACTTGATGAGCTTGTGGAAGAAACAAGAGAAAAGGTGGAAGACCTCTTCTCTTTCAAGAAGACAAGTTGTCATCAAGGATTTCTCCACTTGTAAATCACAAGGAACACACCAACAACATAACACCAAAGCACCAAGAGCACTAGAATATTGCACAAGAAGCCAAAAGAATTCTTATTTTGCATGAAATTTCTTAGATTGCTAGTTGAGTAACTGGGGGTATTTGGAAAAAACAGGATCCAATACCTTTATTTTAGAGGTCTAAAAGGTGGGAAGATGAAAGTTAGCCTTGATTAAGCTGATGCCAAAAAAGGCTCAACTTAGAATTTAGGTTTTTTCAAGAAAAACCCTAAATTTACCTAATTTGTGTTCTGTAATTTATCGAGCACAAATACGTTCAAGGTTAAGAAAAGTAAGGAAAAACATAAGGAAAAGGGGCAAAACTTGCTCCTAGAAAGTTTGAGATCCTGCCAAAGGAACCTAAGGAAAATGAATCATTTGAGTGGGTCAATTTTTCGTGTTTACAGGTATTAATATCTAGCTTGGTTGGTTAGTGTGGCCTCATGGTGCAAGGATCTTATGGTTTGGCTTATGGTGGGGATTTTTTCCTAGTAATATTCTTAGAAGTCCTCTAGAATTAGTAGCTTGGTAGATGGTGGGGACCTCATGTCCCCTTATCTCTTTCTTCTTCAGTCAGTTCAGAATAGTAGTCCTTCTCAAAATCATCCTATTTGGAAAGATTTTCCTGGTGTAGTGAATTTTCACTATAGTTCCTATTTGGAAAAGTCCTCCCTATAATTTACAATAATAGAGAGGATAAAGATAAATTTATGAAAGGAAACCCTTAGTACTATAGGGAGGTGGGGTTTAGTACTAAGAATTTGATAACTTTCCACTAAAATGGGCTTATCTCCATGATTTACAAAAAAAATATGGAGGGTTGACTACTTATGGGAAATTGAAGATACTTTGAAAAAGTACATTTGCTTTACCATAATGATAATGGAAATATATAAGCACTTGTCCTAGCATCTAAATTTACACTTCGTAGATCCATCACTATTAGCACTCTAATGGGATCCTTCTTACCACATTTGTAGTATGAGTTCCTTAAAACTCAGTAAATATAACAAGCTACTAAAAAATACTTATGGAAACTTTACTAAAAAATTAGTATTACGACAATATTTATAGGATAGAAAGAAGAAAGTATGAAAGGCCAAAGTTCATACCCTCTTAGAATATAGATAATGGAAGGAAAAACGCCAAGATCATTTCCTCAATCTAAATGAAAATATCATCATTGAGTCTATGGAGAAACCAATTATCATTAAAATACAAATGGTGACCCAAGAGGTAAGACTTACATAATTACCCAAGGAGCTAGATAAAGAAGCCCAAGTAGGAGTAAATACCTACATTAACTACTATAATAGTGCCACTGACTACCAACCGACTAATCAACATACCTCTTGGACATCCTTCTCAAACATGAAAAAATATGACAAGCACTATCTCTCTATAAACTAAGGATGGTAGTGGATCATAAGAACAATAAGGATTACATAAAATATTTTTTCCATCTGGACCAAAACTAACCTCAACATTGAAAAAATGATTGGATGACATAGATAAGAGAACTCAACATCAACAAAAATGGTAACAAATACTTAGGATGGAGATAGTTCATTTGACCAATTCAATAGAACTACTAGAGTAATCCCACTAGTTATCCAGTGTGTAGATCAACTCGTAATGTAATTAAAATTCAAAAAATACACCACCAAAGGGTACAACTAATTTAGGAATGATATCTAAAAAGAAAGGCCAAATTTTAGAAGCAATAAAAGGATACAATGAGCCCCTTGAGGTTGTTGACTCTAACAAACCATTTTAGATCCATGACCTTCTATACTCTAAGCTACTGAAAATACCCCACAAGAATAATAAGGATATAATCCTTGAAAATCAGGTGACTAGCTACCTCTAATAAATAATATCTAGTTGGTAACCACATATCATATTCATGCCCATAGATATTGTTTAATTTGTGCTCTGATTCATGGCCAAGAGCTAACATTGTGCAATGTATTAGATAGTTCTAAGGGTATTTCACTGTGTAATGTATTTATTCCTTTATAATATTTTATTATGTAAGCCCTGTTGGACATTTTGAGTAGATTAGTTATCATTGATGTCAAGAGTGAGTGGTCATTGATGTCAAGCTTTCAGCACCAGTTAGTGGCAGTTTCAGTGGGTAGCATCAGTTTCAGATTCTCCAATAAATGCAAAAGGATAGTCCACCTTCAGTTAATCAAGACCCGATTCCAGGCAGTAAAATGAGGTCAAAAGGGCAAAGAAGAGGCCCAGGAAAATAATATTATAATAATTGATTATAATATTAAAAAGGAAATTTAAATTAATTATGAATTAATTAATATAATTTTATTATAAATTAATTTATTAATTAATTAAATTAACTTTCATGTTACTTGAGTTAATCTTAATTTAATTATAAATTAATTTTTATAAACCCTAAAAGGGTTATAAAGTTAAATTTATAAATTGAATTATTAAATTTGATTTGAGTGCCAATGTTTTATGCAAATAAGACATCAAGTATATATAGGCAAAACCTTTGCCTTAAGAAAACTCCCCATGCTTTTGAAAAAATCGAATGCCTATGTTATATTGCGTGCAAAAAGTACACAATGCTTTTTATGTTGAAAAACCCTTGACGGTAGAAGAAAGAACAAGTAGGAGCTAGGCTCATTTCACCCTGCACATGCGCCGCATAGCACAGCTGGCGACAACGGAAGGTGTTAAGACATTTGCTAGCAAGGAGGACGCAGGATTGAATCCTACGGGGTTCACATTTTGTAAGAAAGGAAGTCATCATTTTGAAAGCGGTGCCAATGAGGAATAAAGGAAGGCAATCACCTTCCCCTCCTCGTGGGAGCGCCTGGCTTATGTGGTGGGCTAGCACATTGGTAAGGCACTCGGTGGAGAGGTTTCAGGTTCAAAACCCACCAAGGCCCTTTTGTTGGTTGAAACAAAGGTATGCATTGATGATTATTAGGTTTGTCACTTTGTTTTCAAATGTGCTAAGGTTGAAGTAAATAAAAATATTTATTTATGTGCCAAGGTTGGAAAATGAATGTTTGATGGTTTATAAGATTTAATTTTTACCCAAGTTTGATATTGGTTGTTAAGTGTTTTGAGGGAGATAAAAGGGTAGGCAATTATTATTTCTGAAGATTTATTTTGAAAGTTTGATTTATTAATTGAAGATTATAAGGAGCATCTTTAGTGATTATTTTTATATGTAATTTGATGATTGCTAATTTCAAGGAGTAATAAGGTGTATTTGGGATTGATTATTTTTGTGTTTGAGAAATATTTTGAAAGAGTTAGTGTGATATTTTGTCATCTAACCATTGAAATTGGCAAAGAAGGAAATTGTGATTAAGACAGGTTTTTCCTAAGGGCACTTCTACATCAAACAAAAGGTATGGGCACATCTTCCTAGTGAGTGATTGTTGAATGTTGTGAATGCAAAGTTGGAGTGAAAAGGATTGTTTGGTAAACAGTGTTGAGTATGCTTTGAATTAAAGCTTCAAGGTTTTTCTGGAATAAATATTTGTTGATAAAACCTTGTTTTATAAGCATTGTTGTTGAAGTGATTAAGTTGAGTGAACTTGAACTAGGGTTTGCAAAGATCATGAGTATCATTGTTATGTGAAATTGTTTTATAAGCATTGTTGTTGAAGTGATTGGTTGAGTGAAGAACTTGAACTAGGGTTTGCAAAGATCATGAGTATCATTGTTATGTGAGATTGATTGATAAGCATTGTTGGAAACATTTGAGTGAGTGTTCATATGCTTGGACTAGGGTTTGTGAGCAAAAACTAGTTCATTGAGTAATTGGTTAAGTAGAGTTGGTTAAGCCTATTCAAGTGGATGTGTTGATGTGATAGTTCAATTTCTATGAAAAAATTGTTCTATATTATGAATTAAGTCGAGAAAGTGATTGAGAGTTTGTGAGTGTGAAGCATATTGAGTTTCTAACAATTCTCTATATGTTTCTAAAAGAGTGAGTGAAAGTGATTGAGCATTGAGGTGAATGTAAAGCATTTTGAGTCTCTAATAATTCTATATATGTTTCTAAAAGAGTGATTGAAAGTAATTGAGCATTGTGGTGAATGTGAAGCATATTGAGTCTCTAACAAATCTCCTTATGTTTCTATGAGATTGGACAAGTTCTAGTGTGGAATTTTTGAGTAGATTTGAGGTAAGTCTTTGATAAGACTTGTGGACAGATTTGTGTGAGATTTTATGGAAGCTTACAATACAAATTGAGAGAATATTTGGATAAGTTCTAGTGAGAACTTGTTGAGCAGATTTGGACAAGTTCTAGTGAGAACTTATTGAGTAGATTGGACAAGTTCTAAAGAGGACTTGTGGGCAAATTGGTGTGAGCTTTTGTAGAAGCTTACAAGGCAGATTTGACACAAGTCTTTGAGAAGACTTGAAAGCAGAATTGATTGATTGATTTGTTCAAATATTGAATTAAGGTTTGGGGCAGATCTAGCAGTATTGATTTGAGGTTGATTCAAGCTTTGTGTTAAGGCTTGAGGACAGATATTGAGGACATATTTGTGCTAGACCTAAGGACTATATTTAGTGTAGATTAGAGGAAAAATATTGAGGATAGATTTGTTCTAGATCAAAGGACTATGTTTAGTGCAAATCAAAGGACATATATTGAGGATACATTTGTGCTAGACCAAAAGACTATATTTAATACAAATTAGAGGATAGAGTTTGGTGCAGATTTAAGGACAAGTTTGTTCCATACCAAAGACAAAGATTGAGCAGATTTGTGCTAGATTGAAGGAGTGTGTTTAGTACATATTTGGGATAGATATTTGAAGGTGATAAAGTATAGAGGATGACAGTCTCCAATGGATAGAGATCCATTAGCCAAGGTAGTGAGGATAGGTGTCTTCAGTGGATAGAGATCCATTAGCCAAAGAAGTGGGGGTAGCAGTTCTTCTAGAAGATTACCAATCAGAGCTAAGAAGAAAGGAGTTATCTTGTGGATAGAGATCTACAAACTTGATTAGGGTATTTGTGTCTCCTTTGGACATAGGTCCATAAAAATTTTAATAGGGAAAGTATTCCCAAGAGATTGATTGAGAAAATTTTAGTAAAAGATTCTCTGTGGAGTAGCCTACATTGGGTGAACCACGTTAAATTGGTGTCTCTATTGTATGTGGTGATTTGTGCATTGCTTTGATTATTGCTGTTGATACTTCTATCTATACATTGCATAATATTGATTGGGAAAGAAAAGTAAAAAGTGGTCTTATACCTGTTCACCCCCCTCTCAGTATAAGCTTGTGTTCTTCAAGCCCAATGGTCCATGGTTAACCTTGTTCTGATTAAACCTTATTTAATATTCATAATTAACCTAAATCCCACTTGTTATGTTGGATTAGGTTAATACTTATGATGTAATTTGGGATTTTGGTATTGCTATAAATGCCCCCATCACACTCCTAATTTCTCATCAAAGTGATGTGCAATATTATTTATGGTGCTTATGATTGCCCCTATTTATTTCATCTCTTTCACTTTCTATATAAGATCTTAGTGTATGTTTTACTTTAGTTTTGTCTTGAAAATAATTATGAATTCTATCATGGTATCAGAGTGGGTATGGAGCATTATCTCTTGGTCAAGTAGGAAGATAGCTTGGTGTCTCCAATTTTCTTCCAAAATTTGGGACAAATTATCCTTAGATTTTCATAAAAATTTTTGTAGAAAAAATCAAATGGAAGCTCTTCTCCAGGTTTTATTTTCTTTGTCAAATATTTCAAAGAATATGTGTCATACCCATTTACTTGCATAATCGAGTTTCAATGATCCTTCATCACTTTTTGGCTACAACTTAAAATGGATAAATTATGAGAAAATTTTAAATTCTAATGTCCTTGGTTTCCCATGTGTACGATCAATAGGCTTGTACGCATGGGGGCCATCTTCATTATTTTGAAGATACCTTTGTAAATACATTCATTGGACCCAATGTGGTGGATAGACAAGGGTATCTTTGGGAATTTTATCTATGTGATATGAGTTTGAGTCATGACTAATATTCGGTTGCTTAGAATGCTCCAAAATTGGTTTATTTCCAATTTGGGTTGGTTGGTACACCATTACCTTTTGCTTTAAATTGGTTGATCATGGATTGGCTAGGTAAAGTGATGAAGGGATATTGTGAGGGCTTAGGTAAATTTTTGATTCCTGACCTGATCCCTTTGTCATATTATATAAATATATAGAGGATCTTTGTCTATGGGCTCAATCTCACTATATTAGCATTAAGACCTGGTTAGTTGGATATGGTGAGGCAACCAAAACTTTTGCTAGAAATCAGGTGCATGTTTAATTTTCTTCATTATTTATTACTTTAGATTATTCAATTATTGAACTCTTAAAGTCTTGTACATCAATTCTTGGAAAACATATTGTTGTTAGGCCAACGAAGACTCGAAATTATATCTTGTTGGCACCAATCGATGAAGAAATATTTATGGCTTATGTGGGGATTTCATGCACCATGTTTTTTTATTATTTAATTAGTCTCCACCAATCATAATTATATAAGTACAAAAACCATAGTAGTCTAGAGTAGATAAATTGACAGATATTCAATGGGTAACATCAACAAATCACAGACAACCATGTAGAAGTAGGCAATTGGCTATCTATTTTCTAAGGTTTGGAGACTTAATTTTTAATTTTTACGATTCATAAGGGAAAATATTCTAGAGGCCATAAATTTTGCATACAAAAGTGTTTTGAGCCTTTTTTTCAAATGACATGAATTTTTGATCTCTAAGCTTTGGTGGCATCAATTCATGGACCTACTATGGTGTTAGGGATCAAATTTTATAAGATGAACCACAAAAATCTAGTTAATCACCTTAACAAAATTATTTATAGTATTTGGTCAACTCATGTGAATGGCCTGCTATGAAATAAGAACTCATGGTGCATTTTATAGGAGGATAAAGTAGTTGATCTTGATTACGAAGCTCAACATCAAAAGGTAAAATATGATCTATTTTTATTTTCCTTGTTGATTGAATCATAGTTGCTTTTCTATATCAAAGAAGATAATGACCCTAGCAAGGTATGGTCAAAGTTGCATAAAATTATTGGAAAGGTTAATACTTTTGAAGTAAATCACTTGGAATTAGATCTTTCTTCTCTTAAGCTAGCTAAGTTTGGTAACACTAAGGACTATATTGTGAGATTCAAGGCTTTAAGGGCAAATATTGCATCTTTTGGAGGAAAAAAAAAAAAGATGTAAAATGCATTAAGATTTTCCTTTATAATCTCTCTCCCTTATTTTAGACGTTGAACCTAATGGATTATATAATTACTATGTTATTGGATTCCCAAAACACTCTTACTCTTGATCAATATTTTCTCATAATTCACTTTTAGGTTGTAATGTGTATTTGTGGTGTTGTGTCTCCTCAAATAGGATCACACAAAGGAATTCTAATCTAATGAGGCTAAGAATCGGGATCCCATAGTTAAGGCTAAGTATCTAAAGAAATCAAATACCAATTGTAGATACTATAAAAGGGAGGGACATCCTATGAAGAACTATTTACTAAAGATACAAAAGTTTGAAGCTAAATTCTTGAAGCAAGGTGTCTTTTAGATGATTAAGGAGATTCTGATAGATCTTCCTCAATTGCAAAGGCTCATTAGAGCATCCATTATGGGGGGAAGATATTATTTTCACTAATGACTTCTCTCCTTGTACATTTATTTTAAATTATGAGGGCATTGTATTTATAATCTAAATCATGGCCAAGAGCCAATATTGTCCAGTGTATTGGATAGGCCTAAGGGCATTTCATTATGCAATATATTATTTTTTTGTAATACTTAATTATGTAATACCAATGGGCCATGGGTAACATTTTTATAGTTAAACCTTATTTAATATTTACAATTAACCTAAATCCCACTTGTTATGTTGACTTAGGTTAAACTTTATGATGCAATTTGAGGTTTTTTTTATTGCTATAAATACCCCCTCACACTCCTCATTTATTATTAGTGTTGGTGTTGAACAATATTATCTACAGATAGTGATTATTTATGGTGCCTATGGGCACCCTAATATATTTCATCTATTTTTCTTATTGTATAAGATTTGAATGTACGTTTTGCTTCTATTTATTTCTAGAAAGCATTGTGAATTATGTTAGATATTGTGTCTTCAAGAGATCAATAATAATGAAAACAAACTAACTAAATGGAATGGTAGAAAATATAAGGGATGAAGAACTAATAATAATTACACATATAGTTTCAATGAGACTAACCAAACAATGGAGGCCCTCATTTTTAGTAATTTCATGAGAATCTAAGAGTTGTTGGAGTACAACACATTTTAAGAGTTACTCTCAAGATATGTAAGTCACAGTGGTGAATATTTATAGATCGTGCATGCCTATTTCAAATATTTAGGTGTGGAATTAATTGAATATTTTTTAGAAATTCATAAAATATAACTTATCATTCTCAAAAGTTATTTTAATGCTATAATTTATGATGTGAATATAAATAGCCTCCATTTTTTGAATTTAAAATTGGCCATAGTTCGTGCCCTTAAATAGGATCGAAAGGGAAAGTGGTAAAATCACAGGGGACAAGATCCTTTACACACAAGAATAAAAGATGCCAATCGAGAGCCAGCTGGATGCCCATCTTGGTTCTTTAGAATGCTCCAACTTATCATTAGCAAGGAGAATTTCTTAGGGTGAAGGTGGAGGCCTCGAGGGTGGTAGCTTCTAGTGATTAGTAATATTCATTAATTTTGCACAAGATAAGTGAAAGAAAAAAATTATTACATAAAAGAGGAGAAATAAAATCATCATTATGTTGGATGGGCCTCTGGTTTATGTGCACTTAAGGCACAAAGTATCAAATCTTACACTTGTAATGATAATTTTATCAATGATCATACTGTTGGCAACTTGAGTTATTTTATGTTGTCATTGATGTCACATGAATCATTGATGTCATATGGATCACATTGAGTTTTGATGGGCAAATGATATCTTGGAAAGCATGGATAAAATCAAGGTTTTTGTGAAAACCAAGGCAGGAAAAATAAAAGGTTTTATTTAAAACCATGGATGGTAGATTTGAAATGAGTTTTTCTTAAAACCTAGGTTGGCCTTTTGTTTCATTGAAAAAGGTGCCCCGATGATGGAGATATTTAATTTTAAATATTTAGTTTAAATTTTAATTATTTAAAATTAAAATTAAAGTTAGCACCGATGTCTAAAGAAAGAGGGAAAATCAATAATGCACCGACATCATCAAAAATGAGGAGAAGACTATATAAAGGGGGATCCTAAGGTTCATTTGAAATTAATCCTTGCTCATGTTAATCGTTGGCTAGCATCCGAAGAGAGCTCGTGCGAAAATCATTTTGAAAAGGGAGACAATGAATAAATCCAAGGTTGGTCGAAAGCCCAAGATATTATGGGTAGAGTGGTGCATTGGCAATTGGCTTTTTGTTAAGGTGTGTGGTAGCGCTTTACGTCAAGGTTCGAATCTCCTTGAATGCATTTGAAGGCATTGGAAGGAAAGCGCTCGAAGCACTTTTGGTTTGCATGGAAGGGAGGAAGGACTTAAGGCATGCCATGCCTTTTACTTTCAAATGAGTGGCTAGCTCGTGTGGAAACCTTAGCCGCGGCTAAGGCACTCATGGTGTGTGCAAGTTGGGGGTTCGAATCCCCTTGAGGAGGTAATTACGTTTTGCTCTAATTAATTTCATTGATGCCCTAGGATAGGAGTTATAAGGTGGTTAAGGAATAATTAAAGTTTTTAATTAAACTTTATTTTTATAAGGGCTGTGATTAGAGGTGGATGATTTGTTGATTTATTTTGATATTCATGAAATTAAAAATTAAGATTTAGGAGAAATAATGAGTTGTTATAAAATATTTTTGAGAGCCTTATTGATTATTATTTTTGATAAGGGTTTTATTAAAAAGGACTTTGGTGGATGTGTTTATTAAGTTGGAGTAAAAAGGTGTAAATTGAGTTATGCTTATCTTGTGATTATTATTTGAATTCCACTAACACTTATTGAGATTGGAAAGGAAAGTTGTGTTTAGTGTGGCAGATTTTGTGGATAACTTCTTGGTATAAAAAAGGTATGGGCACATTCTCCTATGGATTGTTTATGGTGGTTGATTTCTGAAATATCATTGGAGTGAAAAGGATTGATTGTGGTTTCCTTTTCGAAAGTGGTTGGTTGAATGCTTCAAGGTTTTTTTATTTGAGAGTTGTGTTTAAACCTTGTTTTATAAGCATAGTTGTTGAAGCCCATTGGTTTTGAAAAGACTTGAAAAGAACATGAGTATCATTGTTATGTGAGATTTATGGTTGAGCATTTTTGGAAACATTTGAGTTGGTTGATACATGCTTGGACTAGGGTTTTTGTGAGAAAGAGTAGTCCCTTGTGGCGATTTGCGATTGGTCAAGTTACATGAAACACACTATTCCATAATTCTGATTTGAGTTGAGATTGAGATTAGAACATATTGAGTCTCTAACAATTCTCTTTATGCTTCTATGAGTTGACTTGAGTTGAGTTGAGATTGATTTGAGTTGAGTTGAGTTGAGATTGAGATTAGAACATATTGAGTCTCTAACAATTCTCTTTATGCTTCTATGAGTTGACTTGAGTTGAGTTGAGATTGATTTGAGTTGAGTTGAGTTGAGATTGAGATTAGAACATATTGAGGTGATTGGTCAAGTTACATGAAAAAAACTATTCCATAATTCTGATTTGAGTTGAGATTGAAATTAGAACATATTGAGTCTCTAACAATTATCTTTATGCTTCTATGAGTTTATTTGAGTTGAGTTGAGTTGAGATCATTGTGGATCATTGTTGTCATCCATTGAAGAGTACATTGCCATTCATTATTGAGTTCATCTTTGAGCTTTGCCTTGATAGATTTGTGGATGATATTTGAGTGCTACTTGTGCATGATTGATTGAGCCTTTGAGAAGGCCTTTGTGGACAGTTTTGGGACAACCTTTGTCAATAGTTTTGGGACAGCTTTGTGGACAGTTTTGGGACAGCTTTGTGGACAACTTTGGACAGCTTTGTGGACAGTTTTGGGACAACTTTGTGGATAGTTTTGGGATAGCTTTATGGAAAGTTTTGGGACAACTTTGTAGATAGCTTTGTGGGAAATTTTGGGACAGATTTGTGGACATATTTGAGCAAGTTCTTGGAGAGCTTGCTAGAGCAGATTTGGGCAAGTTCTTGGTGAGCTTGCTAGAGAATATTTGGCCAAGTTCTTGGTGAGCTTGTTAGAGCAGTTTTGGACAAGTTCTGTGTGAGCTTGTTATTCAGTTTTGGACAAGTTCTATGTGAACTTGTTATTCAATTTTGGACAAGTTCTGTGTGAGCTTTTTATTCATATTTGGACAAGTTCTGTGTGAACTTGTTATTGCCTAGCTTTGAGTAGATCAAAGAAATCATTGTATTGGATAAAATACTTATTTATGTGTGAAATATTATAAGGAGATTATCTGGTGGAGTACCCCACATTTTTTGGAGTAATATTCCATTCTTTGGGATATTTACCCTTTTACTCCACTAGGTAAAATAGGTAGTATATTGCATTATACTACATAGATTATTATATTTACTTTTTACTACATACCATGAGATATTTACTGTTCTAAATATCTACTAGTTAACCTAGAGTAAATACCTAAATATCCTAAGTCAGATATTTAGGTTAGTTGTTTAGTTAGAACTCTCTACCTAGGTTAGTGGTTAGCTACACGTTTCTCTTAACGTGTATTGTTAGCGCATTATTTGCAAAGGTTGTTTTATGTAATCTATATAAACTAGATTAATTTTCCTAAGCTAAGTTAGTCGTTAATATATCAAATTATTTGCTTTGCATATTTGGAGTGCTTTTATTAACTACATTGGCATCAGAGCCACTTGTGGAATGAGACCTACGAAGCTGTATCGAGGGGCACAAATCTTGATATGGGACCCCATTAACCTGCTACTCGAAATGGATCTCAAGGTGGATCCTGAGCAGCAAGGCCCGTAGGTGCATAGACCTACGTGGAGTAGAGCCCATGTCACCAAGCGGCCATGGGAGAGGGCCTGTAGACCCATAGTCATCGAGCAACCATGGGAGAGGGTCCGTAGGCCCACACAGATTTGACAGTAGGTGGCTATCAGACCTATTCGGTAGCTAGCAGCTCCTTGATCTAATGACTGAGGGTAGATGACCCTCATAAATTGATGACCAGAGTCTACACTCTGATGATCGGCCATCGAGTAACTGATCGCCCTCTCAGGTGATCGATAAGAAGGCCAACATGCCCTTCTAACTATCGACGATCAAGATCTAAGAGGGCAAGCAACCCTATGATCTTCGATGATCGTAGACTAAGAGTCAGGGCAAGAGCACCCTGAATCAAGACCCAGATCACCACGTGGTGACCTAGTTGACCACCACATGAGGGTAGCAGCGCCCTCCATGGGAGGACACGTGGCATAACCAGCGGATACCTGACGGTTGAGTTGGGTGATAGACCTAAAGATATGACACGTAGATGGACTAACACTGGACGAGAGACATGAGGGCATGACCTATGAGGTGATTGGACTGACGACCTGGACACCTGGTGGCAAAAAAATCAAGGTAGGTAGACCTAATGTGGCTGACTGTGATTGGCTGTGTGACGTGGCATTGTGGGATTCATAGTTTGGGCGACAAAAGGGGGGGTTGTGATTACCCGAAGGCAATCACGTACAAAGGGGGTGGAAATCAATTTATCCCCTTGAGTATGCAGCATCGCGTTGCATGTGGGATTAATTCCCACTAGCTTTAAAAAAAAAATTTAGCCAAAGGATCGGCTAGAAATAGGAGATAATATCTCCTATCACCGTCGGGCTAGCTAGCCCGATCGGTGACTAGCCCAAACGCTAAGGCTCTGCTCGATGGGAGGTTGGGAGCTCGACTCTCGTCGGGCACTAATGCCTTTGTTTTGCTAAGAGGGTAGACAATAAAATTTTGCTCCACGGAGCAATAAAAGGAAACCAAAGGTAATAATTTTTTTTGCATATAATCATTTAATTAAATTTTTTTTTATATATATTTTTTAATAATTTAAATTTAAATAATATATTTTTTTAAATCAATTTCTATTAAACCTTTAAATTGATTTATTTAAAGCATTTATTTTAGTTTTTATTATTAATTAAAATTATTTAATTAAACTTTCTTTAAATTTTGTAAATTAAAATTAAAGAAATAAATTTTTTTTTGCAACTTTCAAATTCAAAGGTGCTTGTGTTTTCTCACAAAATGAAGATATCAGACATAGCAAGAGCACATTTTTTGTTGCAAATTAGAAAACTCTTCTCAAACCTTGTTAATTAAGCATACAAAAGAGAGGATCAAACTTGAATTCTTTCTTGCAAATTGGAAAACAAGGAAACTTAAAAACTTGCAAAACATCAAAATTGAAAGTGTGCATTTGTTTTCTCAAAAGGGGGATATAAGACATAAAATTGCACATATTTTTTTTGCAAACTTGAGAAGAACTTGAAACCTTGGGTCCATCAAAACCAAGTCGTTTGTCGACTGGTTTGGAAGCATTTCAAACGCGGGTCGTGTGTCGACTTGTCTTGGAAGGAGTGCTCGAGTTGTTAATTTTACAAAATAGAGGGGGGAAGACAACATCGTACTTCTTTTGCAAAATTGTAAAACAAAGTAGGAGACATAAAAATATAATTTTTTTGCACAACACACATTAATATTTTGTTGTAAAAATTAAAAAGGTGCATTTTCAATTTTACTCGACACCTTCATTGGCAAATTAGGTGCATTTTCGATTGCATCCGACACCTAGGTAATACAAATTTTGTGGGTATTCTTGTTTGATTATTGCATTATTTTTTTTGCAATTATAAGTCATAGAATCAAGAACACAATAAACCCCAAAATTTCATAAATTTGTGTAAATCCTTGCACAGATTTAAAGCCAAAATTCACTTGATATTATCTCCTAAATAAAAAAAACCGTAATTCACTCTTATTTTTTTGGCTTAATTTACTCAAACTTTTCATCCTTATTGAAGGGTGTTAAGACATGTGCCATTAAATATCTGTTTGAGTGAATTATATTTTGGTACTATTTTAGGGTATGTCAAAAGAAAGAACAAGTTTTTTGAAAATAAGGAACCTTAAAAGTTGCAATCCTTTGCACTAAGGGGGGATAATTCCTTTCTTCCTTCAAACATAGATTTTGATAAGAGGGAAATAAAACTTGTAAAGGCAATCATAAAAGTAGAAGTCATCAACATCATACCTTTTTATTTTAGGCTTCATAATAGCAACCATGCTTGAAGTACTTGCAATAAGGAAGGACAAATTGGTGAACTTTTTTGATAAAATTAGCTAGAAAACATAGTTTTGCACAACTTGTAAAAATGACAACCAAGACACCATTCCATGTTGGTTTCAAAACAAGCAAAACTAAAATGGCAAAGACACATCACAAAAGCCATGTTTCTAGTGAAGTGTCTCATTCTGATTCTGATTCTGGTTCAAATACAACAGTGGGAGTGCTCATTGTTAAAACAGTATTGTAGAGGGAAAACACATGTGTCACCTTGAGCAAACACCATTTCCTTTCTCTTTTTTTAGGCTTCATATATAACATAAGTTTTTGTTTGAATTACTTGTAATAAAGGGGTGTTTGTACCTCTTTTTAGGCTTCATAAAATAGAAAAATCTCATTGTTTGAAGTTCTTGTAACAAAAGGAGGGAATTTTCTGGTGTAAAATTTCCTAGGAGACAATCTTTGTAAAAAAATCCTTCACAAAAACTCTTGAGTTGCACATATTTTGCAATTAAAGGGGGGATATACATTTATTTTCTTCACAATTTTTGTAAAAAGAAAAGAATACTTATAAGGGTGCATTTTCGGCAGCGACCGACACCTTAGTCATACTTATTTCAAAAATTAATTACATGTTTTGCAACGATAAGGGGGGAACTTATAAGGGTTTTTGGCAGCGAACGACACCTTAGCTACCTTATCTTTTGCAAACTCATATTGTAAATGAATAAACTTCATATGAAGTTATCTATTCTACTACACCTAGCGATTTTAGTGGCTGGTTACCCATGCAATTTGGTTGGATGAAGTGATTACTATAAGGACATTCGTTGATGTGAAGACAAAGTGAGGAATGACCCACTTTTTTCTTAGAAGTATCCAGAGTACTGTGACAGAGCAAGAACGAGCAGATCGACATTTTTTTTACTGTATTGGAACACTTATATACATTATCCAAATAATGTAATAAGGGGGGATGTTAGAGTAATATTCCATTCTTTGGGATATTTACCCTTTTAATCCACTAGGTAAAATAGGTAGTATATTGCATTATACTACATAGATTATTACATTTAATTTTTACTACATACCATGAGATATTTACTGTTCTAAATATCTATTGGTTAACCTAGAGTAAATACCTAAATATCCTAAGTCAGATATTTAGGTTAGTTGTTTAGTTAGAACTCTCTACCTAGGTTAGTGGTTAGCTACACGTTTCTCTTAACGTGTATTGTTAGCGCATTATTTGCAAAGGTTGTTTTATGTAATCTATATAAACTAGCTTAATTTTCCTAAGCTAAGTTAGTTGTTAATATATCAAATTATTTGCTTTGCATATTTGGAGTGCTTTTATTAACTACAACATTGGGGGAACCACGTTAAATATTGTGTCTCAATTGTGTGTGGTGACTTGTGCTCTTGCTTAATACTGCTATCTGAGTTATTAATGCACACTGCTATATTTGGTTATTGCAATTAAGGACATTAATTGATATTGATTTGGAAAGAAAGTAAAAAGTGATCTTATATTGTTCACCCCCCTCTTTGTATAATCTTGTGTTCTTCAATTGGTATTAGAGCGGGTTCCTTCAAAAAATCTAACTTGAGGGAAGATTATACAAGAACACAGATGGCTTCACATAATGGATCATCTACAAATAAGGCTCCATTATTTGATGGTAACAATTATGCTTTCTGGAGCATGAGGATGAAGAACTACTTGATATCACAAGGATATGAGGTATGGAAAATGGTTGAAAAAGAGTATAGGGTTTAAGGTGATCCCAAGGCAGATAAGACTATCAGGAAATTGGTTGAGATCAATGCAAGAGAAATGAATTGTATTTTGAGTGGGCTTCATGAGATAGATTTTGCAAAGGTCATGGTATGTAATTCAGCTAATGATATGTGGACCAAGTTGCAGAATACTTATGAAGGAGATTCCAAGGTAAAGTTGGCAAAACTACAAACTCATAGAAAAAGATTTGAGGAATTGAAAATGGAAGATTCTGAAGATATTGTAAAGTTTTTACTTCATGTTGATGAGATTACTAACACCATGAGAGGCCTAGGTTTTATGATGAAAGAATTAGAAGATACTCAAAAGGTTTTGAGATCACTTCCCATGAAATATGATTCTAATATTTTAGAAATAGAAGAGACAATGGATATCAACAAGCTAACAATGGAATAATTGCAAGGTACTCTCACAAATTATGAGATGAGGGTAAGTAAGCATCAGGTTACAATAAAATATATTGCATTCAAGGCTTCAGAGAAAGAGAAAGGGAAAGTTTTAGAAACAAGTAGAGGTTCAGATAATGATGAGGAAGCTAACTTCATCAAAAGGAATAAGGACTCAAAGAATTTCAGGGATATAAGGAAAGTCAGATGCTACAAGTGTGGTGATCTTGGTCACTATGCATACAAGTGTCCACATGAAGAAAACAATGATGATGAAAAATAGGGTCAAAGAAGAAAAGAATATGGAAAGCATAAGCATGACAAAGATGATAGATACAAGAAAAATAGGTATGAGAAGAAGAAAAATTTTTGTAAGGCAAAGAAATCTTACTACATTGTAGAAGCAAGTGATAGCTCATATCATAGTGATAGAGACAAATAATATGATGAAAATGAAGAACATCTATTCCTAGGAATAGAAGGTGAAAGAGAGTAGTGCTTTGTGTGTGGTCAAAGAGATCACAAATCAGGATATTGCAATGGTTTTAGTGATAGTGAAGATGAGATGACACATCAAGGAAACAAGCATGGTCAAAGAAATATTGAGAGTTTGTTTGCTATAGAAGATTATAATGGTCTCAATGACAATGAAAACAAAGAAGTCTCACTTTTGGTTATAGAAAAGGAAGAGGATGAGCCAAGTAAACAAAAATCAGAAATCAAAAGGCTAAAAGAAGAATACATGAATCTTGAAAAAAAGATTCGAACAGATGTCAAAATCAGAGAAGAACTACTTCAAACAATCAGTAATCTTAGATAAGAGCTTCAAAATGCAAAAAGGATAGAAGAAAGGATGAATAAAGAACTAAGGGTAACCACGACAAGACATGATACATTAGATGAAAATGTTCAAAAAGGAGTGGAAACTTATTTTAAGGTTGTATCTTACTTCCAAGAAAAATCACACTCAAAAGGAAAGGAAGTTCTAAAAGATGAAAGCAAGGAAGCACCTAATATTTGTGAGGAAAGTTCCAAAGTTCATATGGCTCCAAATATTCAGTTTGATTCTTGTTTTGAGAGAGGTGAATCAAGCTCAAAGGGAAAAGAAATTCTTGAAGAGAAAATCAAGGAAGAAACTAAGGAAGAAGTTTTAGATGCTACAAAGAAGGTTCAAGGATGCAATGCACAAGTTGAAAATGATCATAAGGATAATGGTCAAGAAAGGTATGAGGAACCAAGGCATGAACAAAGGGCTTTTCAAGGACATTGTTTTTCTTGTAATGGATTTGGACACAGGGCTATACATTGCAGGATCCATGGATCAAAGAAGTTTGATTTTTGCTAGAAGAAACCTCAAAGGAAGAAGGTATGGTTTTCAGGGACATTGCTTCTCATGTAATAGGATTGGTCATAGAGATTTTCAGTGCAAAGGAAATGAGCAACATGGTTTTGGTTTTAGAGCTTCACAATTCAGAAGTCATGGTCATAATGGTCATGAAAATAGAGCTTCACAATACAGGGTTCAGGAAAGGAATGGATATGGAAATTATTTTAAGAATGAATTCAGGACATGGGCACCATCCAAAGGCTACAATATCAAGTGTTTTAATTGCAATAACTTTGGGCATATTTCAAAATGGTGTAGGACTCAATTCCAAATAGGTTCAAGGCAAGAAGGTCAAACAGGTTCAAGGCAAGAAGGTCAAACAAGTTCAAGGCAAGAAGATCAAGTAATTCATCAAGAGAAGGATATCAAAAAAACATGGAAGGAAGTTGATAGAGGAAATAAACAATGTGATATGGGAGTAAAAGTACTCCCACCCCAAAATTAATCACCTCAAAAGAGAAGGTGGTGAGGGGGCTATGCTTAAGAGTCATATATTTTAGCCCCATAGGTGTCCCTTTTGCCATTGATGTCAAAGGGGGAGATATTTGAGTAAGGGGGAGAGCATTGAGTTAGGGGGAGCAGCCTCCAAAGAGAGCATTGAGTTAGGGGGAGCAGCCTCCATAGAGATTATTGAGTTAGGGGGAGCAACTTTGATTCTCAGAGATGGTTTTTACAGTGATTGTGGTTTTTGCTTTAGAGGTGTTGCCATCAATGAAAAAGGGGGATATTGTTGGTAATTTGAGTTATTTTATGTTGTCATTGATGTCACATGAATCATTGATGTCATATGGATCACATTGAGTTTTGATGGGCAAATGATATCTTGGAAAGCATGGATAAAATCAAGGTTTTTGTGAAAACCAAGGCAGGCAAAATAAAAGGTTTTATTTAAAACCATGGATGGCAGATTTGAAATGGGTTTTTCTTAAAACCCAGGTTGGCCTTTCGTTTCATCGAAAAAGGTGCCCCGGTGATGGAGATATTTAATTTTAAATATTTAGTTTAAATTTTAATTATTTAAAATTTAAATTATTTAAAAAAAATTTAAAATTTAAATTTTAAAATTAAAATTAAAGTTAGCATCGACGTCTAAAGAAAGAGGGAAAATCAATAATGCACCGACGTCATCAAAAATGAGGAGAAGACTATATAAAGGGGGATCCTAAGGTTCATTTGAAATTAATCCTTGCTCATGTTAATCGTTGGCTAAGCATCCGAAGAGAGCTCGTGCGAAAATCATTTTGAAAAGGGAGACAACGAATAAATCCAAGGTTGGTCGAAAGCCCAAGATATTGTGGGCAGAGTGGCACATTGGCAATTGGATTTTTGTTAAGGTGTGTGGCAGCGCTTTACGTCAAGGTTTGAATCTCCTTGACTGCATTCGAAGGCATTGGAAGGAAAGCGCTCGAAGCGCTTTTGGTTTACGTGGAAGGGAGGAAGGACTTAAGGCACGTCATGCCTTTTCCTTTCGAACGAGCGACTAGCTCGTGTGGCAACCTTAGCCGTGGCTAAGGCGCTCGTGGTGTGTGCAAGTTGGGGGTTCTAATCCCCTTGAGGAGGTAATTACGTTTTGCTCTAATTAATTTCGTTGATGCCCTAGGATAGGAGTTATAAGGTGGTTAAGGAATAATTAAAGTTTTTAATTAAACTTTATTTTTATAAGGGCTGTGATTATTATTTCAGAGGTGGATGATTTGTTGATTTATTTTGATATTCATGAAATTGAAAATTAAGATTTAGGAGAAATAAGGAGTTGTTATAAAATATTTTTGAGAGCCTTATTGATTATTATTTTTGATAAGGGTTTTTATTAAAAAGGACTTTGGTGGATGTGTTTATTAAGTTGGAGTAAAAAGGTGTAAATTGAGTTATGCTTATCTTGTGATTATTATTTGAAGTCCACTAACCCTTATTGAGATTGGAAAGGAAATTTGTGTTTAGTGTGGCAGATTTTGTGGATAACTTCTTGGCATCAAAAAGGTATGGGCACATTCTCCTATTGATTGTTTATGGTGGTTGATTTCTGAAATATCATTGGAGTGAAAAGGATTGATTGTGGTTTCCTTTTCGAAAGTGGTTGGTTGAATGCTTCAAGGTTTTCTGGTTTGAGAGTTGTGTTTAAACCTTGTTTTATAAGCATAGTTATTGAAGCCCATTGGTTGTGAAAGAACTTGAAAAGAACATGAGTATCATTGTTATGTGAGATTTATGGTTGAGCATTGTTGGAAACATTTGAGTTGGTTGATACATGCTTGGACTAGGGTTTTTGTGAGAAAGAGTAGTCCCTTGTGGTGATTGGTTGAGTTGAGTTGATTGAGCCTAGTCAAGTGATTGTGTGAGGTGATTGGTCAAGTTCCATGAAACAAACTATTCCATAATTTTTATTTGAGTTGAGATTGAGATTAGAACATATTGAGTCTCTAACAATTCTCTTTATGCTTCTATGAGTTGAATTGAGTTGAGTTGAGATTGATTTGAGTTGAATTGAGTTGAGATTGAGATTAGAACATATTGAGTCTCTAACAATTCTCTTTATGCTTCTATGAGTTGACTTGAGTTGAGTTGAGATTGATTTGAGTTGAGTTGAGTTGAAGATTGAGCTTAGAACATATTGAGTCTCTAACAATTCTCTTTATGCTTCTATGAGTTGATTTGAGTTGAGTTGAGATCATTGTGGATCATTGTTGTCATCCATTGAAGAGTACATTGTCATTCATTGTTGAGTTTATCTTTGAGATTTGACTTGATAGATTTGTGGATGAGATTTGAGTGCTACTTGAGCATGATTGATTGAGCCTTTGAGAAGGCCTTTGTGGATAGTTTTGGGATAGCCTTTGTGGATAGTTTTGGGACAAATTTGTGGATAGTTTTGGGACAGCTTTGTGGACAGTTTTTGGACAACTTTGTGGACAACTTTGTGGATAGTTTTGTGATAGCTTTGTGGACAGTTTTGGGATAGCTTTGTGGACAGATTTGGGGACAATTTTGGGAAAGATTTGTAGAGCAGATTTGAGCAAGTTCTTGGTGAGATTGCTAGAGCATATTTGGGCAAGTTCTTGGTGAGCTTGCTAGAGCAGATTTAGACAAGTTCTTGGTGAGCTTGTTAGAGCAGTTTTGGACAAGTTTTGTGTGAGCTTGTTATTCAGATTTGGACAAGTTCTATGTGAACTTGTTATTCAATTTTGGACAAGTTCTGTGTGAGCTTGTTATTCAAATTTGGACAAGTTATGTGTGAACTTGTTATTGCCTAGCTTTGAGAAGATCAAAGAAATCATTGTATTGGATAAGGATCCTTATTTATGTGTGAAATATTATAAGGATATTATCTTGTGGAGTACCCCACATTGGGGGAACCACGTTAAATCTTGTGTCTCAATTGTGTGTGGTGACTTGTGCTCTTGATTACTACTACTATCTGAGTTATTAATGCACACTGCTATATTTGGTTATTGCAATTAAGGACATTAATTGATATTGATTTGAAAAGAAAGTAAAAAGTGGTCTTATATTGTTCACCCCCCCTCTTAGTATAAGCTTGTGTTCTTCACATACCCTGAAGAGGCATTGGAAAATCATAAGGGGATGAACTGATCAGGTTTACCCCATGATTTGGAGTCCTCTAAGAGGATGTTCACATTTTTTTTAGCATGGTTTGGCATCGCATGATTGGCCTGGACATGTGGAATTTTACCATGTTAGTGTTGGGAGGTTTAAGCTGGAGGCATGGTGTAGATGTAATTATTGCCCCAAGATGGAGGTTTGCAAGCTTGTACAAGGTGTCACTTCTATGTGTTAAGGTTATCGTCACTCTTCAACATAGTTTGGGGTATTAGGATTCTAGAATTGTTTCTCCATTTATAAGCATATCAATAAGTCTTGGAAAGGCAAGTAGGCTGATTTTTCTATGGTGCTACTCCCAATACAAGAGTTGGCAAGAAGGTGGTGAAGGTGTTACTGGCTGTTTTGATTTTAGAAGCGCTTATCACCCTAACTGGTCATGTGGATTGAGATTCATTCCACCTTCTCTAGTTCTCATAAATATTTATGAGTATCCAACGCAAATGGATACTAGGAATATTTGTTCTTAATTATCCTATCAGGATTTTGCATTTCCTTCGAGTGGCTTATTGGTGCAAGGCGGTGTATACATTGTTAGAGTTAGAATTCTTGGAAGAATGGCCACCTTCATTTTGGAACCAAGTTCCCTGATAGTTGATGAAGATGTGAGGAAGATTCTGAAGAGGGGCATCATTCTATAGTGTTTGTTAAAATTTATGGATACCACATAGAAATGGTGAAGCACATAGCCTACTCTTGGTGCAATGGTGCAATTAGGGTTGGGAACCTTGAATTCAATGCCAACATCCCCTTAATTACAAAGGTTATGAGCTTGGTTACATACATATTCATGCATAATAGAGAGAAACACTCTTGCAAAGAAATATTAAATTCTCCTACGTGAGGAAGAAGAGCTGGTCAAAATTCAAAATGGTTTCAAGTGGAATTCATTGAAAGCTCCCTGGGATAGGGTAAAACTGGTTATAATGTAATATTTTACTCTTGATAAAAATTATGATATCTGTAGAAGTTTCCACTTCACATTCCTCAATCACTTATGCCATAAAATATTGATGAAAATTCCCTCCTTCCTATTTCAATCCATGGCCAAATTGACAAGTAGGGCCAAAAAAGGGATTTCCTAGGATCCAATCCACCAAGGGTTCACTAAAATACTGTTTGACCATGTGGTCAAGTCTAGAGGCTTGGATGGAGAGGAAATTCTGAATTACCTCAATAGGGTACCGATTCCAATTGTGGACTACCTATATTCATCCAAATCCAAAGGCTCTAAGTTAATTAGCCATGAAGTCATAAATGCTACCTCCATTATGGGGTCTACAGCCAAGGTGGTGGATTCACCCCTAAAAGGGGTGGGGGGTAGCGATGAGAGGACCAGATGATCTAAGCATATGGTCACCAAGTTAGCCAACCCTAGTCAGAATCCTCTGTGTTGAAGACTTTGATTTTGAAGAGTTTACTCTACCTACCAAGAAAGCTAAGTCCATCCTTGGAGCAGGAAGTGCTAAGAAAATTTAGGACCCTCAGATCCAAGCTTTGGGGTTAGCCCCTAAACCAATCAAGTGTATGTTTCTAAAACTATAGATATCCCTAATTGACTCTAAGAGTTGTTGAAGTACAACACATTTTATGAGTTACTCCCAAAAATGCAAGTCATAGTGGTGAATATCTATATATTGTACTATTTCGAAGCTTTAGGTGTGGAATTAATTGAATATGTTTTTAAAAATTCATAAAGTATAACTTATCATTATCAAAAGTCATTTTAATGCTATAGTTCATGATTTGAATCCAAATAGCCTCCATTTTTTCAATTTAAAATTGGCCATAGTTTTTACCCTTAACTCAGGTCGAAAGTGAAAGTGGCAAAATCACAGGTGACAAGATCATTTACAGACAAGAATAAAATACGTCAATCGAGATCCAGCTGGAAGCCCATATTGGTTCTTTAGAATGCTCTTAGTTTTTTTCCAACTTACTGTCAGAAAGGAGAATTTCTTAGGGCAAAGGTGGAGGCCTCGAGGGTGGTAGCTTCTAGTTATTAGTAATATTCATTACTTTTGCATAAGAGAAGCGATAGAAAAATTTATTACATAAAATCGGAGAAAGAAAATCATCATTATGTTGGATGGCCCTTTGGTTTGTGTGCACCTTAAGGCACAAAGTATCAAAGCTTACACTCGTGATGATAGTTTTGTCAATGATCATACCCTGAAGAGGCATTGAAAGATGAAAAAGGGGATGAACTGGTTAGGTTTACCCCATTATTTGGAGCCCTCTAAGAGGAAATTCAAGTGTTTTTAAGCATGGTTTGGCACCACCTAATTGGCATGGATGGGTGGCATTTTACCATTTTAGTTTTGGGGGATTTAAAATGGAGGCATGGTGCAGATGTAATTATTGCCCCAAGATGGAGGCTTGCAAGCTTGTGCAAGATGTTACTTCTATGTGTTATGGTTATCACCACTCTTAAACATATTTTGAGGCATTAGGATTCTAGAATTGTCTCTCCATTTATAAGCATATCGAGAAGTCTTGGAAAGGCAAGTAGGATGTTTTTCTATGGTGCTACTTCCAATACATGAGTTGGCAAGAAGGTGGTGAAGATGTTGCTCGCGGTTTTGATTTTAGAAGCCCTTATCACACTAACTGGTCGTGTGGATTGGAATTCGTTTCAACTTCTCTAGTTCTCATGAATCTTCATGAGCATCCACTAGGAATTTTTGTTCTTATTTATCCTATCGGGATTTTGCATTTCCTTTGAGTGGCTCAATGGTGCAAGGTGGTGTGTACATTGTTAGAGTCAAAATTCTTGGAAGAATGGCCACCTTCATTCTTGAACCTAGTTCCCTAAAATTTGATGAAGATGTGAGGAATATTTTGAAGAGGTGCATCATTCTATAGTGTTTGTTAAAATTTGTGGGATACCATAGATAAATTGTGAAGCACATAGCCTATTATTGGTGCATTGGTGCAATCAGGGCTAGGACCCTTGAATTCAATGTTAATATACCCTTAATTATAGAGGTGATGAGCTTGGTTACAAATATATTTATGCATAATAGAGAGAAATACTCTTACAAAGGAGTATTAGATTTTTCTTGGTAAGGAAGAAGAGCTGGCCAAAATTCAAAATGGGTTCAAGTGAATTCACTGAAAGCTCCTTGGGATAGAGCAACACTAGTTATTATGTAGTATTTGACTCTTGATATAAATCAGGATATCCTTAGAAGTTTCCACTTCATGTTCCTCAATCACTTGTGCCATAAGAGATTGATGAACATTCCCTCCTTCCTATTTTAGTCCATGTCCAAATCAAAAAGTAGGGTCAAAAAAGAGATTTCCTATAACCCAATTCACCAAGGGTTCACTAAAATACCTATTTGACAATGTGGTCAAGTCTAGAGGCTTATATGGAGACGAAATTTTGAATTCCCTCAATAGGATACCGACTCCAATTATGAACTATCCAGATTCATCCAACTGCAAAGGCTCTAAGTTAATTAGCCAGGAAGTCATAAATGCTACCTTTATTGTGGGGTCTACAACTAGGGTGGTGGATTCACCCCTAAAAGGGATGGGGGGTAGTGATGAGAGGACTATATGATCCAAGAATATGGTCACCAAGTTAACCAACCTTGGTAAGGCCCCTCTATGTGTTCAAGACTTTGATTTTGAATAATTTACTCTACCTCACAAGAAAGCTAAGTTCATCCTTGGAGCAGGAAGTGCCAAGAAAATTTAGGATCCTCAGATCCAAGCTTTAGGGTTAGCCCCTAAACCACTCGAGTGTATGTTTCTAAAACTAGAGAGATCTCTAATTAACTCTATGTAGGCGACTATCTGTTACGCGAAGGAAATTCAGGTTTTTATGTGATGAGAGTAGTAGGAGATGAAGGAGGGTGCAGTAGATAAAGGTGCTGGTCCTAGAAAAACTAAAGACTGACTCTAAGCTTCCTTGCTTGAGTATATCTTTTGACATCTCTATTTCGACTAGGGTTTTGTATCATTCCCTTCCTCATAGTTTCTTGGCTTTTTATTTTTATTTTGGTCTTGGGCTTCTTCATCTATGGGGGTTCTCTAGTTGTTTCTATAATTTTTAGGTTTGTGTCCTCCCCTACATGATATTCCAGTGTCTTTTTATTTTTTTAGATTAGTGTCTCTTAGTTCCTTTTTTGGTTTGAAAGGCTTTTGCAATTTGGAGCTAGTTATTTTTAAGATTCTTAGGTTTGATTTTGGCTGGTTTTGGGCTATTACCTTCCTTGCTTCTCCAGGAAGGATGGTTGGATCCTTTTTGTAAAAGGTTTGAGGTGCATTTCAAAACCCCTTTATCCATCTAATAATTTTTTTTAATGCTTATAATAATGATAAGAATAAATTAATGAGCATACAACACATTGTAAAGTCACAAAGATATTTCAATAAATTTGTACAATGATAGTCTATATGGGATGTTATTTGCAAAAATAACATCTACATGTGGACTAATTGAAGAAAAGTTTTCACTATTATCATAGAATGCTTGAATAGATTTATATTAATATAAAATTACTTTGAATTTAATGCTATGATTGGATCAACAATAGGCCAAACATATGGGTAAGATCATGCTCCTATATATCTCCATATCAAACAAGTATCACAACACAAAAGATCTAATTTTAGATTTAAAACTATATGGATACATGATATAAACCTTTATTCACCGATGTATTAGTGGTGGAAGGAATGTTCTTAAATAAGTTGCTAAAAAATGTATAAAATTTTCCACAAACTCTGCTTTATAAAGGGAAGACACATGTGACATAGAAGAGGCTTTATCAACAATATACACAACATGGTCAAATATAAGGAGGTAAATAATTACTATAAAGGAATATTGACCATAGATTCATAGGTGAGGTAAGAATTCCTACACAATATCCTTAATATTATAAGAAAAAAACACAATGAGTCCTTTATAGCCCTTATTTTGGTATTAGAGGCACAAAAGGTATTTTTTATCATGAACAAATAAGTTCTCTAGTCCCGATGGGTTATCTTTAGGCATTTTTTGACACTATTAGGAGAAATAGAGTTAGACATTTTGTTAGTCCTCAACAAAAGTAGAAAATCTAATAAGATTCTCAAGGAATGAAATAATACCTATAGTGCACTAATCCCCAAGAATGATAACCCAAAGACCTTTGGGAAAATTTGACCCATCACTTTATGCAACACCATCCTTAAATTGGTAATGAACATAATGGTATAAATACTAAAGATGATTTTATTCAATATTATCTCTATCCATCAAGTGACATTATCTCAACTGGTCAGATTCCTCAACATTTAAGGAGACCAAGGTTCAAATCTTGCCAATCGATACATGTATGAAATCTAAGCTTTGTTGTAATACCACTATGTGGTGATGATGTAATATGGGTGGGGCCCATTTCAATCCTATATAACCAGTTGAAAAAATATTATCTTTATCAAGAAAAGAAGCTTCTTCAATGATAAACAAATATTTATTGTAGTGTTGGAATCCTATAAAATAATCCATTCACCTTGTTGTAACTATGGTCTTTAAGCTTGATTTTATGAAAGTTTACAATCATGTGGATTAGAGTTTTTAGGATGAGGTCTTGGCATGTTATGGCTTTAGTTAAGGGTGGAGAGAACACATAATTATATTGCAACGTATTATTTCTTAATCCTTATTAATGAAAATTTGAAAGACTAATTTGCTTCTTCATAAGGTCTAAGATAAAGGTACTACATATATCCATACATATATATTATTATATTAAATATCTAGGAATAGTGATCACAACTACCAAGTAGACAACACATATAGAAGGACTAAAGTTACCACTTACTTGGATAAACACAAACACAATTAGTTTACGGCTGATGCCATCCTCTATGGTAGAAAAAGTATCAACAAATCAAAGAAGTATGAACAAATATGCTAAATACTCAAGTAAAAGGGTCAATGTTAATACATATTGCATCTTCATCCTCAACAACTCAACTAATGTACAACAAAATTAGTGAATGTTTTATAAATATTAGGATAACTTCCCAACAAGTACCTCAGTATCTCCCTTTTATCAGGCACATGTACTAAAGTTCTATGGTAGGACCAAATTCAATATTTCTTGACTGAACTAACCAATTAGAAAGGTAAATTTCTTAGCTCATCATATCAATGCTACAAGCTCTACCAATATATCTCTTATCAATATTGAGGGTTCCAATAGGAGTGGTAAATTAAAAATATTTGATCTTTTATTTGGTAAGGTACATATTATAACTCTACACTCCTACTATTGAGTTGGAGAAGAGTGTAAACCAACTTGGACAAGAGAAGTAGGAATAAAAATAATGTTTGGTATGAACATTGCTTTAGGATAAAAAATGGTATGAAGAATTTACCAAGATCATAACAATTTGTAAAGTAGAATGGACAAGGCTAAATTCTTAGACAAAAAATATAAGAAAATAATATTTACAAGAATTACTCTCTCCTAAGATTCACATTTATAGGATTTTCTCAACTCCTACAACGATCTCATTTTGGGACCCCATATTGAGAGGTCATTTATGTCATTAAAATTGCTTTCTCATTAGATGTAATAATAGGTCATAAACCTCTAAAGGAAAATAATATCCTCCATCCTATCATATTTAGGGATATTTAAGGCATAAAACACAAAGTGTGCAACTATTTGGACTCCTTAATTGAGAGCAATTTTCTACAAAGAATAGAAATACATCTCTCCAACTGAAGAAAAATACTTGAAGCCAAAAGTCACTTCTAGACAAACTTGTGTGGACCAAAATAATAGTAGTCATTATAAGAAATAAAAATCCTAAGTAGGTAAATTGATCCTATTAGGATACACAAGGTAAATAAAGGTTGCAAGATCCTCTATTCTTATCACACTTCTAATCTTAACCTACTTTAACAAATTTGGATAAAACATGTCCTCTCCAAGCCCAATGCATTCTCATGGTTGTAATGTAAAGGTAAACTCCTTAATCATGATAATATGCAAAATAGAGGCTGGTATGGGTCCTTAAAATACATAATTTTTAAGGGTGAAATTGATACCACCAACCACCTCTTTCTCAACTACAAATTTTACTTTTAAGACATGGAGTTATTTTTTATGAAATTTGTCCTTGTTTTGGGCTTGACCCAAGACTTTATGATAGTTATTTGTCTACTAGTCACAATTTTATCAAGAATCATAAATCCTTTAGAGTATCGTTCAAGCCATTCTAACTTGGGTCCATTGAATAGAGAAAAATCATTCCATATTTAGAAATCAAACTTTCTTTGGAATATGATTTTTAGCAAAATAGAACCCCTTATCTCAGAGAAGGCTCAAACCATGCTCAAAACCCATAAACATCTAACTATTTTCTACAATAGTAGATCATCAAAAAATGGTCCCTTATATCTTTATATCCTCTACATGCTAAGAGACCTTCTTTTAGGAGGCATGTAATTCATAAGATTTCTTGGAATCCCCCTACATATGGTGAAACTTAATTCTGATGGGGCATCCAAGGGTATGTTGAACCATCGGGTGCAAGTGTGTTTCTCCATAGCCATGCGGGTAGATTAAGTACCAATATTTAAATACCTCTTAGTGTTCTCACTAATAATAAGGATGAATCTATTATACAAGAAAGAAGTCTCAAAATCATAATATAACTAGGTATCTATAATTTGGCTATTGAAGGGGACTTTATGACTATGATGGTTTTAATGTATAAAAGATCTTGATAGGATTGGAAACTACTCAATATAATCACAAAATATATCCACTTGAAACTATCATTTGATTCTATCTCTTGGTAGCATACCATCATATAAGAACACTAGATGGTTGATTTCCTTATTAGTTATAGATAAATATCTATAACAAAATAGATGGCATCAAATACAATATTTGGTTAGGCCTCAAGGATATCATTGTATTAGATGAATCTCACCTCACTTATTATCGTTTTGAATGATTTTTTGTATTGGCACTTATTAGTATATGCATTGTGGAAAACATGATACAATTTTTCTATAAACTAAAAATGGAAGTATTTCTTACTAGTTTACTAGGGACTATTTTTCTTTACAAAGATTGGATTTTATATTTGGTAGACTGATCTATGCACCTACACATTGAACATATTTATCTCCTTATCTATAAAATATCCTCATAAAATATATAATCAATATTTATTTGATATAAAATATAGCTAATGCTCTCTTTTTATTCTAAGAAGAAAAATAGCTAGTTCTACTTTGAATATAATGTCGATCAATTGCTCCTATTCCATTTTTTGGAGTTACCATGTAGAAACCACATTCATTAAATGGAAAAAATAATGAAGCATTGAAAACTATTAGAAGGCCGATTATCAATGACATCATTTCATAGGTGCAAGTTATAAAAGCTACTTATGATTCATGGATGATACTACAAAGTTTGTTTTAAAAACCCATGAAAGCTAGAGTTTTGAATTTAAAAGCATGGTTATAATCTATAATTACATGGGATCAATTTTTTAATTTTATATACTACAAAGTTAAAGGAAATTAACAATAAGCTTATTTCTATAGTAGTAGATGTTAATGATTATGATCCTGTTTAGGTCACACTCACTAGTATACCGATATCTTATCATATCTCTTAAAGTAGATGATAAGATTGAAGGTCTAAAATTTAAATATATTATAGGATAATTTTTATGAGAAGAATAATAAAATCAAGATAAGGGTATAATAATTTTGTTCAAGTAAGCAAGAAAATATCTCAAAGGATAAATTTTGAAGGAAAGAAAGTATTTAATAAAAAAAAATTCATTTAATGTCACCCAAACAAAAAAAAACTCATGCAAAGTCAGCTAAGAAATGGATAAATCAAATGAAAATATAAATGGGTATCAAAGTTATAAAACACTTTTCCATTACTATGGAAACCATGGTCATTATATCAAAGACTGTTGGGTTAGAAAAGGGATGTGCAAAATAAATTTAAAAAATGCTATGAATTATGATTTAAGGAAATCCTTTCCTCACTTCATTATCCACTAAAGAATCTTCTAAATACTCTTATTACACTGATTTGAGTGCTAATCAACAAATGAGTTACAATAAAGGAAAAAATTGAAAATAATAAGCATATAAGATCTTAAGAAATAATGGTGGAAGAGGATTCCTCTCGTAATATAGAAGATTTAGGTATTGTACCCATGAAAATGAGCAGTGATGAAGCTAGGAATATTACAAATGTGTTGTATGTTCTTGAATTGAAGAGTACTATTCCTTTAGAGAGTTAGATACACAACATAAATACAATGTAAAATTTTACAAGGATAAATATTTTATCAAGGATATGATAAAAAACTATCATTGTAAGGCCCCTATTTGGAATTTAAAAACCACTTCTAATTTTTTTATTTAACAAAGAGTTATGACATTTAAACTTTACCTGCGATGCATTATCACATAGTTGGTTATTAATATCACACACCTCATCTACCAATGCTATAAACATAACATTACTCTTGTCAAAATTCATAATGGTTTCTAGAAATGAATAAAAGCAAACCATACACTCAAATATTATACAAGGAACAAAAAAGGGGTAAAAAAGAGAAGGATTTGGTAGGCACCATAAATAATCACTATATCTATAGATAATAATACAACACTCCGATTATAAAATAAGGAGTGAAATGAGGTATTTATAGCAATACCAAACCTCAATTACATAATAAAGTTTAACCTATACCAACATAACAAGATGGATTTAAGTTAATTATAAGTTACAAAGAGGGTTTAACCATAACAAGGTTAACCATGGCCCATAGGCTTAGATAATAAAACATTACAAATAATTAATACATTGTACAATGAAACACCATTAGCCTATCAAATGCATTGCACAATATCATCCTTGGACATGAATTAGATTATAATATTAACAACCCCCATAATCTAAACTGAGAGGCCAAGAAGAGGAGAATTTAGTAAGAATAATATCATCCCCCATAATGGATGCTCTAATAAACCTCCACATTTTGAGGTAGACTCATATGGATGCCCTCATCATCAAAAATTTGCTACTACAAAAATATTTCTTGCATAAGAGTCCCCTTAGGCTGGATCGTAGTCACCACTGCCACTATTAGACACTCCCACACACATCCAAAATATACTTTTGCTAGGACTTGTTAGAATATATCTTAAGTTGTTACTAGGATATTTAGGTTGGTAAACTCCTAGTTATGATTGGCTGAGATCCATTCAATTGTTATGATCTGATGGCTCACATTGTTCACCTTTGCTATTTATGCAAGGTTCCTCTCATAGAATAATAAGTCATTTCTTGACCTTGAATATTGCTTTTCAATATTCTCTACATGGTATCAGAGCGGGATTTCTCAATCCTTTGGTGTATATTTAAACAAGCTTAAACCTATTAGAACTGTTAATTTCAGAGCTAGTGAAACTTAAAAAAAAAAAAAAAGAAAAAACGCAAAAAAAGAAAGAGAAAAAGATTTATATTCAACGTAGTTTATATAGAAATCAACAATCCATACATACTTGATCAAACACCAGTGAGCCAGAAACCAGAATGAGTAGTCTTTTATTGCTTTTAGAAGCCTGTGTACATTGCCTTGTAAACATCCAAGAGCCAACCATTTGTTAGGGTCGCTCATCCTATATATATCTTTTACATAACAGAAAAACTGAAAGTTGTTACAACAATATGCCCGTAGGCTCATTCTAGTAAATTGGTAGTTAAGAGAGTATGGGATCTTCAACAACAAACGGTTGAGATCTTCTTGTTACTGCATATCCACCTCTATCTTCTTGGAGACGTCGTGGCCCAACTATCCTCCACTTCTTTACTTTTGGTTCTTTGGCCAGCGAAATCATGGCATGTCACGAAATCATGATGTTTTTCATGGAGGTGGTACGGATGCCAAAATGTCATGATATCATGATGTTTTTCCTTGACTTAGCCTGTGAGCTCCAAAATGTCATGATATCATGACGTTTCTCCTTGACTTAGCCTATGAGCTCCAAAATATCGTGAGATCATGATATTTCTCCTTGACTTAGCTTGAGCTCCAAAATATTGTGAGATCATGATGTTTTCCTTGACTTAACCTGTGAGCTCCAAAATGTCATGATATCATGATGTTTTTCCTTGACTTAGCCTGTGAGCTCCAAAATATCATGAGATCATGATGTTTCTCCTGACTTAGCCTGTGAGCTCCAAAATATCGCGAAATCATGATGTTTCTCCTTGACTTAGCCTGTGAGCTTCAAAATATCGTGAGATCATGATGTTTCTCCTTGACTTAGCCTATGAGCTTCAAAATATCATGAGATCATGATGTTTTCCTTTACTTAGCCTATGAGCTCCAAAATATCATGAGATCATGATGTTTCTCCTTGACTTAGCCTGTGAGCTTCAAAATATCATGAGATCATGATATTTCTCCTTGACTTAGCCTATGAGCTCCAAAATATCATGAAATCATAATGTTTTTCCTTGACTTAGCCTATGAGCTTCAAAATATCATGAAATCATGATGTTTCTTCTACACTTAGCAAAATTTTAAGAAGACATCTCCTTACTCCCCTTGATGTAGTCATTTTGACCTACATTATTGGTGCCTCCTAGGGAAATTTTATCTAGTTGAATGTTAGAATCTAGAGCCTTTATCCATTGGGGAATGGAGTAAAAAGAACAACAAAAAAGAGAGAAAGGGGAGTGATACCGAGAAAAATTGTGTTTCTTGCTCTATGCAATCATTCATTAGGAGTGTCTTCCTCAGTTGATTTCTCTGTGTCTTCTTGCCCTGGTGTCGTTGTACTACTTGTTGAAGATTTTTTAGCCTTTTCATATTTTTCTATCTCCTAAACAACTTCATTATAAGTGGCACAAGCCCTTTTCCAAGTCTCTTCATCTGGGTCAGAAGTCTCCATGAAAGTTAGGTATAAATACTCTAACTCTTCTACTTTGTCATAGGATAGAACTTTTGACCTCATGTACAACTCATGCAGACAGGAGTTGATCTGGGTAAGGTCTTGAGCCATACTAAATATTTGGTCTTCTTGGACTAGCTCTTCCTAGTTGTCTATCTCTGATTCATCTTCTATGAAAGCTTTCCAAGAAGCTTTCAGTTCATCTTCCTCCAAGAATTTTGAATTTTGATCCTAGAAGCTCGGCATACCATAGTTCTCTGCTATGCTCACATGTTTTAAAATTCCCTTAGCTTCTACTTTGAGTTCTCACATTATTTTAGCACTTTCCATCACTAGCTTGTGCCTTTTGAAGAAACTTTTGGTAGCTATTTTGGCTTGGGACCATTTTTCATCTTGGGCTCTATTTCCAACTTTTCCCTATGTGCTTTCTGCTAGAACTTGGATCTTTGTTGCTGTAGATAGCCTTACTTTCAGGAAGTTGATAGATGTAGTGAATTCATCTTCCACTCGACCCAATGTCTCCTTAATTTTGGCCAAGTATAATAACGTAGGCCTTGCTTTTAAGCCCATATTCTAGATGTCATTGAACATTTCTTTCCTGACCGCCTTGGCCCTTTCTTTGGACAGCCCATTGGTCTTGCTGGTGCCATCTTGGATTTGTTTCTGTAGGTCTTCTACCTATTTATTCAATACCTGGATTTGTTCAGTGGCCTTCTTTGCTTCTTCCTTATATGGTGCCGCTTCATTGAACATCTGCTCCCATTTCTTTACCTCATTCTTTAGAGCCTTTTCAATTGTATTTTGCTCACTTAAGGCCTCCTCCAAATATTTCCTTGCCTGTTCAGCTCTGAGGTATTTCTCCTTATAATACTCAACATTTAAGTATATAGTCCCCATGTGAGCTTGGGCTTTTCCCCATTCATCTTCCATAGGTAGCTGAGTGATATCTTCAGTGATTATCTCAGCTTGATAATCCTCTAAGGTCATTTCCCCTTTCAAATTCTAAACCAAGGGCATCATCTTCATAGTTGAACATTGCATATTGATAGGATCTAGAGCTATTCCTTCTCTAGCATGGGCTATGTTCTTGGAATTTTGAGCATTGTAAGACTTCAACTAGTCTGAAGCATTCAGGGTTGCTTTCTTCAATATTTTTAGCTTGGCAATGGTAGGGTGACTTTCAGAAGAGGAGGTGGGAATGGATTGGAAGTTAGGGAGATTGGTGGTATAAGGGAAAGGAATGGTGACTATTGAGGCATCCACATTTGGTAGTCCTATGAGTGTATCTGGGGGGCAGTTGAGGATGCTTTTGGGTCAGGTTGGGTTGATGATGGTGATGGTGGAGGTTGTTGATTAGAAGGAGAAGAAGCATCATATTGATTTGTAGAATGGGAAGGGGAGTTTCTCTAGGGATGAGAAGAAGAAGATGTACTAAGATTGATAGGAGACATACCTGATATATTTTATGGGCTCGTGCCTCTAGTATCTGGTGCATCTTTAGTGGAGATCGGTTCCTCAATAGGGATCTCTTCAGTAGGAATAGACTCTTCAGTCTCTTTATTCAACTCTTGGGTGTTGGTATCCTACTATTCAGGGAGTTGTTCCACATTTTCCTCTACATTTCTTTCCTTGTCCCCTATCTCAGGATTAGTATGTAGTTCCTCCTACCTTCTTTTCTTTTGTTCCCCTACCTCTACCAACTCTACTTTTCTCTTTCTCTGGATGAGAGAGACATCATCATCAGATTCTGTGTCTGATGTGGAAGGGGGAATGAATTTGTGAACCACCTTTTTTGGGATTTCTATTTGTTCAACAATAATTTCCTTTCCTTTACCTCGGTTAGGTTTCCCCTTTTTAGTGGTGAGAGGAACTGAGATGTCATTGATACCTGGTGGGACTTTATCTGCAAGAGTCTCGGACCATGTGGCATGATATTTGTCATATCTCTTGACAAATTCATTATCAGATTTTATTCCCCATCTAGAGTTCATTTCAATTTGTATCCTCATTTTCCACCAAGCTAGGATTTTTTCATGCATCCAATATTTTCCCTTTTTCTTCATTATTTTAATAACCTTTTCATCTAACACGTGGCTCGGATCATCTATGGGGTTCCAATCCATCAGATGTTCATAGAAGTCATGCCATGGGGCCAATGGTTGCATTTGTTCTACATGCCATTCTAGCGCTTCATCTTCTTCATTGTTCCTGCCCTGCTTGTCAATTTATCTTTTTGATGAATGAAATTATTTGAAAGGAGTCTGGTTGAGAGAAGCTTGTCTTTGTGCAAACCTATCAATGGGGTCATACCTCCATCTCTATGGAAATTCTATTAACTTCAAGATTTTTAGAGCTTGAGTGATTCACTCATGATCCCCTTTCTTTGCTACAATGACTCCTCCAAACTGGAAAGGCATAAGGCATGTGCCAGTTTTGCCAATCCCTATGCCAAATTTACTATTGATATATTCAGTTTGCCTTACATACTCTAAGGTGAACAATCACTCAGTGACATAGTATGGGAGTAAGAAAGGCTTCCCTATGAAGTCGTATAGTCTGATGACTACTCCCTACATTAAAATGAACCAATCTCCTTCTTTCGCATGAAGGTGTTGCAGAGTATCTCATATTTTTTGAGGAATTCTCTGTACTATGCCATACATAATTTGCAAGGTAGGGCCTAGGAATTCCATGTTAAAATAATAGTATGACTCTACTTTTGAGAGCACTATTGTCCATTCGTATACAGGCAAAATATTTCCTTCTTTATCTTTCTAGGTTGTAGAAATGAACTCTAGATTCTTCGATTGAAAGAAAAGGAAAATCCATATTAGGTAAGAAGAATACCTAAAAGCTTCTTGAGAACCCCTCTATATCTTGAACAAGCCTGCATGCATCTACTGAGCCAGATATGCTAGCCAATCAAAGAAAATTGGCACTATATTCTTATCTACATAAGAAGTGTCATAGAATTTAGGATTTGATATACACTATGCTATCACAATATACCATCCATATACTTGTGCATCTGATTCTAACCCTACCACCATAGCTAGCATGGAGAAAAGTTCCTTATTTTTGAATTTTGATAGAGGAATTGGTGATTCTAGTAGGGTTCCTTTGGGAGGGGGTTCTGACATATGCTCTTGCAGAAACAACTTGATATTGAGAGTAGGGGTATAATATTTAGTAGATGTAATTGGATCAAATGCTATGGGATTTATAATGGGCTTTCTATCACAACTGAATATGACCCTAATTGTATCAACATCTAGGGTAAAAATGATATCACCCTTGGAATTCCTAACAATTCTATGTTTTACATCATAAAATGTTGCCATAGCTCTGACTAATTTAGGGTAGGAATGAACAGGGGTGCATATATACCAAGAAAGTAGAGAGTGAAAAGAGAATGTACTCGAAGTCGATGGGGTGATGCCTTTCGCTACTCTGGCTTCCACATCTCTTCGAATCTTCTCCAAATTTTTCCATGTTATGATGGTATCAGTGATGTGGGAATTTGTATCTGTGAAACCAATCTAACTTTTATTGACCTTACAATTTTCCTTAGCATCTAAAGAAGACATTTCCATGGCTATTTACTGTGATTCTTTTACACAAAAAACCCTAGAAGCAACTCAAAGAAGCTCAGAGATCTTGGAAGAATTTAGGGAACATCATATGCAGAGGAAATATTTTAGAGAACAGAGAGGTGAAGAAAAATATTCTATGGCATAAATAGATGTGCATGCATGTGTTAGGGTGCCATGCATTAATTATGATTGGTGGTGCATATTCCATAAATAATTTTAAATATTGTTGGATGCCTTATTTCATGTGCCACCTTCTAAAAACCAACCACCATGCATCATCATTTCTTTCAGACCAATAACTTTGCATCACCTCTCCTCTAGGCCAATAACTTTGCATCACCTCTCCTCTAAGCCAATAAATTTGTACGATGGTACTTTGAGAGGAGCGCATTTAAAATTTCAAGAAAACTAATTTTCCCACCAAAAGTAAGGTATCATTGTTTGACTTTGACCATTAGACGCTTAAAATATCATAAAATCATGACAATTTCCATTTGAAGTGATCTTTGAGTAGCAAAATGTCATGAAATCATGACAATTTCCTTTGAAGTGGCCTCTAAAAGGCCAAAATCATCTAAAATCTACAATTTCCTTTAATGGCCAAAATTTGACAATTTCCTTTGAAGTGGCCTCTAAAAGCTAAAATATCATGAAATCATGACAATTTCCTTTGAAGTGGCCTCTGAAAGCCAAAATATCATGAAATCAAACAATTTCCTTTAAGACAATTTTTTAGTTTTAAGCCAAATATCATAAATTACAATTTTTTAATGCCTCTGAACAAATGTTAAATCATACAATTTCCTTTGAAGTGGCCTTTGAAAAAGAAACAACATATTTACATATAGTACATGTAAAGTGAAGAAATTCATCTTACTTATAGTACAACTTTAGGTGGAAGTCATTGATAGGGATGGGCTAAACTTGACCCTGTTCATTTTTTAATTGGAAAGAATTCATTATTTTTCTTCAATTATTTCAAAGGGTCCTTCCTAGAAAGCATCAAATTTTTTATGGTTTCTAGGTTTTGCTTTCTTTTCATTCCACCTTAGAACCAAGTCTCCTACCTTGAAATTCCTAAGAGTAGCCCTTTTGTCAAACCATTTATTTGTGTCTCCCATATGTTTCTGATAATGGTTGTAGGCTTGTTATTTCTGTTCTTCTAATTGTAGGAGTTGTATCAACCTATTCTCCATCGATTCTACTTCTTCTGTGCTAGTTTGATTGAGCAACTTTAAAGCAGGTATTTCTATGTGTATCGGGAGGACTGCTTCCTTACCATAGACTAATGAGTAGGGAGAGGTGTTGATGGATTTCTTGATAGTGATCCTATCAACCCATAACACTTGGTTTATCAAAGAGTGCCAACTTCTCTTATTATATTTTAGAGTCCGCTTTAAGATTCAAAGTAGATTTTTATTCATTGATTCAGCTAATCCATTTCCTTGTGGATAGTAATTTGAAGATGTCTTCAAATAAATCCCATATCTACTAGAAAAATCAATCATTTTAGCACCTATGAAAGATGTGCCATTGTCTGTGACCAATGCATCTAGGATACCAAATCTGGTGATCAAACTCTCAATGAATTCCATCACAACTTCTTGATCCACTTTCTTAGTGGGTACTACTTCAACCCACTTAGTGAAATAATCAGTAGCGGTTAGAATATATTTATGTCCAACAGATGAGTTGGGTTCTATTACCCCAATGAAATCTAAACCCCATTGTTGAAAAGGTTCTTCAACCTGAATAGATTTCAAAGGCATTGAAGCATTCCTATTTCTCCCAACGTACCTCTAGCACTTCTCACAATTTTTGGTCACTCTAAAAGTATCTGAGAAAATGGTTGGCCAATAGCACCCAGTTCTGATAATTTTTAAAGTAGTGGTTCTCCCTGAGTAATGTCCTCCTGATGGACCTCCATGGAACTCATCCAAGATCCTTTGCTTTTGATCATATTTTATGCATCGAAGTAATACCCCATCCAGATTTTTTTATACAATCCTTCAGGTAGTAAAGTGTACTTCAAAGCTTGGATCTTGTATCTCCTCCTCTATGAAGCATTTAAACTTACTAGAAATTTTCTAGTCTAGAAATATCTGATCAATTCATCAGCCCAATCAGTACTTTCCAAGGGTTGATCATCCCTTGGGTCTATTTCTTGCATTTGGTAGGCCACATATTCTGATGAGGCTTGTTTGGTGAGTTCTTGACATAATGCTCTGCCCCTCACTAGCTTGGTTGGGTGGATCTCGACATCATACTCTTGTATATTTGATACCCAACCAACTCTTTTCTCACCAAGATCCCCCTGTATGATGAAATTTCTAACATCGGGGTGGACCACATACACAATGGTCCTACTCTATGAAAGAAAATGCTTAAACTTTTTTAACGATTTCATTATCATGTAAACTTGCTTTTCAATGAAGTTGTACCTTTCTTCATGTTCCTGCATGGTCTGACTTAGAAATGCTATGGGCCTCTCTTCATTGTCAGACCCTTTCTAGGTAAGTACTGTAGTGTAACTCTCTTGCTCACCTACAACATACAAGATGAAACCTCTAGAATAGTCTAGATTTACTAAGATGGGTGCTTGGGCTATCTATTCTTTTATCTATTTGAAAGCTTTCTTTCGTAAGTCTATCCACTTGAATTCAACATCCTTTTTTAACAACTCGATCATAGGTTTGATGATTTGTGTAAAATATGCTATGAATTTGCGTACAAAATTGATCTACCCGAAGAAGGATTGCAAGCCCTTTTTGTTCAGAGGTAAAGGAAGTTCTAGCAGTGCTTTCACTCTATTAGGATCTATAGCCAGCCCAACCTTAGAAATGATGTGACCTAGTAAAATCCCTTCTTCCATAAAAAATATGGACTTCTTTGGGTTCAAAGAGATACCAAACTCTCTGCACTTCTCAAAAACTCTTCTGAGATGGTCAACGTGATCCTCTTTGTGATGAGAGAACACTGTCATATCATCTAAGTATATTACTATGATCTTGTTGATGAGTTCTCCAAAAGCCACATCCATTACCCTTTGAAAAGTTGCTCCAGCATTGGATAATCCAAAAGGCATCCTTTGATAAGTGAATGTTCCCCACTTGGTGGTGAATGTGGTTTTGAATTGATCTTCATCTTTGACCCACACCTGGTTATACCCAGAAAACCCATCCAAGAGTGAGAATATTTTTGCTCCCACTATAGTATGCAGAGTCTGGTCGATTTGTGGGAGAGGATAATGGTATTTTAGTGAAGCTTTGTTTAGGTTTTGGAAGTTGACACACAATCTAATGTCTCCATTCTTTTTCCTGATCGAAACCAAGTTAGCTACCCAAGTAGAATGTTTGATAGGGTAGACAATCTTGGCTTCAAGCAACTTAAGTAGTTCCTGCTTCATCAGAGCTTCGATCTTTGGGTTCACCGATATTTGCTTTTGTTAGAAGGGTTTTGCACCTTCTTCGAGCTCGATGGTATGTTGTATGGTCTCTTTAGAGTAGACCTTAAGATCACCATAAGTCCAGGCTATGATGTCGGGGAATTATTTGCATAATCCTTGAATTTGGTCCAATTCTTCCTCTATAGTGTTCACTCCCACTTTAATAGATTTCTTTGATTCCATTTGGACCTCCTTGTATCTATGTTTGTCAACTTTCATCTTATGGCTAGTTGACCTATCATTATTATCAAATAGGCTTTCGAGAGTGATCAATCCTTTTGGGATATGGTTATTTTTCAATTGGATCATGCCTGCATCTTCCTCATCTTTAGACACTCTATCATTTGAGAAGTTCATCTCATGGACAAGGAAGTCCACTATCTATTCATCATTTTTGAATACCTACCAAAAGGTATCTCTATCTAGCATAGAAGGCCTGTAGATCAGTCTAACTATTTTAGACTTCTGGATGACATTGTTGATGGGGCAAAAATTTGCACCTACTGATACCAATAAATCAACATGAGTGTTCTTTTCTCTAGGGATTGCTTTGATGTTTAGAGCTTCAAAGGCTTCTAGCAAATCCTAGACCTTATTCCTATAAGCTTTGAGGTAGTGTTGCTTACTCACACATTTCTCAGTGACCTGATTCACTATCAATTTAGAATCTCCAAAAATCTGGAGTTGTTTAATACCCAACTTCTCAGCTTTCTTGAGGCCTAGGTAGAGTGCTTCATATTCTACAACATTGTTAGTACAACTCTAGGTTAACCGATAAGAAAACACCTTCTCTTCACCTATCAAAGAGATTAAAACAATACCTACTTTAGCTCCATTTCTACATCTAGCACCATCAAAGAAAAGTTTCCATAGTTGATCGGTAGATGGGTCTACCTGGCGGAGAGGAGTGGGGTTGATTTTCTTGGGTTTCATGATTGAGTAGTTTCCAAGATCTATTTCAATCATAGCATTGAAGTCTTGGAGAGAGAATTGGTCTTCTTCTTGTAGTACATTTAGAGCTTCCTCCATTAAGTTTAAGTCTTCCAATTCCTCGGTCATCATGTTTACTATAGCGGCCTGTTTCCCTTCCTCTTCAAGTTTTTCAATATGAAAGGTTGAAGGTTTCTCATTGAATATTTTCACTCTCTTGCCCTTGAATGGGATTTCCAAGTGTGAGTAATCCAATGATAAATATCCTCCTATTTTGGTGGTGAATTCTCTGGAGAGGCACATACCAAAATAAGGTTCTAAATCCACTACCACTACCTCTTGTATAACTGTGAGTTGAGGCAATATGTGTAGGACTATTGGGATGTCTTTAATTACCCCTATGGTTTTGATAGGGGTTCCATCTAGTTGCAAGACACCAGGACTACTCCTTGTGTATTCCATCCCCATGATGTCGCATACAACTTTGGGTATCACAGTGGTTGTAGCTCCTGAGTCTATCATGCAATTGTGTACCACCCATCCTTCCATATGAAGAGATAGATAGAAGGGAGGAGGTCTATTTTTTCTTGTAGTGGACGTCAGACTAGCTTGCATAGAATTCAACTGAGCAGGGGTTCTATTCCTATTTTTTATAGATCTCAAGGATTCCTGCAATAAGTCAATTTATCCTGGAAACTGCAATGCATCATACATAGTCACCTTGGAGGGAGTCTTCTTCATTTCCTTGACTATGTTGAAAGGGAGAGGTTCGATGATGTGGAAAAATACTCTTAATAAACGACATGAAATGACACAAATGAAAACTTCCCCATTACATTAATAAAAAATATTTTTATAGGTATGTCTGCCTTTACAAAAGTGACATTGATGCACCCAATTTGTGTGAGCATTAAATGCAATATAACATGATCCCTATCATTATACCTCTCAAAGACCATGAAAGAAGATTGTAATTACCTCAATATATTGTTTAGTTCACAAGCATCAAGTGCAAATATTATACTTAGGTAGAAATATTTTGGACTAAATATGATAGAAGATGATGATATCATACAACACATAAGTAATTTTAACTTTTTGATGAATCAACTAGCTAGAATTAATTCCAAGGTAGAAAGTGATGATGCCAAAGCTATTTTTTTAAATAGCATACCTTCTAGTTATGCTAATATTGTGTTCACATTGAAAAAATTAATCCCACTTTGGAATATATAATTTTGTCTTTGATTGATGAAGAAAATTGACTCAATTAATGAAGAAAAGGTATTATTTATAGAGAAGCAAAATAGTAAGGGTACTTCATCCAAGGACAAATTTATGTGCTTCTACTACAAACAACAAGGCCATATAGTGATGAAATACATCCAAAAATCCAAGGGTCTAATAGATGAAAAGTTGAAAATAAACAAGGCAATGGTTGCAAATGAAGACAATAATGAATAATGTGGTCTTGTAGCACATGAAAAAGACCCTCCCATGAGGACAATGAAAACAAATATGTTTATTGAAATTAATTCAAAATTTGGTCCTTGTGAATAGTTGTATATGTATTTATTTACATAGGGATGTTTAGTGTGGCCATAATTCCCATTAAAATTACGTTTAATGTATTTTATGGAGGCCCATGCCACACTTGTCTATGATTGGTTGTGCGTGTCCTCAATCATAATTGTTGTGAACAATTTTGTGTGTCCTTGTTTATAACTTTGATGTTATATAAAGTGTGTCCCTGTCTAATTATATTGTATGACCTTGGATAGTTGAGTTTGTCCTTGTCCTTGGTTGAGAGCCTAGTGAGGCCATTCCCACTAAATAATTATAATGAAGCTATTACTACTAATACTTGTTGTGAACACTTGAGTGTGTCTCTATTTGTACCCAAAGTGTACTTAATGAACTATTGAGTGTATCCTAGTGTATCATATGGTTATTTTTTTAATTTGCAATATTTTATAGAACCATTCTAAACCATTCATTCACCACAATCATATATCAAAAAGAAGAAAAGACAATTAAGAGATAGCAATAATAAATGAAGTAAAGAAACAAAAGGAGATAACAAGAAGTATAAGGTGGGTTTCCATGTGCACCCCAATATATCCCATTCTATTCACATTTGTGATATAAATGGATCCTAATTATGGGGTATTCATAGAAATACCAAATCCTTAGTGAGATATTAGCCTTAGTATGACATAAACTTAACCTTGAGGTTAACTTTACAATAAAATAATAATAAATTACATTTTAAGTAAGGTTATCCATAAAGTTGGATTAACCAATACCACTAAGGGTGAAATATGAAAGGGGCTGTAGGATTACATAAATTATGAATGCATATAGGATTACATAATTACATGCCTATAGGCTACATCAATGGTGCTCATAATCACTTATTCATGCTTTTGACCTTGGCCTAAACAAGATCAGATTACACAAATTTCAAAATCCCCTCATAATTTGATATGAAATGACCAAGGTCAGAAGCAATTAGAGATAACACCACAACCATAATGGATTATCTAGTGGCAATTTGTTGTTCCTCCTTCATCCTCATATTCATCATTAAAAATATTATGTCCATCCATCAAGAATTATGTCTTAATCTTCTTCAGCCTTGTAATGTAATTATTGATGGAGTGTCCTTCCATTTTGCAACACTCATAAATGTTTAAGTTACTTGAAATATTAGGCTTGCCATTAGGCATCTGAGCCCTATATTCCATTTACTTGAAGTATTTTTGATGAGCTTGTGTATGAAAAAGAGCTTGATAATTATTCATTGCCACTTCATAATGGATTAGAAGCTTAAAAAGTCTTTCAAGAGAGATAGGTTATAACTCTTTGATTCATAACATTCAAATGAAGAACCAATATTGGAAGTGATAGATTTGATATACTCTTCATCACTCTTTACCTTGTCTCATACTATAGCTAGATAAGGTTTTAGAGCTTTGAAGTGAGATATTAGTCTTCAACATTACTAAAATATGAAATTTTGAGTTTAGAGAGCTCTATCTCTATACTATTAATTGTATTAACACTTACTTTTCTATAGATATATTTCAAAGTATACTATACCTCAATAGGATCAATTTTATCTTTGATGTGGAAAAGTACATCTGGTTTCGCTAACATGAATAAAATTCTAAGACATTCCTTGTTTCTCTTGTAAAGTTCATGATAATTAAGACCATATTTTGATTCATTATTGAAGATGAACTAGAGATTTTTGCTTTTGAGTAATCTTCCCATTTGAACTAACCAAGTGCTATAATTTTTCCCATTGAGACAAGTAACATACCCTAAGGAATCCATTTTACAGAAAAATCCTAAATATATTTATAATAGGTCCATAATTTGATTTCACCACTATATAGAGCTAAAACAACTATGCAATCTAGAAAAAATGGGCTCCAAATACTTTGATATGCAAAATTTATGACCTTCAAAAGTTTTGGTTATATTAGCACTCAAATAAAAAAATCAAATGCCAAACCTTAGAAAGTTTTTGTCAAATCAACAATTACCACTTGATTGGATGTTGTGTCAGTGAATCTAAGTTTGTTACTTTGAATTATGTGATTGGCTAGATTTTTCTTCACACATAGACACAAATTTATTTTTAGTGGATTTGGATCCAATGGGACTCAATACCTCCTATGAGTAAGCAAGATAACTAATCAATATGCCATGTGTGTGCATTAAGACTAAAGAGTTGCATCCATTTGAAACACATGTTGAGCCATAAACCTTTACAACAAAAGGAGCAACTATGCCTATTCTAAGTCAAAATTGGGATATTCCACCTTTGAGCAAGTAGACCAACCATTTTGACATGTAGTGCATTGAGTCCAAAACACCATCTCCCCCCTATGGTACATATTCCTATACATCACAATAAGAAAATTGTATAGAAAGACTTTGTGGGGAATTGAACCATAGACTAGAGCATTACAACGATGTATCCTAACTATTGTGCCATAGATGCAGGTGTGATTGTAGTTATGAGGGAAGATATTATAAGTTTTGAGTTGTAAACCATTGGAATAAACATGTTGTTAGTGATTCAAAATAGTGACAACTTCTAATACAAGAACATTTCTTGCCAATACGCCACTTCTAGCTTGGAGAGTGGAAGGAAAGATATAAAAACAATCTTCTAATGTGACTATAGATTATCATTGATACTTGATCGCTGATATTATTATATTAATATGCATGACCTAGCTGCCACATCATCCCCATTAGCATGTCACTTCTACACCAGGATGCACAGATGTGCATAAGCTATTTGCAAAAAATACATGTAAATACTACATGAATGATGCCAAACATAAAGACACTAAAATTAAAAAAATTAAAATTTCTAAAATAAATAATAGATGCGAGCTAAAATGTTGCTTTTAATCCCTAATGAGATGGGTCCTTATTTTGTTTATGAGTGATGATACTTTAGTTCTCACTTTGATACCATGTTGGAACTTGTAATATTTTATAGAACCATTCCAAAATATTCATTCACCACAATTATAAGTCGAAAAGAAAAAAAGATGATTAAAATATAACAATAATAAATAACGTAAAGAAATAAAGGGAGCCAATAAGAAGTATAAGGTAGGTGCATATGGGGATATATCATATTTTTCACTTATGATACAAATGGATCCTCATTGAGGGGTATTTATAGAGATACCAAATCCTCAATGAGAGGTTAACCTTAGGCTAACATAAACTTAAAATTGAGGTTAACTTTACAGTAAAATGATAATAAATTATCATTTTAATTAAGGTTATCCATAAATGTGGATTAACCAATTCCACTAAGAGTAAAATATGAATGAGCCCATAGGATTACATGAGTATACCTGCAATATTACTTAAATGATGAATGCATATAGACTTATATAATCACATGTCTATAGGCTATGCTAATGGTCCTCATAAGTAGTTCTTAAAACTTTTGACCTTGGCCTAATAATATTACACAAATTTTAATAGCTACTTGTACTATTGTTAATATCCCTACCTATATTTGAATCATGATGGAATAAGGGAAAAATATTGGGATTTATTACATCATATGATGTGATCAGGTCAAAATCAATTGAGTGGTTAAAACTACTCATGTAGGAGTCTTGTGTTTCTAGTTAGTTATGGTTTATACCAATTATAGAAATCACATTGTTAGTGTTTTATTATATGTAGTTGCTCTATATTGGGCAAAACAATTTGAATATAATTAATTTTGATCAATGCAAATATCATTGAAGCATTTCACAAGCAAAGGCAATGATATAAATGGGTACATTACTAGTTACAAGACTTGGAAATACTAACACCATCTATATATTAGTATTTATGTTTAAGATTCAATTTCTACATTGTTATAATATCTAATATATGTTAAGGGAAGATGCTAGTAGGTAAATATTTATAATAATTGTACTATAGTAGTTGAGATTAATAGTGGATAACATATTTGATTTTATCTCTTTCACCAATATTTGTCTTACTTTTATGTACTCACATTTACCTATTTAAATAGGCATAAAAATCAAACAAAAATATAAATTTGAGCTTCCTTACTCTTTCTTTTGTTATGGATCTTTTTTTTTTTTGTCCTAGATCTCTATCAATTTTACATGTAAATAAATATATACATAGAAGGACATAAAAATCTACCAAAACTTGTAAAAAGAAAACTTACACAAATATTAATAATTCATGTATCATTTATTTACTATAACTTAAACTTATAAAAATAATATATAAGTGACCTATTATTGGTTGTAATATAAAATTAGATGCATACAATTTAAGCAATAAAAAATAAATGGGAAAGAATAAACAAATAAGAACAATGAATTGAATTGCAAGCTTACTACAGTGATAAGGGCTTTGGCCTCCCTTTGAGAGGTCTAAGGTTCAAATCCCACTCAGTGTGAGGGGACCGGAACCCCTCATAAAAACCTGTGTAAATTCATTGAAAAAATGAACAACAAACTTGTGATGGGTTATACAAATAAACTAAACATAGACTAAAACAAAAAATAAGGAAATAATTTTAAAATTGTTGATCCTTGAAAAACTAACATTATGATATGTGAACTCTTTATTTTAGATATAATAATAAATAAAATATTTTAATGATAAAATAAAAAACTTAAATATAAAGAGCTGCAAGCTTACTGTAGTGGTAAGGGCTTTGGCCTCTCTTTGGGAGGTCCAAGATTCAAACCCCACTCAATATGAGGGGACCAGGATCCCTCATAAAAACCTGTGTAAACTCATTGATATATATATATATATATATATATATATATATATATAATTATAAAAATTTATAAAATTTGTATATCGAGTTCTACTGGTTCAAATAGGTTGTCCACCAAAAACTTTTAAATTTAAGGAGGGTTAGTGCGCATGAGAGTTGGGTGTTCAACCTCCAAATGAGTTGTTCTAATCTTACTATAATCTAAAAGTCCTTAATAACATAGTAACAAAAACAATAATATTTTTTTATTTATGACTATTTATGAAAATATTTTGTTTATGATTACTTATAGAGCGATCAACTAACATGAGCTCAAATAGTTAAATTTCTTGAATTTCAAGGGGTAGGCCTATATATGAATCTTGTCAAGTGATACATGCATAATTTATAAGCTATTGTAATACCACTATATGGTCATGATGTAAAATAGGTGGGGCCTATTCCAATCCCATATAATCAATTGAAAAAATAATTACTTGTAGAGTGTCCATGGGGTTTGGAAAAAATGGCAGGAAACAAATATATTCATAACATAGACCAAGGTTTTAGTTCCATTAATGAATATTAGCATTCAAAATATATTAAGGGTAAACCTTAACATTATTTTATTAGGAAGCAAGTGTGAGCATGGAGTGAGTTCAAGCAAGGAACGATTGTAGGCAAGGAACAAGTGTAATCAAGGAGTGAGACTTATATTTTCTCTAGATCATTGGATTCTCATCTAGGACTCTAATGATAAAATGATAAGTTGCAAGATATTATCTAAAGAAGCCCTAACTAGAAGTAATGATGTCCTAGTTGAGGGAAGTAATATTTTGCTAATAAAAAAGAAAAAAAAGAAAAATATATAGTAATTACTATCCAAGTGATAGATGATATACCAAGTGTAATAATCAAGCATGAGATGATTGGGCATGATATAAGGGTTCTTCAAAATAGAGGTTTAATATGAAATTTCAAGGGATACTAGCAAAGGTTTCAAATATTCAAAATTGGATTAAATGGAAGTTGGGACTATGTCCAAATTATTCAATGAATTTCCTTTTAAAGGTGCATTTTATTATCACATGATATAGTTTATAATTAGGATAAAAAAATAAAGGTATATACCTAAGGACGGATCCCCATATGGGATCTTAGGGGGTTTCCCATTAAGGGGCCTAGAAAATGGTATGATGCTTTAGTGATTTAACAATCAACAAATTCGAATGCTGAAGGAGCGTGGAAGGCTAGAGGTTGAAGGAGCATGGAAGGCTAGAGGCTAAAGGAGCATGGAAGGCTAGAGGTTGAAGGAGCATGGAAGGTTGGAGGCTGAAGGAGTATGAAAGTCTAAATGATGAGTTGATCTTTGGAGTATCAAGGCTAAATAATCATGGAAGGTTGGGTTGGTTGAAGGAGTATGGATGGCTAGGTTGGATGAAGGAGCTAGAACAAAAGGTTGAGATGTTGGGTGGGACGCTGAGATGACTGAAGGAATGTAGAAGGTTGATAAGGCTGAAGGAGCATGGAAGGCTGGGTTAGATAAAGGAGCTATAAAAAAATGTTGTGATGCTATTTAGAAGGTTGGGAAGGTTTAAGGAGCGTGGAAGCTACTTAAAATGAGAAAAAAAAATTTAAAAAGTACAAAAGATTAGGGTTTTTTACTAAAAAACATCTCATATTTTAGGAGCCATATATTCACAAAGAGTTATTCAATTCAACTAATTCTTGGACCAACTTGTGTAGAATTTGAATAGCTTTAAAATGAGTGGTCATATGCAAAAACTCAAGAAATATTGATGGAGATACAACCTTGTGAAGTCAACCATTTGGAATAAGGGTAGTGATGATTTTTCAAGTCACGAAAAACAAAATTGCAAAGTGCAAAGGATTAGGGTTTTTTCCTAAAAAATATCTCATCTTTTAGGAGCCATATATTTGCAAAGAATTATCCAATTTAGATGATTCTTGGACCAACTTGTGTAGAATTTGAATAGATTTAAAATGAGTGGTCATATGCAAAACTCTAAGTAATATTGAGGGAGATACGACACTATGAAGTCAACCATTCGAAACAAGAGTAGTGACAATTTTTCAAGTTGCATAAAAATAAATTTGTAAATATTTGTCAAATAGGGTTTGAACGATGAGAAGAGCAATGAAGGGCTCTGAATTCAATGAGGAAGGAAACTAGCAATTCAGATTTGGTAAAGTGGACTATGATAGTGTGATGTTTTGGAAATATTACTCTACTAAGATGCAAGGCATAGATAGTAGAGGTTAAGTTTTGGTATTGTGAAGGCTACTATAGGAAAATGTCAAGAAAGATGCTAAATTTTGGAGTAATTGTATTCATACAAAAATTTGAAAAGATTCAAAAAATGAAATCAAGAATTAAGACATTTTATGTAAAATTATGTAGGTTTCTAGCTATAGCATCTCAATTGATATGATAAGTGTATCTATTTGTAAACTCTCAAGATCTAAATAAGAGAGATGTAATTTGTCAAGGGTGGGGGACCCGAGTACAACCCATTATTATCCAAAAAAAAAAAATTAGGATAAGATAATACATGGTGATCCATAATTTAGAGCTAGAGATGGATTATATATAAGGCCATGTAGAGAGAATATTTCTAGATACAAAAATATATAAAGGTTTCTAGTATGGGTTAGAAATTTTGAAATACAATATTAGCTAATTAGCAAGAAACTTTTGAAGAATAATGGTAATAATATATGGGGTTTCATATAAGAGGGATAAACTATTGAGGAGTGAAAGCACTTTGTGTATACTCAAATATGTGTTTCCATTGATATTTCAAAACCCTTGCCAAAATATGTTAAGCATAAATTCAAATCAAGATAATAGTATCAACAAGTAGATTATGAAAATGAACACATGTTAATAAATTATAAAATAAAAATGATCGAGAAAGAGATGAATATTTTTGGTCATGAAAAAATCAAGGTGAAGCAAGGGGATCATATTGTAGTACAAGATGGCTTAGATTAAGGATTTTATTAAACCAAAAAATATTGTAAAGAGATACCCACCATATCATCAAATGGTAAAGGTAATCATAGTCCATTCAAACCAAATTTTTGAAAATAATAGGAGGGATATGCATGAAAAGGAAGTGCAATGTGAAAGTTAAAATACAAATGGAACTAAATTTGTAAAGGAAGATGTGCAGTGAAGACTCACTACACTGGGAAAATCCTTCTAAGAAGGAAATTTTGGTTAGAAATCCACCCAAAGTTAATTGAGGAGAGACAAGAGGTTGAATCCAAGGATCTTATCTACTTACAAAGTAACCAATACCATAAGTCCATAAAGAGCATTTCCAAGGAGAGGTTTCCACCATAATATGATGCTAACCCTAAAAATCTCCACTCCATGAAGTCTAGCTAACCCACCATATTGGAACAAAGTAATGATTCAAAATCCTTTCCAGTGGTAGCTAAGGTAGTTCCTATTATTGATTGGAGTTCCTGAGCCTTTTTGGTGATAGCTAAAAGGGAGCCACTTTAACAATATCTTACTTCATCTAGCACATTCAACCTTTTCTTCTCCCTAAAGATGAGAGGTCATGGGTCTAGCCCTCTTCCATGTTTGAGGGTGTTCCCCAATACCTGGTGTAGTTACAAGATAACACCATTGAGAAACCCCAAGGACTAAGACCCATTCCTCATTTAATAAGGATTAGGATTAGAGGTGACTATACAGAGAGGTGGTAATACAAGCTTCTCTCCTCCCTAAGAGGATCTTAATATCCAATGGAAAAAAAAGAATAGAGTAGCTCAAAATATTTTCTACTGTAACACCTTCCCTAAATTTTTAGGCTTGTTAGCTCCTACAAGGTTTCCATGGAGTCTGTGGTAGAAGAGGAGTATCAAGGGGGAAAAAAAGGGAAGCCAATAGGAAAAGAAACCTTGATGAAGAAGGGATCCCCTCCTAGGCCAGAGGGAACACAAAAGACAAGAATTGGATCCTCGAATAGAGCAAGTAAAAGGACTTCAATTGGGGTAGGATGATTAGGATAAAAGAGGAAATAATGTGTTGATCATTATAGGACAAATAGACCAACCCATAGTGACCAGATGCAAAGGAAGGGATAGTAATCTAGTTTTGGCTTTGACACATCATGAATGGACATGATACCCTAGGCAATGGTTAGAAATGTTAGAAATAGATTATATTCCATCATTTGGGTCATGTAAATGTATCTTCCAAGGTACATACTTAGGACATTAGATTACTTTAGGGGGAAGTTATCTAGTTACTTCATGCAATGTAATAAATGCACAAGTGTCAATGTGCAAGTTGTCCCTTGCACAACTAGGTAGAGTGTTGGCCAAGTAACCTATTTTTACCTATATAAGGAAGACCTCATTGTTAGATAGATATAGAGAGTCGGGGACATAGTAGCTTAGAGCATCTTCGTAGGTAGTAGTGCAGTTCTATGTGGATCACCATCCAGTGGTGATGGGTGCAATGTAGTTCAGTAGCTTTATTAATGGAGTGTTCATTTCCTCCATAGCTACATTGTATTCATTTATATCATTTCTATTTATTGCATGTCTCAATCATCTAGCAGATTTACTTTCTTTCATATTATTCTGCATCTCGTGATTGTTATCTCCCTATGGCTCATTACATCAAAAGCTAACAATGGTATCAGAGCCATGATAGATCTAGTCTATGTAGGTCTATAGGAAAACCACCATCATTATTGAGCCTAAGTTTTTTGTCAACCTGACACATCATTGGACCAACCACTATCAAAACTCTCAAAAGAATCTAGGTGGTAGAATTAGGGAGAGTCACAAGTGAGGACTGAAATAAATCTTAGTTCTAAAAATACTGAGATTGCACTTGACTAGAGTCTTTCCACAGAGTTACAGGAAAAACTCGTGAAGACCAAGACTCAACATTCAATCCACTAGATTGATAGATCATCTAGTGAAGATCATCCAGGATATCTAGAACTTGCTAACTATTACCCAAAGTTTCTTTTATTGTAGATAATTAATTCTTAGAGGATTGGTACTCCTCCTATGATAGAAATCTAGGAGACTCCAACTTCATTGCTCGAAGGTCGGCGTGCCCTCATAGTGCAGAGATTAGTTCCTTGTGCAAGAGAAGAACACTATAGAAGAAGACTTTTAGAGAAGAGTCATGGTGAAGTTAGGAGACTGAAGATCTCCATTGCTATATTGAAGAACTTCATAGTTGAATAAAAAGCCATAGAAGCCTTGATACAAAAATGCCATAGTAGCCTTGAAGAAAAGGCCATAGAAGCCTTGAAGAAGAAGCCACAGAAGTCTTGATATTGAAAAGGCCATAGAAGCCTTGATACTGAAAAGGCCATAGAAGCCTTGATACTAAAAAGGCCATAGAAGCCTTGATACTAAAAAGGCCATAGAAGCCTAGATACTAAGAAAGGCCATAAAAGCCTTGATCCTAAAGAAGAATTCAAAAAGAATATCTGATTCAGAAGTAGATTAAGATCTCAATACTAATATTTTTGTTGTAGGGAAAGAAGATTCAATGAGTTGGGAGACTTCCTACAAGAAATTTAGGAAGAGTATCTTCTTCAGAATCAATTCAACACCTAAAGCAAAAGAGATCAGGAGAAGATCTCATTGAAGGACTTCCAGACTTGGAAGAAGAAGAAGGACTAGGAGAGTCCTGCTCAAATCTAGAAGTAGCAGAATCAGAGATCCAGAAGCAGATCTCACCACCAACACTTCCAAGAGTAGAAGGTTGAAGAGGTCTCAAGGAAAGACCAATAGAAGCTGCAAGATCAAAGACCTTGGGAAGGTCTCATCGAGCATCCAAAAAAAGGCTAGGAGAGCCTTACTGAAGAAATCATCAAAGGAGAACTCACTAGAGAAATCCACTACCAAGGAGAAGCCCCTGATAGTGAAGGACTTGGGACAATTATCGCCATCCGACAACAAGCCCAAGAGAAGGAGAATTTGGCAAGGAGTGCCAAATCCAAGAAGAAGAATCTAGTGAAGACCTCAAGATATTCAAAATCTTGAGAAGAAGATCCTGCTTGAAGTTAGAATTTGACAAGAAGACTTGAAGATAGAAGAAGCTCATCAAATCTAGGAGATTTGAAGATTACCTCTCATAGCAAGAAGGCACCACTTCAGAGATAGAGACTTCTCCAAATCTATAGCAGAAGGAGGAGACCACAAGAGGAGAACAAGCCACCAAATCTTAGGCTCATGAAAGAAAGTTTGAGACCATCATTTGGTGAAGAAGGAGTTGTTCAAGATAGTCTACAAAAAGTTGCAAGATCCTACTCGAAGCAGCAACTTGGTGATCTTAGACACCAAGATCCACATCCTCTATAGAAGTGGTAAAAGGAGCTACAAAATATTTAAAAAAAGGTATGCAACTACTGGTGCTAACTAACTCATTAATTAGATTACTTATCAGATTCATTGGAGCACCTTATTTGGATTAAAGTTGCAAGAAGAAAAAGTAGATTACAGTCTTCAAAAGTGCAAAAAGGAAAAGGTTCTTTTTAAGGTTCATTTGCACATTAATTAGGAGTTGATTAGATTTCAGAATTATATCTATCAACTACCTATCATCTACTTTGGAAAAAGAAAAGAAGACTAAGCCCTACAATATTAGTTGTAGTGAATTTGCAGAATAACTCTTGAAGATTCATTTTAGATTATTCTTGATTAGTTGTAGTAAATTGATTAAGTGCATTATCTTGAGAGTTGATTGGAGTGATAAGGTGAAATTGTTAGTGCATTAAAAAGAAAGTCTATTAGATTTATTTGCACTATTATACTACTCTCAAAAGAAATTAGTTTTGTGTTTTTGAAGGGCACAAAATCTGATTTGTATCAAGTGTCTAAAGACACTATTGAAGCACAAAAATCTGCAACACATTGTGGCCAAGTGAAGCCACCAAAAATAGGTTAGAATCCTCCAAAACTTGGAGAAGAACACAACTAACCAAAAACAGAAATAGAAGCTTCAAATATTGAGACTTGGTGAGTCTCAAATCCAAAGCATTACAAGATTGGATGCAAGAAAAGAAAGTGCAGAAAATTGCATAAATTAAAGAGCTTCTATCTACTATTATCCAAGCTTGGATTTGTTATCAAAGTGTCCAAGAAAAAAGGGAAGGTGTCTACTCATAAAATACAACCTCAAAACCCTTGTATTGCAGGAGAAAAATCTGCCATAAAACCAGAATTTTAGATCTAAAAAAGGAGTGCAAAAGAAGGTGCATCAAAGGAGGCTTATGTACAATTTATGGTACATTTTATTGCACTACTCTAATATGGTTTTTACAGCAAAAGAGCAGATTTGAATGTGCCCCAAAAGGCACAATAACTACAGGAAAATCAGCCAAGAAAGGTCGAACGTCAGCACTCTTCTTCCCAAGCAAAAGGAGCCACTCAAAGGGCTCATCTTGGATGGATGAACCTGCAAAAACAAAGCCCACAAGAGGCTATCATCAAGCTACATTTACGTAGATAAAAAGAGTGCACATCTACCAATGGAAAACATCTACATCTACCAATATGGGATGGACTGCATCTACACTACAAAGAGAAGGCATCTACTTCTACCAACATGGGATGAACAACATAACAAGTGGCTATCTACACTACAAAGAAGCACAAGAATCAGCACGTTGGAGGCATAGAAGATAAAGAGCAAAGGAGCTACATTCAAGGTCTTAAACTTGGTGAAGATCATCCACCAAAGGAAGCACCGAAATCACCATTCAAAGCTCCATAGCGCCTCATCAATCCACCTGCAAAAGAAAAGTTTACTTGCTGCTCAAGAAACATAGCAAAGCAAAGGAATGGCATACGAAAGGACTTAAGGAGTTATAATATTCTCCTTGGAAGGTGTTACAAGAAAGGACTTCATGCAGAGAGCTTGAATGCCACTTGGCATCAACCTTCTAAAGCGCATACGTTACAGGGATTTCATCTCTCAACGCTCAAGAAACCTCATGCATACGTTACAGGGAATATCAAGGATGTGGTGACACTTGTTATCCTCCACAAGCCCCACATGAGTGACCAAGAGGTGTTGAACAAGAAAGTGGTATGTTAAGAAAAGGAGAAGGAGCGCTCATACGTAACGGGTGTGACACGTGTCACAAAGCTCAAGATTATTCCTCCATAAAAGGTGCTCGAAGTCCAAAGTTCATAGCACAACAAAACATAGTCAAAGCTAGTCAAGCACAACGTGGAAGGAAGGAAGAAGGAGCATTAAAGGCTCCTGGTCTTGAAGGTCAAACCTTCCTATTTTTGTAGCATCTATGTTCCAGCATTGAAGATGAGCATCTCCATTGATTCCAGTACCCAAGGGAACTTTAATACTGTTGTTATATCCAACCGAAGGAAGCACCGAATAGTGAGGAGATTAGCATCAAAAGGTAAGGTTTAAATCCCACTTTATTATTGCTTTCAATTTTGGAGATATAAGGGTTATAAGCTAAGGTTGAAATTTAGATTTTGAAAGCAAAAGCTATAAGGGATAACTTACCAAATTAAAATAATATTTGCAACTCAACCTAGGAGAAATAAGGAATTCTACTTGGATTAAATTCTTTAATATTTTGCAAATATTATTAATTTTCTAATTTTCCAAATTTGGGAGTGATAAGGGTTACAACATCAAACTAGGTCTTTGGAAATTAGAAATTAAAACCTAAGGGTTATAAAAAGAGGTTATTAAATATTTTTTGTTAAGGTTGGAAATTTATAATTTTCTTGTCTCAAAATTTCTCAAAAAGGGACAAAAGGAATCCAACATTAAAACCTCTTCAAAAATTGGAAAAGTGCTTAGTTCAATTAGGAGAAATAAGGTGTTAGAAAAGTTGATTTTTGATCTTTACAAAACTGTACAAAATCAACCATAAATTGAACTATATTTTACAAAAGCACTATATCATATTCCAAAATCATTAGGGAGTCATAAGGCATTCTACAAAACTTGATAATAATATCTATCAAAGGTTGTCAAGTTGGGAAGATATAAGCTTTCTTCAAAAACCTAAAATTAGGTGTTCATACTCTCATTACTAGGGAGACATAAGGAAGCCTACAAATCTAAAATATTAATAAAGGTTTCATCAAATCAAGCTTATATACTTCAATCAGGGATTTCATATCCTAATATAGGGAGCCATAAAGTAGACTACTCTATCTCAAAGAATTCAGGTTATACAAATGGCTACTAGCATGCTAAGTGGAATAAGGAAAATACCAATATGGATTAAAAACCTGATGGATTACAATGATGTAAAGGGCAAAGAAAAGGAAGAACCAATACAATGCGAAATAAGTTCTGAAATTAACAACTATGATGATTCATTCAATGAGTCTAATGATCAAAAATAGGAAAATATTGATCAACAAGTCTTTATACAAAAAGGGAAATATGGAATAGCTTCAATCGTGCACATATGGTTAGAAGGTCTTATCAAGGAGATAGACAAACATGATATTCCTAAGATAAACTACAAAATTGCCAGATCATCTTTATTGTGCACTCATTGCAATCAATATGGTCATGAAAAAATCAATTGTTGGAGTTTTCATCCATGCAAATATTGTGATGGGATAAATCACTCATCTTTCTCCTGTCACTTCAAACACAGGTACTATAAAGACTATGAAAGAAGATTACTTCAAAGAATAAATTGTTATCTTCAGGAACTTATTCCAGATGGATCTACTAACATTGAGCTCAAGGTTGATACTTATGAAGGACAGAGAAATAGGTCTTACAAAGGTACAAAGGAAGGAAGAAGGATCAATTCAGATCCACTCAAGGCATGCACTATCATGAGAGCAATGGTCCATCAAAGATGCCTGACATCAAGGAACAAAGAATAGAAAGAGACAAGAAGCCATGACATGAAGACTGAAGTAACAGGAAAAGAACCAGATCAATGTTGGATATGTCTCATTCTTTGCCGGAACCCCGGCTACGGTAAAGGTGATTACGTAATAGGTGATGGCTCGGGGTGCGTTGGGGGACGCCCTCGGATACGGTGAAAGTGAAAGATGCTGGTGAAGACCAGCTGAGAATAGCCGACGAAGTCGGCGACAAAAATTTTCACCTACTTTTATCGCTACTTTTCACCTACTTTTATCGCTACTTTTGGAGTGGCCCCCGGGATTCCCACGGTTGGTGGGTGGTTAGTGGGTGTGGGTGGTTTAGCCCACGGTGTTGTATCCACGGTACCCTAATACCACTTGGTGGTTTAGGGTTGTATGAGTTTCCTTATATAATTATTGTAATGCCCCATTTGAGGGATAAGAGAGAGAATAATATATCAAGGAGGATAGACTCTTGTTTGCTGGAGTAGCCCAAATTGGGTGAACCAGGGTAAATCTTGTGTGTTATATGTGCATTGAATGGTGTCATTATTTCCTTAGTTATTATTTCTGCATTATATCTAGAATATGTTTCTGTAAGTTCTCTTCATTTGGTATCAGAGCCAAGTCATTAGCCATAGGGGGACGCCTTTATTGCTAGGGTTTAAATCCGTTTGAAGAAGATCTAGGGTTTCTAGGAGTGAGAGGAAACCTATTATGGAGTGGGAGTTACGCAGAAGGAGTTTGAAGGAAAAATGTCAGGAAATCATTCAAGGATAGAGATCGAGAAATTTGACGGCAAAAGTTTTGAGCTATGGAAGTTAAAGATGGAAGATATGCTCGTGGACAGAGATCAGTGGGCTGCTATTTCAGAAACAACAAAACCTACGGGTACTTTCGATGAAGATTGGGAGAAGATGAATCGAAAAGCAAGGAGTCTGATTCGACTGTGTCTTGCAGATTCGGTGCTCATCAATGTTTCGGGAGAAGCTACAGCGAAGGATCTCTGGGAGAGGTTAGGGGCTTTGTATCAATCGAAGTCCCTAGTGAACAAATTATTCCTCAGAAAGAAACTGTACAATCTTAGGATGCATGACGGGGATTCGGTTGCAGATCATCTGAATGCATTCAATACAGTGGTAAGTCAACTAACATCTGTAGAAATTAAGTTGAGTGAGGAAGATAAATGCATTACTTTGTTATGCTCTTTACCAGATTCATGGGATAACTTAGTAGTAGCAATTGGTAGTACAACTTCATCCACATTGAAGTTTGAAGATATAGTGGCATCTCTATTATCTGAGGATATGAGGAGAAAAGCCATGGAGGGCACATCTAAGGAAGCCCTAACAGTGAGAGGGCGTGCCAAGGAGAAGGACAAATCTAGATATGGTGATAGGTCTAAGTCTAAAGGTAGATCCAAGTCTCGGGGGAAGTTTGAGAGAAAATGCTGGAATTGTGGCAAGCCTGGTCATATGAAGAAGGATTGCAGATCAAAGAAAGCTGAGTCTGGAAAAAAGTCTGATGAATCGACTTCCACAGAGATGAATAAATCCATTGATGAAGCAGGGGATGTATATTTGGCATCCTGCTCATCATGCTCCACACGATCAGATAAAAATGATTGGTTGATTGATACTGGTGCCTCTTTTCATATGACTCCTCATAGAGGGTGGTTCAGTGAATATGAAAGATATGATGGAGGGGAGGTACTATTGGGAGATGATTCACCACTCAGAATCATGGGTCGTGGAAGAGTGAAAATTTTGCTGCAGGATGGTAGGGTTAAGACCCTACCAGGTGTGATGCATATTCCGGGACTTGCTAGAAATTTGATTTCGGTAAGCAAAATGGCCGATGCAGCAGTGAATGTCAGTTTTGGCAAGGATTCATGCAAAATGGTTCGTGGATCAATGGTGTTGGCAAGGGGAGTTCGGATTGGAACATTGTATAAGCTATTGGGAAGCACTATGACAAATGAGTGCAATAGCTCAACCGTTCTCGAGGTTGATTCTGATAAAAGCTCAACACTCTGGCATCAAAGGATGGGACATATTGGAGAAAAGGGATTGCGTACCCTGTACACAAAAGGTATGGTTCATGGTATCCCTAATTACTCAATGTCTTCCGAGTTCTGTGAACATTGTATTTATGGTAAACAGAATCGGGTTAGTTTTCCATCTGGTGCCACAAGATCTAGTGGGGTACTAGATTTGATCCACAGTGATATTTTTGGTCCTGTTCCTATGCCGTCTCTTGGAAAATCACGGTATTATGCTTCCTTTGTTGATGATTTTTCAAGATATGCATGGATTTACTTTCTTAAGAGCAAAGATGAAGTGTTTGAAAAATTTAAGGAATTTAAAGCACTTGTTGAGAATCAAACTGATAAAAGGATTAAGGTGTTGAGGTCTGATAATGGAGGGGAATATTGTTCTAATATATTTGAGAAATTTTGTAAGCAATGTGGTATTGCAAGACAGAAGACTACTTCATATACACCTCAACAGAATGGAGTTGCAGAGAGGTTGAACAGATCACTGATGGAGAAGGCTAGAAGTATGCTCGATGGTGCAGGTTTGGCACAAGAATTCTGGGTAGAAGCAGTGAGTGCAGCATGCTACTTGCGAAATCGGTCACCTACATCAGCATTGCCGGATCAAACTCCATTTGAAGCTCTATTTGGTAAGAAACCATCTATTTCACATCTCAGAGTTTTTGGTGTGATGCATACATGCATATTCCAAAGGAGAAAAGAAGTAAGCTAGATAATAAGGCTGTTAAATGTATCTTTATTGGTTATAAAGATGGTGTTAAAGGATATAAGCTTTGGAACCCAAAAACTAAAAGTACAATGTATAGTAGAGATGTGGTGTTTAGGGAGATGATCAGTGATTCTAGGAAGGTAGTTACAGAAGAGGAACCTGGAACGGTCCAATTTGATCTCATGGAAAACTATCAGACAGTAGAGGATCTGGAAGAGGAGCATACAGATGAGGATATGGAAGAGGAGCATACAGGTGAGGATCTGGAAGAGGATGAAGAAGAGGTTCATACACCTGTGGTAAGGAGATCAACACGGGAAAGGAGGCAACCTGAAAGGTACAGTCCATCTGCTTTTCCTACTTCTTTTGTACTATCTGTTACTGATGAAGATCCTAGAACATTTAGAGAAGCTGTTAATTCGGAGAGGCAAACCATTGGGAAGAGGCCATGGATGAGGAAATGATGTCCCCGAAAAATAACAGAACATGGGATTTAGTGAAACTACCAAGTGGTAGGAAAGCAATAGGTTGCAAGTGGATCTTTAAGAAGAAGCGGAATGCTGAAGGTAAAGTGGAGAAATATAAAGCTCGCCTAGTTGCTAAAGGTTTTTCTCAGGTTGAAGGAATTGATTATGGTGAAGTTTTTTCTCCCGTTGCAAAGCTAACATCAATTAGATTTATGTTAGTTGTGGCTGCTGCATTTGATCTTGAAATAGAACAGATGGATGTGAAAACCACATTCCTTCATGGAGATTTGGAGGAAGAAATCTATATGAGGCGACCCTGAAGGTTTCACATTGTTGCGGGAAAGGAGGATCTGGTATGTAAGTTAAAGAAATCATTGTATGGACTGAAACAATCACCTAGAATGTGGTACCAAAAATTTGATACTTATGTTTTAGGAATTGGTTTTGTTCGTAGCAATGCTGATCATTGTGTGTATTCAAAGAAAATTGGTAATGTAATTGTCATTATAGTTCTTTATGTTGATGACATGTTACTAATTGGAAATAGCAAGAAACTGGTCAAGGAAGTAAAGTCTCAGTTGGCATCACAATTTGACATGAAGGATCTTGGCCCTGCAAATTTTATATTGGGTATGCAAATAAAAAGAGATCGCTCTAACAGAAGGTTGTGGCTGGACCAGAAAAAGTATGTTGAGACAGTGTTGAAAAGGTTCAATATGCAGGATTGCAAACCGGTGAAGGTACCTATTTCTTTAGGTGAAAAATTGTCTCGCTGAACAATGTCCAAAAATAGAAGAAGAGGTAGAGGAAATGTCACATATTCCTTATGCAAATGTTGTAGGTAGTTTAATGTATGCCATGGTTTGTACTAGAGCGAGACATTGCCCATGCGATGGGAGTCTTGAGTAGATATATGTCTAAACCTGGTAAAGAGCATTGGACTACTATGAAAAGGGTGTTTAGATATTTGCGTGGCACCTCTGATTTTACAATCTGCTATGAGGGTACAGGTAAAGAAAACAGACAATTGGATATAGAAGGGTTTGTTGATGCAGATTGGGGTGGAGATCTGGACAGGAGAAGATCTACTAGTGCTTATGTATTCAATTTGTTCGGAGGGGCCATTAGTTGGATGAGCAAGAGGCGATTGTTGTTGCTCTTTCAACTACCGAAGCTGAGTATATGGCAGCCATCGATGCAAGTAAGGAAGTCTGTATGGCTGCAAAGACTATGCACTGAAATTGGGTTCTTTCAAGGATCTGTGAAGATAAATTGTGGCAGTCAGAGTGCCATATTTTTGGCAAAGAACCCTGCTTACCATTCAAGAACGAAGCACATTGATACAAAGTTCCATTTTTGTAGGGACATGCTTGAACAGAGGAAAGTGTTTCTGGAAAAGGTAGACACCAAGGAAAATGTTGCAGATGCTTTAACCAAGGCTGTAAGCACTGAAAAGTTTAGATTCTGTTCAATTGAAATGGGTCTGGCAAAGTATTCAACAAGTGGGAGAATGTTGGATATGTCTCATTCTTTTCCGGAACCCCGGCTACGGTAAAGGTGATTACGTAATAGGTGATGGCTCGGGGTGCGTTGGGGGACGCCCTCGGATACGGTGAAAGTGAAAGATGCTGGTGAAGACCAGCTGAGAATAGCCGACGAAGTCGACGACGAAAATTTTTCACCTACTTTTATCGCTACTTTTCACCTACTTTTATCGCTACTTTTGGAGTGGCCCCCGGGATTCCCACGGTTGGTGGGTGGTTAGTGGGTGTGGGTGGTTTAGCCCACGGTGTTGTATCCACGGTACCCTAATACCACTTGGTGGTTTAGGGTTGTATGAGTTTCCTTATATAATTATTGTAATGCCCCATTTGAGGGATAAGAGAGAGAATAATATATCAAGGAGGATAGACTCTTATTTCTTTGGAGTAGCCCAAATTGGGTGAACCAGGGTAAATCTTGTGTGTTATATGTGCATTGAATGGTGTCATTATTTCCTTAGTTATTATTTCTGCATTATATCTAGAATATGTTTCTGTAAGTTCTCTTCAATCAAGACTCCTCTAAATAAACCAAAGATCATCCAATGGATGAAGATCCATATTGAAGACTAAAAGTATTCAATACCCAAATAATGTAATACAGGGGGATGTTAGAGATAGATTATATTTCATTACTTGGATCATGTAAATGTATCTTCCAAGGTACATACTTAGGACATTAGATTACTTTAGGGGGAAGTTATCTAGTTAATTCATGCAATGTAATAAATGCACAAGTGTCAATGTGCAAGTTGTATATGTGCAAGTTATTCCTTGCATAGCTAGGTAGAGTGTTGGCCAAGTAACCTATTTTTTCCTATATAAGGAAGGTCTCATTGTTAGATAGATATAGAGTCGAGAACATAGTGGCTTAGAGTATCTTCGTAGGTAGTAGTGCAAATTTGTGTGGATCACCATCCAATGGTGATGGGTGATATGTAGTTCAGTAGCTTTATTAATGGAGTGTTTATTTCCTCCATAGCTATATTGTATTCATTTATATCATTTCTATTTATTGCATATCTCAATATTTTAGCAGATTTACTTTCTTTCATATTATTATGTATCTCATGAGTGTTATCTCCCTGTGGCCATTACATCAAAAGATAACAAGAAAATTCAAAGTGATGGCATAGAAGGTAGCCTAGGGGGCAACACCAAACCTAAGGCATTAATGAAGAAAAATCCTAAAGGTTTTATCATCAGATATATCCAAAATAAGGCAACATAAAAAATATAGTGAGAGTCCCATCACACAAACCTACTAGCAATATTTATGGCTATAGGTCCCCAAAGATCTAAATATAATGTTGATGTTGTCTAGCTTGGGAAATTTGAAATGGATAATTTTGAATTCTTGCACAAATATTTTTGGAGACAAAATTTCTCTCCTTTTCTTATAAACATCCTCTTGTTTCTTGTTGTAAAACATTGAAAACTAACCATATCCATGCCTAGTATTTGGTCTTGTATGGGGTTTTCCTTCAACCTCTTTTATATTATAGCTTGGCTCAAGCTTTGAGTCATTCAAGTTTATTAGTTTTTAGCCTCTTTCTCTGGAATGTATGTAGTCTGATCATTATGTATATGAGAAGCTATGACTATTTATCTTTCTATCCATGTTCTTATGTATGCTTGTTTGATATAATTTATGTTTGGGGAAACTATATTCCTTGTGCGATATCAACTATGATACATGTGTTCATTCCACCCACCATGATGTAGGTAGTATTAGAACTTTGGTGAATCACCTCCTTAATAAATATTAATTTATTCATTATATTCACTTTTGGTCATTTACTACTTTCCTCCTAACCCTTTTCTTAGTCAAAGACCTAATAGATTAGACCAACTTATGAATATAACAATGTGTTAGAGATCACATCCAAAAAAGGATCTAGTTTTGGTAAAAAACCCCATAGGTCATTTGGAGGAGCCACATCCCATGCTCCATAGACTTCTTGGACTAGTACTCCATGTGTGGCATGGGCACCAAACACACTCGATGAGACACATATAGGTGGTTGTGGTTCCCAGAGCATAAGGATTAGATTCGATTTCTAATAGTTCAATTGGAATGCTTGATGGGACCTAAACCTAGATAATTATGTCGAGTTTCTTGTGAAGGCCTTAGTCCTTTTCTTATTGAAGCACTAAAAGCATTCACCTAACGAATCCCCTAGTTAAAGAATCAACCAAATTAAGTGGATCCACTAGAAACAACCCCAAAATATACCATGTAAGAAATTCTCAAATAAAAATCCTAATGGAAGTCTCTATTCATCAACTTGTTGAAGCAACACCAAGAAAAACAATTCACCTGGAAATCCTATACAAGACAAAATATTGTTATATAGCCAAACCTCAGGAAAATCCCAGCATAAATCAAGCTAGGTGCCTTGGTTCTCCTACAATGCCAGATGTTTGAGATCTAATTCCCACTATAGCCAGGTTTATCCATACAGGATTGGTACAAAAATGTATTTATAAAAATAGGGTAAATCAATATTGAAATCTAGGTGAATAATGTCCAAACTTGTATAGAAGACATGACAAATAACTTTTTTTTTTCCACCAAAAAATATATAAATATGGTAAATTTATAATAATACTTGAACTAATGACTAATCAATGATCGGTAGCATCATATGCAATGATAGACATTTGGTTGCATAATTAATAATTATAGTCAACCTAGTGTTCAATAGCATTGATTAACGGTAGATTACCGGTAGCACTATGGTGAATGGTAGTCAACACATTAGTTTTAGGGTTTAGGGTTGCTACAGAAGTTCCATGTGTCAAAACCGCATTAAATGCATACATGCAGATGGTTATAAAAATGCATGCACAATTATTTTTGGTTTATTTTGCACAATAGAGCACATCAAAGCACCCATTGAGCCTTCAAACCTTACCCTAGAATCTAGTACATATTAAAATACATCCAAGTTTCCAACACTATTGTAGCAATGGTGAGCTCTTCCTCCCAAGTTCCTCCATCCAAAATTATTTTTAGAAACGTTGTATGCCCATAGATTTCTAAAATTCTTACAACACTAGGATACAATGCTTCTTGGGTCATGAACTCTGGTCTTCATGGATTAGTGTCAATGCCCCAATACAACATGGATTTCAATTTTTTGTCTAGGATTGTGACCTCGTACGACAATGAGGGGTCAGTGGTTAACATGACAATCGACAACAAGCCTCTATCTTTCACTCTAAAACCTGTAGACATCCAGAGATTGATAGGCCTCCCATACAAGGGTGTTGAACCAATCAATACAAAGTACTCTTTGATAGATGATGATAAAATATATTTGGAGATCAGCTTCGATCTCTCATCAGAATATTTGATAGGTAAAAGTCTCACTCTTTTCAAAATCTTGTTTAAAGTTAAAATTCGTTGCATTGTATAAGTTTTTGAATTATTTATTAATTTTATGTTATAATTATTTTTTTGTAGTTCACTCTAATCCATCGAGAAGGGGCTTGCAAATTTTAGTAGTTACAAATAATTTCCTCAAAGTTGTCATCAAATTCTTCCAAGCAAGAATTATTTTGCAAGGAAGAACGATGAACATTCCCTTTTAGGCGTTGGCCTATTTGGTTCATTGTCTTGCCCATACCAGATTTGACTAGAGTTCCTTCATTTCCAACCACATCAGATGTGATCTCCAAAATTCCCAAACAAGGACAAGTGCCTATGTGTCCTCAACTAATTTTTTACTTAGTTTTTTTATGAAGCTTAATATAATGTACAAAATACTACAGTACCAACCTCACTACACCTGAACATGTAGAGGATTGACTTGATTATGAAATAGGTGTAGGTAAAATTTAAATTTTGAATAAAGTAATTATTATTATCTTTAAATACAATTTTTATTTTTTATTTTTAATTTATACTTGAATGCAGAGAAGAGCATCTTCATCTTCTTCTAGAAGGGAAGTTACAATAAGAGGTCATCTACAAGAAGATAATATAGATTCTGACACATAGTCAAAATCAACATTAATATTTAGAAGATCTACTAAATGGTTGAGGACTTCTACATCTCCTATATCTCATGCACCTAAACCTGCACAATCAGTGCATATTGCATCTACTTCTATAGCTGCACATCTTGTGCACATCAATATCGATGAAGTGGAACAACCCACGTGTACAACAAGTAATCTAGTTGTTTCAGACTTTGGTTCAATGTCATGTAATACATTTAGTTAAAATTATAGTTAGTTTTATTGAATATTTTTTATATGTTTTCAATGCAACACCCCACCAATCCACCAATTCAGATGGAATCAACTTTACAAAATACCCAAGTAGCCCAACAGGTCACATCTCCAACATCTGGTAAGTGGAATTGTAAATTTGTAAATTAAATTTTATTGCATCATATATTTTTTCCAATATTTCTTAATAAAATTTTATTGTAATATTTTATAGGGGCGTCGGGGCAATCATCACATCGAAGACAACAAATGATGCCACCACCACCTCCACCATGGCCATAGATGATGAGGGGTCAATGCATGAGGGGTAAACAATTATTTTCTATACCTGGAAGGGGTCAGGGATGAGTACTCAATGTTAATCAGACTTTTTTAGACATTGCAAATATTTCTCTTGGAAATATTTCTAGTGCATGAGGAATTTTAGAATTGGATAATCCTCCACTTGATGAAGATTATTTATTTCAAGGAAGTATTCCTAAGGAGTTCAATCCAACTGATGTGCTTTGAGGTCCACAACAACATACAAAAGCACAATAGACTATAGAGTTAGTTGCCCCTATCGAGAGCTCATCCCCTCCTCACCCAACCGACAACCCTTGTCTGCTAACTAAGGATGAATAATTGTATTTTTTAAAAAATATTTTACTATTAGACAATTGTGAGGCCACCATTAAAGATATGGTGCTTCAAGATCTTCTAACATCAAAGAGTGGGAATATTAAGCAAAACATCTTATAAAGGAACTTATTACCCGATACAAATTTTTAAAAAAAGAGAGTATTTTTTCATTGGTGGAGCATGAACCAAAAAGCTTAATGCTTTATTACATCAAGCTAAATCTGGTAAGGTAAAATCCACCACTATGTACAATTATGAGGTTTTAGATATTGTTTTGAATAGGTTAGAGAACCTCAATGCGAAAGCCCTAGGCATACTATAATCAATGGACTCTTGACAAGCAAAGAGTTGATGTTGCAGAGGCAACCAAAGATGTAGTTGAGGTAAGTGATTGTAAATTTATTTATTCATTTTATTTATTTTTTAATACATTTATAAACTAACATATTGTTACTTTTCTCTTGTAGTCCAATTTTGATAATTTACAAAAATAGGTGAATAGCCTATATGTTTATCTTAACAATACCAAACAAAATCTCCAAGGTGCCATTAAATTGAAAGAAATATTACATGTCACTATCAAAGAGAACAACACTTTTAAGAGAATTATAAAGGAGCACAATTTTGATCCTAAGATTTTAGTGAAGCAGAAAGAAAAATAAATGAATTTAATGTTAACTGAAGATCCTACCAAAGAAGAAAGGGCATTGTTGACAAGTTTGGACTCAACTCAGGAAGGCCTGATGAGAGTTGGTGCACTACAAGGGCATACTAGTGAGGAAAGGCATGAACAAGTTACAATTTTAAATAGTCAACCTCAACCTCTAGTACAACCAACATTTGCTTCAGGCCCTCCAACAAAAGTTGAAAAATAGTGAACACACAATTCACTAGTTGACTACAAATTTTATTGTATGGCAATCAACATTTTTGTAAAATGTAATATATTTTTAGATTAATAAAAAGTCATTTCCAAAAATTGTCTTATATTTTTTAATTATTGTTTCGTTTTATATTTGTGTACAATTTTTGTAATTTATAATTCTTATTTATTTATTAACAAAATCAGTAAGAGTATTAACATTGATAAATTTATAAACAAACAAAGCCAATGAGAGAATGAACATTATGGATTAGCCTCATAATCCAATAGATAAATGTTTACAACAATTGATAACAAATACTACCAAAAATATCAAACTTTTCAAATGTTGCAAAAATCACATTGGAGGAAGTTGAAACAAACACTTCTCAACTTGTCCAAAATCACTTGTACGCATAGCTGATCTCTGTGTCTCCACAATCTGATCACTATAAGTATCATTATCCTCATTATCATGAGTATTAGTGATACCTCTTCTATCTGCTAGAGATTTCCAATATGCCAAAGCTCTATCATAAGGATACCTGTCCACCTCATAAGATGAGACATATATTCTCAAACAATTTTCTAAATTTTTATCCAACTTGTTATGAACTTTAGATTTCATAAAATATAATGCACTAAAAACCCTTTCATCTTCCATAGATCCCAAAATCATTGTTTGACACAATTCATATAAATGAAAATATTCACTCATCGTATGTTGTAAGACACTACTGGGATACAATTTTTTCCACAAACGTGTAATAGAACCTAGTTCATGAGGGTTAGTCAAATGCAAAATTTGATCAACCATTGTCATGCCAAAATGGCCTGATTGATTTATCAAAAGTTCTTTATTGAGAATACCTTTGATTTCAATACCATTGACTTCCACACATTTAGTGAAATGGTTAACAAGAGTACCCATATATTTTATAAACAACTCACTTGTATTATTGTAGTCAGTACCAGGATCCCAGAACATGGGGTTAACCACACCCATGGCCTCAAGCAACTCATCTCTTTGAAAATGGTCTCTTATTTCTCTTGTCAAGGTTTCTACTATTTTTCTCAATTTAATCCTTGTATTGTGTAAAACTACATCAAATCCATTGTATGTTATGGGAATTTGTTCAACATCATCTATAACTATATCCGATCACTTTTCAAAACAATACAAAGGTATCTCCTTTTCATGAACATTAATACAAAGATGATCATTGATGTTGAACTTCAAAAAGCTTTTTGGATCATTGACATTTATTAAAGTTCTCCAACTATCAAACAAAGGATCCATAAAGTTTCCTCCAGACAAGTATAACCTATCAATATACATACATATTTGTTTTCTCATCCTGATGAAATCGATAATATAAATGGATCTTTCTTGTGCAAGTTTTATCAAAGTATTCATTTCTTGCAACATTGGAAGAATACCACATAATGTGAGTAGTGTTTCCAATTTAATCATATGATATAGCAAATATTTTGCCTTATCAACTACCCTATAATTTTTATACATAAACCCTGCTAAGGATTGATATTCTTTAAAAACTCTAGATGCAGGTTGAAACAATGAAATCCACCTAGTATCTACATATTTTAACAATTTTTTACCTTCAGTAACTCCTAGTGCAAACTATTGAAACTCTACAAACCTTTTTGGACTACATGAAAAATAAACATGTATTTCATAGATGAGTTCTTCCACTCTCACCACATTTTCAAATGTGCTCACAATTTTGTATGCAAGATTCATTCTATGAGCCATGCAATGAATTGGGATCAAATATGGGGTAATTGATATCTAAAGTCAAACACAAAGACCATTCCTGTGTCCTTGCATTATAGCAACATCATCAGCTCCAACACATATTAACTTACTGGCTATTGTTGCATCATCCATTCCCACGATATCCTTTAAACTAGTTACAACAACATTGTAAAGGTTTTTTGCATTACAATTTTCCACCATATTATGTAGTGCTAGTAAATGAGGTTGCCTTAAATGATCTTGAAATGTGTAAACATGCATGCAAATCCAAGATGTGTTGTCAACAATAGTTACCTCATCAATTGAAAGTGAAATGAAATTGGCATGTTTTACTTTCTCTTTTAGGTCTTCCTTCTCAACCAATGAGAGACATTTCACCATTTCCCAACCACTTTGATTTGACCAATGGGCACTGGGAAGGTTCTGCACATCAGCTAGTTGAAATAGATGCTTAAAATCAATAAAATTAGACATAGGTCTACCCTTTTAAGAATAGTATATACAACAACAAACTACAAACTTTTTGAAACTAAAGTGGTTTGATGAATTTTTTGAAATTGAGTTGTAATCATTCCACCATTCTCAACAAGAGTTTTTTGTCGTTTCATCTCTTTTTCATAGTCTTCTACATATCTCACATGTACGTATTCTGATGCATCCTTCCACCTAATTGTTTTCTTAGTCATTCCATCACTTTATTTTACTATCACATAAACTTTCCCACAATGTTTTTCTATTGTATCCAACTTAAGTTGCATCTTATGATCCTTCCCTAGTTTCCAACTACAAATCATGCATCTACATTCTGTTGGTGTATCATTATTATTCTTTGGTTGCACTGGCTCAATAAATGGATATTTTGATGACCATTCAAGCTGAAATATCCTTCCAATAGTCCATCTGCTTCTCTTTCTACATTTAGATATTTGAGTAGAAGTTTCCCCAGAAGTTGGCATTTTATTAGAATCAACATTTTTTTGTTGGCGTGTCAGTTTCAGGAATCTCTTCAAGTGGTTGTTGCATGTCATTGTTAAGAATATTTTCATGTGGAGGTATCTCATCCTTGAGAATATCTTCAAGTGGAGGCATATCAGGGTCAATAGTGTTTTCTACATACAAAGGTGTTCTATATCATTTTTAGAATTACTTACCAAAATTAACTATTGAGTAGGTAAAATGGGTATGTACCTTGAATTTGTGCAGATGTCGATGCCTCACTTGATTTTAATGTATGGCTAAAATATTTTAGGATACTTTTTTTTCTAGAAGATTGGCCTCCCTTCTTTCCATTACCACTAGGTGCCATTGTACTTGTATAAAAAAAAGTATTTCATGTCAAAAATTGAACATGATGTTAAACAAAATTGTGATAATTCTACAACTGCTATACAGGACTTTGAGGTCTACTACCGATCATCAATCATCTATTCTTGCTATTGGTTTTCAATTATCTATTCCTGCTACTACTTTTTTGTCATCTATTCTTGCTACTAGTAATCTATTCCTACTATTGGGCATCTATTTATACTATCAATCATCTATCCCTACTATTGGTTGTCTCAAGGAGAATCAATGCTTAAGATGTAGGAGTCTTGCAATAACATTAAGCATATATACTAGGGGTATAATAAGTGATTTGATCATTGTAAATAGAATTCTTTATAATTTCAAGGTGAAAAGGTCCACTATTATTAGGGGTAATGTTGACGAATTAAACTTAAAATGGTTAAATTATTATAAAATCGGGGTAAGCCGATCCAAAATTTTTTTGCACCTAACAATTTTGGGCTAATGGGCCCTAATCAAGGGTCCCTGCATTTGCCAATTTAAAATTTTAAAAATCCAAATACTCGTTAATTAATAATAATTCACCGCTATGCATAACCTTAACTATAGCTTTGAAGTCCTTGTCTGAGTTCACTGGAGAAGATGCAATTACCTCAATCGAACATCTGCATCATATGGTAGTCCTTTATGTGATGCACAACATGGTTAAATAATATGTAGCACTGAGGCTTTTGGAAATTTCCTTTAAAGGTAAAGCATAGGAATGGTACATATCACTCCCCTCAGATTCAAATGGAATTTGGGACCAGTTGGCCATCGAGCTAGCAAGTAGATTTAGAGAGAAGGTAGATGAAGTCCCCTTTTGGAGCACTTAATGAATATTGAGTGGGATTTGATGGATATAATGTATTATTTCAATAATTGATTCCATAAAACCTGGTATAAAATACAGATAATATCAAACCACCCCCAAATATGGCATTCATTTTCTATCTCAAGTCTTTTCGTTTAGAGATTGCCATGATTGTCAAAACTCAAGGAGAAAAAATCTTACCAACAACCTACTAGATATACATCTAGAAAGAAAATAACCTCATCCATGTAGGGAGGTTATATCCAAGACCCTCAATACCCTTATTACCTCATCCTTTATGCCCACCATTACTTGCCAAGTGACCCACCATAAATATGAATTTCTACATTCCTCTTTTTATTTAGCTCCAAATATCCCACTTGAAGCTAAAATGGATCAACTAAGAAGATACCAAACACTTTCTAGGGGGCTTCTAGTTTTTAGAAGGTAGCAAGGATAATAATTATTTTATTATCTAGAGCATCAAGGTTTTATCCTTCAACATCTAAATTTGGATCACTTGATCATAAACTACCAACCATTTATGGAGGCTCATCCTTGTCATCATCCAGGGGAAAAATTTTGGTCTCCCATAGGGATGAAAAGGCAATAAGTTCCCATGGTGCCATACCAATTTTTATTAGCTTACCCATAGACCATCCATACCCCATATATCACTTTCTCAAAATAGGTTTTGGTCATGTGGGAAGAAAAGTGAATGTGTGCGATAAATGACTAGACCAACCAACTAATGCTTGATGAGTACCAAAATCAACCATACCTTGAGAAGTCAACCAAACCCAAAGCCACTACATAATTTTGGGAATTAGAGTGATTGAACAAAAAAATTCCCTTGGATCCTTTGATAAATGTAAGCAATGACATATATGATCTCTCAAAGGCTTTCAATTTAGAAGAAGATGGATTAGATTCTTGACCATAGCCAAGATCCATACTAGAAGAGAACTTGAAGTAAACCTTGAAATATTAAGGGAGGTAAGAGGTAGAGCAAGCCAAATCCAACACACAAAGTCCCAATATAGTTTCTAGACAGATTGGTTAGAAACTTTCTACCTATATTTGATAGTTGAAGGTGAACTAGTCCAAAGTTACCTAGTCGATACCACACTTAGCACCTCTACATTACCAAAAGTGGTGGCAAAGGAAGTTTCACTTGGTGAAGAGCTCAACTTAATTATTAATCTCTCAAATCCAATAAAAATTGTCTCCCTAGGAATTTCAACCAAGAGTCAAAGAATTATTAGGGGGTAAAAGGGGTGCAAAAATCCTATGGATAGAGATAAAGACCAAGGATTTCCTCCTAAACGTAGCATAAAATGTATGAGGAGGAGCTACTTAAAATAAACTGGACTATCAAGAACAATCTAATAGAATAAAGGTGGACCTAGTACAAAGGCAAAGTGCACCCGATCCACACAAGGAAGTGTCGAGTTACTAAAGTCTGGGACTCTAGTGCTGATGAGACCTTTGAGAAAATTGGAATGGGGTAGGCATCCAACATGAATATTGAATCATTGAGTCTCTAGGGCACTATACATAAATATATACATATACATATACACATACTATATATATATATATATATATATATATATATATATATATATATATTTACATACATACATACATACATACATACATATAATTTATATATATCTAACATGTTTATCTAGTTGTTATATACGAGCTAGTTTAGATCCAAAATAAGAGAATTGAATAACCTACATGCTTGAAGGATAAGGTTAGAATTCCAACCCTCTTGGTATTAGTAATCAAGATCGTTTGATCAAAATTTGAACAACCACTATAACTGGGTGGTTGGAGGAATGAAAGATGATGATGTTACTCATTGTTTTAGGCACAAAGGAAAGAGTCCTTACATACCATCATATCATCATGAGATTGATAAATAGACGATTAACCTCAAGATCCACCCCAAGAGATGAAGCCTATAAAATGATTCATACCCCTTGTTTTCATAAAGTCTTGAGCAAGAATACCTTTGATGCTATGCTTCCCCAACATTCATTTCTACTATAAAATCTTCATGATTTTCCCATTTTTGACTCAGAATCAATGGACAAGGCCCTTTTATTTGGTTTCCTTGACTCCTACTAATAGGAGTTCCCCTATGAGTCACCAAAATTATAGTAAAGATTCACTACACTAGGAAAATATTTCCAAGAAGGCAATTTTGATCCAAAAGCCACCTAAAGTTTATTGAGGAGAGACAATATGTAGAAGCCAAGGATATTCTTTACTTACAAAGTAATCGATGTCAGAAGTCCATTAAGAGTACCATCGAGGAGAGGTTTTTACCATAATTCAATGTTGACCCTAAAGCTCCCAATGCCATGAAGTCTAGCTAACACATAGGACCGGAACAAAGCAATGATTCAAAATCCTTTTTGATGGCACCTAAAGTAGTTTATGTTATTGTTTGGAGTTAACGAGCCTTTTCAATGATAGCTAAAAGGGCTCCACATTTAATAGGATCTTACTTCATCCAAAAACTTTGGCTTTTTATTCTCCCCAAAGAGGAGATATCATGGGTTTAAACCTCCTTCATGTCTAAGGGTGTTGCCCAATACCTAGTGTAGTTACAAGACAACACCATTGAGAAGCCCTATGGAATAAGGCCCATTTATCACTTGATAAGAAGGATCCAAGGTGACCAGATAGGGAGGCAGTAAGATGATCTTATCTCCTCCTCCAAGAGGATCTTAATACTCGAAGGATAGGGAAGAATAGAGCAACTTATTATATTTCCTACTATAACACCTTCCCTAAAATTTTAGTTTTACTGGTTCTTGCAAGGTCTTCCCAAAGTCCATGGCAGAATAGGAGTATAAAGAGAAAAAAATGGGAATTTGATAGGAAAAAGCACTTTGATAAAGAATGGAACCCCTCCTAGGCTAGAAGGAATGCAAAAAGGTAAGAACAAGGTTCTCAAATAGAGTAAGCCAAAGGACTTCAATTAGGGTAGTTTGACCTAGACAAAAGAGGAAGCAAGATGCTGATGATTATTAGAAAACCGTACCAACCCATAACAATTATATGCAAAGGAAGGGATGGTGATATGGTTCTAGCTTTGAAACCTCATGCCTAGACATGGTACTTTAAGCAACAATTAGAGCATTCAAAATGATGATATAGTAGGAAGCCTAAGGGGAAAAACCAAACCTGAGCTATTAATGAAGAAGAATATCATAGGTCTTATCATGGGAGATATCTAATGTAAGGTAACACCAACAATATGATGAAAGTACCATCATATAAAAGCCTTGAAGATCACTCAATGTTGATGTTGACTAGCCCAAGCAATTTTGAAATGAATAATTTTGAATTCCTACACAAATTGTTTGGGAAATTTCCTTTTGACTTTTTTTATAAATATTCTCTTTTCTTGTTGTAAGGCATATAAATATAGTTATACCCATGCCTAATATTTGGTCTTGTATGGGGTTTTCCTTCACCCTCTTTTGTATTACAACCTAGCTTGAGCCTTGAGTTGTTCAAGTTGACTAGTTTTGAGCCTCTTTCTTTGGCATGTATGTAATTTGATCATTATGTATATGAGAAGCTATGACTATTTCTATTTCTATCTAGATTTTTATGTATGCTTGTTTGTCATAATTAGTGTTTGGGGAAACCGTGTTCCTTTGTGCGTTTTGAACGATGATACATGTGTTAATTAAACCCTTCATGATGTAAGGAGTATTTGAACTTTAGTGCATTGCATCCTTAGAACAAGTTCAATTTATTCATATTTTCACTTTTAGTCATTTACTGCTTTCCTCCTAATCATTTTCCAAGCCAAATACCCGATATATTAGGTGATCTTAGGAATATAGAGATGTGTCAGAGATCACATCCAAACAAGGAGATAACCTTGGTAAAAAATATTAGAGGTTGTTTGAAGGAGCCACATCCCACATTTCTCATACTTTTTGGATTGGTGTTCCACACATGGCATAGGTACCAAACACACTTGATGAACCACATGAGGGTGGTCATGACACCTAGAGCGTATGAACCAGATCCGATCCCCAATAAGATGTAAAGTCAATTTTCAAAGTGGAGAAGGCAAAAAGGGTTAAATTTGATTTGGGTAAATAATTTCCAATTTTCTAAAATAGTTGAAAATTATTTACTTGTAATAAAAGTGAATGTAGTCTAGATGTTATTCCTTGCACTTTAGGGATTTTAGGAAAATCATAATAGAGAAAGTAGTATGGAAAATATACATTACACTTTAGGATTTTTAGGATGGTATGAGAAATAAATACTATGGAGATTTCTCCTTGTGCTTTAGGGTTTATAAGACATCATAAAAAAATATTAAAAGTGTAATCTAACTTATGGCCAAGGAAAACATTGTATGATGTAATATTGTATAGGCCTATGGATAATCATTGTATAAATATATTTAATTTATTGTATTCTTTTATTATGTAAGATCTATGGGCCATGATTAACATTGTTATGGTTAAACCCACCTTATAACTTGTAATTAACCTTAATCCCTCTTAATAATGTCAACTTAGGCTAAAATTATTATGTAATTAGAATTTTGGTATTATTATAAATAAATCCTATCACTCCATCTATTATATCAGAATATTGTAATTCTTATCTATGGATAATACAGTGATTATTTATGGTGCCTACATGTGTCCACTACATATTTTTCTCTTGTATCCATTTTAAACTTTATGTATATGACTTAAGTGGATGGATTGCTTCTATTCATTTTTAAATTTAGGTGTAAATTAAAAACATTCCAAGGTTATGCCTTGCACTTTATATACTCTAGGACAATATAAATCTATAGTTGATAAGATAGAATATGAATAAAATGATAAATAAAAGAGATGAATGATTATGAAAGCATTATTTGGAAGGAAAAAAGAGAGGAAGACCTTTAAAGTAGGAACAAAGAGAAAAAAAAATAAAAATGATATTAATTTGGAAACAAAAAACAATATTACAAGTGTTAACAAGAATGGGGCTAAGCCCACAAATAAGAACAAAAAAATGATGATGAATATTGTATCATAGAATATTCAAGATATGAATATATCCCCAAAATAAGAGTTATCAAGGACTTACTAAGTTGTTATAGTCCCAAATTTATTTTAATATAGGAAACAAAAATAGGTAGTAGGGAATGGAAGGAAGCATTTTAAAATATTTTAAAGATGGGATATTTCTAGAAATTTCATTTATGAGAGCTTTAGGAGGTATTACAATGATATGGGTCAATCATAAATAACATAAAAAGTTGTTAGAATTAAGAAACAATTGGGATACTAGTATCTTTTTTAGAAAGGCTAATGATATAAAAATTGTAATTGTAAATGTATATGCTTCAAACACACCCACTCAAGTCAAAATAAATGTTGGAAGGACCTTAGTTCATTTATTCAAATTCAATGATGAGTTACGATCTTTGGATTCTTGTAGAAGACTTTAACAAAGTTCTATCTCGTTCAAAAATGGAGATTGGTACTCTTGGAGAATAAGTGTGTTTGACAAACTCATATGGCAAAAAGATTAGATAGATTTTTTATATCCAATAGTTTACTAAAAACAAAGTACACAATCTCTTCAAACATTTTATCCCAAGAAAAATCAAATCACAAACCAAGCTGGTTGAGATATTATATACTAAATAATTTTCATATAAATTCATTTTATTTTTAATCTACATAGCTTTTAGACCCTAATTCTTCCAAATGGTTATGCTATAGTGGGATAAAGCAAAGTTGGAAGGAGTATGCATGTACATGTTTGTTCAAAAGATAAAATATAAATGGGAAGATGGAGATTTTGAATGTCAAACCCTTTGATAATATATGAAAAAGGAGGGAGAAATTTAATTATAATATCAATGATTTACAAAAGAGAGTAAAAATAATGGAATGGAAAAAGTTATTATGTATGACAAAAGCAATTATTTTTTTATTCTCATAATATATTACAACATGAAGAGTCATATTGGGCTAAAAAAACTAGGGAATATGGCTTAAGAAATATGATATAAATATCAAAATTTTCATAATATTAGCAAAATAGATTTGTCCTTTTGTTGGATTAGAAATATTACAACTCTAGATGGAAGAATTAGTGAATAAGAAGAGATCAAGAAGGAATAAATTAATTATTTTAAATATTACTAAGTAGAAGTTGGGTAAGACAAGGAGACCGAAATGAGAGTTTGCAAAATATTCTATCAATTACGCACAAAAATAAAATGAAAGCTTGATGACAAATATTTTATGTAGGAGATACAAAAGGTAATTTTTTCTTTCCACCCTAATAATGTAACAACCCCAAATTACCAACCCAACTTGAGATAGAAATTATTTTTGAACATCGCATGTCTGTCAATAATGTACAGATCACATTCAAGTATGTTTAAACCAACATCATTCAGGATAGCAAGTAACCAAGAGAATTACGACATGGTCAGTGTTGACTCTTATGATAGGAGTGACCAAATCCTATCTAACCTTACATCCCATCATGATGTTTATGAGTTCCTAGTTTCTATATCTAATTTCATTAGGAATTTTAGTTACTTAACTAATTGAATGTTATTTTAATCTTACTTCCTAGTTACTTTGCAATGGAATACCATGCATATATTATTAACAATGCATAAATATTATTTTACTCCCTTCAATATTATTACTTGAAACAAAGCATAAACCATTACCTCATATTAAAAGAGCCATTTATTGGAAAAGCAAAGGCACCATTCATTATTAGATCTAATAACCTCAAGTGCAATTATAAACTATTCTCACTTATGGAACATTTCTTGTAAAGAAAATCATGCATCATACAACACTCTAGTGATCATATTATAAGAATGTAAATGTATCATCTTATTGGAAAGTAAATCACATTTAAATTCCATCTCATACAATATCCATGATCTATCTAGTTAACTTCATATTAGAGAGCAAGTATAACATCCATGCATAACAACAATTGCAAACCATAAAATAGAGGTACATAGCATATATCTTGGTAACCCTCACGGGGAATAAACCCAACCTCCAAAATATTTTTCTCCTCTTATTTCATAAACGTAAGATGTCATAAATACAAATATAGAAAGGCATCCCATGGATCCTTTTCTAAATCAAATATAAAATTTAAGGAATCAATTTGTTCATTTTTCAAATCATGATGCAAATAAGGAAATTCCACATTTCCTTTCTCTAAGTCATCAATGCATTATATAAGAATCTCATAAAATCTTATATCTACATGTTTATGAATGATCATCGGATTCATATTAAGGAGGAATCTCATCAATCATTAAAGAGGGAATCCATTAACTCCCCCGAGAATGAATGCCGCATTCATTCTACATATTATATCCTTATTAAGGATAAATTCATAATTCAATCCATATCAAACGTAAGTCATTATAGTATTCATAATACCATGGAGAAGTCCCATACCTTCCCCAAGGATGGACACCAATCCATCCTTCCAAAACTAGAAGAATTACGTTAAGTTCTTTATCCTGTTCTTTCCATATTGGACTTTTTCTACCATATTATATATTGATCTACTATCAATATTGTATGGTGATTCTCATAACCTAGTTAGTCTCAAGACTACACCACCTTTGCCTTGTAATCTATCAAATAGATTATCATATAGCTAATCATAAATATTCTCGTAATCTATCAAACAAGATTACATCGTAATCCTAATTTTGTCTTGTAATCTACCAACTAGATTTACACAATAGTTGGCCTTAAGTTTACTTTATAGTTTCTCACAAATTACTCCTCAAATTTATCTCTAGTTTCTTATTAATTGTCCCATAATAACTTCCACAAATTTAGCCATGGTTTCTTACAAAGTTTCTTCATAATTTGGATCCACATTTTTGTACTATAGTTCTTGCAATTTTGAACTAAAATCCTTAAAAATGATAATTCTAGAATACTATCCATATTTATCAAAATGTGATATTCTTAGCCATATTCATTTGTCCTTTGCCCCAAAAGGGGTCTTCACATTTTAAAAAATATGGGGAATTTATCCCTGTTCCAAAAAGGATGGTTATAAACATATAAACCTTAGTCAAAATAATATTCCAAATATTTAACATGCTCATCATGTTTTGGGCCCTATCTTATTCTAAAAAAATTGTCTAATCAACAGTACCATGCTACCACAAGCTAAAATTTCCAGTGCTAAATGAAGGGTCAATTAAACAGTCCACCATTCACAGACATAACACATAACCATGCATGGTGCCCTTTAACCAGTGTGTGCCCACCATTTGGTGGTTACCCTATCCACCAGGGGAGATGATTACTCAATTAGGGAGTGATATTTATTATAAATCTCCCCATTGCTCCCGTAGGAGAAATATGAGATTATTTAACCTTTGGTTGTTTTAAAATGGGGAGACACACCATGCCCAACCTGCAAGACCATGCAGTAGCGGTGGAGTGCTGTTTTTTCAATGCATAATATTTACTTACTACATCTGGGATTACTTATTTGACAAGCAAAGGGTCCATAGGTGTCAAGGAAAATGGTACTGACCATTGATACAGGTCCCAATATCACCATAATACTATGGACAGAGTATTAGGGAAAGCAATTCCCTGATAAGTTCTTCTTTTCCACTCTACATACGTGGTATGGGATAATTTAACCATGTGAGATAAAAGTTGATTATCAATCCTTTTGTTATGGCAAAAAAAAAATTGGAAGATCTATTAATCATAGTACAATCCTGATTATCCAGGGGTGAAGAAGGGTAAAGTTTCATGTCATCTGTTGCAACAATGCAGGGATTGATGAAATGGAACCCTATACCTTTCCAAGGCATAATAATGAGGGTCGATATGCTACTGTCTGGTCTTCACCATAGTTGACAATAGTTTCATTCAGTATAGGAACAAAGAATGTTATTCTTGGTAGAATGATCATTCAAAGTGCTCCAATATTGGACAAATATTACCAAAAAACCTAAACACCCATATCTATCTTCCTATAGCCTAATATGATTGTGATACAATCATGGAAAATATTAGGGATGGAAATTGATATAGATTTACTAGTTACGGATTTTACCAAATGGAGAGAGAGTCATCAAAGATTAAATACACCCTATCATACGTATGTCAATAATAAATCTTTAACAAGATTCATGTTTTGCGAGGTAAATACAGATGGTGCTGAATCGACACAGAGGTTTAAAATTTTAGGGTCACTCCATAAGGAAAACCATTCTCATTCACGTCAAGCTAAACCCTCGGATACAGTATACAAAATACAAAATAACCATGAATAGTTGTAGTCAGGATTTTATTTTAAAGTTGAATAGAGGGTCAAATTATAGGGCCAATTTCAAGGGTATTGATCACAGGATCGAAACATAGTGCAAAGCCTTCCAAATATTTTATGTTCTACCATGACACATTGAAGAGAAGGATTTATGATGCCTTTACAGTATAGAAGGGTAGATCGTGCAGGTTGAGGGAAATAAAATGTGCAAACTCGGATATACCTTTACAACGATGTCAATACTTAGCATAGGTGCAAGTAGTTAGGGGAGTATCGACTTGGTTACGCTCATGACGATATCGTTTCATCGAGTTCCAGCCCAATCATTCATAGGTGATGATCGAACCCTAGTCATGGTTCCAAAAATTCAAATAGGAAGTGGTGAGGAGATCCTTCAACTCTAGGCTCTATTGCATACATAAAATAATAATCCCACATGTGTACCATAATGGCCACATTTACCAAATAAAGCTACCCTCGCACCATAAAAGAAATAACCGGGTGGTGACAACGGTGGTAGGAATTTCAATAGTATTACATGGTGAAGGTTTAACTTGGGTTTAGGAGATTTCTTGAATCAATAAAATATGCTCTATACTAAGGTGGTTTAGGGTTTTGATCAATTCCTTCTATGGCAAAACATTTTAGAAATCCGTCAGCCATGGATATGGTGAAGGTAATGAAATTCATCAACCATGGATATGACAAAGGTAACATTAACAACATAGTCATACTAATAACGACCATGGATATGGTGAGGGTAATGAAATTCATCAACCATGGATATGGAAAAGGTAACATTAACAACATAGTCATACTAATAACTCAATGATGAGTCACACACACACTTAATCATTCTAAATAGAAATCCATCGGATTAATGCGTAACCATAAAACCATGACTTATATATGGAATTCTATTAATTTATTGACTAATTCAGGATTTCATTCACTTGAATATGGCATTCCCTAAGGTAATTACAAAGTATTAAATGAAATAGAGTAAAAGTGAATATTCTCTCATAACTTCGTAGCATTCAGAACCAATCATATAAAATGAAAGTTCCCCCTACCTAGTACTCCAACATGGTAGAAATTCCTTCTTGCCTCTGAATCTTCCCCGACTAACCCTCTTCCCTCCAATTTTCCCTAGGTTGCTTCCTAAAATTGTTCATATTGGCCAAATAATTTTCATTTAAGCTTAGTACTCTCCCAAATATTTTTGGTTTCAGATCTACCAAGGTAGAGAGCATACTCCCTAAGACCAAGATTTTTCTTCCCTTTTTCCATTTGCTTGCCTCTCCTTTTATAATTTTTCCCAGCTTCTCTTTCTATCATGAGCAAGAAGGTGGGTTTATTATTAAAATATCAAAAGCAGCATTTTTGGAGTCAATCCAAATAGTGAAATTCATTTGTATTATTTAAAAATTAGGAGGGCGGATGAGAGGAGATAAGGTGGGGGTACCTTGTTCATTTTGGGCCTTCCCTTTTTCCTAGGGTAACTTAAAAGGTCAACCTTATCACTATTTGGAAGGAGTCATGTGGAATGGAGAATAGTTCATCCACTAATAAAATATGTACAATTTTTTTATTAAATCATGACCTTGATCTTTTTGGGTCCATTTAAAGTTGGATAAATTTTGTGGACACCTAATTGCAGTAAATTAGGTTAATTAAATTACTTTTAGTAAAATATAATTTCCCAAATTAATATTTCACAAAAGCCTTGTTTAATTTTTCCAAAAACCTTACAAAATCCTCCAATCTCATTCTAAAACTCCCCAAATTAACTTGGTAGAGTGGAATTAGCTTTGATTAGGGGTTTTGTAGGATAATTAGGGTTTACCATCCTCTAGATTTATCAATTAGACCCTCTTATTAATGCTAGGAATCATTAGTAAGGTTAGGTTAATATTAAAATTCGAGTATTAATTTATTCCCCAGCTCAATTAATATCTTTTAGAAAGTCCTAATGGGCAGGCTGTGATAGATAAGACACCTAGTCCTAATGGTTTTCCTATAATTCTATTTTCAAATATTTTGGAATATGTTGAAGAATGAGATGCTAGCTATGGTTGTAGAGGCTAGGGTAAAGAAGGCTATAACAAGTGAAATAAATTCCACCTTTATTTCATTTATTCCAAATAAGGGGAAGACAAAATATTTTTTAATTTTTATCCAATAAGCCTTCATAACATGATTTATGAGACAATTTCAAAAATTATGGAAAATATTGAAAAGCATTCTAGATTCTATCTCATAATAACAAGGTGGTTTTATTCATAGTAAGCAAATGCTTGATGGTATAATAATTATATGAAAGACCATATATTCGCTATAGTCCATTAATAATTTAGACATGCTTATAAAATAAGATATGAACAAAGCATATGACAGGGTTTATCAATGTTTTTCGCATGATATTCTCAAAAACTTGGTTTCAATCAAGGTTTATGTTAATGGATTATATGTTGATATAACACTCCAAGATATTCTATTTGGATCAATGGATTTCTTATTGGGTACTCTGAATCATCCCATGGTATCTACTAGGGTGAACCATTATTTGCTTATGTTTTCATTATTCTTATTGAGGCTTTGGGAAGAGGTTTCTCAAAGCCAATTCTGGGACAAAACTAAAGGTCTTAGGTAATGGTCCATTCAAATATTATATTTAATTTTTTAATGATATTTTTTAGATCATATTTTAGTTAGTGAGGCCATGGATTTTAAATCAATACTATCATGCTAGTGAAGTTGTTGGACAAATGGTTAATATGAAAAATATAGAAACCTTTTAATCAATATTGCCCTTGATTTATTATAAATTATTGCAAAAATTTTAGAGTTTCAAATTGGAATATTTTCATCAACATATATATACGTATTCTCTTATCTGATAAAAGAAAGAACAAATATTTGGAACCCAATTTTGGATACAATGAAATCTTGTATGCTTAGTTGGAAAGGTAAGTTCCTCACAATGGTATGAAAACTTCAACTCATAAAGGTTGTATTGCAATATATCCCTACATATAGGATGTAACTTTTGATATTATCAATAATATTAACATCCAAATTTGACAAAGTTAGAAGACGTTTTCTTTGGAAGGAATGTGAGAAAAGTTTATTTTTTCTCTTTGGTCAATGAGATAAGGTTTGCATAGGAAAATAAAAATGGAGGGTATACTTATAAAAATTTAAGTTTATGGGTTTAACTTTAAGGAAAAAACTTGGATGGATGTTAATAAAATATTAAGAGAAGAGCTAGTAAAAGTTCTACTTCAAAAATATATAATATTCTATGGATGATTAATAAAATTGTTTAGGAAGCAAACCTTGCATAGGGGTTAGACAACTACAGCTTCTCACTAATGAGATTTTAATTAAATATAAATATATATTAGATGATAAATCAAAGAGGAATATTCTATAAATTATTGGTCTAATTATTGGATGAATACTTATCCTTGTATTTCTAATAAAAAATGAAAATCACTAGCTTAGTTTGTTTGGCTTGAAGAGGTTCAAAAGTTAAAAAATTATATTGATGTGAACAACAATTTCCAATATTGGAATTTTGTTATCAATTTTTTTGATGTAGAGAACCTCAAACAAGCAATATATGAACTCCAAAATATGCTTCAAGAATTTTATTTTCCCATTTTCCATAGAAGGATGAGTTCGTTTGAAGTTTATGAAAATATGTTAAATAATTTGTCAAGTTGGGATATAAGACTTAAATAGAGCAACTAGAATTTACTCTCCCAAGGATATCCCTTGGAAGAGTATCTGATCACTTGAGGCCCTTTCTAAGACCTCAACATTCCTTTAATTAGTAGTCCAAAACAAAATTCATACATTTGACAATTTGCAAAGAAGAGGATACCATGGACATTTTAAATTTACCTTATGTAAGCAAAAGTTAGAAACTTCAATCATCTACTTCTTTATTGTTCCTTTGCTTCCACCATTTAAGGATACTTTTTAAAAAACATGATTGGATAAATCCACCAACATTAGAAGAGTTGATAAAATATTATGTAAATTATTTCAAAGCTAAAGCATTAAGTATTTTGTGTAGGATTGGTCATGTATCAATTTGTTGGAATTTATTTCTTGAACAAAATAATAGATTTTTCAAAATTAAATCTCAAATTTACATTTAATTTTGTATAAATTTTTTTACCTCTCTTGTAGAATGGTTACAGGCATTGTTCTCATCATGGGAAGTATCATGTAATGACTCCAACATAGCCATGTTGGCTATCTTTATTATTGTTATCTTGGGCCCTAGGATAATCTAGTTAGCCCTTGAACATCAGGTTTAGAACAAGTGTTGATTTAGTCTATAAAGAGGAAGAGGTGTATTGTAGTTGAAATCATATTTCATACTTGAAATAATTTTATGGAGGATTATTCAAGTATTTATTTGTTGGAATTTATGTCTTGAACGAAATAATAAATTTTTTAAAATTAAATCTTAATTTTTCATTTAATTTTGTATACAAGTTGTTGCCTCTCTTGAAAAATGTTTATGGGCATGGTGCTCATGATGGGAAGTATCATGTAATGACTCTAATGTAGCCATGTTGGCTATCTTTATTATTGTTAGCTCAGGACCTAGGATAATCTAGTTAGCCCTTGAGCACCAGGTTTAGGATAAATATTGATTTAGTTTATAAATAGGAAGATGTATATTGTAGTTGAAATCATCTTTCATACTTGAATCTTAGTTGTCTCTTTTGTGCATATAATAATTTTCCCTCTTGAAGTTTCTATAATATTTAACTCTCTCTAAGTGGTTGGGATTTGTATTGATTTAGAATCTAGAAATTTTGTTACTTGCACTATTAATTTTTTGGCATTGAAATTGATTTACTTTTCCAATGAATGATCACTTTTGTGCATTATTGAATTGTTATTGCTATTACTGTATTTTTAGAAGTTTATTTCATCATAAGTGGTATCATAAAATTGATCTTGACTACCTATAGTAGTGCAAAAATCAATAGTAGGGCATGCAAACATTTGTAGAACCTCTAACAATTAGGTCTACTTCATGTCACTTGGGTAATATCATCATTTTTTTGGCTCCATATTCTAACATATTTTCTTCTATGTAATGACTCCAATATTTCAACCTTTGTTATATTTATTATTGTTATAAGCCTAGGCCCTAGGATAAGGTAGCTAAACCTTGAGCATTAAGGTTAGGGTTATTGTTGATTTAGTCTATAAATAGGAAGAGTTATGTTAGAGTGAATCTTAGTCGTCTTTGTTGTATATATGGTACTTCAACATTTTCAAGTAATTTTGAGGACAAATATTTCTAAGGGGGAAAGCCATGTAATGAATCCAATATTACCATGCTAACTATATTTGTTATTGTTAGCTTGGGTCCTAGGATAAGGTAGTCAACTCTTGAGCATTAGGGTTAGGATTATTGTTGACTTAGTCTATAAATAGGAATAGTTATGTCCTAATTAGAATCATATTTAATAATTGAATATTAGTTGCCTCCATTATGCATATAAGAATTTGCCCTCTCTAAGTGGATGGGATTTGTATTGATTTAAAATTTGAAAATTTTATTACTTATATGATTAATTTTCTGACATTGAATTTGATTTACTATTGCAATGAATCATTACTTTTACACATTATTAAATTATTATTGATATTTTTGTATTTTTGTATTTGTTCCATTAGATATTAGGCATGTATAAATATGTGCATTACATATTAAGCATGGAGAAAATGTGCTAGTTCATTGGTTATAATATTTGAAGATACATATAAGGATGATTTACAATTATGGAGTTAATGCAAATGATTTATATAAATTGACGCTAAAATGGAAATGTCCAAAAGTTGGGTTCACCAAACTTAATTTCAATGGTAATTCCAAAGGGAACTCTAGAAAAGCTGGCAGAGATAGTGTTTTTGGAATACTCATAATCATATGAGACTTCAAAAAAGAACTATGTTGAGGCTAAGACACTTATTATGGGGATTAAGATGTTTATGAAAAAATATCAAAGAAATTTCTTTCTTTCAATTGGTTTTATGACACCCACCCGTATTATATCATCACCAAATAGTGGTATTACAAAAAAGCATGGATATTATCCATGTATCACTTGGTAAGATTTGAACCTTGGTCTCCTTCTTGAATGTTGAGGAATCTAACTTGTTGAGCTAATGCCAATTGATAAAAAATTTAGATTAAGCACAAATTTTTGAAAGGGTACCAAAACCTTGTACCAAGGTTTGAACTTGGATCTCCTGGATGAGAACCCAAAGGCCTACCACTATAGTATCACTCATGGGACTCGGTTAAAGACATATATCAATTGAAAGATATTCATATTTTTTTAAATGGAAAAATTAAGGGTTTTGAAAGGTCCCCGAAACCTTATAAAACAAAGACAAACACCCAACAACAAGATAAATCCAACTAGAACCAACAACAAAAACTAGCAATGAAAAGACAACCAAGATCAAAACATGCCACACTCCAGTTCGAGGACCAAAGACTAGATAAACCTAAATAAAATGACCAACAAATAAAACATAGACTAATACAAAAGCTTAGTCTTGAGAAGAGTCTTATTTAGGATTCATCTGAGAAGAAGCCAAACCATTCAGGATCCAAGAGAGCTCTTTCACTAGATAGCAGGTTTTATTCACAAATCTCTTAAGAGCTCGCACAATATTGGAAGAAATAATAGAAGGGCTAAGTGATAGAAGGTACTCAAACTAAATTTTATTCTCAGACAACCTAAATTTTTTCACCCGCTTTCCTTTAAAGACTCATGGCTCTGTAGAATAATAAAAATTTGCTAAATCATTAGATATGGTAGACTTTTGTACCAATTCTCCTTTGGACTTTAATCGGCTTGACCTCCTCATGCCCTTAAATTCCACTTTGACCTTATCCTTCGAGTTGCCTTTCATTTTATTTCCTAACTTAATCTCCTTTAGAGACTCTGAATCACTATCATCATCTTGCTAGGGGGAAAAATGGGCAAAATGGGAAAAATGGGAGGGAGTCCTCTGCCCACCATCTTGGGAGATCGAGCCCTATTTTCCCATAAAGGAAATAGGTAAAATTTTATCACCCTCCAACTTAGCAATAAGAGTGTCCACCACTTATTTCATAAATATGACCGGAGGGATATATCCACCATCAATTGATTGCACAAGCTTTGAACATTAAAATTGCATATTCACATCTACCCCAGGAGTGGAAGAGCAACCACCTTTTTCGAGACCCAAAGCAAAGAAAGCTAAAATATTATTTTTTCCTTCAGAAAAATATTCAATCGAGAAACCGAAGCCATTCCACCTTTTTCCAGAAAGGATTCACCCTTATTAGGAGTCACAAAATCAAAAACTAACTTGAACAAACCTTGAGGGTTAGGGATAGAAACATTACCATTTTGGATGTCCAATTGTTTTTGAAGATCTTTTTTTTTTGTATTTACATGGTGGAATCGGTAGCCGCCATGAATCCGGGCAGGCTGTCCAGCTTTTATGGCCACCACAATATTCTATGTTGTCCGCCCCGAAAGTCACCACACAGATATTCACGTAGTCCGCCCCTATAATCACCATGCCACAATCATTTTAAACCTTTTACACCACCGAAAGCCCCAGGAAAGGGACAAGCATTCAATCCGACGAGGCCCGAGATTTGAACCTTGGACCTCCACCCCCCTTATGGGGTTTGGATGAACCAACTGGTCTACACCTCGGACCTTTTTTTGAAGATCTTGAAAGAGAAATCCTGGTATATTCATGTGCTTCTTGCCTCTGATATGATTTACAATTGCCAAGTGAAAATTGTGAACCACCTCTTTGTTACATTCAGGGGTAAAAGAGTCCATAATTACTGGAAGAACCCTATTCCATGGCTCATAAAAGGAATTGGTCCTATATCCATTGTGGTATTTTTTAGGCCTACCAACTTTTTTGCCAAAAAATTCCAATTCCTTTGCCAATGAGTACTTTTTCCTATCCACATAGACACCTCGAGCATGAACTCTAGTTATTTCGATTAAAAGTGAAATTGAGATTGAAAAGTTGCGACCTATCACCACCACCTTCTCTTTGTACCAGGAATGAGCCACCTCAATTTCCAACTAAGAGGGATTCACATATTATTATTATTAATGCTAAAAAATGATATGAGGATTGGATCAGCAATAGCATTTCCATATGTGCATTACATATTAGGCATGGAGAAAATGTGCTAGTTCCTTGGTTATAATATTTGAAGATACATATAAGGATGATTTGTAATTATGGAGCTAATGCAAATGATTTATATAGATTGATGGTAAAATGGAAATGTCCAAAAGTTGGGTTCACAAAACTTAATTTCAATGGTGCTTCCAAAGGGAACTCTAGAAAAGCTGGTAGAGGTAGTGTTTTTGGAATACTCATAATCATATGAGACTTCAAAAAAGAACTATGTTGAGGCTAAGGCATTTCTTATGGGGATTAATATGTCTATGAAAAAAAAATCAAAGACATTTATTTCTTTCAATTGGTTAAATAACACCCACCTATATTAGATCATCACCAAATAGTGGTATTACAACAAAGCATGGATATTATCCATGTATCACTTGGTAAGATTTGAACCTTGGTCTCATTTTTTAATGTTGAAGAATCTAACTAGTTGAGGTAATGCCAATTGATAAAAAATTTAGGGTAAGCACAAGTTTTTGAAAGGGTCTCGAAACCTTGTACCAAGGTTTGAACTTGGATCTCCAGGATGAGAACCCAAAGGCCTACCACTATAGTATTCCTCATGGGACTCAGTTAAAGATAAATTTCAATTGAAAGGGATTCACATTTTTTCTGATTAGATGGAAAAATTAAGGGTTTTGAAAGGTCCCCGAAACCTTATACAACAGAGACAAACACCCAACAACAAGATACATCCAACTAGAACCAACAATAAAACTAGCAACGGAAAGACAACCAAGATCAAAACAGGTCAGATCCCAATTCGAGGACCAAAGACTGGATAAACCTAAACAAAATGACCAATGAATAGAACATAGAATAAGACAAAAACTTAGTCTTGAGAAGAGTCCTCTTTAGAATTCATTTGAGAAGAAGCTAAACCATTCAAGATCCAAGAGAGTCTTTGACCAGATAGTAGGTTTGATTCACAAATATCTTAAGAGCTTGCACAAGATTGAAAGCAAGATCAGAAGGTCTAGGTGATAGAAGGAACTCAAACTAAATCTTATTCTTAGACAACCTAGATTTTTTCATCCGCTTTCCTTTCAAGATTCGTGGCTCTATAGAATCATCAAATTTGCTAAATTGTTAGAGATGGTAGACTTTTGTACCAATTTTCCTTTTGACTAAAATTGGCTCGACCTCCTCATACCCTTAAATTCCACTTTGACCTTATCCTTCAAGTTACCTTTCCTTTTATTTCCTAACATAATCTCCTTTAGATACTCTGAATCACTATCATCATCTTGCTAGGGGGACAAATGGGTAGAACGGGAGGGAGTCCTCTGCCCACCATCTTGGGAGATCGAGCCCTCTTTTACCATAGAGGAAATAGGTGAACTTTTATCACCCTCCAAATTAGCAATAAGAGTGTTCACCACCTCTTTCATAGACATGACCTGAGGGATATCTCCACCATCAATTGATTGCACAAGCTTTGAACATTGAAATTGCATATTCACCTCTAACCTAGGAGTGGAAAAGCAACCACCTTTTTTGAGACCCAAAGCAGAGAAAGCTAAAATCTTGTTTTTTCCTTAAGCAAAAATTTCTTCAACCGAGCAACCAAAGCCATTCCACATTTGTCCATAAAGGACTCACCCTTCTTATGAGTCACAAAATAAAAAAAATAACTTGAACAAACCTTGATGGTTAGAAATAGAAACATTACCATTTTGGATGTCCTCCAATTTTTTTTGAAGCTCTTGAAAGAGAAATCTCGGTATATTCATGTGCTTCTTGCCTCTGATATGGTTTACAATCACCAAGTGAAAACTGTGAACCACCTCTTTGTTACATTCAGGGGTAAATAACATAATTACCAGAAGAACCCTATTCCATGGTTCACAAAAGGAATTGGTCCTATATCCATTGTGGTATTTCTTAGGCCTACCAATATTTTTGCCAAAAAAATCCAATTCCTTCGCCAATGAGTGCTTTTTCCTATCCACACAGACACCTCGAGCAGGAACTCTAGTTATTTCGACCAAAAGTGGAATTGAGATTGAAAAGTTGTGAGCTCTCCCCACCACCTTCCCCTTGTACCAAGAATGAGCCATATCAATTGCCAACTAAGAAGGATTCACATATTATTATTATTAAAAAATGATATGAAGATTGGATCAACAATAACATCCATCTAGATGTGCATCAATTATTGATGGATACAATATCTTGAAAATACCAACATATCTACAAAGAAATAAATAAAATAACAAATAATTTAACCAAATATGATGTTGATCTTTATCTTTGTGAAATTCAAATTCTAAAAAACACGTCATCAATTAAAATTTTATTCTTAAAATAAAAAATATAATTAATTTTTTATAATTAAAAAAATTAATTATTTAAAATAAATAAAAAGTAAACTAAATTATATTCTAATTAACCTAATAACAAATAAAATATTTACAATAAACACAAAAGCTATAAGTTAGCAAGTATAATCTACATCACAATCAATAACATTTCTTAAAATAAATAAATACATTAAAGTTTTTTTTTTTCAAACTCTTATGCCCTAGACTACTTTTGACCTTGTAAAGGTTACAAACTTTCTAGAAGCTAGTCCAACTTATTATTAAATAAAAAACTACTATAAATAAATATATTAAATTTTCAAATTGAATGTTTTTTTTTAAACTCTTATCCCCTAGGCTACTTTTGACCTTGTAAAGGTCACAAAGTTTCTAGAAGCTAGTCCAACTTATTATTAAATAAAAAACTACTTATAAAGCCGGCCTTCTTCATTTATTAGAATAAAACCAAGTCCAACGGAGAAGCTTGGCCATGTTGTGTGTATCCCAATTATTTGTAAATTAAAACCTTGCTTGTCATTCTTACGTCGTTCCTGTCTCATAATTGTCATTCTTACGTCGTTCCTGTCTCTATTATGCTTACACTACATGCCTTTCCAGCTCCCTCGGTCATTTTCCTGACAACAACAGAGAAAATGCCCCGCCCCTTAACGTTACCAGCATTTACTTAGATGACACAAATATCGTCTGTCTCTTGCCAATCGACAGCTGCACACATGCATTCATTAAACGAGAAGAAAATCAGATTATCCTTTCTTTGTCAAGCCTCTTTGCAATTTAAAGAAACTATCAGTCATGAATACCTATTTGGTCGATTGGATATCTTAGTAAAAAATTAAGAGAAAAAAAAAAATTAAGAGAATGTGGGGAAGTGGGAAAGAATTTGTGTGGAGATTGGAATAACATAGACGGTGTTCTTGGCCTATTCAATTTCGACTTTTCGAGGGAGAATAGGGCCTGGTGATTCGACTTGGAAACGAAACAAATAAAAAAAATGGGTAATTTATTTGAAGACAGTAAACGCTTGGTTGGCATTTATCAGGTCAACGACCTCTTCTCCACCATACTTTTCCCTCCATCCCCTGCTCTATTCTGGTCCATTTTCCTTATAAAATCCATTCCAGGGTCCCTTCTCTCTATCTCTCCAATGGTATATATCTTTCTGATATTTGGGCGTTGGGCTTCTTAAATTGAGAGATTCCCAGTCTTATCATAATATGGAGTGTGTGTCCGTTCCTTCTCTCTTCAAGTGCCCAATTTCCCTAGAACTAATGAAGGATCCAGTCACTCTCTGCACTGGAGTCACCTATGACAGGAACAATATTCACAGATGGTTTCAGGAGGGTCACATCTCATGCCCATCTACCATGCAGGCTTTGGATACATTGGAGCTCACCCCTAATCACACATTGGGGAGACTGATCCAAAATTGGTGTTGCTCCAATATGGGTAAGATCTCTACCAGGGAACCAGCCAATGATAAAGAGATAGAAGAGGTGCTACTCGGCATTAGAAATTCTCCTAGTGAATTTGGATATCTCAGAAACCTGGCTGATTTGGCTAGGAAAAGTGAGAGAAACAGGACCTCCATAGTTGCATTAGGAGGCCCATCAGTACTCATTCATGTCCTATGCAGAACCAGGAAGGAAGAAGAAAATTTAATGTGTGGAGAAGAAGCCTTGGCAATATTGGCCGGCATCCCTATCCATGAAGCCAAGGAAGAATGCATTAGAATTGGGAAAAGCTCGATAAACCTAGATAGCATATGCTGGTTTTTGTGTAATGGCAGTTTTCGTGCCAGGTTCCATTCAGCACAAGTCCTTCAGGGACTTTTATCTTCAGACCAGAACTTGAAAGCCGTTCTCAAGCCTGATGAAGAGATTTTCAAGAATCTCGCGTTGTTGCTTCGAGACGTTAGTAGGTCGGCCATTAAAACTGCCTTGGAATTTCTGGTGATGATCAGTCCTGTGAGGAGAAACAGAATCATGGCGGTGGAAGCAGGAGTTGCTGTCGCACTGATCGAGATCCTTCCTGAGGCAGATAGAAATATTGGAGAGAAGGCTCTTGCGGTGTTGGAAATCCTGTGTCAATGTGCAGAGGGAAGGGCTTCGGTTTGCGGTCATCCCCTTGGGATCCCTGTGCTTGCCAAGAAGATGGCAAGAGTTTCGGAGTTGGCCACCGATGCCGCCACTGGAGTTCTGTGGCAAATCTCCAAGAACTGCAGAAGTTCATCTGTGGTTGAGGAGATGGAGGAATCAGGAGCTTACGTGAAGTTACTTCTGGTGCTGCAAATAGGATGTAGCTCGACTACTAGACGAAGAGCAGAGGATATTCTCAGATCTTATAAAAAGGGATTGCAGAAGGTGAATCCTTGTTGCATGTTAACAGATGAATTCAATGAGAGAGCATTGAATCTTGAGGATATTCATCTCGCTAAGCTCACTGCCTAAGGACGGATTAAAGATTGAAGTATACAATTCCCGGATCGCTTATCAACTTCAGTGTGACACTTCTACCGACGGATCATCCTCCTCCCAGGCATAATCAGCAAAATGTATATATATGGGACCTGGGATGAAAGGTATTTAGAGGGGATTTTAATCTTTTAACTCTTGTTTTTTTTTTTAAACAGGTGGTTATATTGGGGTTTCTTATTTTTGATAAATTATCGTATTTTAATTGAGTTGTTATAATTTGATATTCACATTATTCTTATAAAAGTTTTATTTTTATTTATTTTTGGATCTTCTTCAATTTTTGTGTGTGGATACATATATTTTAGAATTCAGCATTTTTCTTGACATTTTGTTATAGCATCCTTTACAATACCAAAACTCCACCTTTACATTGTATTTGAGTAGAATAATATTTCCAAAACTTTGCACTATCATAGTCTGCTGCTTTATTGGATATGGATTGCTAGTTTCCTTCCTAAATCATAAATGCAACCACAATAATTGTAATAAACAATTTATATAAAAACATGTTAATGTTATTAAATAAAACAAATATTACCAATGGAAAATATTAAAGTAAATCTTAATCATTATTTGATTCAAGTAGTCAATATTTTCTTGTCAGCTTTAATTAATCTTACTACTTTCTCTAACCATGGAAAAGAGAATTTAACTTCATGATCCTTAGTTAAAACCCCTGGTTAACCTATTTGCACATTTGTAACCTTCCCTTAATATACGTGTAAACCTCTTTTCTTCAAACTCTATAGCAAGTTCTTGTATTTCCATAATTATCTTTTGTATGTTCCATGGAGCCTTTTCTTTCTTTAAAATTGCATTAGTTACTATTAGTAAATCACCTTCTATCCATACTCTATTCCATTTCATTTGTTTGCATATTTTTAACCCTTCTAAAGCCGCCTAAGCTTTAGCTTCATTATTTGTCTTAAATCCACTATTGAAAGCGTAATAAGACAAAATCTCTCCCCTATTGTTTCTAATTATTCCTCATTCTCTTGGTCTTGGATTTCTTTTAGATCCTCCATCAAAATTTAATTTAACTAACTCCACTTCTAGTGGTTTCCACTTTATATTCTTTGTCTTCTTTTTTATTTCTCCTATACCCAACATCATAATTCCATTTGATGACTTGAATCCATATATCAAGGCTCTTTGCTTCAAGATTAGGGATTGGGTGAGTTGATAGGGTTGGTTTAGACTCCTCTATGGCTAAACATATCTTCTATTTCATTACCTCTAAACTGCTTTCCTTTCCTTTAAATATTATTTCATTCCTTTCTAGTCATATATTCCAAAGTATTATATCTTTTGATATATCCCATATTGTTTGTAAAGCCTCACTTTTAAAAGTATTCTGCCATTGCTTTAACCATTCTTCAAATTTTCCATTCATCACCATGAATTTACCAAAACTAGTAAGAATCCATTGTCATAGTTTCCATACTATTGAGGAATGTCCCAAGAGATGTTCTATACACTCCTCCTCCTTTTTACATAGAACACATTGTGAGGGGCTATAAAAACCTCTTTTCATAAGCTTATCCTAGGATAAAATTCTTCTATGAACCATTAGCCAAACAAATATTTTGACTTTAGGAATACCTAGGCTATCCCAAATGTCTCTCCATATTCTTCTAGTATTGCTATTTTTTTGGTGCTTTACATTTTATCCACTTCTTGTTGTATATTCTCCTAAGCTATTCAACTCCCAAATCAACTTATCCTCGACTCCCCTTGAAATAATCATTGTTGCTATATTTCTACTCAATTGCCTCCTAACATCAATGTCTTGTATACTTGTAAAACAATATTCTTTCCATTTGTATCTTACTTCTTGATACTTGTACATAATATTTGAAATTCTATGGTTTCAAAATTGGATCTAGATTGAGTGGTTTTTTATCACACTAAAAATTCATCCAAATATTATGTTTTTCTCTAGTTCCCACCACCCATCTTAGATCTTTAATCACTAGATCAATTGATTTTTTCAAACCATTCCATAGTGCATAACCATCTAGTAGTGAGAATGTAGTAAATATTAAGCTTGGGTCATTGGGCTCAATGTACTTAGAAGAATTATTTCCCATTGTCTTTGAATTTCTTTGTGTAATATCCTAATTATTTTTTCCCTAAGAGCTAAGTTTACATCTGTAAGAACATTTAAACCCATACCTCCCCTAGTTTTATCATCACACATGTTACTCCATTTCACCAAAGGAATTTTCTTTTTATCATGTAATCCTGACCACAAAAATGACTGCATAATATATGTTAAACCTTTGTCTATGAAATTTGGAATAGTATACAAGGATATATAATATGTTGGAATGACTTATAAGATTGATTTAATTAACTGCACTATTTCTACCAATGATAACCATATACCTTTCCATATCGATATTTTATTATGAACTTTACTTATAACTGGATTCCACAATTATATCCTCGTCCTCCCCACTAGAGTGTTTAGGAAGTAAATTTTAGATTTTGTCTTATTAAATTTTTTGCTCTAACACTTTTTCATATTCCTTTAATAAGTTATTCAAAACTTTGACCTCGTTTATCCTTGCCCTCCCAAAAAGGGTTGTATCATATACAAACTATTGATGGACGATGTTGTTGATGTTATTACTATCCTTGAGTCCACTTATTAGTCCATGTTTGTTAGCCTTATTAATGTTTGTACCCACTACCTTTGTCGTAATAATGAATATATATGGTGATAGACGATCTCCATGTTTAAGATCTCTCTTGGATTTAAATTTTTCTATTACTAAGCCATTGACCAACATTGAATATGATATTTTAGAGACACAAGCTTTAATCCATCTAATCCTTTTCTTTCCAAATCCAAACTTTTATAATATTGTAAAAAGAAAATCTCATTTAACCCTATCATAGGCTTTACTCATCAAATTTTAAGATCATTGCTCTCTCCTTTCTTGAATTTGTTGATGCATAACTTCATGAGCTACTATGATCCAACATTGAATATGATATTTTAGAGAAACAAGCTTTAATCCATCTAATCCTTTTCTTCCCAAATCTAAACTTTTATAATATTGTAAAAATAAAATCTCATTTAACCCTATCATAGGCTTTACTCATCAAATTTTAAGATCATTGCTCTCTCTTTTCTTGAAGTTGTTGATGCATAACTTCATGAGCTACTATGATCCCATTTAGAATTTGTCTCCCTTTCAAAAATACTCCTTTCTCTTCTGAAATAATTTTGTCTAACAATGGTCTTAATCGATTTTCCATAACTTTAGAGATTATCTTATATGCCATATTACATAGGCTTATGGGCCTAAATGAATCAAACAATTACGTATCCTTCTTTTTTGGAAATAGGGTAAGATACATTGCATTTATTTTATAAGTTATGTATTGTTTTACCCTAGACTATTCCACTAACACCAATAAATAATATTTCACTATATCCCTATCCCAATTATGCTAACAGAATGTTATAGAGATCCCATATGTACTTGGGGATTTATCCTTATAAAAAGATAAAACATCTAAATGAACTTCTTTTAAAGTAATAGGCTCCATCAATTTCCTATTGTCTTCATCTGTTATAACTAAATATACTTCTTGTAGTAGTTTATCACTAAGAACTTCAAACTCCTATGTTCCTAGAATATTTTGGTAAAAAACCTTACCTCATTTCTAATTTCACTCTAGTATTTAATTCAAACCCCTTATACTAATTGTGGATGATATCTATACTATTGTTATCTTATGGAAAATTGTGTTTTTATCTTCTTTTAACCAAGTTTGTCTTGATTTTAATATCCAAAATTTCTCTTCCTTACTCAAAATATTTCACTAAGCAACTCTCTTTTCTTCGATCTTGGATTATTAGGCTCACCTTTTTAGAATTTTGAAAGTTTCTCTTTTAGTTGTTTTTTCTTCTAAAAAATATTTTCCATAGTGTTATTGTTCTATTCTTTTAATCTATGTCATTGATTTAATTTGTTTTGAAAGTGTATACATCCTACCATTTATTGAAGAATTCCACGTTTGTGCTATCATATAAAAAAATTGAGAATGGTCTTTCCACATTTGCTCATATTTAAATATAATATTTTTTGAATTCACTTACCACCATTTTAACTCTTATTGGCTAGTGATCTCAACCAATTCTTGTCAAGGTATTAATTTTAGCACAAGTACCTTCATCTAGCCAATTATCTGAGAGTATGTGTCTATTTTTTTGCTATTAGGTTTTGACCTCTCCTATTGTGGTCCATGTGTAGTTGTCCTCTTCAAAATCAACCTCCCATAGATTATTATTTTGAATAAAATTTCAAAATATCTCATATTTTGGATTGTTTTTTTAATTCCCCCAAATTTTTCATCCAACTTGGTTATGACAACAAAATATTATATGATCATGAATCATGTTTCTTGGTCTTTACTTCTCATAAAGGCTTTAATCTCACTCCATACTTATAATCTACCTTACTAAGTTGTAGTTTCATAGACATTGATAAGGATGAAATGAATATATGAAAAATAGCTTGTGACTAATGAGGCTATCCAATACCTAGTTTTATGAATTGTTGTTGTAGTGGTTCACCACTACCCACTCCCGACTAAGGCAAAACCCTGATAATCAATGATTAGAGTTTTTTCTAGCCCATGTTGTAGACACAAAACATTGACCCATCCAAATGAGTTATTTTTCCCATAGAACCTTAAGAAGTCACTCAAAGTTTCTAGGGTAGTTTTTGAGCTTCTTTTCCCTCTTTTGTTTGGCTTTTTCTCCTAGCCTTGCTAAATTCATTGTCGTCTAATTTGGGGTATGAATTCAATAAGTTTAGGGTTCTTCTATGCATTATTTTGTTATATCATAAGTTCTTAGTTGTTCATTGCATTTTGTGTTCATAAATTAGTTTTAAAACACCCTTCTATGAATTCATACCCTACCCTTATAGGACACAAATTTGGTAAAACCATTGGTTTTACCATATTCTTATTTATTTTTGAATTCATGGCTGCTAATTATGGGGTACAAATTTAGTGGGTAATTTCCTACTTCCAAAAACCCTAGTTATCATTTGCATACTTGTTCTCCATTGCATCCATTCTATTTACATTTTATTTTCACTATTTCATGCTTGTTATATCTTGTTTTGCTTGTTCCCAAAAAGGTCAACAATCATTTTTATTTTCAAATGATCAACTAAAAGGACCAAGAGGGCTTGACTATTGCACCTCCAAGATTAGTCTCATAGCGGCCTAAGTAGGCCCCCAAACACTCATCATTTTTTCTAAGTTTCTATTGGTGATTTTCAGGTTTGATTGAATTTGCAGTCAAGATTTATAGGGCACGAATTTGGCTAGGATCAACCGTTGAATCAAGTGCTTTGATAGATATTTTAGGCTATTTGTTGAGTGTCCATGTTCATTTTTGTTATCTGTAGTTGAAATAAATAACATAAATATGATATATTAGCTAAAATATAATTGTACTTTAATCATAGATTTAAGCATCTAGGCATTAAAATAAGAAAAAAATATAGTTTACATCTAGGCTAATCTCATTTGTGCATTCCTTTGGACCCTTGTTAGAAAGAAAATATTTTATATTTTGCAAAGTTAGGAGTAGTCTTCATTAAAACTAAGAATCATTCTAGGATAGTGCTTTGTTTGCTTGCATCATTGTTTGCCCTACATTATTCTTTACAATATTGTTCTTTAGTTCTTTGTAGCTTAGATCTTAGTCAAGACCAAAATTAGGTGCTTTGCTTAATAAACACATCAAAATTTCCATCTCGGACTTGGAGTGAGTCCTTAAACCACTCCTGGTGAACCCTTTGATTTCCAAGCCCTGAGTGTAGATAAAAATAGCCCCATGGTTACCTTATATCATAGTGGATCCATCAAGAATAATATACGATGGATATTTTCTCTCTATATATCTTTGGTGAACCTGATGTGAAACACATCCTTAGTGGCCATATAGGAAGCCTTTTCCTCTCTTTTGTTTTTGTTTCTAAACTATAAGCAAAACCATTTAAATTTATTTGTATAGCGTAGAAAAACTAAAAAATAACTTACTAAACTCTTTTGTGTCCTTGGTATTTTTGTGTTATCTTTTCTTCCTTTCTCTTTCTCTTAATCCTATGGCCCCAAGACTTAGAAGTAAGTGAAATATGATAGAGCCAAAAGAGAATCCTCTATGCCATGAGGATGATTAGGTTGATAGGGAGAATTCCAATCTAGAAGTAGAAGAGTACATAGAGGCTAGTGATGGATTTGATCCTATTGAAGGACCTCACGATCAACTCACCTTCAAATCATTAATCATTTTTTAAATTTCTTTAGGTAAAACAAGTAAGTCCTAAATGAAGCCTTGGATAGTGTCACCCACTTCGAAGAAGCTGGAATGTCTCATAATCAAACCAATTCTCCTCTCAACATTCATGTCAATCCTTTATTTCAATATTCTCATAATATTAATCCATTCCATAAACCAATGTATGCTACTACAACAACCACCAACATTGGGAGAATTTTGCAACCTCCTCCAACTAGTGGTATACCCCAAAATAACATTCAATTTTCTTCTTGTTTTATTCCCTCTTCTTTAAATAATGTTTCTCCTCTTAACATTCCTTCTTCTATTCCTCTAAATGCAAATTATTTCCCACATCAAGATGCTACACAAAACGTCCCCTTCCATAACCCATACCATAACAATGTTAATGCTTTTATAGACACGGAAAATTGATCCACTTTAGTGGGAAATCTTCCCTAAGCCCTTTGGAGGGCCCCTTAGAATTACCTAGGGCAAGGCTAAGGCTCCTTCCACTCTTTTTTACCTTTTTCCCTCTTTATGCAAAATTGTGCCTGGTCCTTGATGGGGCGTGACTTCGCATTACAAAATCACGGTTGGTATTAACGAGGCACAATTTTGCATTTTTAGGGTTTGACATGTCGAAACCCTAATTTTTTGGGCTTGGCATGTTTTACATCGACCCTCCTTGGTTTTTACTACTCTGTTCGCCTTCAAATATGATATATAAGGAGGGTTTGAATTCACTTTTTCACACACATTCATATAATCGGTATTCTAAGGATTGATAATTTATTGATCACTAACATTTATTTTCTCATAAAGTATTTTACTCGGTCTGCATCCTTCTTATTCTTCTTTCACAAGCAACTTAGAAGTGTGAAGTTTGGTTGATTGTTTGCTGCATTGGATTGTTGTTGTTCACTCTTGGTGGATTGTTGTTGAAGCCCTAAGGAGAGATCGACTACCTAGAAGGTCTCAAACATTTCTGCTTGCTTCCTCACTCTCTACCAGGTGAAAATATTCTGTTGCATATTTGATTTCATTTGTTGCATCATAGTTTTGTAAATTTGCTTCAATATGAGATGTTTCGTCTCACTTCTGCAAAATCACACCCGGTCTTCTACGGGGTGCAATTTCACCTTGTTTTATTGCGGTCATATTTTACGAGGCACGATTTTGTCTAAGCTAAATCCGAGGGAAATCTACTATTCCAATTTTTATCATTGCATTCTAGACCGAATTTAGAACATAGTGGTGTATTATTTTTCTATGATCTCATAATTATTTTCTGCTATATTGTATTATGTTTGTTTTCCTCCAGAGGTCAATTTTCATTTTTAATTAGCAAAGGTCAGCTAAAAAGCCCTAGGGGGCTTGACTGTTGCACCTCCAAGTATTGTTATACATCAACCTAAGGAGGCCCCTAACGCTAATCACATTTTCAAGTGTTTATCAAGTTATCTTGCAGGAATATGAATTACTGATAACATTGGACAAAAGGATAAAAACAAGGATAAATAACCGGATAAGACAAGTGTTATAATTAGCTTTGGGTTGTTTGTTGAATGTTTTATATTTCTATTGTAAACCCTAGATTTGATTTTATTAAAATACATCTAATTAATTTCTAGGTATTTGAAAGATAAACAACATATAGTGTGCATTTAGGGATAATTCTATTTGTGCATTATTTCTTGAACCCTTGCTTAAAAGTTTTTTGTTTGAAAATCCTAGGTTAGAAAGCATTCAAAGAGAAAATCATTTTAGGGTTAGCTCTTGTATTCTTGCATTATGTATTTCTACATTTTCTTTCATATTTTATAGCATAGATCTAGAAATACCAAATCTAGGTGATTTTCTTGAATCAAACACATCAAACATTCTTGAAAATCAAAGGACTTGGAGCGAGTCCTTAAACCATTCTTGATGAACCCTTCCCCCTAGCATCGAGTGTAGAGAACAACATACCCTCATGGTTCACCCCAAAGGCTTCTCTCTTACGGATCCAAATTTTGGAAATTGTACATGGTAGGGTAGTTTTCCCCCTCTACATCTTTGGTAAACCCGACGTGAACACCTCCTTTCTTTTTACAACTTTTTAAAAGCAATATTGCTAAATTTGTTTGTGTGGTTGAAGAACCTTAATAATATCTTTAATTTTTTTTTATTTTTGTTGTTATTGTTCTCTTCTATCCTTTCACTTTTCTAATGGCTCCTGTCCTTAGAAGTTAGTGAAAGCATCTTGAATCTCATTGTATTACTTCGAAAGATGATTAGATTGATAAATAGGATCCTAACATAGACCTAAAAGAACAAGATAACATGGATACTGAGATGAGTTTTGATCCTTATGAGGGACCTAATGTTAGATTTATTTTTTCATCATGAAAGCTAATAGGGATAGGATATTTGGAGGCATGGAGCGAGAAGCTCACCTCGAAAGAGATGAGACTCCTCCACCTCATCCAATAAGCTCCCATATGCTTAGCTAGGAAAACCTCGTGCCTAAATCAGTGTATGATAATTTGAACTTAGTTGTTGATACTACTACAACCACCAAAATTGGAAGGAATATGCAAGCTCCTCCAATTAGTAGTGTCACTCAAAAGTATTTTTAATTTCTTCCTCAATATTCTAATATCAACACTTTTTCTTCTATCCCACCAAATGTTAGTTGTCCATTTTCACAAAATGCCACATATAATAGTAGTATCCATGCATCCAATCTAAATCAGGCATTGGTCCCTCAAAACACATATGTTCCATATTTAGGGAATATGGGAACCATGCATAACAATAATCCAAAAGTGTAGAATTTAACAAATATGGTGAAGCAATTGGTTTCAAAAGTTGAGATGATTCAACCTTCAAGTTTTACTTACAATTATAAGGAAATGTGTAATCAGCCATTGGATCCTATTGTTACTACTAAGCCTTATCCTAAGCATTTTCCTATGCTAGTTTTATCCATTTATAAGGTTATAAAATATCCAATTGAGCATTTAAGAAGATTAAGAACAACTTGCCATGATATCATTTATGATGATATATTGCTACTTATAACATTTTCTAAAAGTCCTGGTGGCATGACATTAAAATGGTACTATTGGCTGCCTAATTATTCCTTAAATATTTTTGAAGAAACAACATAATTATTTGTTCAACAATTTGATGCTTACATTGAGAAAGAAGTGATAGTGAAAGATGTATATAATTTAAAAAAATAAAGAAGAAATATTTTCATAATTTTTGGCTCATTGGAGAAGTTTAGTTGGATGCTTGAGATATACTTTACCTCCTAAAGACATACTTGAGATATTTATTGGTAATTTATAAAAAAATTTATCTTATGCATTAGAAACTACTACCATTACATATTTTGATCAAGCAATTGATTTAGCAAGAAAAGTACATCAATCTCTCATCAGGAGAGGTCAAATCAAGGTTAAAGAAGAAAAACCTACTAAGTCTCAACACAATAATAATCACATAAGAGATGATAGTGGAATGGACAGTAGGCATGTTAACATTATTACTAACAACATGCAAAATATAGTACTTCAAAAACTTCCACAAAGGAACTTTATAAAGCTTAATATGTCTATGGAATCAGTTTTGAAACAACTTTTAGAAGATAAGGTAATTGAGTTACCTCCTATTAGACAACCAGATACTACAACTCATTGGTATAAGGCAGGTCAACATTGTGCATATCATAGAGTGGAAGGACAATGGATAAATTCTTGAAAGAAGTTGAAACATGTAGTTTAAGATTTGATTGATGCAGGACGTATTAAATTAAGTAATTCTCAAGTATTGAATAATCAAGTATCTATCCAACAAAATGTGACTATCAATCAAGATATGAGAATATCTAAAAACCCATTACCAAAACATAACCAACAAATAACAAATCAGGTGGTTCATCAGATTGAGCCTCCTCCCTATGGTAATATGGTTGGCATGGTTGGGATAACTAGAATAAGGTAAGCTCAAAATCAACATCCTCAACAAGGATAGAATTATGTATTACAACCCAGTTCAGCATTGAAAAATAATCAAGAAAAGGTTGCAAATATGGGGATTCCACCTATTGTATTGAGACCACAACCTAAGGTTTTATTTGATCTCCAAAAGCAGTTGGCTAGTACTCCAACAAAGATATCAGTTTTAGAACTTCTCCCAACCATAGAGATGCTTTGATGGAAGTTTTAAGGCAACAATCAATTCTCTTATATATTTTACCCAATGCTATATTTGATATCGTAGGTTCTCTTGGGATACATCATATCTCATTTTAGAATGATGATAAACCTTCCTCAAACTTGTAAGAATATTCTTCACTTTAAATCACCACACTTATTGGGGATACTTCTATTAAAATAATTTTGATTGATAATGGTTCTTACCTCAATTTGTGTACATATAAATTCTTTCAAAAATTTGTATTAAAAGAGGAAGATTTAACAAAATCCGACATCATTATAAAATATTTCAATAATGACTCCTACGAGGCCTGTGGCATCATATCTCTTCCCCCAATGTTGGGCCTAAAATATTGGATAATTTGTTCTATGTGGTACATTGTCCTACATTTTTTAATATTCTCCTTGGACCTCCTTGGATTCACACAACGAAGGTCATCCCTTCTACTCTTCATCAATGTCTCAAGTTTGAGTTTAAGAATCAAGTTATCACTATTTTGGGCGACCCTAGACCATTTGAATTTTGTTAAAATGTAGAGTGAGCTCCATATAAGTTCAATCTATGTCCCTCAATATCTTCAATGGTTTCTCCATGTCCTCATATTGAATATCAAAACAATTTCAAAATTTAAAAATGATTGAGAAACATATCTCAGATTTTCATCTCAAGATCATGATAATCAGTTTCTTCAAGAATTATTTTGGATCTAGCCAAGATACCACTATCACCAAGAACCATGGGTTTACCCCATAATAAAGGTTATGTTATACACGGTGGCACATGTACCTTTGTCTTTACAGGAACTGCCTTTGAAGAAAAAATATGCGATAGAAACCCCTCTCCCGTTGAGCGTTCTTTTGCTTATTGTTACCTTTCCAATGACTACCCACTTCCTAAACAGATCCTATCTAGTATGGGATATGTAGGTAAAGGATTGGGGCCACAACAAAAGGGCATTCAAGAGCCTTTGAATGTTGAGATATGGCCTGGGAGATGTGGCATAGGTTTTATACCTAGTAAAGACCAATCTTTACTATTTGATAATTATGATCATCTTATGAATTATGCTGAATATATGGATTATAAAAAGTCAAGACTGGGTGATGAGGATGATGGTCTCCCTTATTATTCTGATATTTTGTTTTGTAATATGATTGCAATATGATTGTTTATGTATGCTTTTTTCTTATTTTAAGAAATGCGACACACTTAGATGTTGTGTCAATTTTCATCCCGCTTTCTTAAATTAATAAATCTCAAAGAAATAATAATAAGAAAAATAAAATATTAGAAGTTGCATTAATCAATCAATTATAATTTAGCTATGCATTCACATTTTTTGTTGCATTCATATGCTTTTCCATATTGCATTGTTGCTTGTCATCCTTTTGCATTGTCTCTCTGACATTTAATTCAACTTGCATGCTTGAGTGTAATATTTTGTATGACTTCCTTTTTATGAATGCTTGATCATATAGATTTTAGGGATCTTGTGACAATGACATGTGATGATACCTAGTTAGGTCGTAGCTCACATGCATTATACTCTCTCTAGGGTTTTGATGCCTAGTAAGATCCCCACCTAGGGATTTCTTATTTAGTCTTCTTTCTTGCTTTGTTTGCTTCTTCAAGTATTTTCCTTGGTATTGGAAATAGTGAGAGTATCTCTTAGATCAAGGATGATAGTTCATTAATATTTCCTTATCACTTTTCCATTGCCTTATTTTTCTTTGTCTTTCTTTGATTTTGACAAGGAGATACATGTGTTTTATTTTTTCCTTTGTCCTTAAGTTGTCTTCTTAGCATAATTGCACACACTTATTGTATTATTTTCTTCTCTAAACCCCTATCGGGGGTAGCACTCGCCTAATATATATTTTATCCTTATATTACACCCCACATGGGATAGCTTTACATCCTAGCAGGTATCTTATCGAATATGATCTTCTATCGGGTTTTACTCCATTTTGGCTCAACGGGCTTGATGAGAACCATAATTGCTCATATTTTGGCATGGGTTCTAACATTTTTGTGCAATATATATTATATTTGAGTTGTACTTTTTATGCATGTTTATATATATTTAATGGAAATTATACATATTACCTAACTTGTGTGTAGATTTGATTAATTTATCATTTTTTGCATGATCTCGTCGAGGTCCTACTCGGATATGGCATATTCACTACCTAAGGAGGCTAAGACATATCAAAGTAGAAGGTGCCTTGATCCCATTGAGGGGAGGAACCTTGATCCCGTTGATGGGAGGCACCTTGATTCCATTGATGGGAGGTGCCTTGATCCCGTTGATGAGAGGTGCCTTGATATCGTTAAGGGAAGGTGGCTTGATCCCATTGATGGGAGGTGCCTTGATCCCATTGACAAGAGGAACCTTGATCCTGTTGAAGTGAGGCACCTTGATTCCATAGAAAGGTGCCTTGATCCCATTTAATAGAATGTGCCTTGATCCTATTTATAGAAGGCACCTTGAGCCACCTTACGCCTAACAAAGATCATGTCCCATTACGTTGACTAGAGCTAACTGTTGACTCCATATAAGATGTTAATTCTAGGTAAATTAAAAAATATGTTAGTTATCCTATTATTATAGGGGAAAATGGAATAACCACTTACTAAAGCAAAATGCAGGTAATGATGAACATAGAACAAGAAAATCTCCCACTTCGATGAAAAGAAAAAAGGGTTGTTGACTATTTTAATACGTATCTGTTACTATACATCGATTTGTCTTAACTTAGAATGTAGTAGATTTTATCATCATAAAAACATTGTAACAAAAGTCCTGTGTGTATTATATAAGCACACAAAATTCTCTAAAGTAAAGGGATTAGTATAGAAGAGTGATGGATATATATTGTACTACAACTATTATTCATAAATAAAGTTTATTTGAGAGTTTCTTATCTGCGTTCAACTTTCATAGTCTATCGGGAGGAAGTGGCTGGAGCCTGGGACCACTCCTAGCTTGTATTCCTCCCCTTCTTCTTATTATATTCCTAATTAGATTCTTTTATTTTTGGTGTGTTGCATTTCATTTCTGCAAGTTCTTTTATTTCTACAAGTTTGTTTATTTCCTGCTTTCTTTTATTTCTGCACAGTGTGGTGTGATTTTATTTCTGCAATTTAATTTATGCAAGTTTAATTGGTGTGGATGAATAAATGCTATCTCAACAAACACTCCCCCAATGATAGAACTAGTGGACTCATATCCATAGGTATTGTAACTAATCTCAACTTGGTGCTTCACAAGATTACGAGTTTCTCTGGGTTGACAAATTAAATGAAAGGGTTGTGACAAAAATAGTAAGAATTAACCAATGTTTTTGCCCCAACATTTTAACACCATTGTCAGGGAAGTGACAATAGTAGATTATATTATAATACCTTAATATTTCCATCTAATTTTGTATGATTCCATTGAGAAATATAGGACCAGATGATTAGTTCATAAGAAAAAGTCCACAAGAGAATTCTGAACCAGCTGCAGATTTTGAATTTGAACTAGAGTCCCCATAGTCACCCCCAACCGTGCATTGGAATGAACACCCTATTTTTTCACAAGGCTCTTCCACATATTATCGACCATGAAAAGAGTGGATCATACAAAATTCTCCATTTAAAAGAACTCCATCCAAAGAGGATCTACTATGGAAAGTTTTTGAGGATGAAACCATTTCATAGTTGATTTACAGGTTCTTGTGCAAAAAGTTCAAAATGATTGAAAGACCATAGAGACTACTTTAGAAACAGAGACCACATTTCATAAAAATATGGCTGAGGAAGAAGAGGTATCAACTAGCTTTAGCTTCCCAATAGAGGATGCCAGGGGAGAAACAAAGATGAAAAACATATCCCCTGCCCACCTTCCTACCTTTAGAGGATCCCCAACATAATACCCTAAGCTATTTTTGTTGAAGTTTGATGTCCTGTGCAGGATTGTGGATTATAAGTTAGATACCTAGAAGTTGAAATTATTTCCTTCAATATTGGATGATTCAACCCTGTGTTGGTTCATCAGCTTGGGCAATAAACAGATCACCACGTGGGGGAGATGAAGAAGATATTTCTATAGCAATACCAAGATTTTGGTAGAGCATGGGATTCCATAGAGGAGGTACTGAACATGAAATCCTTGGAGGAGTATTGGGCTAGATTCATTTTCAATCTACAAAGGTCCCCCCACGTGAAGTTGAGCGATAAATCCCTAAGAGCATTTTCTTGAGGGGACTCACTAACGAATCTCTTGAAGCCTTGAATATTATCTCTGGAGGGGATTTTTACCAGTACTAGATGTTAGAAATCCAATAACTATGTGAGAATTACTCCATAAGGAAAGGTAAACCAAATTCCAGAACCATGAAGACAACCACCTCAGTCACAAAGATAGAGATATGTAACATGTTAGAGTATTTGAAAAGCAAAATGCTTTCCTCCATAGCATTGCAGATGGAAACTCTCCTATTGGAGAAGAAGAAACAAGAGAATGAAGCTAAATTGACCTAATTTTGTCCAAAATGAAAAGGAAAACATGCAAGAAATGCGTGTCCAAAAAATATCAGGAGGTGTGTTGTTTGCTAGAAAAATCACATGACCAGATTATTCCCGTAGCTATCAACTATTAAAGAAGATGCTAAAGTTTTGGAAGCTTACTTCATGGGTAATCGAAGGAACTGGAAACAACCCCTTATGGGAAATATGCCAGCAGGAATTTTGTCCTACGAAGGAGGAAATTATATTACACAAGGGTAGGTCCATCCACCCAATATGGGATGGTGGGGACTACCACCTTGGATGAACGCCCCTCAAGGAGCCTCATTTCCCAACCAGCACCCATGGATGTCATACCAAAAACCTAGGCAACAATGGAAGAACTAAGGTACGTGCAATTCGGCTCCACAAAATGTAGTGCAACCTCCACTATAGCCAAGCTTACCAGCTCCCCCTGTAGTAAGGCCTACACAAATAATAGCATAGTTGATGACCAACCCCAATAATAAGATGAATCAACCCACATATAAATTAGAAGGAGAGATGTTTCCCATAAATAATATTAGAATTTGTAATCCTATATAGCTACGATTAGGTAGATAGATAGGAGTAGAGGCTCCTCCCTTAATAGAAGAAAAGGAGAATGTAGAAGAATCACCTCTAGTAGAAGAGGTTGAAGAAGGACCAGTTTCTAAGAAAATTGAAGCTCCTCCATTTACCAAGAGGTTATAGGAGCAGAGGAAGCCAATACAGCTGAAGTTCAACATACTTGAGTTTGAATAATTTAACGGTAACTATTCCATTGTTTCATGCTATAAGAGACATCCTGATTTACACCAAGATGATCAAAGAGCTATGTTTGAGAAGGCCAGGATGTAGGACATCCCAGACCATAAACTTGGTGGGGAGGTTGATAGATTTAATGTTAGGAAATACATACCACCCCAAGCATGCAGACCCAGGAAATCCAGTCTTGATCATGAAAATAGGTGGTTGCTCATTGGCCAATACTCTGGTTGACTTGGAAGAAGCCATTAACATCATGCTGAAAGAAACCATACAAAAGCTTAGGCTCATAGGCTTGAAATATACCAAGACTGTTATGCAACTAGTAGACAAATCAACGGTACCAAAAGGGATGTTGGAAGACATTATTGTGATGGTGGATGCATGGGAATACTTGGAAGACTTCCTGGTACTACAATCCAAGTTTGGATTGGGAGGCTATCCGCTCATCCTGGGAAGGCCTTGTCTGGCAACAACCAATGCTTATATAAGCTACTGAGATAGATAAATGACAATATTAGATGGCCAAAATGTCAAAAGTCTGACCATATCTCCACTAGCATAGTCTATGGGTGCACTGGGAGAACCCATATGGGATGACCAGGATGAAGGAATGATGTCAATAATGCAGTTTGTGATGGCATTAAATTAATTAGAATATGGAGCTAATGAAGATGGCATCATAAAAATCTTACTCCATGGAGAATCCTCCCACATCATTTTAGAGTCACCACTGGTAGGCAACCAAGACCACAATATTAGACAAATCAATATTGAGCCTAGAAGAACATTGAATGTTGGCAGCAAGTTGACCCTTATGCAACTAATTGCATTAAAGGAGATATTGACCATGCATCAGTAAAATTTCACCTAGGATTATTCGAACATAAGAGAAATAACTCTGAAAATATGTAATCATCACATATATCTAGAAGAACAAGTGATACCGGATAGAAAGAAAATTGAGGTCATCAAGAATTTGCCTAGTCCTAAAACTCAAAGGGATGTCCAAATTTTCCTTGGCTCAACTAGGTATTACAGACGATTTATGTCAGAATTACGTAAAATTTATTATGCATCTATAATTCATGCGATGGAGTCCAGAATAGACATGGGGGAGATCCATATGATTAAAAAATATTATTATTTCTTAGCAGATAGTGGACGCAAGATTGTCCACTTAAAAACAATTTATTCTTTAGTTTTTATTTTCTTTCCTTGTGTTTTTATTTTGTAGACATAGTGCTCTAAATGCAAGTTGCAGGTAGCCTGGGAAACCTAGGCCTAACAGGAACATACTCCACTAGATTGAACATTACTATTTTTAGTTTTTCTTGTTTTCTTTTGTAGGTGAATTACCCTTAATGCACGAAGTATGCAGCCTAGGAAACCTAGGCGTCACTGGCACAGGATCCATGAACCTGTATAATTTTTGGTTTTCTTAGAATGTAGAACCTTGATTGTTTCCATCCAGAGGAGATAGTCACAATTTGATACGAATGTAGGTGTTAATTTACTGCAAAGGAAAAGATACCCACCTCTATGTTTGGATGAAATAACTACTGATGTAGCATGTAAAAAAGAAAAAAATGGAGGGCCTGATCAACTCTACAACAACATACACTCCAACAAACTACTGAATTTTCAACAACAAAAGGGTGCCTTGATCCCATCTAGAGGAAGGCACCTTGATCCCATTTACGTAGGTTCCTAACTCCCAAACATATGAAGGGTGCTTAACTTCTGTTGAGAAGTTAAAAAAAGAAGAGAATAATGTAGGAAGGTGCCTTGATCCCATACATTCCAGGCACCTTGATCACATTAAAAAAATTAGGGTATGCATCAAGGTGCCTTGATCCCATACATATGAGGAACTTTGATCCCATACATCTGAGATGCCTTGATCCCATGTATTTTGAGGTATGTTGATCCCATGTATTAGAGGCAACTTGATCCCATGTATTAGAGGCGCCTTGATCCCATGTATTATTGAGGCACCTTGATCCCATGTATTCTGAGGTGACTTGATCCCATGTATTTTGAGGTGCCTTTATCCCATGTATTGTGAGGCACCTTTATCCCATGTATTCTGAGGTGCCTTGATCCCATTGATCCCATGTATTTTGAGGCACATTGATCCTATGTATTATGAGGTATATTTATCCCATGTATTTTGAGGTGCCTTGATCCCATTGATCCCATGTATTTTGAGGCACCTTGATCCTATGTATTATGAGGTATATTTATCCCATGTATTTTGAGGTGCCTTGATACCATGTATTCTAAGGTGCCTTGATCCCATGTATTTTGAGGCACCTTGATCCCATGTATTCTGAGGTGCCTTGATCCCATGTATTTTGAGATGCCTTAATCCCATGTATTCTGAGGCACCTTGATCCCATGTATTAGAAGCACCTTGATCCCATGTATTCTAAGGTGTCTTGATCCCACGTATCCTGAGGTGCCTTGATACCATGTATTCTGAGATACCTTGATCCAATTAAGCATCTGCACAGTGAAGAATGGCCATAGCCACGTCATCATCCCACGTCACAAAAATATGAATCTTTATGAAAAACTTATGGAAATCATGCAAATGATTTCTGTGCATCCTAAAGCAATCATCGAAAGGATGTGCAAGCCAACCAAATTTTCTCATTTTCAGCATGAGATCTCAAATGAACGAAGTTGCAGTACCCAAGGGAAAACTATTCGAAGAACCAACTCACATAGAAAAATACCATTACTCTATCACGGATTATCAAATCAGCATGCTCCAAGTGCACAGATCACCAATAAGGTATGTGTATAATTTTTTTAGATATATATAACATTCATAATAAGAAATCCTTTGAAAATATATTACTAACACAAATAAATCGACCAATTATTATTTGTCCACCTCATCCGAAGAAATGTGCCAATGGTTAATTTGGGGAAGCACAACCTCACAACCCCCAATATGAAAATAATATGTTGGATACACACCAAACTCCATAAATATGCACCTTCTTGCATAAGTAGGTGGTATGAAGTAACAAACCAGTCCAGCGAGTGGAGAAAGTTGCAGAAGCCAAATTAAGAGGATTCAGAATGGGGGCAAGTCGAAGAATCATAGACAGAAGAAAAATGATCCCAATCACATAGGAGGGATTAGTGAAGAAGTCCAAGCTCAATTTGAGGCCATTGGGTGGATGAATTATTGCCACTTGGTGAGCAAAATAAATATTTAGAGGCAACAAAGGAGTTTGATGTGGCATTGGATGAAGGGGTTGCATGCATATGCAGACTAGAAATTCTAGTCATGGAGGAATTCGTAGTAGCCATCATTGGTCTTCCCCTCATAGGGGAATGTGTTTATAAGGAGGGAGCATCGGTTGCATGTGCACAACAACTTCTAGGGCATACCCCCACAAACCTAGGGTGCTTAGGATTGTCGAAGCAAAGTCTCCTAGAGCTCTGACAATAATTTTTTGAGAAAATAGCCAAGTTATTCACTTGCACAGGTAAGTACACTCATATGAACGTGAATCACATGTAGTTTTTGAACCATTTGCTACACGGGAAGCAAATCAACATCCCATTATACCTGGCTTGTGCCTTGAAGGATGAAGCAAGGTGGTATCGGTAGGGGTGTCCACTACCCTAGCTCACCATGGGCTAATTTCAGCCCTAATAAGGTTTGTGAAGGCACCCAAGGAAGCACTAGAAACAATCACAGAAAGAGCCAAGACATCCAATTCCCAGGCTCAATTGGTGACAGAATCGCACGAGCCTAATTACCAGAGATGCCTGCTACAAAAATACCAGTAAGAGAGTAGCCATTGAACTTCCACGATGATGTGATCAAATAATGAGAAGGGTAGACCTTATTTCCTTACTCTCCACAAATTGATGCAAAAATTGGGTTGGATAGTCTTGGCCCTGATAGAGTAGCTGACCACTCTATATAGATTGATTCGAAAAGCAGGTCAAAAATTCCTAGCCCTGATCGAGCAGACCATCATATAAAAACTAGAAGAGGAAGGAAGAGGTTGAGATGCTTAATTCTATCCAGTGAGGATGAAAATGAAGAAGATGATGCATAAGCAGGAGTTGCAACCTGGGTGCTACAGAATTTGGCCAACCAAAGTCCACCATGCCAACAAACTTTAGAGGACCTGCAAGGGTAGCTCGATTTTGTGCTTCACCAAGTCCTTACCTAGAAAAAAACTTCTAGGAGGAGCAAAGACTCTTCAAGGAATTTAGCAAGGCATCTATAGAGGAGGAACAAGGGCTCGAACATAACATATTTAGTTATAGCAAACAATATAGAAACTCACTAAGGAAAACCTGTAATTGAGGGCTAAGCAGACAAAAAATATGGATGCAACCACTCAGATCGACTGGGTAATGGAGGTACCCATGAATTATTTGGACTCTCCAAATATAATTGATTCATATTGTACATTTAGATTAGATGTAGGAAATAAAGAGGCTAAAGCCAGGGATTTCTCTTGTCTCAACCAAAATAAATGTTGAAGAACAGGGAAACTCTATTTTGCAAATAGATCCCCCTACAATCAAAATTTTAGATGATGAGGATGAACCATAAACCCCCAACCAGTAGTAGGATGAGGAGTAGGATGTCAAAGTAGGGATACTAACACACCAACAATTGACACACTCTATTGAAGGATGATCAAATTAGTCATTGAACCAAGGGATGAACAGAGGATGGAGAAAATGGCTGCACAAGAAAATTAGGGGTATGAACCTTCTTCTTTCAGGGAAGAAGCACCTGTTGCAAAGAAAGATAATATATTGTCTCACTCTACTGCACCAACAACTACAAATATAATCCTGTCGAGGCCCAAAAAGAAATCAGCTAAGGCACCATAATAGAGGCCCACAAAGAAGGAAAAAATCACAAAGGTAGGAGCCCAACCAACTGCTAGTTCAGATGAAGAATGGGCAAGGGGGTTGCAATATTTTTATAGTCAGTAGAAGAAATTCAAAAAGCTCCAAGATGAATGTGTAGCAGCAAAATCAGTAAGGAAGTCCTTCAAGAAGGTTACAAGAGAGCCCGAGATTACTATTGACCCTACTTCAGAGAAGCAATTCTGGTGGGTATATGGGTCAGTTTGAGGGTAACCTTCCAAAATGAGAAAATATTTGGAGAGATATGGAGTATTTAGGCCAAATTCAGAGGCCACTATAATAGCAGAAGAAAATGTTGGCCCCTCTCTAGAGGTGTTCCATATGTTTAAAGCTAGAGTAGTAAAACGAGAATGAGATGATTCAGATTTTACACTAGAAGAGCTTTGACCTCAAAATGTTGATCTCTGGAAGGAGATCGAATCAAAATTTCAAAAAGAGAACCCCACCTTTACTAGCTACTACACAAAGGTGGTCAAGGGAAAAATAGATTATGATACGGAACCACCCAACAAATATGAAGGACCCAAAAAAATAGGCAAACACAATCAACATAATCGAAAGCCACAATAGGGAACCAACACCCCTAAACAAGATCATAAACCCAGGGACAGGAAAAGCTAAGGTCACTACCCAAAAGAGAAAATGGTAGAACAAACCTTAATAGGAGGGGGTTGACAGAACTAGGGATTATCAGTTTCAAGTGCCACAAGGACGTGAAACTCGATAGTCATGGGGAATGATGAGCACAAAAACTACTCATATTTTGGCATGGATTCTAGCATTTTTGTGTGGCATATATTATATTTGAGTTGTATTTTCTATGCATTTTTATATATATTTAATGGAAACTGTGCATATTACCTAAATTATGTGTAAAGTGTGTCTTATGTGTAGATTTGATTAATTTATCATTTTTACATGATCTCATCGAGGTCCTACTCGGACCTGACATATTCACTACCTAAAGAGTCTAAGGCATATCAATGTAGAAGGTGTCTTAATATAATTAATGGGAGGCACCTTGATCCCATTAACAAGAGGTGCCTTGATCCCGTTGATGGGAGGCACCTTGATCCCATTAAGGGAAGGTGCATTGATCTCGTTGACGAGAGGTGCCTTGACCCCATTTACGGGAGGCACCTTGATCCTATTGAAGGGAGGTGTATTGATACCATAGAAAGGTACCTTGATCCCATTCAACGGAATGTGACTTGATCCCATTGATAGAAGGCACCTTAAGCCACCTTGTTCCCAACAAATATCGTGTCCCACTATGTTGACCAGAGCTGGCTACTGACTCCACGTAAGATGCTAATTCGGGGTTAATGAAAAATATGTCAACTATCCTAATATTATAGGGGGAAAAAAAATAACCACTTTTTGAAGCAGAATGCAGGTAACGATGAGCATTAAACAAGAAAGTATCCCACTCCCAAGAAAATATAAAAAGGTTGTTGACTATTTTAACATGTATCTATTATTGTACATTGAACTGTCTTAACTTAGAATGTAGTAGATTTTATCATCATAATAGCATTGTAACCGAAGTCCTATGTGTATTATATAAACACAGACTTCTCTAAAGGAAGGAGATTATTATAAAAGAGATCTGGATATATATTGTACTGCAATTCTTATTCATAAATAAAGTTCATTCGAGAGTTTCTTATCTATGTTCAACTTTCATATTCTATCGAGCGGAAGTGACTAGAGCTTGGTACCACTCCTAGTTAGTATTCCTCCTCTTCTTCGTATTTGCTTCCTAATTAGATTCTTTTATTTTTGGTGTATTGTATTTCATTTCTGCAGGTTCTTTTATTTCTGCAAGTTTGTTTATTTCTTGCTTTATTTTATTTTCACAAAGTGTGGTGTGATTTTATATTTGTAATTTAATTAGTGTGGATAAATTAATGATATCTCAACGAACACTTCCCCAATGATATAACTAGTGGAATCATCTCCATAGGTGTTGTAATTAATCTCAACTTGGTTCTTCACAAACTTACAAGTTTCCTTGGGTTGACAAATTAAATGAAACAACTGTGACAAAAATAGTAAGAAATTAACCAATGTTTTTGCCCCAACAGGTCTCAACACCCCATTATAGGATAAGCTCCTTGGCCATTTTTAGCAAGCCTTGGCAGACATCCTAGCAGGTAATTTCCCCAAAGTAGCCAATTAGCGAGCAACCATCCATAGCGGGTCAGACTCCAATGCCTTATCCCTCTTGGTTAGCACTATGTCCATAGTGGGTTTAGCTCCTTCTTCTTATGGTATGATTCATAGTATTTAGTCACGTTGATACCTTACGACCTACACTAATTTCAATACTATGTTTCACCCATCATTCTCTATTTTAGATGGTTGACCTTTGGATTGTCTACTTCTTTAGCTTCTTCTTTGTCTTCCTCTTCGTCTTCTCTTTCTTCTTCTTCTTTGTATTGTTGGTCTTCTTTATTTGTATTTGTCTCATATTTTTTTTCTTTTTTCCATCCATTTCATCCATGTATTTCATATAGCCTTGCATTAATATAGATTGCATGCATAAAATATCAAATTAAAGAACATCTAAATAAAAATTAAATCACATGCACACATTCACAAAATATAAAAAGAAGCAACTATATATTACCTGATGAAAAAGAGATATATAGTAGTGTCTGGTTGGTGTACTACAATCTAGTACTGACACACTCAACCGATCCCTAGAGGTGTATGCCACAATCAAAATTGTCATGTCATCCCAATCCCTAGCCCTAGATCTAAGAGCATGTCTTCTCTACTTCGTTCATAGGAGGAGATGGTCCAGGCAAGCACATACCCATGGACGATGATATCGAGAATATCTGTGATCAAGATCATCACCTGCTAGCTAATTGGAAAGATGAAGGAAGTGTTTCTCTCTGCATAATTGGTACTACCTGGTAGTACATGGTCTCATAAAATGCAGCCCACTAAATGGCCACCTCCAGCCTCTCCCTTACCCTTTTTAGTTTTTCCTATAGAAGGCAGATTCCATCGTTGGCCTGGCTACTATCGACAACAACCATTTCCTCTACCTGAACCCTTTGGTGTTATGTGTCCATATGACCCACCTCCTCAAATATGATTGGCCTCTACTCGAGATACATCCCTCTCCCTCTTTGTGGTGCTCAGTGAGCCTAATAGTCCCTCGATCCTTTTGGATCTATCCTCCTAGAGTAGGTTCACCTGACTTTGCACAGATGCCACCTGTACCTATAATGACTCTGCCTCCTCCCTTGGATCTCCTCATCTTGAAGCCTGATCTTGGTTGGATACTACTTATATGGAGGACTCTCTCGATCCTCTGCATAGTGGTACCCTATCCTCTGTAGAGGTAAATCTAGATACCCTTGCCTCCCTGGTCCCTATAGCACTAGTGATCTTCGTCACTAGCTCAATCTAAACCCAATATTACCTCTATCTCAGATCTTGTGGTCCCTTCTGAGCCCTCTCTGTTGCTCTATGAGCTACCTCTTGAAACTCTAATTGCATGTTCGAGACCATCACCTGGTACCTCTGTATCAAAATTTGCAGGGAGACCCTATGGGGCATGAATCCTTTATACCACCGCTAGTAGCCAAACGCCACTCTTGCACCATCCAACTTGAGATCCATGTAAGGAGGATCATCTAAGTTCTCCTTGGACCACCTGGTTAGGTTAGTTCCACCTCCTATCCATACTGGGTCTTGGTAGACTCTACATTACTAGTAATCCCCCAAGTCCAAGATGCCCTGCAAGATCTCGAAATACCTTAGGACTTAGTCAAATCATAAGATCTTTGGCTCCCCCTTCTTCTTCATCAGCCACCTGATCCTCTTGATACTTGCAAACTCTATCCTATACTCAACCCATACTGGGTGTAGACATTATGGCTACCACACTATCTTGGCCTCTCTTACCTTGTCTACTATCTGCCTCGCTAGTGGTAGATTCTTGATATAGGTCCTCATGACCTACTCTAGGGATCTAGACCATCTATATGTTGTTGGTCACTCTAGGCTAGGCAATGGTCCTCACAGTGCATCTGATATTTGTACTGCTATGTGCTTCCAACTCCATACCTGGAGCAATGTCATGCACATTATACCTGTATGTCTCTTGTACATGATGTTGTACAACATCCTGTACAAGCAAGTAAGCACATATGGACCCCATGCAAACCTAATTCTCTAGTCTAGCATGTCTGCTAATACACCAATCGTCGTCCATGGTAGATAATTCCTGCTAGTATGGCACATTAGTATACCGGAAACCACCTCGTAGAGCACGATCGTCAATGGATCCACCCCATACCACCCCACCAGGTCGTCTACGACTATGATGCTCTCACGCACCTAGTGGGTCTAGCCTCTCAAAAATTGTTGCAAGATTTCTAGTCTCCCTTGTGCTCTATAAACTACTATCCCTCTAATAGGAATGTGCAAGATGCACCACACATCCTCTAGTATTACCATCATCTCTCCTGTGGGTAATAAAAAGGTAGATGACTTTGGGTACCATCTCTTTGCTAGTGCTATCAGCAAATCCCTATCTACCTCTATCCAAGGTAGTCTATCTAGATGGTCTAGTTCCACCACCCCCAGTGTGTCCCTCTATGCCTATCCGAGTGCCTCTAGCTCCACCTACAGGGAGATGGCTCTCCACTCATGACTCTCAAGTACCCTAAGCTGCAATAACAACAAAATAAAAACATTTCCATCAGTAAATTTAATTAAAAATAATAATAATAATTAAAATTACTTAATTAATTACAATGAATTAAATAAAAAATATTAATAATTTCACAATTAAATTTTACATCTCCAAAGTTGCTTGCTGGCATCCTTTCTTCCTTTCCCTTCTTCCTTTCTTTATTTTTCTTTCTCTCTTTTCTTCTTTTTTCTTTTCTTCTCTTTTTGATGAAATCACACTTGGTTTTCTAGGGGCACAATTTCATTAAAGTGAAGTCGTGCCCCGCATCCACAAGACATGATTTTGTGAAATCGTTCCTGGTTGTTTTTGCCAGGAACGATTTTATCACTACTATCTAGGGAAAAATCACAGTCGAGCCGCGAGATCACACCCAGGTCATACACGACAAAGCCATCGATTTTGGAAAAAAATGCCCAAAAATTGCAAAAAAATTGAAAAATTCAAATTGCAAGAGTGGTTTTCGACCCTACCTATGCTTGCTCTGCTTTCGTACCAGATTCACCCCTCATGATAACTAAAAAATGTATTAGTAGCGCCATATTCCCCATTTCTCCAGAGCTCATTTTCTGCTTTCTTGTGTAGTTAAAATGAATTAGGGTTTTGTCCCTTTTCACTTTTAACCCTATTTTCGTGCATTTTTTCTCTTTTTTTTTCTCGCTTCTTCCTATGAGTCTACCTTTTCAAGTTTTTATGAGGAATGTGTCCCTCTTAAAAATCAAGGGGGCAACCTAACCTTAGAGGTATTAAATGCCCCTAATGCCTTGATTTGCATGCAAAACATGAAAGTGTTCACAATAACATTATTTTTGCACCATTCTTTTCTTCTAAACCAGCTACTCCATTTCTGCTTGTTGTTGTTTACACATTTTCTTTGATACATTTATTAGGATATAAATGCGTCATAGAGGGGGCAAAATGTAAACATGGAAAATTGACCCACTTTATGAGAAATATTCCCTGAGCCCTCTAGGGGACCCCTTAGACTTGCCTAGGGCAAGGGGAAGGCTCCTTCACCTCTTTTTTGTTTTTTCTCTCTTTATGCAAAATCGTACCCAGTTCTTGATGGGGCACAACTCCGCATTGTGAAATCACGGTCGACTCTAACGGGGTGCGATTTCACCATTTTAGGGTTTAACACGTTGAAACCCTAATTTTTGGGCTTGGCGTATTTTATGTTAGCTCTTGGTTTTTTTGCTCTTTTCACCTTCAAATATGCTATATAAGGAGGGTTTGAATTCACTTTTTCACACATGCTCACATAATCAACATTCTAAGAATTGATAATTTATTGCTCACTAACATTTACTTTCTCACAAAGTTTTTTACTTTGTTTGCATCCTTCTTCTTCTTCTTTCACAAGCAACTTAGAAGTGTGAAATTTGGTTGATTGTTTGCTGCATTGGATTGCTATTTTTTGCTCTTGGTGGATTATTGTTGAAGCCCTAAGGAGAGATCGACTACTTGGAAGATCTCAAACATTTTTGCTTGCTTCCTCACTCTCTACCAGGTTAAAAAATTTTGTTGCATGCTTTATTTCATTCGTTGCATCATAGTTTTGTTATTCTACTTCAATATGATATGTTCTGTCTCACTTCTACAAAATCGTGCCCGATATTCTATGGGGTATGATTTCATATTATGTTATCACGATTTTCTGTTACGGGTTGCAATTTTTCCTGAGCTAAATTTGGGGGTAATATCCTATTCTAGTTTTTATCATTACATTATATACTGCATTTAGAGCATAGTGGTGTATTACGTTTCTGTGATCTCATCATTCTTTTCTGCTATATTGTATTATGTTTGTTTTTCTCCAAAGATCAATTTTTGCTTTTAATTATCAAAGGTTAGCTAAAAGGACATAGGGGGCTTGACTGAGGCACCTCCAAGTATTGTTATATAGTGGCCTAAGCAGGCCTCCTAACGCTAATCACATTTTTCAAGTGTTTGTCAAGTTATCTTGCAAGAATAGAAATTACTAATAGCATTGGACAAAAGGATCAAAGCAAGAATAAATCACCATATAAGTATTCTGATTAGTCTTTAGGCTATTTGTTGAATGCTTTATATTTCTGTTGTAAATCCTATATCTAATTTTATTAAAATACATCTAATTAATTTCTAGGCATTTAAAATATAAACAACATATAATGTGCATTTAGGGATAATTCTGTTTGTGCATTATTTCTTGAACCCTTGCTTAAAAGGCTTTTTATTTGAAAACCCTAGGTTAGAAATCATTCAAAGAGAAAATATTTCTAGGGTTAGCTCTTATATTCTTGCATTTTTTAATTTTGCATTGTCCTTCATCCTAATAGCATAGATCTAGAAAGGCCAAATATAGGTGATTGTCTTGAATCAAACACATCAAACATTCTTGAAAACCAGAGGATTTAGAGTGAGTTCTTAAACCATTCTTGGTGAACCGTTACCCCCTAGCATAAAGTGCATATAACAACATACCCCCGTGGTTCACCCTAAAGGCTTCTCTTTTGTGGATCTAGATTTTAGGAATTGTACATGGTAGGGTAGTTTTTACCCTCTACAACTTTCAATATTAACCAAATTTCCTTTCAACAGACTACCTATAACCTTGGGGTAAACATATCAGAAACACCTCATGTTGCATTACACAACAATAATCCATTCATGTAAAGTTTGACAAGTATAGTGAAATAATTAGCATTAAGAATGGATACACTTCAAGCTCCAAGTTTCACTTATAACTGTAAGAAAATGTGCAATCAATATTTAGACCCTATGGTAGCCTTTAGGCCCTACCTTGAGCATTTTACAACATCTATTTTACCTATTTATAAAATAATAGAGGACCCTATAGAACACTTAGGATGTTTAGAACAACATATCATGATATCATATATGATGATATGTTACTAAAAACATTCCTAAAATCCTTGGAGGTATGGATTTGGAATGGTATTATCAACTACCCCACCATTCCTTAAGAAATTTTGAGGAAAAAATCAAGTTATTTGTTCAACAATTTGGAGCTTATGTGGAGAAAGGAGCAACCCTCCAAGATTTATACCTCTTAAAGCAAGGAAAAGATGAAAGTTTCTCAGATTTCCTATCTCGATGGAGAAGTTTAGTTGGATGATTAAGATACACCCTACCTCCTCGAGACATGCTAGAGGTATTTATTGGAAATTTGCAAGAGCAGATCTCATATGAATTGGAAACAACAACCATTACCTCTTTTAAATAAGCAATAGATTTGGCAAGAAGAGTAGAGAAGGCTCTTATTAGAAGAGGTCCAACTCAAGTTAAGGAAAGAAGAGGAAAGACCAACAAAAATCCAATATAAGAATAAGCATGTAGTTGGTGATGGGGTAATAGATAATAGATTAAACCAACAATGTCAATACCGCTAGTACCTTGCAAAAGTTGGTACTTAGCAAACCCCAAAAATCCCCACCAAGAAACTTCACTAGACTCAACCAACCCCTTTCATCGATCCTTAAGCAAATTTTGGAAGCTAAGATGATCAAACTGCCTCCCATAAGACAACCTGATACAATGGTAGTTTGGTATAAGCCTGATCAACATTGTGAGTATCATAGGGTGGATGGGCACATGATGAGTTCATGTAAGAGGTTGAAACATATGGTTCAGGATTTAATAGATGAAGGTCACCTTGTTGTGGATGACTCCCAACCAAATCATAACCACAAACCTCCAACTGATCAACCTCCTACTCAATAGAAACCTACAACTAATCAATATATGGGGATCTTCCAAATATCCTACCCAATCATGGACAATAGACAACCAACCAAGTGTCATATAATAATGTGCCACCATCCTACAACAACATGGTTGGTATGATAACAAGCTACAACAAGACAACAAGCTCAAGCTCAACCAACTCAACAAAATCAAGAGTAGACAAGTTCTACCTCCAACCAACCCTCTAGACCACCCTTAGTTCTTAAGAGTACCCAAAAAATGAGCACAAGTGTAGAAAAACCAACCTTAGTGTTGAAGCCACAACCAAAAGTCTCCTTTGACCTCCAACAATAGTTAAGTAACACACCTTCCAAGATATCCCTCTTAGAACTTTTATAGACTTCCCCTATTCATAGGGAAGCCTTGATGAAGCTTCTAAGTCAACAATTTATCCTACAAGATCTTCCCCCTAGTAACCTAGCCAATGTTGTAGGTACTCTTGGGATAAATCACATATCTTTTTATGATGATGATCTTCCTTCCTCAAACTTACAAGGGGATTCTCCCATTTACATTATTGGATATATTGGGGAAAATTTCATCAAGAGGATCTTGGTGGACAATGGTTCCTCCCTCAATATATGCACTTATAATTTCTTCCAAAATTTTGGACTTAAGGAGGAAGATTTAACCAAATCTGATGTCATCATAAAATATTTCAACAATGAGTCCCAAGAGGCCTGTGATATTTTATCCCTTCCCCTTAGGGTAGGACCCAAGATCTTAGACACTTTGTTTTATGTGGTATCTTTCCCAACATATTTTAATCTTCTTCTTGGATGCCCTTGGATCCATGCAATGAGGGTTATCCCTTCTACTCTTCACCAATGTTTGAAGTATGAATTTAAAAATCAACTTATCACCATCTAGGATGACCCTCATCCATTCCAATATTGTTCAATGGTTGAGCAAGCTCAATCTAAAATCAATTTCTATCCAACTATTTCTCTTCACAAACTTCCTCCTTCTACTTCATCTACTTCTTATTTTCATCATTCTTCTTCATCATCTAAAATCACCAAGTAATTTGAAAATTTCAAAATAAGTGAGGAACCATCAATCATACTCTCATCACAAGATCAAGCCACTCAGTTCATTGAAAGTCCTCTTATAGATTTAGCTCAACTACCACCTTCACCCTGAACTATGGGTTTACCCCATAAAAAAGGTGAAGTAGTACACATAGGTATGTGTACCTTTGTCTACATGGGAATATCCCATGAAGAAAATATTCATGGTAGCAATCCCTTTCTAGTAGAGAAAACCTTTGCCCATTGTTATCTATCCAATGATTACCCACTTCCTAAGAAGATCCTATCTAGTATGGGATATGAAGGTAAGGGTTTGGGGCCACAACAACAAGGTATTCAAGAGCCTTTGGAAGTTGATCTTTGGCTTGGGAGATGTGGCATAGGCTATATCCCCAAAAAAACCATCCCTTACCAACTGATGATGATCAAGTTGTTACCTTTGTTGAATTCATGGATCATCATGGCTTAGAGTGGAGTAATGAGGATGAAGGACCCCCTTCTCCCTCCAACATATTATTTTACAATGTGGTAACCTTAGTTCATCCCTTAGAAAAGGTAACCATAGAGTTTATCCCTAGATCCTCCAACCACCATGCGAATGCCATGGCTATTGTTGCATCCCTTATCCCCTTGGAGTTAGAATATGATCAAGCAACTATTATCATCAAACAACTTTGAGAACCTACAACCCTTAGCTCTAGCCTAGTTCTGTTAGATGTCCTAAACATTGAAGCCTCTCTATATGAGTGATGGTACATAGACATATTTAACTTCCTTAAATATGACATGATGTATGATGGTTTAGATCACAAGTAAAAGCTTTTGCAAAAAAGAGCGTGTTAATTTATGATAATTGGTGATACTTTATATCAACATTCTTTTGAGGGTATCCTCTTATGATTCCTTAACTCTGATGAAGCCTAACAAGTCCCTTTGTGAAGCACATGAAGGATCATGTGGAGGTCATTTTAGTAGTAATGCCATTGCCAAAAAGCTCCTTCAGATTAGGTTACTATTGGCCTTCCATGGAGAAATATGCATGTGACTATGTTCGACACTATGATAAGTATCAACGCCATGACAACCTTATTCATGCACCTTCTCAAAACCTTTAGGTTATTTCTTCCCCTTGGCCATTCTCCATGTGGGGATTGGACATTATAGGAAATATTAACCCCACGTCGTCTGATGGTCATAATTTTATCATCATGGCAATGAAGTACTTCACCAAGTGGGTAGAAGCCATACCCCTTGGCTACGGTGACTGGAGCTCAAGTCTCCAAGTTCATCTTCAACCAAATCCTTTGTAGGTACAAGATTCCTTCAATAATCATCTCTGATAATGGCACTTCTTTCAAGAATAAGGATATCCATAAAATTTGTGCTAAGTACAAGATTCAACACAAATGGTCAACTCCATATTACCCTTAGGGTAATGGTCAAGCCAAAGCATCCAATAAGTCCTTAGTTAAGATCCTTAAGAAGTTGGTTAGTAAGATCGATCGAGACTAGCACATCCAACTTTACCCTGCCTTGTGGATCTATCGTACTAGCATACGAACTCCTATAGGTGCAACCCCTTATGTCTTGGTCTATGGCACTGAGGTAGTTTTCCCATTTGAGTTAGAGGTCTCATCCTTGTGTATCTTGTTGTAAGATGCCTCGGTTGATGATGAGTATCATTTAGATCATTTAAACCAATTGGAGTTGTTGGATGAGAAGCACATCCATACCTTAGAGCATCTTCAAGCCTATCAGAATAGGCTCAAGAAAACTTACTCTAAGAAAGTTTGCACTCATTCTTTTGAAGTTGGGGACCTTGTCCTCAAAGAGAACCAAAATAACACTAATGCTTGAACATATTTGAAGGGCAAATTTTAGCCCAATTGGCTAGGCCCCTTTGTCATAACGGCCAATTTTGGCTCAAGAGCCTATCATTTAGCAACATTAGATGGTAAATAACTAAAAGAACCAATGAACATAATGCACCTAAAATGATATTATGCATGATTTCTCATCATTTTATCTTTTCTTTTTTGCTTTCATATCTTTTCTTCCATATTTTCATCTTATTTTATCTTTTATCTTCTTCTTCTATGCCAACTTGCATTGGTTTGCTTGCTCATACTGCATGATTGCTTATCATACATTGCATGGATTTCTTGACATACTCTTCTTTTTGCACTTATGCTTGTCATATAGCTACTTGATTGCTTGATCATACTTGCATCTGATTGCTTGCTCATATAGATTTTTGGGGACTTTGCAATGAGGCAAGTGATGAAACCTAGTTAGGTTTTAGCTCATATGCATTGCACTCATACTAGGTCATTGATGCTTAGAAAATCCTCAACCTAGGGCAATATATTTTGTTAGCACCAATCATCCTTATTTTCTATCTCATATGTTCCTTGACCTTGAATGTTTCAATGATCATCAAAATTTTCCCCAAGTCAAGGGATATATGTTTCTATTTATTCTTCTTTTATTCTCCTATGTTCCTTGACCTTGAAAGTTTCAATAATTATCAAATTTCTCCAATTCAAGGGATATAGTTCTTCATCTCTTGTATATCTTTTGTCCTTTGAAAGTTTTCAATCATATTTTCTTCTCTCCAAGACAAAGATATACACTTTTTCTTCTATCTGCGCATCTTGTTTTTGCTCACACTTCTCCTTGTTTGATATTTTGATTGTTAAGGGGTCCTCATAGGATAGGATAGATACCGTATGAATATCATTTATGGTATTCATACGACCACTGACTATTCTACACACATCCCTTAGCCATTGAAATTTCAAATAAGGCACACACACAAAAAATTGTTCTTGTCATTTGTCTATCTTCTCTCTAACACATGCACACACAACACCTTCTTTTTTATTTGATCAATCTTCTTACCTTATTCAGTGAGCTAACACCCCTATCAGGTTATACTCCTTTTAAACAATTGCATGCATAACACCCCTTTCGGGTTACACTCCTTTTGGCTCAGCGAGCACTACACCCCATATAGGATAACTTCATGGCCACTAGCGAGAATTAGCCTCCTACGAGCACACATCCTAGTGAGTATACACCCATAGTAGTTTTTGCTCTAAATTTTTGTCACTAGTAAGCACACACCCATAGCGGGTATCACCCCATAAGCTTGTTATTTTAAGTGAGCATTACAACCTCATAAGATAGCTTCATGGCCACTCGCAAGAACTACACCCATAGTGTGTTTCACTCTATGCTCAGTCATTTGTGAGCATACATCCTCACAAGGTTTCATTCCATATTTTTCTTTTCTTTCACTCATTTTATGTTCGTTTGATCACACTAACCTCTTGCGGTCTACACTGACTCAAATAATATATTCTAAGCATTGTTTTCTTTATTTGACTTGTTGACCTTCTTATTATTCATCTTTCCTTTCCTATCCTTTTTCTTCTTTTAGTTTTTATTGCGCCAAATTCATGGTCTATTCATCTGGATCACGAATTTTATTTGTGACGAATTCACGATCAATTTTTATGGAGTGCAAATTTATATGGAGCATTGTTTTTTTCTTCTTACATCACCTTTTGTATGCTCTCATCTAGTCATCTAATAATTTGTTAAGTTTATTCATTATGCATTCATTAGTTCCTCATGCATTTGTTCATCAAATTCATTCCTCATGCATTTCATTCATCCATCATTCATCCATTCATGCATAATAAAAATTAACAAATATATACAATCAATAATCACATAACAAAACATACATAATCATACACAAAGAAAAATAATATATTACTCAATAAATAGAGCATGTGTTAGCTAGTTCGATGTGCCATAATATAAGTTTGATACACTCAACCATATCCTAGCCTAGGGATGCATGCCACACTCAAATTTAGAATGTCATCCCAATCCCCACCCTAGCTCTATGAGCATGTCTCTGCTCCACCTATCGAAGGTGATCCTAGTGGGGGTATGTGGTTATGGAGAACAAGTTCAAATAACTCTGATAATTGAGACTTCTACAAAATTTTATTTAGTGAAATTCTCAATAGATAGCCAAAAGAGCTCCAAAGGAGCCTACCTTCAGAATAAATCTTGATATCAGAGATTTTATAATCAACAATAAAGCACAATTAAGAAAATATTAACCAGTCTACAAGAAATGTAAAAAGACCAAGCATACATGAATGCTTGAGTCAAATCAAGTGATAAGGGTAGATGAACTAAATTAATGACTTCCTTGATTGAAAATATAAAGACCACATACCTAAATATGACCTCAGTTATTATCCTATACATTCATTCAAAAAGTATTACTGACAATCCTGTATTTTTCAGTCATTATGATTAGAGAAGTACAACATTCAATGATAAGAATCCCAAAGAAAAGTATATGGGATTGTCAAATCTAATTGCAGATAATTTTTAAGGGAAAATTATCCTCTTGTAATCTATAAATAGGAATAGTGGTAGCTTTGTAAAGGATTGATAAGTTTGTAATTCTGTGTATTTATAGTATTTGCTTTCATTTCTCTCTAAAAAAATAGTTGTGGTTCTTGAGTAGCTTGTGGGTAATTTTTAACCCCCACTTCTAGCACAATCTTTGAAAAATTTTGCTTGCATTATCTGACACTAATTAATATGGCAACTATCTTAACCCTCACATCAACTATTATCTACTACTATTATGTCTTGAATTATTTGCAACTGTAAAGATATGGGAAAATATATGGTAGGTTGTTCAACAAATAAAGACAAAGGGCATGTGTAACTATAGTCAAACAGTTCAAATTTGCTTGCTTGGATTCCTTGTTTCCATAGTGGAATGGATGCGAATGAAGAGGTACAATTTATAATGTTTTCCAAGACAACCACATATAAAACAACATTTATTTTCTTCTTGGAAATTGCTGCCAACTAGAAATCATGGCTGTCAAGTTGGAGCTAGAAAATATAAAAGTGTAGGTCTAAAACTAAAAAGTGTAAGTGTGAAATGATTTCCAAAACAAACATGCAAAACTACCCTTTTGTCTCCTTGCTAAAAGTTTCTACCAATTGTAACAAAAATATTTTGGTTGTAACAATAAAATAAATTTTAGAAATTTCTTTGGTGTTATTTAACCACATGTCATTTTGTCCTCTTCTACCACCTCATCCAATTGATTGTTGTTACTACGTTCCATCCTTGGTTTTTGCTATAACCACATTGGAAGCTTGGGCATACTCAAATTTCAATGCAAGGTTATAGTCCATGTTTAATGCTAGACTATAGTTCTATTATAGCAAACAAAGTGTTGCTCCTTTTGATGCTAGGTAGGTGCTATCAGATCTAATATTGGTTGTGTAAACCATGTCCAAAACCAGGTGAACTAGGGTATTCAATATTGTCTTCCAAGTTGTCTTCATGAACTCCAATTATGTACAAAATCTAATAACCCCTTTTTATTCCTAAATATTGGCATTAATTAGCAAAAATGTCCTTTATTTACCTTTCTTGGCACATAGTGTCACTCTACTGATATAAGCTTGCATTTACTTCTAATTACCTTATTTAATCATATAACTATTGCAATGATAAAATAAAACATAATCTAACGGTACAAAATATTGCAAAAAAGTGACAAAGGTAAGGCGTATTTGGGCCTCATCACTCCCCCAAACTATTGGGAGGTATTTCCTTCATCATTAACTTTTTTTTTAAAATGCCCACTTCTAAGGATCATTCCTTGTTCAACTTGTTGTCATGTATTTCTTACCGCATGTGCCAACTGATTTTGGAGCTAAGTGATTTCCTCACTCTAATTTTACAACAAAGGGCTTTTAGGATTTTTCTTACCTTTTTTGCTACAATTAATTCTTCTATTTTTTTCTTGATTTCTCTTTTTCTTGTATTTTTTTAGTATTTTGCACTTCCAAAAAATCACTACCATATGGAGTATTTAGGTATTTTTCACTTCTAGAAAATCATTGCCATGTGGAATATCTAAGTATTTTTAATTTTCAATTGGATCACTACCATGTGGAGTGTTGAAATGTTCTACACTAGAAAAATTTATCTGACACTAATTAACATGGCAATTACTTGTGAACTTTCTAGTACTACCTAGACAAGTCCAACACTCAACCACTCAGCAAAAGAGAAGGCATCATAAAGATTTAGTGCCATACAAAATATTTCCAATCTGCTAGGGTCCTTTTTTAAACCTCCCTTTATGCACCATAGAATATGAATTTGCTAAAATCATGCAAAAGTTGTGAGATCAAAAAAAGTAAAAATAAAAAGTGCATTCCTCATTAGGAGAGATAAACCATAATACTTTGAAGAGAGTCGAGACCTGTAACTAAACCAAGATAGCTTTCAAGGTAAAAAGCAAACTTAGAAGAAACATACAAGATTGCACATCAATCTCTCTCTCTCTCTATATATATATATATTCCTTTTTTTTTTCACATAAAAGGGACTACCATTTCTGGTTTTCAATCCACCTCTGTCCTAGTTGTGTCCATAAGGGATTTTCACAACCATTTTTTTTTTTGCAATATTAGCACATTGGGAACCATTTTTTATGTTGGCCTTGGTCCAATAGCACCTCAAAAGATATTTTCACTATTGAACTTTTTTTGAAACAACGATAATGGATTCCTCCATGGAAAGAGAAAACTCCTTTCAAAATGTGTAAATCAATTATGACTTCAATTATGTTGTAAACTCCTTCTCAATGGTTGATTCATTGCAAGAAATGCTTGTTGATTTCTAGAACCAACAAAGATGCATTAATGACAAAAAATTTATCCTATCCCATATGGTCATAGTCATTTGGTGTACAATTCTCTTTCTCTCCTCTCTCCCTCTATTTATCTATTCTATTTTTTTACTTCTTTTCTCTCTTTTTAAATTTTTTTCACTTGTTTTTTTTTTTTTTAATACTTATGTAATGATGCCAAGCTAATTAAAAATGGATCAAACTAGAAACATTTGGTGGTATATGCTCCAAAGACAAAAGGTACCACCATAGGATGGCCATGTCAAGCACTAAAATGTTTTGGCGCTGGTGCTAGTACCATAAGGTACCACCTACAAAATGGATGTCTTGTGATGTTATATAGCCTTCATAACAAGGAGCACCAAAGAGTTCTAGGTGATTTCCAATCACTTGTAAAGACTTGTTATCTTATATATACCTGCATAAAATAAAGATCCACAAAAGAATATATCATTTAATGTATTTAAAGGATAAATTTATGGAATGGATCAAATATTGTCACAATCAATCTTTTCATTTGTTTCAATGATGTAGACAAGTAGTACTTGTCTATATTTATTTGGATCATCCATGGGTGATATGGGAAGTAGAGGTTGTGTGGCTTATCATGGCTGATTTTGCTATGAGGTAAGCCTCATGGAGTTGATGTATGTTTCTATGGTTCATGAGGGGTTTTAACTAATGAATATTTCTCTTTGGTTCTCATAGATTCTAGTTTAACAAACCCTTACTTTCAAAACTAAATGTGAAAATCCTAAATTCTAATTCCTCCAATACCTACTACCTCTCAATACCACTATATTTTGTTAGGCTTAAACTAGCTCTATTCCTATTGGTTTGGAAAAAATGTAGGAGCACTTAGTGTCATAGAACAATAGATCGATCGTAACCTTATCAGATGACCATGTCACAATGACCATTATTCATAGTCCATTGGTTTCACTTTTCAGTCAAAAATGGAAATAGAGGTAACAACAAATCAACTAAAATTGATTTGGGATAAAAATAATGGAAATGCAATTGAGCACTTTAACTTCCAAGACCTTTAATCATGTAATCATAATTTTAGGATCACAATTTTTTTTATAACTACATGGATTAACTATAGGACAAGATAGTCAACTAGGGAGATGTGGTTTAGCATAAATTTGCATGAATAACTAATTGAAAACCTACCAAAAAGATGATGATATTGGTTGTTTGAACAATTTTCTAGCAATGTCATTGTCCCCGACAATGAAGCCAAAAAGTGATGGGTTTTGTTAAACCTTATTTTAATTTTGTCAAATATGAAACAGGTTCAAAGGCTATATGTTCTAGGAAATTATGTAGGTTTTGATAGTGGGGTTTCTAAAATACTCTTGTGGAAAATTAAATTACTCTACAAAAAATAAATCTTGCTAAAAATAAAACCACACTTGCTAAAAAGTAAATTAACATGCTTGCAAGAAATGAATAACACACATGCAAAAATGAAATCTAGCAGCTACATAAAACTACCATTGGGAACTAAAATATTCTATAGACACATCCACAATGATAACACTCTAAAATAATTAAAATAACATACATATCTACAAAGGTTATGCTTTCCATTGTGTTGATGGAGTGGGCCCTTACTCCTCAGCCCAATGGAAAGCAAATCTCACTTCAAAACAAAATTAGAAATACACACAAATAAAAACAATAATCATTATCTATTAAAGAGGAGGAAAATTATCTCTTACAAACAATTTGCAATGCATCCTCTTCATCTTCACCTTCCATCTTGTTTTAACAACAGTATTACAAAATGTAGTAGATAATTGCAATAATAACAACATTACATTGGCAGCTTCTACTACTACCTCTAACCAAGTTATTAGAGCTACATCCTTTATTTATAATTAAGGAGGACAAGACCCTCCCCTACCTTTTATTATTGGACTATTATAACAATATGATACACAAAAAATTATAGCATCAAGGACAAGAATTCATTTAACAATGGTCAAACCAATTATATCTTCCTACATAGAATCTCAACTGCCACATGGACATGTTGGAAATAAAAGAATACAATTTCAAAACTATTTCTCAAACCTAGGTATGCAAAACAAAATTTGTATTCTTCCTAGAAATGACTGCCAACTATGTTAAGTTAGTAGCAGTTGAATGCTTGCTAACATCATGTATAGGTGACAACCAAAATAGAAGTTAGTTTGACCGTAATAGTAAAACATAATTTACAAATTGGTTTGATGATGTTATAGCCACATTATATTTTATCCTCTATTACCACATCAGCTATTACTTGCTACTACTATGTCCTGATTTGTTTAAAACTGTGAATATATGCACAAATACGTAGGTAGGTTGTTCAACAAATAAAGACAAAGCATATGTGTAACTCTAGTCAAATAGGTTAGATCTACTTGCTTAGATTCCTTTTTGCCAAAGTGGAATGGTTGAGAATGAAGAGGTGCAATTTGGAATAGTTTCCAAGATAACTATGTGTAAAAAAACATTTGTTTTCTCCTTGGAAGTTGATTCCAACTAGGAATCTTGGTTGCCACATTGAAGGAGCTAGAAAATAGAAAAGTGCAAGTTTGAAACTAAAAATTGTAGGTGTGAAATGACTTCTAAAACAACCATCCCTAATTACCCTTTTGTCTCCTTGCTAAAATTTATTTCAAGCTATAATAGAAATTATTGGCTATAACAACAAAATAAAATTTAGAAATTGCTTTGGTGTTATTCAACCACATGTTATTCTATCCTCTTCTACTACCTCAACCAGTTGATTGTTTTTACTATATTACTTGCTAGTTATAATTGCCACATCCTTGGTTCTTGTTACAACCATGTTAAAAGCTTGGGCATACTCAATATCTGGAACCAGTTTGTAGTCCACATTTGGTGTCAGACTATAGTTCTGTTATGGCCAACAAAGTGTTACTCCTTTCAGTGTCAGGTGGGTGTTGTCACATCTAATAATAGTTGTGTGAACCCTATCCAGTGTCAGTTATAGTCATGATTTCCAACTTTAGGTGAATGAGGGTCTCTAATATTGCCTTCCAAGTTGTCTTCATGAACTTCAGCTATGTGCAAAATCTAATACCCCCTTTTAATTCCAAAATCTTGGCATTAATTAGAAAAAATATCCTTTATTTACCTTTGTTGGAACATAATGTCACTTTTCCTATCTAAGCCTGTATTTACTCCTAATTACCTTATTTAATAATATAACTATTGCAATGATAAAACAAAACAATATCTAATGGTACAAAAAGTGATAAAAATAAGGTTATTTTGGACCTCATAATTATCCAATATATAGTTGTAAATAGAGTATATAATCTCTTCAAATATTTTATTGCAAGTAGGATTAGATCACAAACCCATTATTTTAATTCATGATTTACCCAATAATGGTCATCTAAAACCATTTTGTCTATAGTTTGTATATCCAAGATCCCAATTTCTTCTAAATTGAAATATTATGGTGAGATGAAGCAAATTTTGAAGGATCATATATGTACAATTTTGTTCAAAAGATAAATATTTAAAGGAGCAAATGAAGATTTGGAATTCCAAATATTTTGGTAATGTTTTAATGAAAATAAAGAATTGAATCCAAGCTCAAAAATTTACAAGAGATAGTAAAAAATAATGAAATAGATCAATATTATTATGTGAAAAAAAAATAATTACATTATGATTATTGTAATGTATTAAAAAAGGAAAAGTAATATTGGTGACAAAAATCTAGGGAGGAATGGATGAGGAAAAGTAGAAATACAAAAAAAAATAATGTCATAGCAAAAACAAATATTTGTTTTAATCACATAAAAAATATCTTAACTCTAGAAGGAATAAATATTGAGGAAGAAAAAGATATAAGGAAGGAATCAATTAATTATTTCAAAAATAATTTGTTAGATACTAGGCAAGATAAGGAGGCACAAGATAAGCTTTTGCAATATATTCCATCAATTATCACACAGGGATAAAATGAAAGTTTTTGAAGAATATATCTATGGAGGATCTACATGAAACAATTTTCTCTTTCCATCCTAACAAGGCACCTAGCCCCAATGGATTTTCTATAATTTTCTTTCAATTTTTTGGATTTATTAAAGAGTGATATATTAGTTGTAGTTGAAGAGGCCTGTGAAAGAAAGGCTAATATAAGTGATATCAATACCACTTTTATTACGTTGGTTCCCAAGAAGTTACAGGGGACGGGAAATCAACACCTTGTCAGAATTTCACTTTTCATTAAAAATATTCTGAAAAGATTAAATACATGCATAAAAATAAAACAGCCCGCAGGCTTTACAATGGTCTGAGCATATTTGGAATTTTCTCACAGCACACTCTCTCTGTCCTCCGCTCTTCCCGTCCCCCCCGCAAATAATACATAAAAATGAGTTTTTATCGAGGTCTCGACCCTCTCGCAATTAATGTTCCACCAAAGCATGAAGAACAAATTTAAAAACTGCAAAATCGACCTTTCCCGCCGAGTCCTTGATCTTCCACCTGTTAATCGCCAACCACTCCCGATCCACCATGAAGGCACACATTCAATAGGCCCTTACCCTGCAACCGTTGCTTTTCCAGACTGTCCCTCGAGAACTGTTACCTTGTCAGAAATTCCATCTACACCCGCTACCTCTTTTCCCGCGTGCGGGACCATCCACGTGTCAAATTTTGTTTTGTCTCCAATTGGCCGCGAAATCACGACATGTCGCGATATCGTGACCACTTCTCCTGCGAGCCCCCTTGCCCTGGTTTTTGTCGCGAAATCACGACGAAAACCGTCTTCATGCCTTAACTTTAAAAACTGTCGCGACATCGCGACGTCGCGATATCGCGACGAAAAAGACCTTCGTAACTTTGCCTCCACAAACGTCGCGACGTCGCGATATCGCGACGAAAACCCCAACTGTGCCTTCGCTTTCGAAAACGTCGCGATATCACGACGTCGCGACATCGCGACGAAAACCCCGCCGTGCCTTAGGTTCCTTCTGCCTTCGTCTTCGGGTCCAAACTCCGCCTTGCCATCCGTTCTTTCTGCCTTTGCTGTTGGAGCCGCGAAATCGTGACATGTCGCGAAATCGTGACATGTCGCGAAATCGTGACATGTCTCGATTTCGCGGCTCCCCTTCCTCTGTTTGCCTTTGTCACAAAAACGTCGTGACATCGCGACAAAAATTCCCCTCGCCATGCTGCAGCTTAAATCGCGACCCCCTCCCAAACTTTTGCCTTGAAAAAAAAAAGAAACCTGCTTTACTGCACTTAAACTTCCCCCCTTGTTTTTCAAAACCTTTTCGAGGTTGTTCTGTTGCCGCCGGATGCTCCTGCATCAGACATCCGGGGTAAATGGAGAAGTGACCTTCACTTCTGTGCTGTTTGGTCTGCCTCTTTTGAAACATCTCCAAACGGGCACCTGTTCCTCCAACCTGCTTCAACCCCGTCTCCTGGCAAAAACTTTTTCTACCTTCTACCAGACAAATTCTGGCATTGCTGCACACCTTCTCATCCACTGCCTGTAACGGCTTTAATTTGTGCCGCACTTCATCTTCTGCTTCCTGAGCCGACTCTTCTGAAGTGGCTTTCCCGCAACTTGCTGCTTCTACTGCTGGTGCTGCTGGACACCCGGGGTTAGTGGAGAAGTGATCTTCACTTCTGGATGGTCTGGTTGCTACCTCCTGCAACACCTCCAGACATTTCTCTGCCTTCTCTGCAGACTGCTCCAAACCCTTCTCTGGGTCCACACAACTTCTGTCTTCTTCCAGACAGATTTCCCCACTGCTGCATACTTCTTCTGCAGCCTGCTTCAATTCCTCTTCTTGCACAGAAAAATCTGTGCCTTCTTCCGGCAGTCCGTGCATTGCTGCACTCTTCTGCAGCCTTCTTCAACTTCTCCTCTTTCTTTCTCTGTCTTTCTTCCCGCCTTCTTTGTCGCTCCTCTTGCTTCTGCAATTTCATTCGAAGCCACTCTTCTTGTAGGGCCTTCAACTGTTTCTGTAAAGCTATGAATTCTTCTTCTGTCACCATATCTTCCTTGCTGTCCCGTCTTCTTCGGGAATGCATTTTTTTTTTTTCTCTTGCTTTTCTTACAAAGCTTTACCGATCCGGTGTAGCTGCCTCACGTCCGGCGATCTGCTAACACGCCCGGGATCTTAACTCACTCTCTCTCAGAACCCTCCATAGATCCTGGTGTAACTGCCTCACGTCCGGTGATCTGTTACACACTCAGGACCACTTGCTCTGATACCACTGACGGGGACGGGAAATCAACACCTTGTCAGAATTTCACTTTTCATTAAAAATCTTCTGAAAATATTAAATACATGCATAAAAATAAAACTGCCCGCAGGCTTTACAATGGTCTGAGCATATCTAGAATTTTATCACAGCACACTCTCTCTGTCCTCCGCTCTTCCCGTCCCCCCCCACAAATAATACATAAAAATGAGTTTTTATCGAGGTCTCGACCCTCTCGCAATTAATGTTCCACCAGCACGAAGAAACAATTTAAAAACTACAAAATCGGCCTTTCCCGCCGAGTCTTCGATCTTCCACCTGTTAATGGCCAACCACTCTCGATCCGCCATGAAGGCACGCATTCAATCGGCCCTTACCCTGCAACCGTTGCTTTTCCAGACTGTCCCTCGGGAACTGTTACCTTGTCAAAAATTCCATCTGCACCCACTACCTCTTTTCCCGCATGCGGGACCATCCACGTGTCAAATTTTGTTTTGTCTCCAATTGGCCGTGAAATCGCGACATGTCGCGATATCGCGACCACTTCTCCTACGAGCCCCCTTGCCTTGGTTTTCGTCGCGAAATCACGACGAAAACCGTCTTCATGCCTTAACTTTAAAAACTGTCGCGACATCGCGACGTCGCGATATCGCGACAAAAACGGCCTTCGTAACTTTGCCTCCACAAACGTCATGATGTCGCGATGTCGCGATATCGCGACGAAAACCCCAACTGTGCCTTCGCTTCCGAAAACATCATGATATCGCGACATCGCGACGAAAACCCCGCCGTGCCTTAGGTTCCTTCTGCCTTCGTCTTCGGGTCCAAACTTCGCCTTGCCATCCGTTCTTTCTGCCTTTGCTATTGGAGCCGCGATTTCGTGACATGTCACGAAATCGTGACATGTCACGATTTCGCGGCTCCCCGCCTCTGTCCGCCTTTGTCGTAAAAATGTCGCGACATCGCGACGTCGCGATATCGCGACATCGCGATATCACGACGAAAATTCCCCTCGCCATGCTGCAGCTTTTGGGGTCGTGATTTCGTGACCCCCTCCCAAACTTTTGCCTTGAAAAAAAGAAACCTGCTTTACTGCACTTAAACTTCCCCCCCTGTTTTTCAAAACCTTTTCGAGGTTGTTCTGTTGCCGTCGGATGCTCCTGCATCAAGAAGGCAAGAAAAAATATTTATAATTTTTATCCAATATACCTTTTTAATATGATTTATAAGATTGATTAAAAAATTATGATAAATAGGTTGAAGAGCATTCTAGATTTGTTAGCTTTTGATGCTAGATACTTAATGAGAAATCAACCACAAGATATAAAATGAGCATGCAATATTGAATCTATGATAATGGCAATATACTAAGCATGTAAAACTCATAAGAAACTTCTGAAATAACTCATAAAACTGCCATTAATGAAAGCTCACGAAAATAGGATCTTCATACAAAATGTGGAGATCTCAAGTACTCCATGCTTCATACAAGTTCTACATTGTCTCAAACTTGTATTCTACTCTACTCTACTTGATATGGAAATATTATTCCTACTTGCTCACACCAAGGCCAATATATAGTGGGATGTGACTCTTGGCCTTCCATCTTCCTATGACTCTTCACCTTCCTATTCTATGGACTCATGTGTACATGGACTATGATGCACATTTACATTATTGAATACTTTGCACATTCTAATATTACTTGTGCATTTATTACATTGCATAAAGTAAATACTCAAACCCTAATCTAAGACAAACTCCTAATCTAAAGATGTACCCATGGTGGTACATTGGCATGTACCAAATAATGTAATATATTCCAACACCCCTCTGTATTACATTATTTGGTTATTGAAGACTTTAGTCTTCAATATGGTCTTCATCCTGGTTCTGGAACTTGAGCTCTTCTTTTATGCTTTCTTCATTTTGCTCCCTGTTTGTATCCTGATCAAGTAAATAATTAGTATCTTCATAAAATACTATTTTTGCTGAAAGAGCTTTAACTTCATGTTCATCTGTAGGTTCTTCCAGTTCCTGAATTTCTTGAATCTCTTGAACTAAGTGTCCTTTTTGTTTCCCTTCTCTATATTGTAGTTGAGGATGATTGTATTGATTCTGAGAAGTATATGGATGCTGAAATTGTTGTTGATGTGGATTATATTGATTCTGATATTGTCTTGGTTGGAATGGCCTACTCGATTGGCTTCCAAAATTTGTTTGATTTCCTTGATACTGATTTCTTGGATTGAATCTACAATAATTGGTACTATGTCCTTTCTTTCTACATACTTGACAATATCTATTATTCCATTTTGATCTTCCCTTTGAGAATGAAGCAACATTTCCTTGTGGATTATCTTTTGAGACTAAGGCATTGTTAGTCATTTCATCTTTTACTAAATTTTCCACCTCATATTCTTGTAGGATATTGACTAACTCATCAAATGATGTATCTTTACTTAGAATTTGTAAAGATGTGACTAGATGCTTGTAGCTTTCTGGAAGTGCTCTTAGGATTACTTGAACAAGAAACTTATCTTCAACATTTTCTCCTAAGGTTAATAATTTTCCTTTTATATCTGCTACTCTCCTTAGAAACAATTCTATACTTTCACCACTATTAACTTTTAGAGAATGCAATTGAGTTTGAAGGTTCAAGATAGTGGCTTTATTCTTTCCTTCAAATATCTTGGCTAAGGTTTTCCAAGCTTCTGTAGAAGTTGTTGCTGAACTAATGTAGGGTTGTATTTCATCTGTAATTGCAAATGTTATTATCATGAGTGCTTTTGCTTCATCTTCTTCAAAATTTTGAATCTCTCTAGCATCTGTAGTAGGTTTAGTTTTTGCTCCTTTAACAATGTCCCAAATATTTTCAACTATCAATATTGACCTCACTTTGTTTTTCCATGAAGAGTAATTAGGTCCTTTAAGAAGTTGGGATTTTGTAAGAATGAATTTATTTGTTGTCATGATGATGCTTGTAGACTACCTTATATCTCCCTAATCCTTTAATATAATATGGTCTTGATAAAATGCTTAGCTTTCTAAGTTTTCCTTCGAGTTGAATCCCTTTTATCTCCCTAATATTCAACTACTATTCTTCACCTTATTTCTCCCTATTTGTGAATAGAAAGCTAAAGATATTTTTGATGCACTTTCAATTGATAAAATTTTCTATCTTCAAGACTTTAGAGTTGGATTCCTTATGTCTCATTAATTTGAGCAAGAGACTAATTCCAATGTAGTTTTCCAACTTTTCAATAGCTCTATGTTTTGTTTCTTGTATCTTTCAATTCTCAATAATATAGTTTCTAAATTTCAATAATCTATGTTGGTGTTGAACTCCTTATAACTCCCTAATTAGAAATTTAGAAAATATTGATATTTGCAAATTTAATGTTTCAATTTCTATGTAGAATTCCTTATTCCTCCAAATTAAGTTATTTGCAAATATTTCTTATGCTTGAATAAAGTAATTCCAAATGCTTTCAAATTAAATCTTTCTTGCTTCAAAAAGCTTTCAAATCTTTCAATAAAGCATCTAAGGTTGTAGTATATCAATGCAATTCCTTATACCTCCATTTATTTAATTAATCTCAAGCATAAAATATTAACTAAGTTTCACCTTAGCATTAATATTCCTTATTTCTCCTTTACCTTTATAAAATATGCAAGTTAATTTAAATGCTTTTAGTACCTTCTTGATTATGGTGCACTGTGTATGCGGTCTACTTCTCCTTGACTTCTCTATTCTACAACTTGCACTTTGATTAAGGTGTTGTCCTCTTCACTAACTTCAATGCAATATGACACCTTTCTTACAACATTTAATGCTCCTCCTTTTAGCACCTTCTAAGATATTGACTATCCTTCTAATGCTGGTTGGTTTCACTGACTTATGTATATGTTGCACTCCCTTCACCTATATTACACTCTTATATTAAGAGTGAACTTGTATGACTTGTCTTACATGCAACAAAGATGTTTCACTTCCCTTGGAGTTACCTTCTACACTATGACACTTGGCAATGAAACTCTTCACTCCTCTTATGATTGTATTCATTCCTTCCAACTGGTGGCGCTCCTCTTCCAAGTAACATCTACTTTATTTCTTCGTAACACTTCCTATAATATTCTTTGCTCAGTAACGCTCTAGTCCACCTTTACATAGCATGATTCCTTTCCTTTGTAATGCTCCTTTAGCTTGATAACATATTGCTTCTCTTCTACACCTGGCAGTAACCTGATTCTTCTCCTCAAACATCTCTGCTTGATTCTTCTATGCCTTTGTAACAACAAATGGCATTAGGTTTTCTTTCAATGCCTTATGAATTTAGGTATTCTCCACTTCTTGGAAATGGTGCTCGTTCTTGGCTTTGGTGGCTCCTTCTTCAAGGTGGTGGCACTTTAACTTCTTGGTGGCATTAAGGTGGTGCTAATGGTGCTTAAGTTTCTCTATTCATGGTGCTATCTTGAGACACCTCTGATGATGCTATCCTATGGATATCTTGTTGGTGCTTCACTGGTTGCTATCTCATGATACCTGGGTGGTGCTTCGATGGTTGGCTTGTTTGACTCAGCTCTTCACTTGGCTTGATACTCCACAAAGAAGTATGCACTACCTTCTTCACCTGTAGATACTCTAAATACCCAGCCTTGGCTTCTTCTTTTGAATAGAAAAACTTTATGTTGCTTTCCTTATACGTTCTACCTTGTATTCAAGTATTATTCGACCTAATATTGCAATACTTTGATGTTTAGAAAATCAAGGTAATATACCTTGTTCTTTGGGTGATATTTCTCTTTGTAAAATCACCTCTTACTAGTCTTCAAAAAACTGCACTTCATTGACTCTATAGAATGCTTTGAAACTAATGCTTTCTTCCCTTATAACTCCTTTTATGCAATATCTAATTTGCTTTATGCTGTTAAAATGTGCAGGTTTGAAGATAACCAAGATGCCTCCTTTCTCACCTTGGAGACACTAAACTTTAGAGCTCTATTTTGCTAACTTTAATGGCTCTAATATGGTGCTCTTATAACCTTAAAGTAAACTGGTTTAAATGCTTAAATAATAACCTTTATAGCACCAATGTGGCATACCTTTTATAGCTAATTCTTCTCTGATATTTGAAGATATAAACTTGAGACCTTTCCTTTTGCTACTCAAATATGGTGTTTTCAAAAAACTTAAATAATACTTGGATAAAAAACTTTAATAACACCAATTTTCAAACCTTATTTTGGCCTCCTTTGTAGCAAGATTTCTTGGTGATTTGGTTCACCTATTTTCTGCCTCGAATTTGTAAATTTTGCAGCTCTCCTTTTTACTTAATTGTTGCCTCAAACTTGTCAATTTTGCAGCTCTAATTGCTACCCAAATTTTTTACTTTTTAGCCTTTAATTTGCTGTCCGAAAATCTGATTTTTGTGGCTCCAATTCTCCTCCAACTTTGTTCTCTCGGACTCTAAAATTTGCAGCTATTAGTGCTGCCCAAAATGCTGCCCTCTTGCTATCCTAAACTATGTAATTTTCAGCTTCTAATGCAGCCAATTCCTCCTTCGTTTTTTTATCCTTAACTCTCTCAAATTTTCTAGGAAACTCCTTCAATTTGTAGCTCTAAGTCACCTTCAATTTGTTGTCCTGTGACTCTTCAACTTCTACTATGAAAATCAGCAATCTTCTCCTTCGCAAATCAGCCTTCAAGCCTTTAATGGCAGTCTTCAAATTTCTCAAATTGGTGGCCTCTTCTACCTTATTTCTCCTCCTTAGCTCTTGTTAAATTCTGACTTCAAACTTGGCCTATTTAGTTGGCCTCTTTCTCAAGAATATGAATGTCTTGAGATCTTTGAAAAACCTTTCCAAAATTTGGCAAACTTCTTGCCAAATCCTTCTTCCTTTTGGGCTTGTTGTCGGATGGTGATAATTGTCCCAAATTATTCTTTTCAAGAGCTACTCCTTCTTGCAATATTCTCCCTTGATATTTCTTCAAATATTCTCCAATGGCCACTTCTTCAATTTCTTCAATAGGGCTTCTCTAGCCTTCTTCTTCTTTCTCCTTCCAACTTTTCTTGAGACCTCTTATTTTGGGTCTTCAAATTATGTAACTTCTCAAATCTTCAATAGGACTTTTCCTAGTCCTCCTCTATCTTCAATATTCAATCTTCTATATTCCAAATCTAGAAGTTCTTCAATGGGACCTTTCTCTTGGGTCTCCTCTTTCTCAATCTGCAATCTTCAATATTCTATGAAAACCTCCTTGGAAATTATCAATCTTCTATCTTCAATATCTAATGGGGACCTTTTCCTTGAGTCTCCTCTTTCTTACATATTAAATAGGACTCATTTTTCCTCTTTCTATATTCAATGAGGACTTCTTCTCTTGAGTCTCTTCTTTATTCAATGTCTACTTTTTCTACAACAAAGAACTAATCCCTGCATGAGGAAAGCACATAGAATTTTAGGAAATCAAAGATGAAATTCTTCTCTATCCATTGTAGGAAGCTTCTCAACTTCTGAGAACTAATTTTTTGCAACAAAAAAATTTAGACAGTAGTAAGCAAATCCATGCAAATATCTAGATCTCTATAAGTCAATAAACATCACTAGTTATCCTTCAATCTAGTGGAAAAGAGATCTATGTTGAGTCCTAGTCTTCACGAGTTTTCTTTGCAACCCTATGGAAAGACTCTAGCCAAAAAGAAATTCTTAAAATTCTAAAAATGAGATCTCCCTATCTCCTCTCAATCTCTCTTGTGGCTCTCCCTATCTCCTATCAATCTACCTTGTGCTCTGATACCACTGTTAGCTTTTGATGCTAGATACTTAATGAGAAATCAACCACAAGATATAAAATGAGCATGCAATATTGAATCTATGATAATGGTAATATACTAAGCATGTAAAAATCATAAGAAAATTCTGAAATAACTCATAAAATTACCATTAATGAAAGCTCACAAAAATAGGATCTTCATACAAAATATGGAGATCTCAAGTACTCCATGCTTCATACAAGTTCTACATTATCTCAAACTTGTATTCTACTCTACTCTACTTGATATGGAAATATTGATTTTACTTGCTCACACCAAGGCCAATATATAGTGGGATGTGACTCTTGGCCTTCCATCTTCCTATGACTCTTCACCTTCCTATTCTATGGACTCATGTGCACATGGACTATGATGCACATTTACATTATTGAATACTTTACACATTCTAATATTACTTGTGCATTTATTACATTGCATAAAGTAAATACTCAAACCCTAATCTAAGACAAACTCCTAATCTAAATATGTACCCATGGTGGTACATTGGCATGTACCAAATAATGTAATATATTCCAACAAGATTGTGTTATCTCAAAAGAACATGGTGATATTGTTCATGATCAACAAATTATTAAGGATATAATCATTGAACATGAGTCTACACATTCTCTTTATTCAATGAATAATACAAGTATGCTTATGAAAATAGATATGAACAAAGCATATGATAGGGTTTCCTAAAATTTTATAAATGATATTCTCAAAAGATTTAATTTTTATTACAGTTGGTGTGAATGGACTAAATTTTGTTATAGCACTATGAAATATTCTATTTTGATCCATGGTTATCCTATTGGTTACTTCAAGTTATTTTTATAGACTCTTTCAAGGTGATCCACTATTTATCCATGCATATGGCTTTTTTTATAGCATGGCTTTATACTAAAAAAAAACTTGAAAATCTAAATTTTTATCCTAATTGCACTATTAGGGGAATAACTTTGTGCTTGGAACTTTATTTTGATCAATTCAAGAAGCATTGAAAATATTAATGAAATAACAACAATTTCCTTAGGCAACTCTATCATAGATAAATATTTTGACATGTTTCTAAAAGAAAATTCTCTAGAGGCCCTCATAAATGCAAAATAAAATAAGTACTAAAAATAGTAATTTCCTATTTTTATATTTTTGCAACCAAAACTCATCTCTATCTATGTTGACACATCATTAGAATATAAAATGTAAACTAGAATTCATATATATTTGATTTTTATTTAATATGCACTTTATAACTCATGGAAGGTGAATTGCCACATTTCTAGCTAGATGACCTTCTAACTCATAAAAGGTGAACCATAACATTTCCATATGGGTGACATTCCATATTCAATATGGTGGATACCAACACACCAATTATTTTATAAAGAGAGACACACTCATGACTATAAAAATCATGAATAACAGATGAAATATTATAGCCTCACATCTCTTCTTAGAGATTGTTTGCATCATACCCTATATTCTTAGCAGTAAAATCATTATGCTATTTGATTTTATACTCTTGTATTTTAGTTTGTTATACTCTATTATTTTTTATTTACACTCTTTCATGATCACTCTTAGATCAAAATTTTGAGTTTTTGGATCAATCACAATTATGAGTTTTAGATTAGTGGTATTAGAATGATCAATATTTTGAGTGTACATCCATAAACATAAGATCAAAATATAGGAATATTGGGTATAAAATATGAAATACCTTTGATTACCTCTCTTTTAATTCCAAGTGATCTTATGTGAGAACCAAAATGGACAACATCAAGATAATAAATATTATCAAGGATATGTTGAATGAAGTCTTCATGAAATAGAGGAATGAGTGATGAATAAATTTGCTCAAATTATCTAATGACTCCTTGCTGCAACTTTTTCAACCTCCTCTACACATACTCTCATTGCCCTAACACCATTCAATGCTCCAACACGTTTTAAATTGTAAGTGAATTTTTATATTCCTACTTTTAAAAGAAAAATTATTACTAATACCTTAAAAAATTGGTTATATTAGTTATCTTCAAATTTCACGGTTAAAAGATTCATCGATAATGAGAAAATCACTTTTACAGTATTTAAAGCTTCATTACCTATTCAAAATTGGTGCGAAGCATATTGTAATAAAGTTATAGAAGATAATTAAGATGAAGTAGCATTCACATAGTATAATATTTTGGAATACATCACAAAAGAATATTATCCTATGGGAACCTATGAAGACCAATACATCCAATGGAAATAATTGTGTCAAGGTAAAAACCAATATATTTAATATTATATTGATGATTTCTACTCCATGGTAGCAAATATAGGTATTCAAGATACCAAAAGGTATCAAATTCTTAAGTCCCACAATGGATACAATGGTACATTCGAGAGGACATACACATATTTGAATTTAAGATACTAGGAGAGGCATATAAACTTACTATCAAATTGAAGCAAAAACACAAAAACAAAAATAGGAAGGGAGGAGCAAATAAAAAAAAATCAAAATACTAAGAAACATTCAAATAAAGGTAAGAGAGACTCTTCAAATAATTAGGATAAATGGGATTAGCTCCAAAATCAATTTTTGAAGTAGGAAAAATACTCCTAAGAAAAACTCTTAAAGACCAAGAGTGTCAAATGGTGTGATTATCACAAGAATAACAAACATTAAAGGGAGAAGTATAAATAAATATAGTCATTGTTTGCTGATTACTAGCCCTCTACATCCACTACATAATTACCTCCACATCCATAGGATGATGATTGAGGGAAGTGAATCATGGAATTCAAACCATATGTGATCATTTCCACCACACATAATGATCTAGAGGAGTCAGAAGAGGAGCAATGCATGTTTCACTCACAAATATGGATAAAGGGTAAGCCATTGCATTTATTGTTGATAGTGGGAGTCAAAAGAATATAATCTCTACTCAAATGGTGAAGGATTTGAATCTTCCTATCATACCACGCCCACAAACATATAATGTTGGATGGTTACAATAAAGGAGAAAAATCACTCAACAATGTCTCCTTTATTATGTCATCAAGCCCTTAAAATATGAAGTCTTATGAGATGTTGTGCCCTTGGATGTTTGTGATGTATTTTTTGGCCAACCATTTATCTGGATGGGGCATAGTGTATATGATTCTAGGCCCTAAAGTTTCATCATCAATGTCAGAGGTCAATGTTATATAATCCCATAGGTATCTCCTCCTACTATTATTTCCTTACTAAATACTAACTAATGCATAAATATAATATCCAAAACAAGAAAATTTATTCTATTTATGATCAAGACATAAAGTAGAAGGAGGACCATCACTACATCAATTGCAGGTACTGCATAGTAGAAGTAGATGGACTAGATTGTAGTAGAATATGATGACTTGTTTAAGTCACCAACTAGGGTTCCACTTCATAATATGGTAAAGTATTACATTGATCCTTTGCATAACGTGAATATTTATTGTAGATCAATCCTTGAAAACAATGAAATTAGAAGGTACATCCAATAATTAATTCAAAAGAGAAATATTAGACCAAGTGCTTCACCATGTGGTAATTCAATTATCTTATCTACAAATAAATATGGAATGTGGAGACTTTTTATTGACTATAAATCTTTGAATAAAATCACTATGAAGAACCACTATCCACCCCATAGATAGATGACTTGTTACACCAACTCCATGGTGTAAATTTTATCACCAAAATTGATCTTAAATCTATCTATCATTAGATTCCCATAGATCCCATAGATATAAGGAATATTGCATTCAAATACAATGAGGATTTATTGAATTGGTTGGTTATACCTTTTGGCTTGACTAATACAACTACCATTTCTATGAGGATTATGGATGACAACCTATTTACCCGTACCAACTCATTTATGGTTATCTCTTTAGACGACATCCTCATATTTAGTAGGACATGGGAGGAACATCTACAACACATTCAATATGTACTTTAGATTCTTCTAAGACACAGGCTATGTGTTAATATGGATAAATGCTCATTTGGCATGATAAATATTCAATACATTGGGTATATTGATGATAAAAAGAGAGTCCATGTTGATCCTAAGAAGATTCAAGTGATTTAATATTGGTCTACCCCAAAGAATCAAATAGAGCTTTATGGATTTTTGGATCTTACTAATTTCTATCAAATATTCGTATTGGGATCCTCACACATTGCTTGGCCACTACATCAAGTGATCAAAGGAGGTCTCAAATCCAACTTCCATTAGGGAGATACACAACAGACAATATTTAATAGGTTGAAGGACCAATTATGTTTAGCTCATATACTTTCACTGTCTGATTTGCATCAATCTTGTGATGTAATGATTTATGCATCAAATTACACATTAAAAACTATTCTAACTTATTATGGGTATCCAATTACCTATCATAGTAAAATATTCAATGAAGGAGTTTGAAAATACCCCACATATGAAAAATATTTCAATGTCATTTTCCAAGCATGTAAATAATGAAAGCACTATATCTTAGGTAAGAAAACTATTACCCACATAGATCATAGATATTTAGAGCTCATTTAGGCATATAGTAATCTAAGGAATCAAATACATCAAATTTTTTCCACATATCTACAATAGTTTCATTTGATCATTGAGCATAAGAAAGGGAGTGTGAATTCAAAAATGAATTATTTAAGTCAACCTCCAATCACAACACTCACCACCATTCTTGATTCTTGTGGACATTATAATTCCAATTGGTCCACCTTGTATGAAGTAGATTCTAATTTTGTAAATGCATATAGATCTCTTCATGTGGGTAAGCATATTTTTCATTTTTATTTGTAAGATAACCTCCTTTGCTATATGGGATATATTTGTGTACCAACTAGTAAGCACTCAAAGATGATTTTGGAAGTATACTTCATAAAATTAGTAAATCACTTTAGGGTGGATAACATGTTAGTATTACTTCAAAATTACTTCTATTTGTCCAAGATGAGGAATGATGTTGAAAAGTACATAAACTTATGTACACCCTATGTTGTTGCCAAACCAACCAACAAGAAGTAATGATTGTATACACCATTGGTAGTGACATACAAGACTTCAAAATCTACCTCCATAGATTTAATCTCATGTTTACCCACATATAAGCATGGTATGATTATGTTTTTATTTTAGTTGATTGTTTTTATAAAACGGCTATCATGATTCCTTGTAAGAAATACATTTCAACTGAAAAACTGTTAAGCTTTATTTTAGTTATGTGTGGCTCAACTTTGTATTTCCAAAGTCCATTGTATATGATAGGTATAGCATATTTTTTAGCATTATTTAGTCCACCCTATGGATTATGATGGACACCAAGTTGATCATATCCACAATTTCCATCCTTAGAGTTATGGTTAGACAAAAGTTGTGAATCAATTGATTAAACATCTTATATAAATGTATAATTCCAAGAATCCATGCACATGGGATAATATCCTACCATAGATTCAATATGGGTACAATCAAGCTCTGCATATCTCTACTAAACATAATCCAGTTCATGTTTATTTTGGGTTCCAACCCTTGATACACATTTATATAGATCTCCCTATGCAACATATGGAGTGCTCATCTAATGAACAAAAAGAATAAAAAAATGTATCATGGTTTTTGAAACAAATTCAACACATCTAGCAATAGGTCCATGACCTCTTAGAAAATACAAATGAGAAATACAAGCAACACCATGACCAACATTTATTCTCGCATCAATTCAAGGTTGGAGATAAGACATGGTTACGTATTTAGAAAGAAATACTTGCAAGATCCCATTGGAATATCAAAAGTATTTTCTATGGACCATACACCATCATCAAAAAGGTGGTAGAAAATTCCATTGAATTGAATCTTCCATCTTATCTTGGTTTATATCCAATATTCAGTGTTGAACTTCTTAGGCCCTATCATACACCTTTGTTGGACACTTCCATAGTTGAAAAATAGTTGGATATTGAAGAACCCAATCCATATATCTTAGCATAAATGGAGGAGGATAATATTACTGACATATAGACCAAGAACACTAGAAAGCAGTCCACCTAGATGAATAGAGTGGTCAAGGCAGGACAACTTAGTCACCAAGGGGAATGGCGCACAAAAAATTGGATAAAGAAATAATTTATGCACTTGATTTCAAAAGTTGACACAATAGGGACCATTGATTTTCAAGGAGGATGAATAATCTAGGAATGTGACCTTTTTATAGAATGTCTTTATGCTATAAAATACCCAATTTTTTATCCTAACTGCACTGTTAGGGGCATAACTTTGTGCTTGAAACTTTGTTTTAATCCATTCAAAAAACATTAGAAAAATTAGTGAGAGAAAAAAAATTCGTATGTAATTTTATCATAAAAAAAGTTTCCAAGTTAAAATAACACTCTAAAGGCGCTAAAAAATGCAAAACAAAATAATTACTAAAAATAGTAATTTTTTTTTTATCTTTATATTTTCGTAGCCAAAATACATCTTTAGCTATGTTGACAAATAATTAGAAGATAAAAAACAAAAGTACAAGTCATATATATGTATTTTTTCATTTAATGTGTACTTTGAAACTCATGGAAGGTGAATCACCACATTTCCATATGGGTGACCTAACTCATGGAAGGTGAACCACCACATTTCCATATGGGTGACCTTCCATATTCAATATGATAGATTTCAACACACCAGTTCTTGTATAAATAGAGATGCACCCATAACTATAAAAAACATGAGTAATGGATGTAACGTTATAGCCTCACATCTCTTCTCAAATATTGCTTGCATTATACTCTATTTTCTTAGCAATAAAATCATTATGCTATTTTACTTGTATACTCATGTTTTGGTTTATTTATACTCTATTGTTTTTGAATTGCACTCTTTTATGGTTATTATTAACTCAAAAGTATGATTTCTAGATCAGTCATAATTTTAATTTTTGGATCAACTATCTCCTTATCTATTCTTTATTCTTGTAGAGGTATTACAGAGAGCTTTCTCAAAGGAAATAATGGAAGAAAAAATCAAGGGTATTCAGGTTGTAAAAAATGGTCCCTTCAAATCTCATCTCTAAAATTTTGATCATACTTTTCTTTTGGGTCAACCCTTAATCAATGAGGCCATGGAGTTTAAATCAATATTATCATGCTATGAAAAGGCTATTGGATAGTTTATTAATACTATAAAATATAGGTTTTCTTCATTATTACCCTAGATTTACAACCAAATATTGTGGATATATTAGGGTTTAAAATTTTAAAAAAAAAATTGCATCAACGTGCTTGGGCATTCCTTTGTCTCTAGAAAAAAAAAAGGATCTTTGTGTCTCTTGTTTGGATAGAATGAAAACTCATTTGGCATGTTGGAAAGGTAAGTTATTAACCATGGTAGGAATGCTACAACTCATAAAGACTACATTACAATCCATCCCTATTTACATGATGTTACTTTCAAGATTGCCAGTATGTATAGCATCAAAATTTGATAGAATTCAAAGAGACTTTATTTGATAAGGATGTGAGGAAAAATTTAGGTTTCCTCTTTGTAAGTGTGATAGGGTTTGCAAAGGAAATAATATTGGAGGAATAGGCTTGTGGAATTTTAGACATATGAGTTTGGCCTTAGCGACAAAACTTGGATGAATATTATTCAAATATCAAGGAAAAAATTCTACAATAATATTACTTCAAAAGTATATAGGTTCTCTTGATGCGATGAAAGTATTTAAGGAAAGAACCTTATCCAAAGGATCATCAACATGGAGCTTCATATTAGATAGTTTACAACTAATAAAAAATATATTAGATGGTCAATCAATGAGGGGACTTATACAAATTTTTGGTTTGATGCTTGGTTGAAGCTGTATCCTCTTACTTTTTACTCAAAATGGCAACCATTGGCCTAGGCATGCCTAGTTTGTAAAATTCCAAAAAACAAAGACTATATTAATATGAGAAAAAACTCCATATCATGGATTTCTATTAGTAACCTATTTGAAGGAGAGGAACTCAAACAAATTGCAGATGAACTTCAAAAGATGCTTAAAAAATTTTATTTGTTTATTTTACACAAAAGGATGAGTTGGTTTAGAATAAATCAAAAGATAGTGGATACTTAGTCAAGTTGAAATATGAGGATTTAGAGCAATCAAAATTTCCTACTCTCAAAGATTTTTTTTGGAAGCATGTTTGATCATTAGAGGCTCTCCTTGAGGCCTATCATTCCTTTGGTTGGCAGTTCAAAGTAAGATTCTTACCGGAGAGAGTTTACAAAGAAGAGGATATCATAGACCTTTTAGATGTGCCTTGTATGAGAAGGATTTCAAAACATGAGATCATTTACTTCTTTATTATCTCTTTGATCACCCCATTTGGGATTCCTCTTTTAATAATATGAAAATATACTGGGTAGCTCCATAAATATTGAAAGAGTAGATGAAATGTTGAATTAATTATTTCAAAGCTAAAGAAGTATGTATTATGTGGAGAATTTGTCTTGCCATTATTTTTTGATTTCATGACTTAAAGGAATAACAAAATTTTAAAAATAAATCTCAAAATAATGCCCTAGTTTGGAACCGTATAATTGTCTCTCTTGCATAACGTTTACAAATATGGTGCTCATCATGGGAAATTCAAGTATAGAAAAAGATGTCGTAACAACTTGGTTATAGGATTTGAACATACATCGAAGAGTCATATGTAATAATGACATTAAAACAAAGGACCTACTTTGTCCTAGGGTAAAATGGAAATGTCTAGAAATTTAGTTTATCAAAATTAATTTAGTGGTGCTCTAAAGAAAATTCCACAAAAGCTAGTGGAGGTGGTGTTTTTCAAAATAATGAAGGTAAAATTCTCCTCACTTATTCAAAAACATATGGAATTTCAACTAGTAACTATGTATAGGCTATGCCACTACAAGGATTAAAATTGCAATAGAAAAAAATAGAAATGTATTTCAATTGAGGGGATTTACAAATTATCATTAATACCATCAACAAAAAAAGATATTGGAATTAGATAAAAATCACAACTATTGTTGATCTCCATCATCTATTATTAGAAATAGTCTCTTGGAAATGTGAGCATATCTATAGAGATGGAAATTGGGTACCAAATAATTTTGCCAATCATGGTATGTATCACTAGCTTTTGTCGAATTTCCTTTAAAACACCACTAAATTAATTTTGATAAACCAAATTTCTAGATATTTTCATTTTATCCTAGGATATTTATTTGTCTTGGTGAAATTCAAATTTTAGAAGGCAGTTAGTTGAATTTTTTTTATTGAGGTTAGTGTAAGAAATCCCTACAACCGATATCCATCCCAACCATGACCTTTGATAAGGGTGAGGGCTGAAACACAACCATACACACACCCACCCCCTCACACACTCGCCCACGCTACGGTTTGAACCTTGGGCCTCAAGACTAGTTGAAATTTTCTCTCTTAATCAAAATGATGTCAAGGAGCTAATTGTGGAAGCATAGCACTTTAAGAAGTTGAAGAATATATTTAATAGAGAAAATAACAAAAAAATATTGATGATAAAAATACATACTAAATATAATTTAAATAACTTAACAGTAAATATAATATTTTAAGTCGAACGACATTTGGTGTAATGGTAGTTGCCTGGTTATTATCATCCATGTGGTTGTGAGGTCGATTCCTCCTGTGTTTGCTCGAAAAGAGCGCTGATATTTGTAAACGATGTTCAATAAAAATATATATATAATATTTTAATATTTTGATAATAATAATCCCAATAAAAACTACATATAATTTTATTTTAATAATTAAATATATTTCTTTTATTAAATAACATTAAAAGCTACCAACTTCTTGCTTGCTTTGTACTATATTTCCTTAGCAATAAAATCATTATGCTATTTTGTCTATATACTCTTGTTTTGGTTTATTTATACTCTGTTGTTTTTGAATTGCACTCTTTTATGGTTATTCTTAACTTAAAAGTATGATTTCTAGATCAATCATAATTTTAAGTTTTGGATCAACTATCTCCTTGTCTATTCATTATTCTTGTAGAGGTATTAGGGAGATTTTTCTCAAAGGAAATAATGGAAGAAAAAATTAAAGGTATTCAGGTTGCAAAAAATGGTCCCTTCGAATCTCATCTCCAAAATTTTAATCATACTTTTCTTTTGGGTCAACCCTTAATAAATGAGCCCATGGAGTTTAAATCAATATTATCATAGAGTTGATTAATACTATAAAATGTAGGCTTTCTTCATTATTATCCTAGATTTAAAACCAAATATTGAGGATACTTTAGGGTTTAAAATTAAAAAAAATTGCATCAACCTACTTGGGCATTTCTTTGTCTCATAGAAGAAATAAAAAGGATATTTGTGTCTCTTGTTTGGATAGAATGAAAACTCATTTGGCATGTTATAAAGGTAAGTTATTAACCATGGTAGGAAGGCTACAACTCATAAAGACTACATTGCAATCCATCCCTATTTATATGATGTTACTTTCAAGATTATCAATATGTATAACATCAAAATTTGATAAAATTCAAAGAGACTTTCTTTGAAAAGGATGTGAAGAAAAATTTAGGTTTCCTCTTTGTAAGTGTGATAGGGTTTGCAAAGGAAAGAATATTGGAGGAATGGGCTTTTGGAATTGTGGACATTTAAGTTTGGCCTTAACGACAAAGCTTGGATGGAGATTATTCAAAGATCAAGGAAATAATTCTACAATAATATTACTTCAAAAATATATAGGTTCTCTTGATGCAATGAAAGTATTTAATAAAATACCTTATCCAAAGGATTGTCAACATGAAACTTCATATCAGATAGTTTACAAGTAATCAAAAAATATATTAGATGGTCAATCAATGAGGGGGCTTATACAAAATTTTGATTTGATTCTTGGTTGAAGCTATATCCTCTTATTTTTTACTCAAAATTACAACCATTGGCCTAGACATACCTAGTTTGTAAAAGTACAAAAAACAAAGACTATATTAATATGAGCAACAACTTCATATCATGGATTTCTATTAGTAACCTATTTGAAGGAGATGGACTAAAAAAAATTGCAGATGAAATTCAAAAGATGCTTCAAAATTTTTATTTATTGATTTTACACAAAAGGATGAGTTGGTTTGGAATATGTCAAAAGATGGTGGATACTTAGTCAAGTTGGAATATGAGTATTTAGAGCAATCAAAATTTCTTACTCTCAAAGAGTTTTCTTAGAAGAATTTTTGGTCATTAGAGGCTCTCCCTAAGGCCTAACATTCCTTTGGTTGGTTGTTCAAAGTAAGATTCTTACTGGAGGGAGTTTATGAAGAAGAAGATATCATAGACCTTTTAGATGTGCCTTGTGTGAGAAGGATTTAGAAACATGAGATCATTTATTTATTTATTGTCTCTTTGATCACCCCATTTGGGGTTCCTCTTTTAAGAATATGAAAAAATATTGGGTAGCTTCATCAACATTGAAAAAATTGATGAAATGTTATTTCAAAACTAAAACATTATGTATTATGTAGAGAATTGGTCTTGCCATTATTTGTTAAAATTTATGGCTTGAAAGGAATAAAAAAATTAAAAAAATAAATCTCAAAATCATGCCCTAGTTTGGAACCGTATTATTGTCTCTCTTGCATAATGTTTACAAATATGGTTCTCATCATGAGAAATTCAAGTAATAAATAATATGTCGTAACAAATTGGTTATAGGATTTGAACATACATGGAAGAGTCATATATAATAATGGCATTAAAACAAAGGATCTACTTTTTCCTCGAGTAAAATGGAAATGTCTAGAAATTTGGTTTATCAAAATTAATTTAGTGGTGCTTTAAAGAAAATTCAACAAAAGCTAGTGGAGGTGGTGTTTTTCAAAAGAATGAAGGCAAATTTCTCCTCACTTACTAAAAAACATATGGAATTTCAACTAGTAACTATGTAGAGGCTAGGACACTACATGGATTAAAATTGTAATAGGAAAAAAATAGAAATGTATTTCAATTGAGGACATTTACAAATTATCATTGATGCCATCAACAAAAATGGATATTGGGATTAGATAAAAATTACAACTATTGTTGATCTCCATCATCTAATATTAGAATAGTCTCTTGGAATTGTGAGCATATCTATAGAGAAGGAAATTGGGTACCAAATGATTTAGCCAATCATGGAGTTTATCTTTATCTTGGTGAAATTCAAATTTTAAAAGGTAGTTATTTAGTTGTATTTTTTTTTTAATTGAGGTTAGTGTGAGAAACCCCTACTACCAAGGCCGAGGGTTGGGCATCCCCATCCCAACCATGACCTTTGATAAGGGTGAGAGCTGAGCTTATCAATAGAGGCCAAACACACAACCATACATACACCCACCCCCTCACACACTTGTCGCTGCTGTTTGAACCTTGGACCTCAAGTTTAGTTGAAATTTTCTCTCTTAATCAAAATGATGTCAAGAAGCTAATTGTGGAAGCTTAACACTTTAAGAAGTTGAAAAATATATATACTAGAAAAAAGAACAAAAAATTATTTGTGATAAAAAAACATACTAAATATATTTTAACTAAATTAACAATAAATATAATATTTTAATGTTTTGATAATAATAATCCCAATAAAAACTACATATAATTTTATTTTAATAATAAAAAATATTTCTTTTATTAAATAACATTAAAAACTACCAACTTCTTTATTCAAACAGAAACATTAAAAAAAATGTGAAATCAAGGACATAATAAAATTAGATTGTGTCAACCTTCATAGTTAATATATAATTTGTTCCGATGATATGGTATTCTTAAGCATGTAATCTTAAACTAATATGACTTATTTTGGAAATGAAAAGAGTTGTTGTCTTCAATTCATGTGCTCTCTAGCCTTTTAAAATCTTTATATATTGTTTTGTGATTCTAGTTTTTTAAACATTAAAGAAGAAAACATAGTGGCGGATGATTATACCAAAACTTCTGAACTAGCTACTAATGGATTCGGTGATACTTCGACAGAGAAGACAATAATAATAACAAAATGTCTGTCATGCTTTATCTTGGAAGCCCAACTACTATGGCTAAGACCTGCAATATTGGTATTATTCCCTGTGACGGCCTATCCGCTGTGGTTTAGACAAACCAAACCATTTATCTACTACTTAGTGTTCTTATTTCTGTAAATTTGACAATATATTGCCCTATGCATGGAAAATTTGTGTTAATAGTGTGTTATATTTTGTATTTAATAGTCTCTCCATACTAAATATAGCCTCAAGAAAATATTTGTTTGGAGATTATATTGTGAAAAATATGTTAGAATTAAATGTCTTGCAGAATTATCATTCTGGGAAGTAAAACTGTTGGCAGCTGAATGCCATGATTCTTAGATGAAAATGAAGACTCTAGAACTATTACATGACAGAAATAGAATTATGAACCACAAATAAAAGTATCTTACCACGGAGATAACAGCAAAAACGTTGCAACAAACATCTTTCATCCAAAAACCAGACTTGTATTCAGTTTGCCAAAAGCCTTAATCCTTCCATGAGCAGGGAGCTTGAGTTGATCCTGAATATCTTCATATTTGAATGATCCTGAATTGAGTTGATCCGTAATGATGCAACATGGATTCACCTTCCATGATCTGCTCTTCTGGGTTCTCAGAATCTCCTTTGCCCTTCGTCTAGTAGTTGAGCTACATCCTATTTGCAGCAGCAGAAATAATTTTGGAGAAGCTCCTGCTTCTTCCATATCCTCAAGCACAGACGGGGTTCCACAATTCTTGGAGATTTGCCACAGAGCTCCGGTGGCAGCATCGGTGGCCAAATCTGAAACACTTGCAATCTTCTTGACAAGGAGAGGGATCCCAACTGGGTGACCACAGACAGAAGCCCGGCCTTCTGCACTTTGACACAGGATTTCTAACAATGCAAGAGCTTTCTCGGCAATGTTTCTTTCTGCTCCAGGAATGATCTCGATCAGTGTAACGACAATTCCTGCTTCTACTGCTCTCTTATTGTTTCTTCTCACTGAACTGATTATCATCAGTATTTCCAAGGCAGTTTTCGTGGCTACCAGACATAAATCTTGAATCAACAAAGCCAAACTCTCCCAAGTCTCTCCATCCGGCCTGAAAACAGCTTTGAAGTTCTGATCTAAGGCCAGAAGCCCATGAAGGATTTGTGCTGCATGGAGCCTGGCTCGGAAGCTGCCCTTACACAAAAACCAGCAGATGGTATCTATGCTTATTGGGCTTTTCATATTTGTAATGCATTCTTTCTTGCTTCGACGGATAGGTAGGCTGGCCAAAATTGCCAAAGCTTCTTCCCCACACATAATTTCGGCTTCTTTCCTGGTTCTGCACAGAGTAGAAATCAGAACCGATGGGCCTCCTGATGCAGCTATGGAGGCCTTGTTGCTCTCACTTTTCTTAGCCAAAACAGCCAGATTTCTGAGATTCCTCAACTTGGTAGGAGCATTTCTAATGGCAATCAGCACCTCCTCTATCTCTTTGTCATTGGCTGGCTCCTTGGGTATAACTTCGTCATTGCCATGTCCTGGATTGGAGGAGCACAAGCCTTGGATAAGTCTCTTCAATGTGTGATTGGGGGTGAGCTCCAATGTAGCCAAAGCCTGCATGGTAGATGGGCATGAGAAGTGACCTCCCTGAAACCATCTTTGAATACTCTCCCTATCATAGGTGATTCCAGTGCAGAGAGTGACTGGATCCTTCATCAGTTCCAGAGAGATTGGGCACCTGAAGAGACAAGGAACAGACATGGCCTCCATAGAGTGACAATCACTCAAATCAGGAAAACCAGCCTTAAAATCTCAGATTAAGGGGCCTGTAGATGCTTTTTGATTAATACAAAGGAGAGAACATGAATGGAAAGGGATTTAAAGAAACAAAGAACACCGTGTTGTGGACGGCAGTTGAAGGAAAGAAACAAAGAATAGCCTCCTAATAGGAGAACAGCCGTTGACCTCACGGTAAATGCCAACAAGGCATTTAATCTCCTGTTCAAATCAAAAGTACATTGATTGAGATTTGATTGCGGACGTGGCCCAAGTCAGCGGCCCACATGGATCCGGTGCTATTCTCATTTTAGAAAGGTGAACTTGTGCCAGCCGAGATTTTTTCTGAACGGAAGTTTTCGACCAGGAGCTAAAAAGTATTTTGACTAGACGAGAAAAGATGAAAAAAAGACGGTGATCCGTTAAACAATGACAAAAGTGGGTCCAAAAGATCAGAGGGGAAGGTGGCATAAACCACCGTCCATCTGGCTCACTGTTTCCTTTGAAAACCACAAATGAGGTTCCCTGGTCCTCAGGAATCCTTGGTTGCTCTTTTCGAATTGATTATTATCTATTTGCTTTTTTTGTCCCATATTCCATTGACCCAGAATCTCCAATCCATCCAATTGCTATTTGGTCCAACCTACCTGTTATTGCCAACCACTCAATTCTGCGTTACAAAACTTTATAATATTCAAATGTACAAAAAGTATTTATATATTTTAAATATTTCAAAGAAAGCGATAGAAAGAGTGCTTGTTGGTGGATTACCTCCATAAATAGGATCTTTTTGACTTCTTTTTCACCTAAAAAAACTAAAGGTTGGGAATGATATCAACTGTTTCACCTAAAAAAAACTAAAGGTTGGAATGATATCAACTGTAGCAACCCAGTCAAACACATGCTGATGGTTGACATGGTAAGTTTTTTTGTTTTAAAGGTTTAGTTTAACATTTTTTTTTGTATCAGTACAAAATATAAAATACCCTTATGTAGAATTCGATCGTTATAAAGATCTTTGAAGTGAACAAGACTGACCAAATCCTGTATCATTTAATGGTTTTATCCGCCTCACCCACCCTCTGATCTAATGAATCCAAAATCATGAATCCAAAATCACAAGAGCAAAAAAATATTATTTTTTAGAATCTGACCGTTACAAGACCTTCCAAGTAAACAAGACTGACCAAGTCCTATATCATTTAATGGTTCTATTCGCCTCACCCTCTGATCTAATGAATCCAAAATCACATGAATCCAGAATCACAAGAGTTATACACTTCCTCTGGATATTATGGACCCAGAGTAAAGAGCATATTAACTTTTGATAAAGGCATGCCCCCGAGGGTTAGGTGAATTGGTAAGTGTTTGTCTGGCCAGACATTTATCAAGAAGACGCCAAAGGTTCAAACCTCGGGGGCAGTTTGTTTGCAAAGGTAGTAGTTTGATCTGAATCCTCTAAGCGCGTGTAGGTCGACAATAACGGTACGAATCCCGAATGACTAGTGGTTCCATTCACGCCGGATCAACAATAAGGAAGCAGCATAAGTTTGGTGGAAGCAGTCTTTGTGGTTTGATAACGGTACGAATCTCGAGTGACTAGTGGTCCCATTCACGCAAGATCAATAATAACGAAGGGGAATAAGTTTGGTGGAAGAGTCTTTATGGTTTGATAACTGTACGAATCTCGAGTGACTAGTGGTCCTATTTACGCAGATCAATAATAAAAAAGTAGAATAAGTTTGGTGAAAGCCGCCCTTATAGTTTGAACCATGTACTTGTGAGTTAATAAAAATAATATGTTCGTGACGAACACTCCATGCAACGGAAAAAAAACTTTTGACAAAGGCATCCAAATATCATTTAGAAATTGAAGGAGAATGAGGTCCGAAATAAATGGACTTTGATTAAATAAACGACAGTACTTATATTCAAAGAAACAAAATTGATTGGCAGGGGGCATATACTCTGAATGCGTTGAGTTATTTTTCAATGAATGCATGCATGTGCAGCAGGTGATTGGGTCGGTTAAAAGACACCGCCTGTAATAATGAATTAATTTAATTTAAGTACAAATCACGATAACGGCGAGGAATTTCTCTGTTGTCAGGCTGTTATAAATATTTTTATAAGGAGGTGTTTTTGTACGTTGTGGAGAATAAAGGCCGGAACGACGTCAGAAGCGTCTCAAGTCAGAATTAGAGGCGATTCACAGAATATATGATAACGTGACAAATTGGGTAAAACCAAATTTTCTACGTTGAACAAAGAAAAGACCTTAGACAATGCAATATGAACAAGACAGGATGTACCCAAGCGTTCTTATTTCTCTGAAATTTTGCTTGTCTGGTCTAACGTGCATTTAAGTTATTAGAGTCAACTTTAAAGCGTTTTCAATACATTGCATTGACCTTTGCTATTTTCCATAAAACAATATACAATATAAGATTATTATGACCATATGCTTCCTCTAACTTATGACCCATTTTATTTTTCTCTAAAGTCTCTAGCGATGATGACATCCACCTTCTTAGGAAAATGCTAAATAAGTTGGCGACAGCCAGGATGGGAAGTGGGATCTGACTAGTGGTTGGAATATTATGGGGGACTCAATCAGGATGACCTAATGTTTGAAACTTTGGTATCTTTTCAAGAGATTGAATTTGTATTTTAGTGTGAGAAGTTAAAAAAAATCAATTGAATGAAGATCTTTATCAATTGATTTATAATCTTTTATGTTTGAAGATGGCAATTTTAATTTAGAAATGTTTAATATTTAAAAATAAAAAAAAATTATAAGAATTATTATCAACAAATTTATTTTTTTAAATTAATATAATACTTAAAAATTAGAAAAATTATAAAAACTACTATCAACAAATCTATTCTTTTAAATTAATATAATACTTAAAATTATAAAAAATATAAAAATTACTATCGACAAATCTATCCTTTTAAATTAATATAAAATAATGTTTTACTTTTAAAGAGAAGGCAATTTCAACTTAGAATTGTCCACTGCTTAGAAATTAGAAACTAGGGTTTCTTTGTCTAGATACAGTGCATATCGTTATCATCGATCGCGGGACCAGGTTGACCCATTTTAACCCTAGCATGTGTTTTCCTCCCATGGGAGTGTTTTGGCCGTCGCTTATGTTCTTGGTGGGGTCATACCTCCAACTTTATTCCCAAAGAGGCACGGCCCATGAGGGATAGATGGGCTACTCTATGGATGATCTCATATTTTCTTGGCAAGTGTGGGGAGCGTCAAGTTGAGAAGTTGGGTGCTGAAAGGGCTGATGAGGACCACATTGGGTAGATCTTGTATAATTGCTTCTAGTAGCGTTCAGAGGAGGTGTATGATGGTTTAAATGGTGGTCAAGAGGCCCTTTTGTTCATGTTTTCAATGGGTACATCCTTTGATGGGTTTAAAAACTCGGTGGAAGGTTGCAACAATGAGGTGGTAAGAGGTTATGGTGACGAGTTTGAGTTTGGAGTTTAAATTTTAATTGTTAGAATTTATGGTTTTGATTTTTAAATTTTAATTGTTAGAATTTATGGTTTTGATTTTTAAATTTTTATTGTTATTATTTTTGGGTTAATTAGGGTTAGAGTTTGGGAGTACGAATTGGAGAGGTTCCAAAGTTAGAATTTATGGTTTTGGTTTTAAAATTCTCACTTTATTATTATTTTTGGGTTTGGTAGGGTTTCGGAATTTACAATATTTTCTACAAATAAATAGAAGCAATCTATCTACTCAAATCTTTTACATAAAACTTAAAGAAGGACAAAAAGGAGAGAGATATGGTAGGCACCTATAAACACCATAAATAATCACTATATCCATAGATGAAATTGCATAATACTTCGATAAAGAAATGAGGAGTGGAAAAGGGGTATTTAACCTCGATTAGATAATTAAGTTTAACCAAAGCTGATATAATAAGAGTCCATTTTATTGTACAATGTATTAATGATTTTGTAATATTTTATTATGTAAGCCCTATGGGTTATGGTTAACCTTCTTATGCTTGAACCATGTTTATAACTTAAAAATTACTTAATGTCCTCTTGTTATGTTGGATTAGGTTAAAATTTATGATGTAATTAGGGTTTTGGTATTGCTATAAAGACCTCCTCACACTCCTCATTTGATTGTCGAAATGTTGTGTAATATTATCTATAGATATAGTGATTATTTATGGTGTCTATGGGTGCCCACCAAATCTCTCTCTTTTTCATCCTTTTTGTTTTTGTAAAAGATTTGATTACATGGTTAACTTATGTTCATTTTTGGAGAATATTGTGAATTCTACCATGGTATCAGAGTGGGTATAGAGATGCCTCACTTGGCCACATAGAAACAACGTCTGGAGCCTTTGATTTTTCTTTTGAACTAAAGGAAGAATATCTTCTTTTGATCTCTCTTGTTAGTTTTGCATAAGAGACAAAAAGAGCTATCTTCAAAAAAGAATATCCACCTTTCCAAAGGTTCTTGAAGTATCTCTACTTGGCTTCAAAAATCTAGTTTTAGACTAAAGCCAATTTTGTTGTTGTTGAAGGCATCAAAAGACTTTTGTTTAGGGTTTTTTTCTTTTTTCAAAAAATTGGTATGCATTTTTTAAATTCAAAATGTGGCTAGTTTGCATGCCAAGGCTTTGGCTTGGTGCCCATGTGATAAGGATGCATCATTTCCCTTCAGGGAGTGAATACATCTTTATCTAGCACATAGGATGGTCATTGTAGTCAAATCGATGCATGCTAGCACAGTACAACATGGAGGATCCAAGGTCAAGTTTGTGGGTGTGTTAATTTTTGTGAGGAAGAGAGCATGTTTTTTTTGAAGGCCTCAAAATGCATTAGCTTTTTTAGAACCAACCACCCATGTCCAAGCGTGGTTGATACATTATGGTTTTTAAGTTGCTTTGGAAGGGACAAGGTACAGGTTCAAATTGTACTTGTCCTCTCTTTTGCAAAAGGAGGCTATATTTGTGACTTCTATAGAAGGATCAACCATTTTTGTGTCATAGCATGCATTGCACAAGTGGACAATAGGGGTGCCTTAGCAAGTAGAGGGTGTGTGATCCAATCGTGTGCCAATTATTTTTACCAAGGCCATGACATGGTTGGTAGTTAAAGAGGGCTTGGACGCTTTTCCTTCCCATTTGTGGCATGGCTAAATTGGCTAGCATATGGCATTGAGCTTAGGGGAGACTTGATTTTGATGCCTTTTGAGTCCCTTTAGACACTTTAAAACATTTCAATGGATATAAGGTCGACGTGGCCTTCTATTGTGCCATGTAAATCTATTTTTGCATATATATTTTCTTGACTAGTGGAGACAATTGGTAGTGATCAAGCAAAGAGGAGATGAAGTGGCAAACCAGTATTGGAACACAACAAAAAATCAAATTTTAGCAAGTGGCAAGTCAAGATGGGCACTTGAAACCCTAAGGTTTGATCATTTAGGTTTTAATATTTGGGGTCCATTGGAGAAAAACTTCTAGAGGCCCATAACTTTTGCATACAAAAGAATTTTGAGCCCTATTTTTTAAAGAATACAATTTTTTGAGCTCTATGCATTAATGACATTAGTTCATAGACTTGCTAAAGTGTTAGGGATCAGATTGTATAATATGGACCACAAAGCCCTAAATCACCTTAAGGAGCAAAACTATAGTTTTTGGTCAACTTATATGATTGGATTACTATGAAGTAAGAACCAATGGTGCACATTTCAAGATGATAAAGCAATAGTTCTTGATGATGAAACTCCTCATCAAAGGTATGAAGACACTCTTGGGATGTTTTCCTTGTTGATTGAATCAAAGTTATTTTTCCACATCAAAGAGGAGAGTGACCCTATCAAAATATGGTCAAAACTACATGAGCTTTTTGAGAAAGTTAATACTATTGAAGTAAGTTGCTTGGAATTGGAGTTTTCTTCTCTTAAACTAGTTGAGTTTGATAACATTGATGACTATATTATGAGATTCAAGGTTTTGGGGATAGATATTGCATCTTCTGGAGAAATATAATGTAGAATGCATAAAAATTGTCTTTGCTAATATGATCTCCCTCTCTTTTCATAAGTTGAACCTAATGGTTCACATGATTCCTATGTTTTTGGAATCTCAAAATGCATTTACTTTAATCAGCTTTTTTCTCTCCTAGTTCATTTTTAGGTAGTAATGCAAAATTATGGTGGAACTCCACAAATATTATCTCATGCAAAGGAATTCAAATATAAGTAGGCTAGTACCTAGGTGTTTAAGGGATAGGCTAATTCTTCAAAGAAAACAAAGAGCACTTGTAAATACTATAAAAGGGAGGAACGTCCATTGAGGAATTGCTTATTGAAGCTACAAAGGATTAAAACCAAGTTTTTGAAGTTAGGTGGACATATTCCAGATGATGAGGTAGCTTCTGAAGGATCTACCTCAATTTTAAAGGCCCACTAAAGCATCCATTGTAGGGGGAAGATATTATTGCCAATAATTTCTTCTCTTATTGGCCTCTTAGTTTAGATTATGGGGGATGTTGAAACTATAATATAATTCATGGTTAAGGTCGATATTGTGCAATATTTTGAATAGGCCTAAGAGAATTTCATTGTAGAATATATTAATTATTGTATAATAATTCATTATACAAGCCCTATGGATCCAAGTTAACCTTGTTGTGGTTAAACCCTATTTATAACTTGTAATTAACCTAAATCCCTCTTATCATGTTGGCTTAAGTTAAACTTTATAAAGTAATTAGGGTTTTGGTATTGCTATATAAACCCCATCACACTCTTCATTTGATTATCAATATGTTTTATTATCTACATATATAGTGATAATTTATGGTGTTTATGAGTGCCCACCAAATCTCTCTTATTTTTTGTCTTTTTTATTTTTTGTATAAGATTTGAGTGAATGGTTAGCTTCTATATATTTTAGGAAAATATTGTGAATTCTAAGAAATCATGGTCCATAGAGATTAAATAATAAAATATTATAGTTAATGATTATATTTTATAATGAAATGTCCTTATGCATATCCAATGCATCATGCAATGTCATCCTTGGCCATGAATTAGATTACAATTTCAACACCCTAATAGTATGAACTAAGGGGCCAAGGAGAGGAGATATTAGTAACAATAATATCACCCCACCATAATGGATGATATAATGGGCATCTACATTTTGAGGTAGAATCATTTGGATCCCCTCATCATTTGAAATTTGTTGCTATAAAAATATTTCCTACATAAGAGTCTCCTTAGGCTAGATTATAGTCATCACCACCACTATTAGGCACTTGTACACATCTAAAAAAACACTTTTGCTAGGACTTCAAATGAATAAGATAATTCAATATCACCACCTACTTTAAATATAATCCTCTTCAATATTTGGTTGTCACATAAGTTGTCTTGAAGGCATAACTTTTCTTCCAACAACATACATCACCCTTTTTGAAGACTTTCTCTTAATATTGGGCCACCTGATTTTAGTCATCAATATTTTGCATGAACTTGGTTAAAAGAGGAGTTGTAACAAACTTCTAGGAATACCTGGAAAAGAAATAGAAGGAAAATATCATGAAAGATTGGATATTTATGAATAAACTTAATTAATTGCCCAAAGGAGGAAGAGAAATTTACTAAAGCACATCTTGAATCCTTTTCTTGTAAGCTTCCAAAAGATTGAATATCTATTGCAGCTATCACAAATCCATCTACATCCCTAAGAAAATTATGCCAAAGATTTTAATTACATAGAAAAAATTGAATTCCCCTTCAAATTAGGGCAATAGTGATTGAGGAATATTCCATATAATTAAGCCCTAAACACTAAAATATATTTGTAGATAAATGTCACCAATTCATAGAACTCAAAACATTATGAAATTTATAAAAAAAAAGGATAAAAATGCTTTCATATGCAAAAATTATGGCCTCTGGAAGTTTTGCTCAAATAGCCCTAAAAAAACAAAATTAAATTCTCAAAACTTATAAAAATAGCATTGAATCTCAATATACCACTTCATAGTTCCTCATTCACTAGTGATAGCCACTGATTTTGTGTCACTTGGTCATATTTAACTAACTAGAATCTTAACACTTGGTGTGATTTGATTGGCTAGGTTGGTTTGAGTATTTGAAAATTGATTTGACATATTGAGAAAGATCACCATGTCAAATTCCACATTGACCTCATAACTACCTTCTTTTGTAAAAGAACCAAGCATTGGAGGGATTCATGGTTGAGTCTCTTCTATGTTAGAAATATCATGGCAACCATATTTCCACACTTGCCATTTTAAAGAGAAGGATTTTGTAATGAAACTCTTCTTCTCATGTGAATATTTCACCTTAAAATTATTAGTGCAAAGTTGTACTAAGATAAGAAATTCAGTGCCAAAGATAATTCTAACTATGATTGCATAGAGTATTGATAAAAGCAACACTAATATCATATATCCACTGATATAAATACTTCATTGATATCATGAGAGCGAATATGATGGGTTATGTGATCCAGAATGGTTGTAGGCCATAAAATAATGGATTCCTATTCATCTAATTTTGGAAGGACATACTATACTTGAGTATGTGTGCCCGCCACTTTCTTCAAGCAAAATACATGAAAAATTTGGTGAATCTTGGATGTTGTAGGTAAATCCAACTTTTAAGCAACCTTTCCTATTCGTTGTAGTACCTTATAGGATCCATAAAACTTGGGTGCTAGCTTATGTTGACCTTTTTTTTTAGGAAATCTATTTATAAGGTTGGATATGAAGGAAGACCATGTTGCTCTCAATAAGTTCTCTCTTAGTTTTATGCTTATCTGCCTATTGTTTCATATGGTTTTAAGAAATAGCCAAAAAAAATTAAGGGTTTTTAAGACTTCCTACCTAAATATTGTGTCAACTGCTTCCACCTTTGAACGACTTGGCAAGTAAGAAGTGAGTGTTGGGGGTGTTTGACCACATACTACTTCATATAATAGTTAAAGTGGTATTGTACCGCCATTCAGCTAAGGGAAGCCATTGACTCCATTTAGAATGATTATATAAAACAAAACATTAGAGATATATCTTGAGACATTTATTCACCACCTTTGTTTAGCCATCGATTTGTGGGTGATATAATGTGCTTCTTTTCAACTAGGTCCCTGGAATGTGATGTAGCTCCTCATAAAATTTACTAGTGAATATCATATCATGATCACTGACTATGGAGTGTGGACTCTCATGGACTCTAAGACTCTAAATATCTAACCCATGGAAATATGTGCCACTGTCATGGAAGTATAAGCAGGACTTAAGAGAAAAAAAGATTATACTTGGTCAATCAATCCATGATTACCATTATAACTAATTTACCTCTAAATAGAGTAAGTCCTTCAATGAAGACCATGTAGATTTCTATACATAGGGACTCTAGAATAGGAAAAGGTTGAAGTAACCCTAGTGTATTATTTATTTCCCCTTTTTGGAACTAACAAGTATTGCAATTATCTATAAACTATTTTACATTTTATTTCAAGCCAGGACAATAGAATTTGTGCTTTACTCATTCATAGGTTTATATGAAACCTGTGTGTCTCCCTATCAAAGAAGAATTAAGTTCTATGAGAATCTAAGGTTTGAGTTATGAAGTGAGTGAAATAACAATCTAATGCTTATAGCATAACTCTCCCTACTTCCATGAATAATTGAAATGGTCCTTTGTTACTGTCTGCAAACCCTTAATGATATTTGTAAGTGTGGGGTCTACTTACCATTCTAAATCAAGTGTCTCTAAGTAATCAACCTTGAGGATAGATATTGTGTATAGAATATATTGTGTTTCAAGTATCCTAGAAAGAGCATCAACAACCACATTTTTTCCCCTTGCAATAAACTATCTCATAGTCATATCCTAAGAGCTTAGTGACCCATTTCTGCTACTTAGGGGAAAAAATTATCTATTCCAAGAGATAGTTAAGGCTATGATGATCTATTTTGATGATGAATTTTTCCCTAACAAATATGGTCACCAATGGGGGGATGACAAAGGTAATGGTAATCATCTCCTTGCAAGTTAATTTGGGAAGATTCCATCCTAACAAGACCTTACTTATGAATGCAAGTAATCAAACTTCTTATATAAGTAATGCTCCCAATCCTACTTTGGAGGTATCACTTTTGATGAAAAAGTTTTAGAAAAATTAAATATGGCTAAGACTAGTGTGTGGAACATGGCATCCTTCAAAGTTCAAAAAACCTACTCAATTACACTATTTAACGCAAATGTATCCTTCCTAAGCATGGTTTTCAAAGGGGTTGCTATTTTTCCATAGTCCATGACAAAATTTTGATAATATCCTATAATGCCAAGGAAACTCTAAAGGCTCTTCAATATTTTGGGTTTGGACCACTCCTTCATGACATCAATATTTTTTGGATCTACACGGACACCATATTTGGTCACAACATACCCCAAATATTCTACCTTGGTTACCCCAAAGGTGACTTTATATTGTTTGACATACAACTAGTTTTATTGTTTAAGAACACAAGCTTATACTGAGAGGGGGGGGTGAACAATATAAGGTAAACTTTTACATTTCTTTCCCAAACTATATTATCCAATGTTATCAATTACAATATCAATAGCAGTAAAAAATTAATGCACAAATAATAACACACATGAGATACACAGATTTAACATGGTTCACCCAATGTGGGTTATGTCCATGAAGAAAATCTCTTATAAATTTTCTCAATAGATCTCTTGGAAACTAATTCCCTATTACAATGTTTATGGACCTCTGTCCAAAGGAGACACCAATCCCCTATGCTCAAGTTCATGGACCTCTATCCACAGGAGACCTCTAACCCCACTAATATGATTTGTGGATCTCTATCCACATGAGATCTCTGTCCCCACTACTCTGATTTGTGGATCTCTATCCATAAGAGACCTCTGTCCCAACTGCTCTGATTTGTGGATCTCTATCCAAAGGAAAACTCTATCCCCTTTGTGTTGGTTCGTGGAACTCTATCCATGAGGGACTCCTCTCCTTTGCTCTAGTTTGTGGAACTCTATCCACAGGAGAACTCTATTCCCTTGTTGGTCTAGTTCATGGAACTCTATCCATAGGAGAACTATAATTCCTTGTTGATCTGGTTCATGGAACTCTATTCACAGGAGAACTTTATTCCCTTGTTGATCTAGTTCGTGGAACTCTATCCATAGGAGAACTCTATCCCATTGTTGGTTTGGTTTGTGGAACTCTATCCACAGGAGACTCCTCTCCTTTGCTCGGGTCACTTACAAAGCTTATACACACATCTGATTTGACTCTACTTCAAGCCTGTTTATGGCTTACTCAGGTCTGCTCACAAATCTATCCAAAAATTATTTCAAATATTCTCACATATCTACTCTCAACACTATCCCAAATCTGCACACATTACATGCACAAATCTGTCTTCAGATCTGCTTCAAGTCTTCTCACAAGACTTGCTCAAATCTGCCTCAACCTTACTTCAAGTCTTCTCACAAGACTTGCTCAAATCTACCTCAAAATTTCTTCAAGTCTTCTCACAAGACTTGCTCAAATTTACCTCAAAATTGCTTCAAGTCTTATCACAAGACTTGCTCAAATCTGCCTTAACACATGCTCAAAACTGCTCATAATACTTACTTTTATAAAAGTACTTCAAACATATTCTACCTATATTTCTTGTTCAAGAACACAAAAAATGATATGCAATATAATTTCACAATATGTTCTTTCCAAATATCACACAAGCCCAATGCACAAATTGCTTCACAAAACTGGTTTATGTTCCTTGCAAATTTACTCTCAATGATCAACCACAATGATACACAAATTTGCTTCACTAAACTGGTCTCTAACACTTGCCAATTCACATTCAATGTCACACAAATCAATGCCCAAAAGATTCACAAATTTATTCAAACAATGAAGCACAATTTGTTTAAAAACTCTAGCACAAGTGTTGCCAATCTCATTCAACAATGAAGCACAACTTTTTCACAAACTCTAGCACAAGTGTTTCCAATTTATTTCAACAAGGATGCACAATTTATTTCACAAACCCTAGCTCAAATATTTCCAACAATGCACATATATAATCCTTATTTCTCCACCTTAATATTAAAAAATATTTGCTCAACCAAACACCTTAAAGAACGAATGATATCACCATACCTCTTGACTTGCTTTGATGAAGAAGTACCCTCAAAACCTATCTCAAAATATTCTATCTTTCTTATGCCACTTTCAAGGGTTAGTTAGCATAGAAAATTTTCAATCATCCACATGATAAACCTCTCTTCAAAATGCACACAAAGATATTACTTTACAACTCACTTTAATTTCTCAAAACAAGGCTTTTTAATCCAAGAACAAAACCCTTCAAAATTTCTTTTACCATGCAAAAATACACACAATAATTAAACCACAAAATGCCTTATAACTCCTACTTGTAAAAGCCACAAATAATTTTTAATGTCATCACCCAAAAACCCTAAGTGCAAAATACATATTTGATTTAACTTTCACACACCTTATTACTCCTTTATTTCTAAAATTATTTCAACCTTATAAAGCCACAACCAAAATATGAAATATCATTATGCACACAGAATATTTAATTTCAAAACATCATCCTTATGTCTCCCTAGATCAAGCAATATGCACTCCTTACAAAGCAAAAATTAAACCTTGTCTCCCTAGATCAAGCGCTAACATACCATAATATTTAATCAAAAATTTATTCCCTTACCGCATCTGTTGTCACCGCCACCGAGATTCAAACATGAAACCTCACAGAGCCCATGCTCTAGCATGAGCTAGAGTTCCAGCTAGGCTAGCCCACCCATTGGAAATGAATGTGCACAAAAAAAGATTTATCCCTTTCTTCTTTTCGAATGAAAATCATAAAATAAATTGTCGTGATGATTCAAACTCGAAACCTATCCACTTCCAACACCTTACATAGGACACACCTGCTACCTAGGCTAGCTTCCCTATTAGAACAAAGTCGTACGTTGTCTCCCCTTTGATTCGTTGTCCCTACTTTGAAATACGTGTGCTTTGAAATTCCTTCTCCCTCTTCCCTCAACGAATGGTTGCGAATCGTGCATATATTCTTCAAAAACCTTGCAAAATAATTTTATTTTTCTCCTTAAATATGCATTTGGGAGATTTATAAGGAAATGTTGACGCTTTTGAAATAATTCAAATATTATTAAGCCCTCCACGATTTCGGTGCCTCCAACCTTTTCAAACTTATATTATAATATTTCAAATATTATAATATTGTTTTAAAACCTTTGGCCTTTGCAAAATAAATCTTTCCTTTGATTTATTTTTCTTAATAAATCCTTTTGGCCCAAGTATTATAATATTAAAAATATTATAATATCAGCTCTTCTCTCTTAAACCATGGTCTTTATTTTAAACCTTGCCTTTGCATAATTATCCAACCATAGAAGAATATTTCTACCATACCAAGATCTCTTTGACATCAATGACAACTCAATATACTTAATATTTCCAACAATCTCCCCCTTTGTCATTGATGGTAACCCTTTCTAAAAATTTCTTTTCCAACCACTGAATTCCAAATCTGCTCCCCCTAAGAAGCTACTCCCTCTTACTGATTTCTCTCCCCCTTACTGAAACTCTCCCCCTTTGACATCAATGGCAAAGGGACTCCTTTGGGGATAAAAATAAGACTCTTAGCTCAACCCCCTCACCACCTCCTCTCCTTGAGGTGATTAATTTTGGGGTGGGAGTAAATCTACTCCCAACATACAATGCTCTTTTTCCTTTTCAACCTTCTTTTTCAACACCTTTGTAATCATACCCTTTTGATCCTTTTGAGTGTCCCTATTCTTGCTTGACTCTGGAAGTTCCAAAAATTTTGTTCTACACCACTTAGCCTTATGCCCAAGATTATTGCAATTGTAACACCTAATGTTGTAGTTCTTGGAAGGTGCAAATGACTTGAAGTTCCTCTTGGTGAAGCCATAATCATTTCTGTCATGAACCCTGTAGTGTATAGCTTTATGACCAAGGTGATTACATGAGTAGAAATAGCCTTGAAAGAAATATCCATATTCAAATGAGTTTAAGTTCCTCTTAGTGAAGCCATACTCCTTTCCATGAACCCTACAATGCATAGCTTTGTGACCAAAATGATTACATACATGAAAAACAATGCCCTTGGAAGAAATATTCATCTTGTCTTGAAATATCTAGTCTCTTAGTCCTTTCTTTGCCTTCTCTATGGTGGTCCTTGTTTCTTGTTTGTGCATTGTTTTCTTTCTTAGTGAAGCTTCCACTCTTCAACTTATCAGCATAAGTCTTAGGTTCTTCTTCAATATCTTCCTCTAAAAATTCCTTTTCTTTTGAGCTTGAGCTTGACCCTTCTTCTTGTTTCCCTTGTCCTTATTCAAAACCAAGTCCTATTTTGATAAATGAAGATCTTTGTGCATTGATAATGTTATCCAAAGATTTTGAACTTTTCCCAAACTTGTGCAGCTTATCCTTAGAATATTTCACTTCCATCCTTAGAGAAACCACTTCATGTTCTAACCTTTCACATTCTAATTCCTTTGCCTCTAACTTTTCAACCATGACTTATTTAAATCTCCTTGCCTTAGCTTTTGAGTTTTTGAGATCTTGTAGAAGCTTTTCTTTTATTTCCTCATCTTCTTGAACTTGAGCCTTCAGTCTTGAATTCTGCTTTCTAACTCTTTTCAACTCTCTAAGAGAAACAATAAGTTCTTCTTCTAGATCAATTGTGCCTTCTTCTTATTTTTCTAAACCTTTCTCTAGGTCTTCAATTATAGGAGCATCTTCTACTTGGTCTTCAATAGGAGTGTTTTCTTCCTCTTCTATTGCCAAAAATAGAATCTCTTCTTCTTCACTATCTGAGAGTTTTTCATCACTATCACTTGAAGCACTACTTGCTCTTTTAACATAGAAACTCTTCTTGTGCCTTTGAAAGAACTTATTTTCATGCTTGCCTTGACCATACCTATTTTTCTTTTCATGCCTGAATTTTCTTTCTTCCTTTTTCTTATAATCCTTTTTCTCTTCACTACTACTGCTTCCAGCTTGTGGATAATTTGATGCATAGTGACCAAAGTCACCACAATTAAAAAATTTCACAGTCTTTATATCTTTGTGTTTTCTTGAGTCCTTATTTCTTCTCACATAGTTAGCTTCTTCATTATTGCTTGACTCATCACTTGATTCTGGTTTCTTATCTTTTATCTTATTTGAAGCTTTGAAAGCTACCTCTTTCTTGGAATTGTGATATTTTTATATTCTCATCTCATAAGCTGTGAGAATTCCATGTAACTCATCCATAGTCAACTTATCGAGATCCTTCATCTCTTCTATAGTTAAAACCTTTGCATCATACCTTATAGGGAGTGATCTTAATACTTTTTGAGCAACACTAGAATCCTCAATTTTGAATCCAAGTCCACGCATGGTATTAACAACTTCATCAACACGAAGTAAGTATCTAGCAATATCTTCCTCATCTTCCATCTTCAACTCTTCAAACCTCCTCCTGTGAGTTTGCAGTTTTTCCAACTTGACCTTGCTATCTCCTTCATATGTTTGCTTCAATTTATCCCATATCTCTTTTGCTTATTTGCATTGCATAACTTTCACAAATTTTGATTCACGTAATCCACTTAAGATTCCATTCATAACCTTGGTATTATTCACATGTAATTTCTTACCATCCTTATCTGTGGGAGGAGTAGTTGTAGGTGTGAACCCATCCTCAACAGATTTCCATGTTTCATATCCTTGTGCCATCAAATAAGTCTTCATCCTCATACTCCAAAAAGCATAATTATTCCCATCAAAAAATGGAGCCTTATTTTTTGAAGATCCATTCTGAGAAGCCATCTGTGTTCCTATAATATCTTCCTTCAAGTTGTTAGAATTTTTTTGAAGGAACCCGCTCTGATACCAATTGAAGAACACAAGCTTATACTGAGAGGGGGTGAACAAAATAAGGTAAATTTTTACTTTTCTTTCCCAAAAAATATTATCCAATGTTATCAATTGCAATATCAATAGCAATAATAAAGAAATGCACAAATCATCACACACATGAGAGACACAGATTTAACATGGTTCACCCAATGTGGGTTACGTCCATGGAGAAAATATTTCTTATAAAATTTCTCAATAGATCTCTTGGGAACCAATTTCCTATTACAATGTTTATGGACCTCTGTCCAAAGGAGACACCAATCCCCTATGCTCAAGTTTGTGGACCTCTATCCATAAGAGAGCTATGTCCCCACTACTCTAATTTGTGGATCTCTATCCATAGGAGATCTCTGTCCCCACTACTCTGATTTGTGGATCTCTATCCATAGGAGACCTCTATCCCCACTACTCTGATTTGTGGATCTCTATCCATAGGATAACTCTATCCCCTTTATGTTGGTTCGTGGAACTCTATCCATAGGAGACTCCTCTCCTTTGCTCTAGTTTGTGGAACTCTATCCATAGGAGAACTCTATCCCCTTGCTAGTCTGGTTTGTGGAACTCTATCCATAGGAGAACTCTATCCCCTTGCTAGTCTGGTTTGTGGAACTCTATCCATAGGAGAACTCTATCCCCTTGTTGATCTGGTTCATGGAACTCTATCCATAGGAGACTCCTCTCCTTTGCTCTAGTCACTTCCAAAGTTGGTACACACCTCTACTTTGACTCTACTTCAAGCCTACTCATGAGGCTTACTCAAGTCTGCTCACAAATCTATCCAAAACCTGTTTCAAGTCTTCTCACAAATCTGCTCTCAACACTGTCCCAAATTTGCACACATTACATGCACAAATCTATCTTCAAATCTGCTTCAAGTCTTCTCACAAGACTTGCTCAAATTTGCCTCAAACCTACTTCAATTCTTCTCATAAGACTTGCTCAAATCTACCTCAAACCTACTTCAAGTCTTCTCACAAGACTTGCTCAAATATGCCTCAAACATTCTTCAAGTCTTCTCACAAGACTTGCTCAAATCTACCTCAAACATAATTCAAGTCTTCTCACAAGACTTGCTCAAATCTGCCTCAAACCTACTTCAAGTCTTCTCACAAGACTTTCTCAAATCTGCCTTAACACATGCTCACAATTATTTATAATACTTGCTTTGATAAAAGTACTTCAGACATATTCTACCAAAATTTCTTATTTAATAACACATAGAAACTGATATGCAATACAATTTCACAATATGTTCTTTCCAAATATCACACAAGCCCAATGCACAAATTGCTTCACAAAACTGGTTTATGTTCCTTGTAAATTTTCTCTCAATGATCAACCACAATGATACACAAATTTGCTTCACTAAACTGGTCTCTAACACTTGCCAATTCACATTCAATGTCACACAAATCAATGCCCAAAAGCTTCACAAATTTATTCAAACAATGAAGCACAATTTTTTCACAAACTCTAGCACATGTATTTCCAATCTCATTCAACAATGAAGCACAACTTGTTCACAAACTCTAGCACAAGTGTTTCCAATTTATTTCAACAAGGATGCACAATTTGTTTCACAAACCCTAGCTCAAATATTTCCAACAATGCACATATATAATCCTTATTTCTCCACCTTATGATTCAAAAATATTTGCTCAACCAAACACCTTAAAGAAGGAATGATATCACCATACCTCTTGACTTGCTTTGATGAAGTACCCTCAAAACCTGTCTCAAAATATTCTATATTTCTTATGCCACTTTCAAGGGTTAGTTAGCATAGCACTTTTCAATCATCCACATGATAAACCTCTCTTCAAAAATATGCACAAAGATATTACTTTACAACTCCCTTTAATTTCTCAAAACAAGGCTTTTTAATCCAAGAACAAAACCCTTCAAACTTTCTTTTACCATGCAAAAATACACACAATAATTAAACCATAAAACATCTTATAACTCCTACTTGTAAAAGCCACAAATAATTTCTAATGTCATCACCCAAAAACCCTAAGTGCAAAATACATATTTGATTTAACTTTCACACACCTTATTACTCCTTTATTTCTAAAATTATTTCAACCTTATAAAGCCACAACCAAAATCTGAAATATCATTATGCACACAAAATATTTAATTTCAAAACATCATCCTTATGTCTCCCTAGATCAAGAAATATGCACTCCTTACAAAGCAAAAATTAAACCTTATGTCTCCCTAGATCAAGCGCTAACATACCACAAATTTTAATAAAAAATTTATGCCCTTACAGTGTCTGTCGTCATCACCACTGAGAGTCGAACATGAAACATCATAGAGCCCACGCTCTAGTGTAAGCTAGAGTGCCAGCTAGGTTGGCCTGACCACTGGAAAGGAATGTGTGCAAAAAAAAATGTATCCCTTTCTTTTGCCCAAACAAAAATTGCAAAACAAACTACCACAATGATTTGAACTTGAAACCTATCCACTGCCAATGCCTTACATAGGACCCGCCTGCCACCTGGGATAGCTACCCTGTTGGAACAAAGTCGTAGGTTGTCTCACATTTGATTCATTTTTCTACTTTGAAATGTGTGCTCTTTGACTTTATTTCTCTCTCTTCCCTCGAAGAATAGCATTTTCTTCTCCTCACTCGCTTCCCTCAATGAATGGTTGTGAATCGTGCATGTATTCTCCAAAACCTTGCAAAATGATTTTATTTTTCTCCTTAAATATGCATTTGGAATATTTATAAGGAAACATCGATGCTTTTGAAATCATTCAAATATTATTAAGCCCTCCATGATTTCGGTGCCTCCAACCTTTTCAAACTTATATTATAATATTTCAAATATTATAATATTATTTTTAAAACCTTTGGCCTTTGAAAAATAAATCTTTCCTTTGATTTCTTTTTCTTAATAAATCCTTTTGGCCCAAGTATTATAATATTAAAAATATTATAATATCAACTCTTCTCTCTTAAACCATAGTCTTTATTTTAAACCTTGCCTTTGCATAATTATCCAACCATAGAAGAATGTTTCTGCCATACCAAGCTCTCTTTGACATCAACCTTTGACATCAATCCTTTGACATCAATGACATCTCAATATAATTAATATTTCCAATAGTTTTAAGAGCTTCAAAACCCAATCAACATATTGTAGGTGCTCCTCCCATGTTTTGTTAGATATTAGTATGTCATCGAAAATACCAATGCATACTTTTTTAGGTAAGGTTTTAGAACCCTATTCATCAAGCCTTAGAAATTTGATGGTGCATTGGTGAGGCCAAAGGGCATGATCAAGAACTTATAATGCCCCTCATGGGTCCTAAAAGCTATTTTGGGGATGTCATCCTTGTGAACATGAATTTGATGATACCCTAACCTTAGGTCCAATTTAGTAAAATACTTAGCACCATGTAGTTCATCCAATAAGTCATCAATTATAGGAATGGTAAACATATCCTTGATGGTTAAATTTATGAGTTCATGAATATCCACACACATTATCCATGATCTATCCTTCTTAACTAATAAAATAGGGGATGAAAAAGAACTTGTGCTTGATGGATGAGCCTCTCATCCAGTAATTCCTTTAAAACTGCTCAATCTTATTATTTTGATGATAGGAGTACTTGTATGGTTGAATGTTTAGAGGTTGAATTATTGGGACTAAGTTGATTATGTGATCTTCTAGACAACTGGTAAATAGCTATTTAGGCTCAATGAAGACCTACTAATTATTATTTAAGACAACTAATAAATCTAACAATATTTTATCATCTTGGATAACACATAACTATATCTAGCAAAATTGACCCATAACTACCTTAATCCCTATTAACAATTTTTACCTAAACTTGATTGTAGCTATAAAAATAGTTTTTTCTTTTTGCAAAACTAGGATCAATAAAAATAGTACTACCTGAGTTTAATAGGATAAAAACTTTAAGCCCTTTGAGAAATCTTTGTATCATCATGCATTGGGGTGCCAATATTTTGGAAATGGCATCCAAAAAAATTATGGGAATCTCTTCCTCATAATTGTCAGTTGGCAGTTTGACATCCATTGATTCTAGTGGCTCTTCTACTAAATCCATAAATTTATCCCTTGTTTATGTAGAAGTTGAAGCACTACTCATATTCAAAAGTTAGACATATTGGGTTTTGTATTTGTGTCTTATGGCCCACTATTAATAATAGTTATAATAGATTCCCTTGGCTTTGCGGTTGACCATCTCCTCTAGTGTTAACCTCTTAATTATTGGGGCTTTTGGAGTAGTATTATTTGTGGATGCAAAGGTTCTATTTTGAAATGTAGGAGGTCTAGAAGCCTTCCATTGAGCATTCCAATTATTCTATACTAAGCCCTATGACCATCATGTAGGTGTTTGAATTAAGCATTTGAACCTCAATTTTTATCTCTTTCTTCAAGCCACTAATAAAACAACTCTTGAATAATTAATCTAGAAGAGCTTTTATTCTATTAGCAAGCTTCTCAAAAGAAAAATATATTCAAGCATAGTGCTTGTTTGTCGAAGCTTTATGAGGGCACCATTAAACTCTTCAAAATTTTATGGCCCAATTGACTAAGAATATCTCTTTTGAATTGTGTCCATCCAAGATTTAAGACTTATTTTTGCAACCATTGGTACCAATGTAGGGCTTCAAGATCAAAATTAAAAGTGGCTATAAAGATATTTTTATCAAAATGGGTTTCATGGATCTCATACCATTGCTCAACCTTAATCAACCAAATTTGCCTCTTTATTCCATCAAAACTTGGAGAGTCTAATTTGGGAAGTCTCAAAGTCATGCCTTTATTATCTCCTATCCATTTAGTGTTTTCGTCATTAAATACCCTAGAAAATTTTATCGATTTAATAGTTTCCACATTTGAGCATTTAGGTTAATTTCAGAATACCCATCAAAATTTAGATTTCTAATTTTATGCATTTCCAGGTCTTGGCTCATCTGATCTTTGCTTATTTTGGTAATCTACTATCATGGTGGTGAGAGAAGATATTTGACCCTTGAATTCTATTATGGCATCCAAATTGAAGATATGTTCCTCTATCTTGTGCATTCTAGACTCCTTTACTTTATAGTGGGTCTTAGGAGGCATTTACTAAAAATATAAACATTAATTTTAATTATTATTATTTTTAGAAAGGGTCCCCATAAATTTTATATACCAAAATAATTGGCTCAATGATATTATTGCAATGGGTTGTATCCCATAAAGATATATTTTTTAAGCCCAAAATTATGAATTTTTACGTTTTATAACCTTTTTTCTCTTTTTTTTCTATAACAGGGGGTTTTAGGTTGCTTATCTACTTCAAAACTTTTAGAATTCCATTTTTTGTCTTGTGAACTCTAATTTTGATAAGCTAAGTAGGAAGTGGACATATTCTAGGTTAGGGTTTATGTACTTTCCATAGCCCTCTATTATACCATAACAATGATCGATAATGCTTGGACAATTATTCTAGGCCACTACTTAAGGAGGATTCCACATATAACCTTGAGTGCACTATCCACCTCTCTAACAATACAGGAGGGTTATCTTCTTGAGTTATGTGCTTAATGCACTATGGATATTACACGACTGACTGATTTCAGACATATGAAGGTTTGGCTCTAGATTTCTAAAGGGGTCTCCCAATATATGTGAGGTACATGGGAGCACAAATTCATGTACGAGTGTTTTATAAGGCCTAGATATTGGATCTTGATGGCCTCTCACTTCACTAGATGCTTTATGGGCAATCTAGCTTAGCCAATAATGACAACTTCATATTATTTTTAAATAATTGGAACACCATTTCTAACCTATGGACCTAGGATTAATAGAAAAAAACTTTTTCACAATAAAAACTTACCATGCCCTATAAAGGGCTCTGATACCACTTGCAATGAACCTCTTCTTCTCATGCAAATATTTCAGCTAAAATTCTTAGTGTAGAAGTGTATTGATATAAGAAATTCAATGTCAAAGATAATTATAACTATGTTTGCACAATGTATTGATAAAAGCAACACTAATATCATATATCCAATAACATAAATATTCATCAAAATAAACATGGAAACACAAGTAAAAGTAATTGCAGGAATTCGAAACAAGAATTTTTACTATCATAGGCCACTTCAAGGGGGCAACCTTCTTACAAAATTTGACAATTCTTATCTAACCCATGAGGGTTACATCCTTCCCAATTTATAACATTTAAAACCATATTTATTGATATTTTATGACAATATTCTATGACAATCTGCTATGATAGTATTCTATGACAATATTCCTAACTTACCTAATTATGATAGTTACATTCACAATGCCAAGTGGTTACATTTATAATTTTATGACAACAAAGATATTCTATGATAAAGTGATTATATACATAATTATATGAAACACACTCTCTTAACTTACACATGGTCCACTTCTAACTTAAAACATGGTCCACTTTATATACGTTAACATTTGTCCCTATGAATTTCAAATGTTAGATATGTAATGGATTCCCTTCCCCTTGAGTCTTTAATCAGTATCAAAAGGAAAAAATCAATTGATTTTTGAGTGCACAACTTGTCTCGCATAAGAATGATCCATTGACCATCTTTTGAGTCCATGTTGGTGTGACAAATATTCCAACGCTTCAATAGAAGCATTTCCAATTGGAATCCTATACCAAAAGTAAAAATTTACAAGATTCAAACCATTGTCCCTTTTCCTTCAAACCATAGCACATACTGTCACACCACAATAGGGAATAAGTAGGGACTGGAGTCTTCAAACCTTACATTTTTCCTCTCAAATGTAGGCATTCAAAAAATATTTTCTTCCAGAATTGAGTAGTGTGAAGATTTGAATCCACATTTTTGGTAACACAATATCTTAGGGGAATTTTCATAACTACAATGTTGCATGTGTCAACCGCATGAGGGTATATCCCTTCTCCTTGAAGAAGGGAAAACATGCCTTTGGTTGGGAGAGTGTAAGCCAAAGTGAGAACAACACACTAAATTCAAAATTTTGGATTTGAACTTTGTGCATGATATTTCATGAAACAAAAAACACCTTTCTTCATTCTTGTGCCTTGTAAGGACCACTTTGATGATCTAAAGAATAAAATAGACCATTTTTCTCCAATGATTTCAAAATGGAAAGACAAAATAAAAATTAGTTTTCATTTTATGCATAAATTTCTCATGATACTTTGAGGAAAGAATCATTCTACAAATCAAAGGTCTCATAGTATTTTTACATAACCAAATGAGGTATCTCCATACCTACTCTGATACCATGTTGGAATTCACAATATTTTCTAGAAATTAATAGAAGCAATCCATCCACTAAAATATTATATAGAAAACATAAAGAATTATGAAAAAGAGAGATATATGGTAGGCAACCATAGGAACCATAAATAGTGACTATATCTATAGAAAAAATTACATAACATTTTGATAAAGAAATGAGGAGTGGGAGTGGGTATTTATATCAATACTAAAACCCTAAGTACATAATAAATTTTAACCTAACCTGGCATAATAAGATGGATTTAGGTTGATTACAAGTTATAAATAGGGTTTAACCATAGCAAGGTTAACCATGGCCCATAAGGATTACATAATAAAATATTATAATTAATCAATACATTGTAGGATGAAATTGCTTTAGGCCTATTGATTACATCATACAATGTTGACCTTGGTTATGAATCAAATTACAATTTCAACATTTGGGAGGACTTTTGTTGAATTTGGAAGAGTTTATTTTGGTTTAATTATGGTAATAGGTAACTAAGCTATGGGCATTGGTTCATGTGGAGGTGAGGGTGGTTCTAATATGACATTGAATTTTAGTGCTTTTGAATAGAAGAATGGAGGTGGTGTGATGATCAAATAAGTGGGAAGAGGAGAGATTATTGTTAACCTTCTTGGTTTTGGTTACAAGGGGAGTGTGGAGGAAGATGTTACTCAAAAATATGATGGTTGGAGGTACCCAAGGACCTAGGATGTGTCAAGAACCTATCCTAACACAACCACAAATATGTAATTATCTAGTGTTAGTGTACATTGCACCTTGAGTAACTAGTGTGTATGGGCCCATTATGTTGTATTTGTTGTTTTCATTATAAGAAAGAGATAGTATAATGTAACAATCACTTTTATTGTAAGAGTTTGTAGCTTGGGTTCCCTCTTGCATGTGGATCGACCCTTGAGAATTAGTTTTAGGGTAAATAAGAGTCTATATAAGAGCATGGAAGGGAGTAGAATGGTCTATTTATCTTGAGTAATATGAGTTTGTCGTATTTCTGATCAATTATTCTCTTAAGCACTTCTATTATTTACTTTTCACATTTCTATTAATGCCTACACTGTTATTGGGGTTATGCTTATTTTTATCTTAAGGTTCCTAACAAGTGGTATTAGAGTTCTTTCCAAGGCTATGATCTACAATAGAAGCAATAGTTCTTCTGTTGTCTATTTTTCTAGTCTATAATTTTTTTTTGTTGTATTTTTCATTAAATATATCATGCAAATAAAAATAATTAATGGATTAGATTAGAAACCCTATTCCAAGGGTTTTAAAATATCATAGAGAAGTTATTTTTGGCTAAGCCATATTGCCCATAAAGCATCTAGTAAAGTGAGGGATGCAAGACTCTAATACCTAGGCCTTAGACAACACCTATACATGGTTGTGAGCTCCCACATACCCTTAGGTATATAGGTAGACCCCCTATGAATAGAATAAGCCTTCATCCATAGGAAGATATCATTTTTTTGAGTTTTGTGTTGCACCAATAAGTGGTTAGCCCTAGGAAGTTACTCTTATAGAACCATAAAAATGGATAGTGTAGCTATGGGTATGGTGGAACCCCCTAAAGTTAGATTCATAAGATATTGGGCTAGCCACTAATCATGACTAAGATTTTATATCAAAGAGACCATGCAAATATACACACCTTAGCTTAGAATATCCTTATTGAACTTGTTTTTAGTTCCTTTTCAATTAAAATCAAAATCAAATTTGAGCAATACTATAGAGGATACTATTATCACAATTTGACGATGTCCAAAATATCAAGTGCAATAGTATAAGGAAAATATAGCTGATATTATAGAGGATATATAGTCTAAAAATACAAAGAATATATAGTTGGTAGTTAGAATAATTAATTGTTAGTTACCAGTTTGATAGTGTAGAAAATTATCTATATAATAGTCAAAATAGCGAATTGTCAAAAACATATAGTTAGTTGTTAGTAGTAAAAAGAGTACAAAAATCCAAAATTTCTTATTTTGTGGTATAGTCCATTTTTTTCATTCTTCCAGTTTATCATTTTGATATAACTTGCATAAAGCTTTTCAAAGACCTTAAGGTGCCTAAAAATGGTTGGAGGTACTAGAGCTACCCAAGAGCTAGAATGATTAGGTGAATAGGTGAGATAAATGGAAACCCAGTAGTAAGAATTCCATCAAGCATTATCCAAACTAAATAAATTGGATAAATTAAATGACCTTAAGAATCATTTAATAGTCTTAAATTCCAAATAAAACACTATATCAAGAAATCCATTCAAGAGTCACAAGGGTAGTTTTGAGAGTAGAGTACAAACTACCTTACCTCTTAATACCTACCAAATAATTTCTAAGTTAAATTTTCCAAAATTTTATGGTGAGGACCCAACCAGTTGGTTTTATTGGGACAAATAGTATTTTGATCTTCATACCACTATCCATAATCAAAGGCTTGCAATTGCATCTTTCAACCTCAAAAATGAAGCAATTCAATGATACTAATGATTGAAGAATATGCATACACATGTCACTTAGGATGAATTGGAGTCTAGATTACTCACCCATCTTGGACCCAATGAGTATGATGATTTCACTAGAGACCTTAACAATTTAAGATAATTAATATATATCCATGATTACCAGACACAATTTGAAAAGTTGGCAAACCACACTAGAGAACTGAGTGCCAAGTTTTTCCAAAGTTGTTTCATTAGTGGATGAAAGGAATATATCTATGTTGAGGTGAAAATATTAAAACCAAATATCATGATGGAAGTGGTAGGATTGGCCAAGTTGGCTGAAGATAAATTTATTTCATGAAGGCATACTTTTAAACCTCCATAAACTCAAACCCCTTTTCCATCTTGGGCATCATCAAACCTGGGCAATAAACCACACCCAATAAAATCCCTTACCTAAGAATAAATGGAGGAACATAGGGCATAGGGACTATGTTACAAATATGATGATACATATTCTCTAGGCCACAAGTACATACAATAAAAACTATATTTACTTGATGTGGGTGAGCCTTCCACTAGGGAACTGCATGACAAAAGGGAGGACCATAGAGAAAAAGAGCAAATTGAAGAGTATGTATTAATAGAGGCCCAACAATTTGAAATCTTAGTATATGCCTTAGTATTTCCACTCTCTAGACCATGAAAGTGGTAGGTCATTTCAAGGGCCAATGACTCATAATATTTGTTGATTCAGGTACTACCCACAATTTTGTTGATCCTTTAGTAGGCAAAAAAGCAAAATATTATATCTACTCTTGCAATTCATTTGCAGTCAAGGTAGATAATGGGGGTATTCCACCTTGAAAATGAAAATGTAAAAATATAAAGGTGATGATGGGTAACTACCACCTCAAGGCAGATATGTTTGCACTTCCCTTGAGAGGTTGTAACATTATGTTGTGAACTTAGTGGCTTCATACCTTGGGTCCCATAGGATAATATTTTTTTGAGCTATGGATATAATTTACTAAACATGGGAAGCAATACACTCTCCATGGAATATCCACAAGTCCTACCTAACTCATTATCTCCCATTAAATAAAGTTTTTGAAGAAACTATCTCAAGAGGTGGTGGCACAATTGTTTTTACTCTAGACCCTAACTACCAATGATACATATCAACCAACTACATTACAAGTAATTATGGATAAACATGCATATCTATTTGAAGAACCACAATGGTTTCCACCATGGCACACCCATAATAATTCCATTGAGCTTATCCCTAGAATTTTACCACCCCACATTCATCCCTACCAATACCTATATGTACAAAATACTAAGATTGAAAATATGGTGTAGGAGTTATTAGTAGTAGGGATAATTTGACCAAGTGTTAGTCTATATTCCTCTCAAGTAGTTTTGGTTTATAATAAATATGGGTCTTGGTAGTTATGTACAAATTTTAGAGAACTTAACAAAAGTACCACCAAGGATAAATATCCCACTCATGTCATTGATGACTTACTATATGAACTTCATGGTGCATGTTTCTTTTCAAAGTTGGATATTTTTTCAAGGTATCATTAGATCAGATTGCGAGAAGAAGATATTCCAAAAATAGCATTTTGTACGCATGAAGACCATTATGAATTCCCTATAAAGACTTGCAACCTTACCAATGCACCTCCCACATTTTAGAGTCTCATAAATACAATATTTCACCCATACTTATGCAAATAGATTTTGGTATTTGTTGAAAATATTCTATTTTATAGTTGCATATAGGTGGAACATTTATAATATTTTGACTAGACCTTATAAATCTTGGTTGATAATCAACTATGTATGAAATTCTCCAAATGTTCTTTTAAAATGCAGGAAGTGGAATACCTAGGCCATATAGTTTTAGGTAAAGGGGTCAAGGTGGATCCCAAAAATATTATTACCATATAAGAATGGCTCAAGCCACACATGATGAGTGTTTTTAGTGCTCTCATTTTAATTATTTCTTGTCAAAACAGGGTGGTGTTCTAAAGTTATATGCGATAGAGGTCTTAGAATTACATCTCAAATATTAGGGTTCTAGAGTAACCTAGGAAAACTAAGAATCACAATGTCTTTGTAGCATAAAGAAACCTATGCTAGATTCAAAAATTTAAACTAAAATAAATCCTTTTTAATTAAAAAAATAAACAACTAAAATTTAAATAACTAAACTTAATATAAATTGAAATGAAACTCAATTCATGCTAAAATAAAAATAGGGTTAAATGTTGAAATAAAACTAGCTTCAACATAATGTAAATTGCAAGAATTAACTAGAAATTACTGGCTAAAATGAAAACAAAGGTTAAAAGAAGTTATAATATGGAAAAAATACACTTGGATAAAGGAAATTATGCTATAGTAAAATAGGAATTGATACAAGAAAAACTGAAGTAAATAGATTTAACACTTTGACTGTGCTACTTGACTACTAAAAATAAATAACAAGAAATAAAATGATTCAAAATATTCAACTACTGCTAATAAACCTTCCATTATTCAAGAGTGGCCCTTGTTCTGAGATTAAATAGAAGGAGAAAGAATTTAGTAGAAACACTAGTCAAATGGGTCAAAATATTTCATGCAAGAAGGCTAAAAAAATTAGATTGAGACAAATATGTACAATCAAATTATTGCATCCTTTATTCACCTACTTACATTGTCTACTAACTTTGTCTAATGGTCATACAATATTATTTATAGCCATATTTCTAACTTATTCAGCCTATGAAAAAGGTTTATTTTGGGCAACAACCTATCCTAAATTGATTACATAGGCCTATTTGTTGTTGAGCAAGGTGCAGCGACAGTATTGTCATTGTTGTCAACACAGTCAGATAGATCGGTTGATGTAGTGGACAGGAGTTCAGAGGTTACTTAGAGTGTGTGCAGTGTTGTTAAATGCTTATGAGGATGTTTTTGATGTATGGGTGAAGTTGTTACAGGTTGTCCAAGAAGACCGAAGTGGCCCATATGCAAAAGAGAAGCGAAAAAGCAAAAGAAAAAAAAGTGTCACGATATCGCGACATGTTGCATTTTCGCGGCCAAAAGAGAAGCGGAAAAGCAAAGGGAAAAAAGTGTCGTGATATCGTGACATGTTGCATTTTTGCGGCCAAAAGAGAAGCGAAAAATCAAGGAGGAAAAAGTGTCACGATATCGCGACATGTTGCATTTTTGCAGCCAAAGCAAAGAGAAAATGCAAGGAGGAAAAAGTGTCACGATATCGCGACATGTTGCATTTTCACGGCCCGAAGCAAAGAGAAAGTGCAAGGAGAAAAAGTGTCACAATATCATGACATGTATTTTTGCAAGCCGAAGCTAAGAGAAAGAGCAAGGATAAAAAGTGTCACGATATCACGACATGTATTTTCGAGGGCCAAAGCAAAGAGAAAGCGCAAGGAGAAAAAGTGTCACAATATCATGACATGTTGTATTTTCGTGGGCCGAAGCAAAGAGGAAAAGCAAGGACAAAAAGTGTCGCGATATCGCGACATGTTGTATTTTTGGGGCCAAAGCAAAGAGAAAGAGAGAGAAAGAAAAAGTTTCACGATATTGTGACATGTCGCATTATCGTGACTCAAAAAGGGCAGCCAGGTAGAAAAAGAAAAAGTGTTGCGCTATCGCGACATGTCGCATTATCGCGACTCAAAAAGGGTAGCCAGGCAGAAAAATAAAAAGTGTCGCGATATCGCGACATGTCGCATTATCGCGACTCAAAAAGGGCAGCCAGACAAAAAAATAAAAAGTGTCGTGATATCACATGTCTCATTTTCATGACTCGAAAAGGTGACATGCAGTGAAACAAAAGTGTCGTGATATCACGACATGTCACATTTTTGTGACTCGAAAAGGCTAGGCAGGAAGAGAAACAAGTGTCATGATATCGCGACATGTCGCATTTTCATGACTCGAAAAGGCCAGGCAGGAAGAGAAACAAAAGTGTCACGATATCATGACATGTCGCATTTTTGTGACTCAAGAAAGGCAGGCAGACAAAGTAACAAAAGTGTCGTGATATCGCGACATGTCGCATTTTTGTGACTCAAGAAGGGCAGGTAGGCAGAGTAACAAAAGTGTCATGATATCGCGACATGTCATATTTTTGCGACTCAAGAAATGTAGGCAGGCAGAGTAACAAAAGTGTCACGATATCACGACATGAACACCAGGATGGTGAAACTAAAGACTGCATAGTGACGTGGACCCATAAGGAATCTTTAATGTTTTGAAATCATTTAAGATGGTCGGTACACGTGGAAAGAAGCGAACGCATGCCCATGTGGAGAAGACGAACAGTCATGGAAAGAAACGGATGCATTCCCATGTGGAGAAAACAAACAGTCGAAGAAGGAGAAAATGAACAGTTGTCAAAATAGAAATGAAAAGCTTTTTCGGGAACCAAAACGCATGCATGCACAAAGGAGAAAATGAACAGTCATGATCGAGAAAACGAACAATCATGGTAGGAGAATATGGTGTCAATACTTTGCATGTAATGTGTTTGACAAAATGCCTACTCTATATATACAAAAGGAGTTATATAAAGAAGGCGTTACAATTGACAAGTGGCGTATGAGAAATGAAAGGAGGAGTTACAACTGGAGTTACAAAGAGAAAGAAATGTTATAAAAGGAGTACTACTTGGAGAATTAAAGTGTGGATTATTTAGTGAATAGCACCGAAAGAGAGTTAGGATTTTAATCTTGCAAAGTGCACGAGAGGAGTGCGAGAGGCAAGCCGTGGTTGCGTGAGCAATGTTGAGTAAGCAATAGACTAGTCAGGGTCTTGTAAAAGTGAAGGCATTTTTATGTCAATCTTCTAGTTCAAAATCGAAGTCCAAGTTGGTGCTTGGCATTAGGGGTTGGTGCTCCTTCCCGTTGATGCTGGTAAATCAGGGGTTGGTGCTCCTTCCAATTGGTGCTGGTAAATCATGGGTTGGTGCTCCTTCCAGTGTGTGCTGGTAAATTGATTGTAAAGTTGTTTCTTTGCAAAGGCTAGATTTGGATGGGAGTCCAAATAGTCAATTTTTGAGGAGTAGCCAAAAATGGTGAACCTCGATACATCTTATGTTGTATGATGCTCTCTTGTTATACTTGCTTTATTTGGTTTTAAGTTTTCATTGTTTTGGCTTTAAGAGTTGAATTTTTAAGTTTTAAAGAGCCACACTGATTCACCCCCCCTCTCAGTGTCATTGTGAGACTAACAATTGGTATCAGAGCAAGTTTCCCTTGTTAGGCTAAATCAGCTAGGGTTGATCTTAGATTAGTACGCAATGGGTAAGAAGAATATATCTTCCTCCAATAAGGCATCTCAATCAGTTTTAGTTCCTGTGGAAGAGAAAATTGAACTAGAAAATATAGGAGTGAATTCTGAAGTATATGAAGAATTGGGTATAGAAAGAAAAAAGAACAAAATATTGTCCAAGTAGTTGGAAGAATATGGGGATAATATTGAATATCTCTTCTTACAAATTCAGAAAGCCAAGAAAATAGAAGAAGCCTTGAAGTCATGCTTGGATGATAAAGGCGATGTATGTAGCAAACGTGAAGAGGAATCTAACAAAGTTATTAGTGATCTAAATCTGCAAGTAGAAGATTCCAAAAGGACTAAAGAAACTCTCAGGTCACAGATCAATGAGAAAGAGATTGTTTGCTGCAAAAAAGAAGAGGAGATTGTTTCATTGAGAAAACAACTAGAAGAGGCCAATACATATCTCAAATTTGAGAAGAGCACAGAGTTGATAGATAAAATGATAAGGCAAAAAAGAAGCCCAATGGTTAAGCTTGGTCTTGGATGTGAAGCTGAACAACCTTCATCTTCTAAATCTGTAGAGAAGAAGAAGTCCACTCATCGAAGGATCAAAGCAAGAAAAGCTTGAAGCTGAATCTTCAAAAGGAATAAAATCTCAAAGGAGATCTATAGCAAAGCAACCACAACAAAAGAGATTCTATCACTCTCACTCTATTCATAATAATGCTTTTAATGGCTATTGTTTTAGATGCAACCATTATGGTCACAAGGCAATTTATTATGGATTGAATAATAGATCAAAGAGTTATGCTGGTAGAAATACATCTGTTATTCTTGTTGAACACCATGTGCAATGTTTTAAATGTAATGGTCATGGGCACATAGCAAGGTTTTGTCCAAGAAATTTTGTATCTAATCTAAGGCAAGACAGTATATTTCATCAGACACAAAGAATGCAACACAGACAGGGAAGAAATCATGTGCATCAAAGAAAGGAAAATAATCATCCATCAAGGATGCACAAGAGACAACCACCTAGAAGAAATGGTTTTTCACCTTTGATGGATTATGCAAAGAGAATGTTATAACTGTCATAATTTTGAGCACACTGTAAGAAATTGTCGAAGTACATTTGCATCAAATCAATTTCAGGGAAGAAAATTTCAACCAAATGGAATGAGACAAAATAGAAGATTTTTTGGAAAACATGCACAAGCTATTGAAAAAGAAAAGTCAAAACAAGATCCCAAAACTGTAATCAAACCAGAGTGGAGAAAGAAAGAAGAAATGAAATTGTGTCTCCTTGGACTGAAGGAGACTACTCCTCTATTGCACTAAGCAACTCCAGATAGCACATCCTTAGGGGGAGCAATCTTAAAGTTTTATTTTAATACTCCTATATTGTTTGGTTATCTGAGGATGAAAGGCAAGTAGTTAGGGGGAGTTGTCGTATAGTTGTCAAAGTGTGTTTTCAGTTCATGTAGCTATTTATGGAGATAATGTCAAACTGATGTGTTTTAGCAGAACAACATGGTGAACAGCTAGGTTTTCGATGCAACTACTGATAGGCATTATCTGAGATAGAACATGTAGTACAGGTCGACGTGTCATTGAAGCATAAGTTGGCAGGTGCTGATTTTGAAGCCTGTAACATTCCCAATCTGTAGATAAAATAGAATTCGTGTTGTGAGTGGGAAGGCATGCATTTCTTAACCAAAAATACAACACTTTGTTTGGTAGAAGAGAGCATTAATTTTCTCTAAAGAAGTAGTCATTATCAAAGAGATGCCAGAGTCAAAGCAAACAGTGGCACTAGCACCTAGTTCATCAAGAGTGCCAAGTGGCACATGCAAGGCAGAGACGTTGAGAGAATAGCATCCAGGTGGTGAAGCACCAAGGAGGACAAGATGCCCATACACCTAAGGAATTCTTGCATTATTTGAGAAATGCAAGATATTATCCAAGGAATCCCTTGATCGCAGAGAGGAGAAATGCTCCCTGGCATCACGTGAAGAACTTTTGCCTAAGACATTGAGTAGCCCTGACATATGCCCTAGCAAGAAGTAGAACACTGAGTGTTGATGACTATGTGCAGATTGAAGCTCCAATGCTAGATGTAACGGTCCACTGTCAATACCTGTGCAGGCGATGAAAACATTCATGGCAACTGTTAGAAACCAAATACATTAAGCTGCACAATGGATGCAAGGCAAAGTCGTCAATCACGAAGGAGGTGGCAGTCAAAAGGCTAAATAAATCACGCGTAGGATGCCTAGAGAGTCGATCATTTTTTATTTGGGAGTAACTTTTGTGCAGCTGAGAGTTGAGTGTTGATCAAACTATACTAAATAAGTAAAAGCAAGGTACAAAGGTAGAACAAGAATTATAATTTGATGAGTAGAGATTAGAGTGCTTATCCAAGAAGACTTTATGACAGAAAGAGTACCAGTGGAGGTGCATTCTATCTTGGAGACAGGTTGGTCACATGGAACAGTAAGAAACAAGAGTCGATCTCCTTATCCACAGTAGAGGTAGAATATATTATAGCGACAGCATGCTGTACACAGGGAAAAGTTGTGGAAGGTGAGGTTAAGTTGGATTTTGTTCCAACAACAGAGCAAGTAGCAGATATCTTCACAAAACCGTTGCCCAAGGAAGTCTCTGAATACCTTTGCAATAAATAGGGAGTGGTCACGTTTCCCAAGAATTGACTAGCTATCGGGACCACATTCTCAAGGGGAGCATTTGTGTATTTGTTTATCTTTTTGCTCATGTTTGTGATTTTTTCTAAGTGTAATAATTTTTGTTTGAGAATGTTGTGCATGGACTTAGGGGGAGTTTACAGCAGCACTTTTGGTATTGTTGTCAAAGGGGGAGAAGAGTTACAAGAAATTTATCAAGAGTTACAGGAAATTGCACGTGTGTTGTCAACAATTCCAAAGGGGGAGATTGTTGAGCAAGGTGCAACGACAATATTGTCATTGTTGTCAACATAGTCAGATAGATCGGTTGATGCAGTGGATAGGAGTTCAAAGGTTACTCAGAGTGTGTGCAGTGTTGTTAAATGCTTATGAGGATGTTTCTGATGTATGGGTGAAGTTGTTACAGGTTGTCCAAGAAGATCGAAGTTGCCCATATGCAAAAGAGAAGCAAAAAAGCAAAAGAAAAAAAGTGTCATGATATCGCGACATGTTGCATTTTCATAGCCAAAAGATAAGCAAAAAAGCAAAGGGAAAATAGTGTCACAATATCGCGACATGTTGCATTTTCGCGGCCAAAAGAGAAGCGAAAAAGTGTCGCGATATCGGGACATGTTGCATTTTTGCGGCCAAAGCAAAGAGAAAATGCAAGGAGGAAAAAGTGTCGCGATATCGCGACATGTTGCATTTTCATGTCCCGAAGCAAGGAGAAAGCGCAAGGAGAAAAAGTGTCGCGATATCATGACATGTTGTATTTTCGTGGGTCAAAGCTAAGAGAAAGAGCAAGGAGAAAAAGTGTCATGATATCGTGACATGTTGTATTTTTGCGGGCCGAAGCAAAGAGAAAAAGCAAGGAGAAAAAGTGTCGCGATATCGCGACATGTATTTTCACGGGCCGAAGCAAAGAGAAAAAGCAAGGACAAAAAGTGTCGCGATATCGCGACATGTATTTTTGGGGCCAAAGCAAAGAGAAAGAGAGAAAGAAAAAGTGTCGTGATATCGCGACATGTCGCATTATCGTGACTCAAAAAGGGCAGCCAGGCAGAGAAAGAAAAAGTGTCACAATATTGCGACATGTCGCATTATCGTGACTCAAAAAGGACAGCCAGGCAGAAAAAGAAAAAGTGTCGAGATATCACGACATGTCGCATTATCGCGACTCAAAAAGGGCAGCCAGGCAGAAAAATAAAAAGTGTCGCGATATTGTGACATGTCACATTTTCGTGACTTGAAAAGGCCAGGCAGGCAGTGAAACAAAAGTGTCGCGATATCAAGACATGTCACATTTTTGTGACTCGAAAAGTCTAGGCAGGAAGAGAAACAAAAGTGTCGCGATATCGTGACATGTCACATTTTTGCGACTCGAAAAGGCTAGGTAGGAAGAGAAACAAAAGTGTCGCGATATCGCGACATGTCACATTTTCGTGACTCAAGAAGGGCAGGCAGGCAGAGTAACAAAAGTGTCGCGATATCGCGACATGTCGCATTTTTGCAACTCAAGAAATGTAGGCAGGCAGAGTAACAAAAGTGTCACGATATCGTGACATGAACACCAGGATGGTGAAACTGAAGACTGCATAGTGACGTGGACCCATAAGGAATATTTAATGTTTTGAAATCATTTAAGATGGTTGGTACACATGGAAAGAAGCGGACGCATGCCCATGTGAAGAAGACGAACAGTCATGGAAAGAAATGGATGCATGCCCATGTGGAGAAAATGAATAGTCGAAGAAGGAGAAAATGAATAGTTGTCAAAATAGAAACGAAAAGATTTTTCAAAAACCAAAACGCATGCATGCACAAAGGAGAAAATGAACAGTCATGATCGAGAAGACGAATAGTCATGGTAGGAGAATATGGTGTCAATACTTTGCATGTAATCTTTTTGACGAAATGCCTACTCTATATATACAAAAGGAGTTACTTAAAGAAGGCGTTACAATTGACAAGTGGCGTATGAGAAATGAAAGGAGTTACGACTGGAGTTACAAAGAGAAAGGAATGTTATAAAAGGAGTGCTACTTGGAGAATTAAAGTGTGGATTATTTTGTGAATAGCACCGAAAGAGAGTGAGGATTTTAATCTTGCGAAGTGTGCGAGAGGAGCGCGAGAGGAGCACGAGAGGCGAGTGAGAGGCAAGCCGTGGTTGCGTGAGCAATGTTGAGTAAGCAATAGACCAGTCAAGGTCTTGTAAAAGTGAAGGAATTTTTATGTCAATCTTCTAGTTCAAAATCAAAGTCCAAGTTGGTTCTTGGCATTAGGGGTTGGTGCTCCTTCCAGTTGGTGCTGGTAAATCAGGGGTTGGTGCTCCTTCCAATTGGTGCTGGTAAATCAGGGGTTGGTGCTCCTTCCAGTGTGTGTTGGTAAATTGATTGTAAAGTTGTTGCTTTGCAAAGGCTAGATTTGGATGGGAGTCCAAACAGTCAATTTTTGAGAAGTAGCCAAAATTGGTGAACCTCGGTACATCTTGTGTTGTGTGATGCTCTCTTGTTATACTTGCTTTATTTGGTTTTAAGTTTTCATTTTTTTGGCTTTAAGAGTTGAAGATTTAAGTTTTAAAGAGCCACACTGATTCACCCCCCCTCTCAGTGTCATTGTGAGACTAACATGTGTTAAATCTGACTAATTAGATTTGAAATAGTAGGTCAAATTAGATAAGTCTCCATATTTCACACCTTTGTTGGCTATTGACTAGCTTGAAATAGGTCTAAGACAAATTTGGGTTGAATCTAAAGCTTCTAGCACACCTTTTTTTACTCCAATTTTCTTGCAATTTTGTTATGTTTTGGCATGGGTTGACTATAGGTGTTCTATATCATATGACAGGTTAATCCACTTTATGCATAATTTTTACCCAATTGTTGATTAGCTGATTTTATAGTCAAATATATGACTCTCCTTTTAGACCAAATGTTAAAAAAGCATGTTGACCACTAAATTTATCGCATCCCTTCTTTTTACCACCATCCTGCACTTTTTATTCCTAACTATTTTGGCGCTTTCTTGCAATTTTTGTTATTCAAGCCTATGCTGATCTAGCACCTAAGCTATGCTAGTACCCAACTATTACACATACTATACAACTGGTGCCAAATCACTACAACAACATAGAATCATTGAAGAAAAGTAGTCTAAAACAATGGTCCATTAGATTTTTATATTTATAGACTTATCCATAAATTTTAATAAAATTATTCCTAACTTTATTCTACCTTTCAATAAGCATAAATCATGCAATTAATCCTAAAACACATAAAAATTAGTCCAAAATAGCAATTAAAACATCTTCTTCAATCTACTATATTAACACTTAATATTAACATAAATAATGATCAAGTACTTGGCAAATATTATAACATTTTAATCAAAAAATAGACAAAAAAATTAAAATATTTTTGAAAAATAAGACATATTATAGTCTCATCACTTCTCCCCACGTATCCTAATGCATGTCCTCATGTATTCTATCTAGCCAATATTGCATGTGTATCCAGATATTTGTACAAACTACCCTAGAAATTATTTGTTGGTGAATGATATCATTTATTTATCTATATTTATTCTAACCAACCTTTGAACTTTTTCTCTAGTTGTGGATCAGTATTAAAATAATAGGAAATATGGGTAGTTATAGGAGGTGGAAAAAATCATAGGCCTATCCAGTCATGTTGTAGTGCTCTGATTATCTCAATGATTGTTGTTGCTCTCCTATGGGACCACATAAAATTAGTAGATGAGATAGGCTTCCTTTTTTCCAAGGTGATGTAAGTTCATCCTACCTTTGCCTACATGTCATTCTTGCCTTGTTAAAGTCTTCCTTATAAAAAATTTTGGAATCAATTATGCTTTTATGAATATTCTTAAGGTATGCTTACCTAGTTTTTGCACTTCCCATCAAAGATAAATGTGCACTGATGAGGGCTCTTAGATTTGGTTGATCATTTCATAGTAAGATCCCAAGTCCTATTTGCTTAGATTTATATTACCACACCCCTTATTGCCATAACAATTTATTATTCATGATGGAGGTGAAAGTTCTCAGATAGACATCACCATTGTAAACATGGGGTAAACATTACACATCATCAGGAAGTGTGAATTTGTGCACTTAGAATTCACACAATAATTCTTCTTATTTTTTTGGATTATGCAAAAGTGCTTCAATAACAACCTTTATAGTAGACAAAATATAGGGAAGCTCAGAGTAGATTCTCATTACCTTCCATCTATAATATTACTCTCTCGAAAATTGGTTGTAAATACGAGTAGGTGATCTACACTCCACTACTTGCTCTACAATATGGTACATGTTTAATTTTTATCTTCAAAGCTTCCAATTCTTCATTTTGTTTCCTGTTCTATTCCTTCAAGATACATGGTGTTGTAAGGAACCCCTCCAATTAATGGCATCACCTCATGCATCTTGAAATTATTACATTATGGTTCACTTTGAACTACGTTAAGCTTGAAAGTATTTCCTTTCATCTTTTATTTTCTATCATGCTTCCTCTTATTTCTTCTTCTTCTTCATTTCTGCATTTTTCCTAGTGATATGAGTTTTATATCATCATAATAGTATTGGTAGGATTACTATTTTACTTCATATTTTGAAAGAATTAAAAAACAATGAATGACAGATATATCATCAAACATTCTTCTAATGTAAATATAACCATATTTTGAGTATTCCACCAAGCTCTAAAAAGTACTTCATGTAGATAACCAATTAGTATCATAAAATTTCCTTCCTTTGCTTCCTTGAGGAACAACGAGAATATTTCCTTTTTACTAGTGGAAAAATATTTGTATCCATCAAAGGTATCTATTAAGTTTTGAGAATAAAATTTCAACTCATGGAATAGTTCCTCATTATTGAATGCATTTATCACTATTTCATCCATGCTTCTTCTACTTTGATCTTTAAGGTGTATAGCTCCCTAGTATTATATATTGAGAGTATCTTTCAAAACATTTGAAGTTGTCTACCTTATGACTCTTTAGTTTTGTATATGATCAAATACCACCTTTCAATTCTTCAATATTTTGAGGTATTTTTTGTAATTGATTATTTGTAATATTTCAAATCTCTAGATGGTATTCCTTTTGGCTCGCTAGTATTTGATAATATCCTTTCAATTCTTGAATTTTGTGATTAAACTTGATAAAATATTCTCTAATATCAAGTTTTGTAGAACCCCTTATATCTCCCTAGTGTTTTGAGTGTACTATAGTTTTGATAAAGTGCTTAGCTTTCTTTAGATTTCTTTTGAGTTGAATCCCTATTATCTCCCTAATGTTCAACTACTATTTTTCACCTTATTTCTCCCCATTTGTTAAAAGCTAGAAATAATTTTAGTGCACTTTCAATTTGATAATATTCTCTATTTTCCAAGATTCCTTTTGTCCCTTCAATTTGTATAAGAGACTAGTATAAACAATAGTTTCCAACTTTCAAGCAATTCTAGTTTTTGCTTCCTTTACCCTTTAATTCTCAATGGTTTAGTTTTCTAAATTTCAATGATCTAAATTTTGATGTAGTACTCCTTATATCTCCCTATTTGGAAATTTAGAAAATGATAATATTTTTAAAATAATGCTTCAATTTCAAGGTAGAAAACCTTATATCTCCTATATTAATTATTTGTAAATATGTTGATAATTGAATCTCAAATAATGCAATTTGAATTAGATCTTACAGATAGAATCCCCTTGCTTTAATTGCTTTCTAAACCATCAATGATTAATCTAAGGTTGTAATTTCCTTATATCTCCACGTAATAATTAGCTAAACTTAACTTTAGAAATAATGTACCTTATATCTCCTTGCAGTTGATGGAAATAAAATATTAATTCAATGTAAATATACCTTTCTTTGATGTGATGAACTACGTGTTGATTAGTTTCTTCTTTTATTGTACTTTCAAATATTTTAAATGTTTTATTCTCCTTAGTCTTCAAGGTATGACACTATGCATTAATTGCAATATGTTCTATAGGGCACTCTAGACTATCCTCTTCTCCCTTAAATGCTCTTTAGCCTATGGAAGTTTGATTTGTGCTCTCTTCTCAAGAAATGCTATTAATAATTCTCTATCTTCCTTTGGAAAGCATGTCACATGGCATTTGTGTTGCTCTTGAATGTAGATCTCCTTGTTAGGTGGCATAGGGATGTTATAGTCTTTAGAATATGTTGATTTAGGTGGCGTAGGTGTTATATCTCCTTATGGATGTTGAAGTAATGATGTTTTATTCTTTTCTTGCTTGAATGGAGCATTACTTTAGACTTGGATGCTCTTCTCCTTGTGTAGGCATTATTTTTTTGAGGTATTACTAAGAATTTTTAGGTACTCTTCTCCTTTGTGCCAAATGGCACAAGATTCCTTTTTTCGGTGTGGCAAGTGGAGACTTATTCCCTTGCATGTAACCAAGCACTCAACGTCCCTTATCTCCTTAATGCTCTTGCAAACTCCTTGAAAGTTGTTTGGATTCTCTTGCAATAGTAGCATACTTTCTCCAATGTATGGTGACTCCTCCTATGGTGTTTCAATGTTCTCTTCCAAATGGATATTCATCCAAGCTTCTCTCCTCTTCTAATTGGATAACACTCCTTGCTACTTTTATCTTTGCATTATTATCCTTGTATTATTCTCCTTGCAACTTGCATCTTAGTTGCATTATGTTATCCTTACTATTGGTGCTATGATATCCTTACTTATTCTTTCTTGTTGCAGGTTCCTTTTGTACTATGAGTGCTACCTTCATGGGACTATGGTGCTATGTTTGGTGTCTTTAGACACCTTCAATAAGATTATTTTGATCCCTTAGTTGGATCTTTTCCCTTTACTTTGTAGATTATTCCTTAGATTGGATAATACTACCACTTGATGACTGCAACTTTATGCTACTTTGGTGTCTTAAGACACTTCAACTTTTGTCTTCCTTTTGTTGCTTTGGAAAAGACAAATATGGTGCTATTATGGACTGCAAATAAATCTACTATAAAATAAGATAGAATACCTTAGTTGCACCTAGATTTCAAGATTTTCTTAGTCTCTTTATGTAGCTTTCTTCCTTATATTTAGTAAGGTGGCACCTTCTCTATTCCTTGGTGGTTGTAGTGCTCCTTTGGTAGCTTCTCTTCACCAAGACTTGCTGTAGTTTTACCTGTGCTCAATGGTGGATTGAATGTTTCCTTCTCTTCCTTGGCAACTCTATCCTAAGTGTAGACACCTAAATCTAGCATAATAAAACATTAATTAATAAATAATAATTAATTAGTACATTTAATATTAATTAAAGCTAATTAATATTAAATAAATATTTAATTACCTAAGTATTGATTAATTAATTAATTAATTACTTAAATAATTAATTAATTAATGCTTCGGTTGCACAATCATTCACCCCTCCCCATGGATGCATTGACCCTTACATTTACCCCTTCACATCACCCATGTCATTGGCAGTTCCACCATTCACCGTCCAAACTAGTCACATGCATGAAAGAAAGCCTTCTACAAGTGAACTCAGAGTTATAGGCAGTTCCACCTCTAAGCCACAAGAGGAAATAAAATCATGCACCTAGTTAATTGAATTAGTTAACTCATATATGCATACTCAATCACATCATGCACTTAGTTAACTGAGTCAATTAACTAAACATGCACACAATCAATATGACCAATTAAAAGGATAAACATACAAATATATCCATGCATATTTAGTTAACCGTTTATGCACACTTAATAAAAAATAAAAATAAATAAATATCACAAAATTGCATGCATCAAATCAATTGGTGATAATTCCAAGGTAAATTTATCTTGCATACACTCTCAATGACAAATCCAATGTAAGGAGATAGCTTCCAATTACAATCATTAATTGGTTGAACCACCTCCTTATCCTTTCCCACCAAGAAAATTATAAATTGAGCCTCACCCTCCCTTTGGAGCATGAGTATGGATATTCTAGTGAAGCCTTGATGAATTCTTGAGCAACCATAAGCAATCACACTCTCGAGATCTTAGTATTCGACCATCCCCATCCCATTTAGAACCTGTTAGTATCCTTCTACATGCCTAGATCCATTTCCAAATACCCTTTATATGCTACAGGTCATGACCGTCCCACCCCAAATGGTCTCAACCCATGGTCATTTGATCCTGGATGGTCAACTTCCAACCCATGCAAGAAACCTCTCGATATAAAATGATTCAAGTTACAAAGTAGCAACATCCCATGTGTAACGTAATAACACAAACAATGACAACATTGGTTCATAGAAGGTAAAAATCAATCTTATCCCTTTTTACTTTTGCATAGTTATTACTTTTGTTAATACTTGCATTGGTTTTATCTCATTTGTAGTCAGGCCTCACTTAGGGAGGCTCGATAGATATTATTGACTCTTTGCAGGTTTGCATATTTGTAGGTCCCATAGGTACAAATTAGGTTAGAACAGAACCAGATAGCAGTCAAAATTCACCCAAGCTCGAGTATCTTCCATTACTCGATCGTAGCAATACACAAAGTGTGATCGTCCTCCCATAGATAATTACCAACTACGATCGTCTGTTAATATATGGTCATCAACCATGGCCATATACCTACAGATGATCACCATCTAAAGAGTTGCCTGCTCTATATCCAACATCCACAAGCTCACACATTGATCCAAAGGCACCATACATGATCCCAATAAGTATTTAATGTAGCTTTGGTCACCAAAAACCCACCTTATCAGTGTTGTAGCATCAGGAGTACCAAAGCACCATTACTATTTTTCATACGAGAAAATGATCCCTATTTTCATTGTAAAACCCCTACACAGATAGAATATTGTATTAGAACAGATAAAGCACATTTTAAATTTTCAATATCAATTTATTAGCTCTTCATTTATTATATTGTATGGTGTGTACTTTTGCTATCTACAATATGGCGATCACGGTGGGATCAACTCGTACCTTGAAATTTTGATTTATGCAATTTTTGCATTGCTATCATTTTATGCGTAATTTTAATATTTTGTTTTTTTCTGACTGTTGTTGCATTTGGAAAATATAACAAGTTTTTGTTTTCTATTCTTACGTAGGTTGTAGAATATACAGGAGTAGGACCATCTAGCCTCAAATGACTGTAAAGTTCAACCATATGCACACAGATGGTCTTAGACAAAAATCATCCCACCTTGGTTGGTCATAGTGCATAGTCACCTCTACCTCTGGTATTTAATACAACACAAGACTACAAGTAGGGAACTATCATTCTTTCTATTATGAGTGCATTTTCATAGGTAGATTGCTCTAAATAGTTTTATTTTTAGATAGCAATTACTTCCATTAAGTAAGCATTGCATAGCATGTTAGATTATTTTTGGTTTGAAATAATGTATGTTGCATGTGTGTGAAGAAAGATAAAAGAGCATAATAAATTTATTTTTTTGCATTAAAAGGAGATTGCATTAGGCATCATAGCTAGGAATAAAAATAATAAAATGAACCTAAGCAAGATAAAAATGTACATCACACACTACACGGTTCACTAAAAATATTAATGAGTTGGATTTCATCACCAACCGTTGATCGATATTAGCGATGGTGGGCTTCATCTCCTTCTGTTGGATTGCACCCTAAAAAACATAGAAGGCCTTCATGAGCAGTTTCCTAGCCTTCATCACCAATAAATCTCCCATTATTGAGAACATCTCAGGTGGGTTATGTTAGACACCCTTCTCCATGGGGTTTAATAATGTGTGGTTTTGTAGCTATCGTTCTTGTCCAAGCATGCTTGAGTTTGAAATGAAAGCTCGACTGGGTAAGTAGAAGGACTTAGGCAAAATGATCTCATTGAGGTTATTTTTTGTATTTAGGATACCGTCAACCAAATCATACTAGGTAGCTACATTCAATTGTTGTTGCATCACTTTTCATCAGAGAAGTGAGCTTTAACACTCCCATTTTAGTTTGTATTTCGTTATTGCACCTGTAGTTCTAGGATTAGGCTAGATAAAACTCACAAACCCCCCCCAAAAAAAAATCTAAAATAATAAAAAAAATTAAAAATATATCAAAATCAAAAATAGCTTCAACGATCTCACAAGCACATCAAATTAAACATTAACACTTTAAAATGAGTAAAGTCAAAAATGATTGTTTTCTTTGCTTGTTTGTGTGAATAGATTAAAAAAAGGAAAAATACAAAAAATATTCATTATGATCCACCATACCATCACACATTCACATCCACATCCCATCCACTTCATAGCTTATGGCCTTGAATTGAAGTCAAGCCCAAGCTCAAACCATAGCCCAAGCCTCTATGGACCAATTTGGTCAAACCTCCCATCTAGCCACTACTCTTTTGACTCAACAAGAGGCAGCTTCCCAACCACCCCTGGGTAGTTTGTCTAGCTATATGTAGCATCTTACTTTCTCCCCACTTGAGTTGCAAAACTTAGGCACCACATACCATCATGTACCTACCATGAAACCTAACTCCACCAGTCTAGGGCCCCCCATGTCCTATTAGAAATAGTTTATATTCCATCATTTGCGTTATGTAAATGTATCTTCAAAGGTACATACTTAGGACATTAGATTACTTTAGGCAGAAGTTATCTAGTTACTTCATGCAATGTAATAAATGGACAAGTATTAATGTGCAAGGTGTCACTTGTACATCTAGATAGAGTGTTGGAAAAGTATCCTATTTTGCCTATATAAGGATCGCCTCATTGTTAGAATAAATAAGAGAGATGAGTGTCGATGACACATTAGCTTAGGATTCTTAGTAGTTAATTTAGTTTTGTGTGGATCACCATCCATTGGTGATGGATGCAATTTGGTCCATTAGCTATATTTATGGAGTGCTTATTTCCTCCATGGCTATATTGTATTCATTTATATATCAATTATATTTATTGCATATCTTATTCTTCTTCCAGATCTAATATCATTAATATTATTCTACATATTGTGATTATAATATTCTTGGAATATTGTATCAAAATCTAACAGTGGTATCAAAGCTATGGTAGATAGAGTCTGTGCAGGTCTACAATAAAATCATCATCATTATTGAGCCTAAGTATTTTATCAACCTGACACACCATTGGACCATTCATTGTCAAAAGTTCTTAGAAGGATATAGGTGATAGAATTAGGGAGAACCACAAGTGAGGACTAAAGGATATCTCAATCCTAGAAAATACTGAGATTGTATTTGACTTGAGTCTTTCCACAGAGTTACAAGAAAACTCGTGAAGACCAGGACTCATCATTCAATCCACTAGATTGATAGAGCATCTAGTGAAAATCAAGGATATTTATAATTTGTTGACTATTTCCTAAAGTTTCTTTTGTTTTAGATAACTAATTCTTAGAGGATTGGTACTCCTCCTATGATAGAAAGCTAGGAGACTCCAACTTCATTTCCCAAAGGTTGGCATGCCCTCATAGTGTAGATATTGGTTTCTTGTGCAGGAGAAGAACACTGTAGAAGAAGACTTTTGAAGAAAAAGGTGTGGTGAAGCTAGGAGACTTAATATCTCCATTGCAGATTGAAAAGGCCATAGTAGCCTTGAAGAAAAGGCCATAGAATCCTGATATAAAAAGTCCATATAAGCCTTGGATAACATGCCATAGAAGTATGATACAAAAAGGCCATAGAAGCCTTGAAGCATAATACATAGAAGTCTTGATATTCAAAATGCCATAGAAGCCTTTATATTGAAAAAGGCCACAGGATCCTTAATAATGAAAAAGACCACAAGAGCCTTAATACTGAAAAAAACTACAAAAGCCTTGATATTTAAAAGGCTACAGAAGCCTTGATCTTGAAAAGGATTTTGAAAGGAACATCTGATTTAGAAGCAGATTAAAATTTTAGTATTAACATATTTGATGTAGGTAAAGAAGATTCAGTGATGTGGGAAACTTCCTACAAAATAGTTAGGAATGGTATCTTCTTTATAATCAATTCAACACCTAAGGAGATAAGGATAATATCTCATTGAAGGACTTATAAACTTGGAAGGACTAGGAGAGTCTTGCTCAAATTCAGTAGAAGAATCAAAGATCCAAGAGCATATTACATCGCCAAAACTTCTAAGAGCAGAAGTTTTAAGAGGTATCACATAAAGACCATCATAAGCTACAAGATCAAAAACCCTAAAAAGGTCTTATTGAGCATCTAGAAGAAGGCTAGGAAAGCCTTACTGAAGAAATCATCAAAGAAGATCTTACTGGAGAAATCCACTACCAAGGAGAAGCCCTGATAGTGAAAAACTTGGGATAATTGTTGCCATCCTAAAACAATCCCAAGAGAAGGAGAATTTGGTAAGGAGTGCCAAATTGCAGAAGAAGAATCCAGTGAAAGACCTCAATATATTCAAAATATTTAGAGGAATATCCTACTTGAAGTCAGAATTCAACAAGAAGACTTGAAGATAAAATAAGCTCATCAAATCTAGGATATTTGAAGATTACCTCTCACAGTAATAAGGCACTGCTTCAGAGATAGATACTTCTCCATATCTATAGTAGAAGAATATAACAAGAGGAGAACAATCCACCAAATCCTAGGCTCATAAAATAAAGTTTGATACCATCATTTGGTGAAGAATAGATTGTTCAAGAATAGTCTACAGAGAGTTGCAAAACCCTACTCGAAGTAGCAACTTCATGATATTAGGCACCAAGATATACATCCTCTACAAAATCGAAAGAAGGAGCTACAAAATATTAAAAAAGATATGCAACTATTGGTGCTAACTAAGTCATTAATTAAGATTCACTTGAGCACCTTATTTGGATTAAAAGTTGCATAAAGAAAAGTAGATTACAATCTTCAAAAGTACAAATAGAAAGAGGTTTTGTTGGCATTTTTGCCACATTATTTTGATTACTGATTATTCATGCATAAGCTATTGCAATTCTAACTTCTCTACAGGTTTTGATGCAAAAAATCCTAAGTCCAAAAGTTGTCGCGAAATCGTGACAAAAAAAATAGCATGGAGGGCCAAGTCAGAAAATCATCGCGATATCGCGACATATCGCAAAATCGCGGGTCGAATGAGGAGAGAGAAAACAAACGCAAAATTGTCACGATTTTGCGACGTGTCAAAAAATCACGGTCAATGCAATCAATGGCAGTAGGGGGAAAAACCGTCGTGATATCACGACGTGTTTGATTTTTGCGGTCAAAATGGTCAATGGAGGGCAGAGCGACAAAGTTGTCACGAAATCGCGCAGCGTCTCATTTTCGTGACTTGCGATGGCCAGGAAGCATAAGGTTTGAAACCGTAGCAAAATCGCGACAAAACCAAGCCAAGGGCGATGAGACTCAAAGTTGTCACGAAATCGCAACGAAATATGGCACACGACACACAAAGCAAAAGACGTCGCGAAATCGTGACGCGTCGCATTTTCACGGCATAGGAAGGCAGAAAGACTCAAGTTGTAAAATGGTCACGATTTCATGCCAGTAGAACGATGCAGCCAAGATAAGCAAAGAGATTGTAGTGAAATCGCTACATGTTCCATGGTCGCGGTCCAAGTGAAGAAAAAGAGTCTAAGGCATGACTGGCGTAGCGATATCACGACACTTTTGATAAAACGTTCAAGCAGGGCAGAGACGTCGCGAAATCATGACAGAAGGTGAGAACAGTGAAGAATGCAATAAATGGTAGCGATTTTGCGACACATTGTTGAAGAAAGACTAAGTTCGAAGACTGGTAGCGAAATCGCATAGTGTTCCATTTTCACGGTTGGCGAACAACAAAGTCCAAGGAGGTAGAACTTGTAGCGAAATCGTGACATGGTGGAAGTTGAAGAAACACTAAGGCAAAAGTGTCACGTTTTCGTGGCTTAGAAGCAGGGTCGTACAACATGCGAGAAGATAGTGTAGCGAAATCACGACATGTCGAATTTTTGCGATGCAGAAGGAAAGATGAAGCCAGAAGACAGAATATGTAGCAAAAAAGCGCATTGTCGCATTTTTGCAAAAACAAAGTAGAGAAGGAGCATAATTGTACGGACGTCGCGAAATCACGCAGCATCGCATTTTCACGGTTCAAGGTAGCAAAGGAGATAAAGAAGCCGAATGTGTAGCGATTTCGCGACATGGTTGGTTTTCGCGGTTTGAAAGCGATAGAAGCATACGAAATAGAAAGATGTCACGATTTCGCAATCTGTCACGTTTTCGCGACCTGTTGTAGTTTCACGCCAGAAAGCGGTTCAAACAGCCCGATGCAGTTTTTTGAGTTTCGATGATTTAAAGCAGTCCAGAATTAAAAGTGTTGCTATTTTTCGATGCGATCAAGGTAGAAGAACGTGCCCAAGCTACCAGAATTGAAGATTTCCAGTATTCGAAGCTGTTGTTCATGATTTTTCTAACGGTTTCATGCACATTTCCAAGAACATCATTTAATGAAAATGGTCGACTCTTTCATATGGCATTTAATTTTTTATTGTTTCGAGGTTGTTTAAGGATATCATCTCCTTGTTTTTGTTGCATAATTTGTAGATCTCGAGGAGGTCCGTTGTAAATTTTTAATGCTGCAAAGAGGCAAGACCTCTATATAAATCAATGTAAATCTCATTTGAAGTATCGGGAGTGAGAGATACTTTTGCTGAAAGCTTTTCAATTACTTTGCATGAATATAAGACATTCGGCTCTCTGATTTTGCAAGCAATTTTCTATGTATTTCCCTTCTGTATTCTACATTCCTAATTTGTGCTTGCATTTCTTATTTGCTGCTAGTTTTAATTTTGTATTGAGTTTTAACATTTGCTAGTAAGGGAGTGAGTTCTGGAATGTTAGCTTGGAGGTCATCTATGCAAGGTTGTGAGTGGATCACGTCATTGTCTTCTATTATTTGTTGTTGCTATACTTAGAGTTATCTGCTATTGTTCTTTTTTGATCAGATAAATTCGGCCTACGGCCATAGTTCCCATTTCTTTCTACATCTTTACAATTTCTTTCCTGTAACTTTGATCTAAAACAAGATTAGAATAGTTGGGAACCAGCCCACTCTGGAGATTGGCCTGGGAGACATTTCTTTCTCCCAGCCTTTCAATGTTGGTCGGGTCTAGGGTGCATTTTCTATAAAAATCCTTTCCTGTGGCAGATTCGTGACCAACAGTTTTTGGCACGCCCGGTGGGACAGACTTCTTCTGTCTCAAAAGATCCATAATCGGTGAAATTGATTGTTTTATTGTTTCATACCCGGAGGTCTCAAGATTTTGATGAGCTATCTTGACCTCATAGCGAAGATTTGTAAGTTCATCTGGCGACTTTGCTGAGTTGAAGATCCAAATTTCTTGATCGTGGATGCCTGCCTTTTTCAAGCTAAAAGAAGATACCTTGGAGGAATCAAGGTTTGGTGAGCAGCCTTGACCTCAAAGCAGAGAAAATAATGTTTACTTGGCGACTCTAACTTAATGGCGATAGCCATGATCTCGCAGACCATTGCTATAATGGTGAGGGTTTGTCCTATATGGGATGATCCTGGCCCTCTAAATCTCCAAATTCGGCATGAGATTCCCAAAGGTGCCCTAAAGGCCCTAGCAAAATATGATGGCACCGAGGGCATGGCTCTAGAGCATGTTGAAGATGTTGTTGCTTTGTCAACCATACATGATATAGTTCATGAAGATGTCATGATCAGACTTTTGGTTCTGTCTTTGGAAGGAAGGGCATTGCAGTGGTACAGACTGCTCGGATGTCAAAGCATCAGTTCATGGGATGACCTAGCAGGAGCACTAATCAGAAGATTTGATGAAGATCCCTTTAACGGCTCTCAGGATCCCTTTCAATTTTTAATGTACATCACAAGAGCACCTCTAGAGAGCATCACGGACTTCAATGTCCGATTCTTGAGAAGCTGGAAGAGAATTCCAGAGAAGATCCGATCGACACCCACCCAAGCCCACCTCTTCTATGTTTGAGCTTTCCATTCTGACATAGGCCTCCTCTTGCTACAATCAGGTGAATGAAGGTTCCCTCAAATCTTTGAGGAAGTAGTGCGAGCGAAACAACTTCTGCTCCTATCAGGAAAATTACCATGGGAAGAAACTCTATCACCTTATCCAGTAGTTGTTGTTCCTGTTTATCCCACATAGTATTCATCATGGCAAATTCCTTATACTGTGCAACCTGAGATGCAGCTGTGTGGAGCTCAACAATGGGAATATGCAAGCATTTTCCCAGCAATGAACCATATGTTTGCTTGTAGTTTTCATAAAGATATGGATCAAGAGGATATAAGCGAAGAAGAAGAACAGAGTCAAGTCCCAAAACCGAAGCATAAGGAGGGCACATCTTTGCACCCTTTGCAAGTGTTTAACTAGAGCCATTCAATAGACATGCCGAATCAAGAGGAAGAGTCTAAAGAGATCCTGGAGAAAGTACTGTTGCTGGACAATTTTTGTGATCGGATCCAGGAGTTGGAAGAACCTGTTCTCAGTCCACAATCAGGGACCCCTTCAATATGGTGGCATTGGCTTTAGTCATTGCTACAATGGGTACCTACAGGAGCCTGTCATGTGGTAAATTTCTTTGCTCCATTATTTGTCAACTGTGTGGGTACTGGCATGCAGGATAACTTGCCCGTGTCTGAAACATGGAGAACTGTAAGGGGAGGGCAGCCTAACTTCAAAGCCTATCTCAAGTATGACCAGATCTGGTCAGGACACTGAAGATTTACTGGATAACCCTCTGAAACTGGGTTTCTGGTGACGACATGCCAATCATGTCGTAAACTGTTGTATATAGCAAAAAAAAAAAAAAAGAGAAGTATTGTTTTTATTTGTCCACCTCGACTCTTTTTTCATGCGAGCCGTAGGTGCCTATTTTTTGTTTTTCTTTTTCTTCTCCCTCCCCAGCAGTTAGTGGCTTGCTAGCAATTTCTTCCTTCTCCTTCCCTTTTTCTTCCCTTCCCTTCTTCATTTTCTTTCTTCTTCCTTTTCTTCTGCAGTAAAAAAAAAAGCCACTACTGTTGTTTCTTTTCCCCTTTCTTGTTATTCCTGCTTCTTCTTATCCCCTTTCTTCTAAGTTCTCTATTTTTTTATGCATTTATTTATAGTTCAGTTCATTCTCATTCCACTTCCATTCCATGATTTCATTTACTTCCATTCCCTTTCCATCACAGCTGGTAGCACAGAAGCATTCTGTTACTGTCTACCACATCACTCTACCATTCCACCATATCATTATTCCATTTGTATTTCATTGCCTGTGCATCCACAGGATCTCATTCCATTCATTTCCATTCCATAATCAGTTGATCCAAATGCAGGTTCTTGAAGTTTCAGTTATTCAACAAAAGATGTTGCAGCAGTCCATTGAGATGAACTCCAGCAGCCACTTTCTGTTCTAAGTTTTCATGACTCTGTTGCCCAATGGATTTAGGCCTAGGATTCTTGCATACAACAGAACTGTATACCCCACGAGCTGCCAAGAATTTTGGCATTTTTGCCACATTATTTTGATTATTGATTATTCATGCATAAGCTGTTGCAATTCTAACTTCTCTACAGGTTTTGATGCAAAAAAGACTAAGTTTGAAAGTTGTCGCAAAATTACGATAAAAAAAATAGCATGGAGGGCCAAGTCGAAAAACTGTCACGATATCGCAACATGTCGTAAAATCACGGGTCGGATGAGGAGAGAGAAAAAAAACGCAGAATTGTCACAATTTTGTGATGTGTCAGAAAATCGTGGTCAACGCAATCAACTGTAGCAGGGGGCAAAACTGTCGTGATATCGCGACGTGTTTGATTTTTGGGGTCAAAATGGTCAACAGAGGGCAGAGCGACAAAGTTGTCACGAAATTGCGCAGCATATCATTTTTGCGACTTATGACGGCCAGGGGGCATAAGGTTTGAAACCGTAGCAAAATCACGACAAAACCAAGCCAAGGCCAATGAGACTCAAAGTTGTTGCGAAATCGCGACGAAAGATGGCACACGACACACAAAGCAAAAGACGTCACGAAATCGTGACGCGTCACGTTTTCACGGCGTAGGAAGGCATAAAGACTCAAGTTGTAAAATGGTCACAATTTTGTGCCAGTAGAACGATGCAGCCAAGCTAAGCAAAGAGATTGTAGTGAAATTGCTACATGTTCCATGGTCGCGGTCCAAGTGAAGAAAAAGAGTCTAAGGCACGACTGGCGTAGTGATATCGTGACACTTTTGAGAAAACATTCAAGCAGGGCAAAGACGTAACGAAATCATGACAGAAGGTGAGAATAGTGAAGAATGCAAGAAATGGTAGTGATTTCATGACACATTGTTGAAGAAAGACTAAGTTCAGATACTGGTAGTGAAATCGTGCAGTGTTCCATTTTCACGGTTAGCGAATAGCAAAGTCCAAAGAGGCAGAACTTGTAGCGAAATTGTGATATGGTGGAAGTTGAAGAAACACTAAGGCAAAATGTCGCATTTTAGCGACTTAGAAGCAGGGCCGTACAGCATGCAGAAGATAGTGTAGCGAAATTGTGACATGTCGGATTTTCACGATGCAGAAGGAAAGATGAAGCCAGAAGACAGAAGATGTAGCAAAATCACGCATTGTCACATTTTTGTAGAAACAAAGCAGAGAAGGAGCATAATTGTATGGATGTCATGAAATCGCGCAGCGTCGCATTTTCGCAGTTCAAGGTAGCAAAGGAGATAAAGAATCCGAATGTGTAGCGATTTTGCAACATGGTTGGTTTTCATGGTTCAAAAGCGACAGAAGCGTACGAAACAGAAAGACATCATGATTTCGTGACCTATCGTGTTTTTGCAACCTGTTGCAGTTTTGCGCCAGAAAGTGGTTCAAATGGCCTGATGCAGTTTTGTGAGTTTCGATGATTTAAAGTGGTCCAAAATTAAAAGTGTTGTTGTTTTTCGATGCGATCAAGGTAGAAGAACGTGCCCAAGCTACCAGAATTGAAGATTTCCAGTATTCGAAGCTGCTGTTCATAATTTTTCTAACGGTTTCATGCACATTTCCAAGAACATCATTTAATGAAAACGGTCGACTCTTTCATATGGCATTTAATTTTTTATTGTTCCAAGGTTTTTTAAGGATATCATCTTCTTTTTTCTGTTGCATAATTTGTAGATCTCGAGGAGGTCCGTCGTAAATTTTTAATGCTGCAAAGAGGCAAGACCTCTATATAAATCAATGTAAATCTCATTTGAAGTATCGGGAGTGAGAGATACTTTTGCTGAAATATTTTCAAGTACTTTGCATGAATATAAGACATTCGGCTCTCTGATTTTGCAAGCAATTTTTTGTGTATTTCCCTTCTGTATTCTGCATTCCTAATTTGTGCTTGCATTTCTTATTTGCTGCTAGTTTTAATTCTGTATTGAGTTTTAAAATTTGCTAGTAAGGGAGTGAGTTCTGGAATGTTAGCTTGGAGGTCATCTATGCAAGGTTGTGAGTGGATCACATCATTGTCTACTATTTTTTGTTGTTGCTATACTTAGAGTTATCTACTATTGTTCTTTTTTGATCAGATAAATTCAGCCTACGACCATATTTCCCATTTCTTTCTGCATCTTTACAATTTCTTTCCTGTAACTTTGATCTAAAACAAGCTTAGAATAGTAAGGGAACCATCCCACTCTGGAGATTGGCCTGGGAGACATTTCTTTCTCCCAGCCTTTCAATGTTGGTCGGGTCTAGGGTGTATTTTCTATAAAAATCCTTTCCTGTGGTAGATTCGTGACCAATAGGTTCATTTTAAGGTTCATTTGCATATTATTTAGGAGTTGATTAGATTTTAGAATTATATCTATCAACTACCTATAATCTACTTAGAAAATAGAAAAGAAGACTAAGTCATACAATATTAGTTGTAGTGAATTTGCAGAATAACTTATAAATATTCATTTTAGGTTATTCTTGAATAGTTACAGTAGATTAATTAAAGTGCATTATCTTGAGAGTTAAATTGGAGTGATAAGGTAAAATTATTAGTGCATTGAAAAAGGATATATTAAATTTATTATGCACTAGTACACTACTCTCAAAATAAAATTATATTTTGTGTTCTTGAAGGGCATAAAATTTAATGGTATCAAGTGTCTAAAGACACTATTGAAGCACTAAAATCTACAACTTGTGGTGGCCAAAATAAGCCAACCAAAAAAGGTTAGAGTCCTCCAAAACCTGGAGAAGAACCTAAAATAGAAATAGAATCTTCATTGAGACTTGGTGAGTCTCAGATCCAAAGCATTACAAGAGTGAATGCACGAAAAGAAAATGCAGAAAATTGCATAAATTAAAAGCTTCTATCTATTGTTATCTAAAGCTTGGATTTAATATAAAGTATCCAAGAAAAAAGGAAAGGTGTCTACTCATAAAAGACAACCTTAAAACCCTTGCATTGCAAGAAGAGAAATCTGCCATGAAACCAAAAATATATATCTAAAATATGAGTGCAAAATAAGGAGGCTAATGTACAATATATAGTACATTATATTGCACCATTTAAATCTGGTTTTTTACAGTCCAAGAAGAAAATTTGGACGTGTCTCAATAGGAAAGGTAGCCAATGTAAGCACTTATTTTTTCCCAAGCAATAGCAACCACTCATAAAGTGCACCTTGGATAGATGAACCTAAGAAACAAAGCCCAAAAGTTGCCATCATCAAAGCTATGTAAAGGAGTGCACATTCATTTATGAACAACAATGTGATGCAGACAATCAGACAACCACATGAGACTAATAGTAAAATAGAACAAATAGCATATACACCACTGAGAAAAAAAGGGTGTCTACTCCTACCAACGTAAGTCGAACAACAACATGGATAGCATCTAAAAGGTGTCTATCTCTACCAAGGAGAAACAAACAACATCTACTCTACAAGGACGTACAAGTTTCAAACGTTGGAAGCATTAAAGGAAAAGGAGCAACTATCTTGGTGAATATCATCCACCAAACGTAGCATCAAACTTGCTACTTGGTGCCTCATCGATCCACCTATAGAAAACAAGGTTGCTTGCTACTCAAGAAATGTAGCAAAGCAAAAGGAATGGCAAACTAAAGAACCTAAGGAGTTATAATCTCCTTGGAAGACATTATGATCTATATGAAGAAATATTGAATGACACTTGAAATCTATCCTCCAAGAGCAAGCATTACAAGAACATTACCTCTCAACCGCATTCGAACTACGTTTCAATTCTCATGTGTTACGAAGAAGATTCGACTCTCAACACGTTACAAGAAGCTTCGACTATCAATGCGCCTCATCTCTCAAGTGCTACTAGAAGCTACGATTCTCAATGAATGAATAGAGTGGTGACACTTGTTATCCACAAGTCCCACACAAAGAAGTGAGCGTTACATAGAGACCAAAAACAAGGAGTAGTTACATAGAAGGATACCCATACGTAATGAACATGACACATACCACAAAGAAGAGTTTTCTCCTCCAATAAAAGCACCCAAAGTCCAAATGTTACATGAGGCAGAGAGTAAGCAAAAAAATAGTCAAAATCTAGTCAACATAGTGTGGAAGAAGGAGCATTTAAGACTCCAGGCTATTTGAAGGTTAGATACTCCATATTCAGCAATGTATATGTTCCAACATTAAATACATCTACCTTTATTGATTCCATCACCCAAGGGTACCACATTATCACTGTTATATTCAATCAAATGGAGCATTGAAGAGTGGGGAGTCTAGCATCAAAAAAGTAAGGGTGAAATCCCATCTTATTATTGCTTTCAACTTTGGAGATATAAGGGTTATAAACTAAGGTATGAAATTTAGTTTAGTGAAATAAAAACTATAGGGGACAACTTATCAAATTAAATTAATATTTGCATCTCAACCTAGGAGAAATAAGGAATTCAACTTGGATTAATTTCTTTGATATTTTGCAAATATTATTAATTTTCTAACTATCCAAACTTTGGAGTGATAAGGGTTACAACATCAAACTAGGTTTTTTGGAAATTAGGAATTGAAACCTTAGGATCATAAAAGATATTATTAAATATTTATTAAAGTTGGAAATTATATTTTTACTTGTCTTTAAATTTCTCAAAAAATGACAAAAGGATTCCAACATTAAAATTTTGGAAAAGTTCTTAGTTCAATGAGGATAAATAAGGTGTTATATAGATTGATTTTTTACTGTACAAAATCAATCATAAAATTGAACTTTATCTTTACAAAAAACACTATATCATACTCCAAAAATATTAAGGATTTATTTGGTATCTCACAAAACTTAATCATAAGTAATCAAGTTGGGAAGATATAAGCTTTCTTCAAAAACTAAAATTAGGTGTTCATACTCTCATTACTAGGGAGACATAAGGAAGCCTACAAATCTAAAGGTTTCATAAAATCAAGCTTATATACTTCAATCAAGGTTTGCATATCCTAATATAAAAGAGCTATAAGGTAGACTTCAAAGGTTCTACCAAATTTCAACAACAAGAATCTCTATCTTCATAAATCTACCATGGATGAAATTTTGAGAGAAGCTTTCAATAATGAAGAACTATTCCATGAAGTAGAATTCTATTCTCAAAACTTAATAGATACTCTAAAAGGATATGAATATCTTCCCTCAAGCAACAAAGAGAAATTCTCCTTATTTCTTAAAGAATCCAAAGAAGGTAGCTTTATAACATTGATTAACTACCTTCATGAAATTATCTTCACAACATGGTGGAACTCAAAAAGATTGGTTATATTTGCACCTGAAGAATATCTAATGATCTATCTATCATTAATTGTATTTGTACTTACTCAACATAAGAACCAAGAGGGAAAATAACAATACTATTGTGATGATAGACTAACCTGTCATGAAGCAGATATCACACCAGCATCACAACAAAATCACAAGAAGAGAAGAAGGAGAAAAAGAAAGAAGAAACATACTAAAGGAGGCCAAGATATGAAGACACAAATTACCTGCTAAACCTGAATACAAAATACACAGAAGGAGAATACGAAGCTCAAGAAGAAGATGAAGATCCATATTGAAGACTAAAAGTCTTCAATACCCAAAAAATGTAATACAGGGAGATGTTAGAAATAGTTTATATTCCATCATTTGGGTTATGTAAATGTATATTCAAAGGTACATACTTAGGATATTATATTAATTTAGGGGAATTTGTCTAGTTACTTCATGCAATGTAATAAATGCACATGTTTCCATGTGTAATAAGGCCCAATTTAGATACAAATAAAGCTGAATAAATATTGTCAATGCTAAGGTTTAAATAGGCCCTTAGTGCCCGAAAATACAACAATAACCCCCAAATCGTGCAAGATAGACCAAAGCATGTTTGAGTAAGAATAGGGTGGAATATGCCAACAGAAAGAGGCTAACAATCCCTATCTAATAGCTAACAAATACTAACGACTAACAAAATAGCCACCTAAGTGTTACGTGAGTCAATAGGGCTCACGAAAAGTTTATTAGCAATAAAACTAAGAAAACTAACCTAGGAAGAGAACTATCCTATACCTAGGTAGTAACCAAAAATATACCCTCATCATACCTCCCCACTCAAGAAGCATTGGACTCCAATGATTTTACAATAGGAGTGGAATCTGAACTTAGCAAACACTACAATGAAGGCTCATAACCAGGTGGAAGAACATCCTAGAATCCATAGGATGCCGGTGTAGAGATACAACATGGAGAGAACTACCTTACCAAATGAAAGGCGATGACAAGGAGTAAGGACCTGTTGTTGGACCTCCAAAGGTTGCTGAATATTTGAAACCTGAGAAAACACCATCGAAAGAGGTCATTGCAGTACTCGATGTGGAACAACAGGAGGAGCAGGATGAGCAATAGGAGGAGGCATTGATGCTAGAGGAGGGATGACCTCCTTAGGAATAGAAGGACGAAGGTCCTTTGGCCATGAGACTAAAGAAATCCTTGGGGAAGACCCCAAAAATTCTGTATGTGGAAGATTGTGTATAAGAAAACTCTTACTCTGATGATGCAAAGAATAGGTTTTGTGATAAGCATCATATGAAGCTCGCTTATCATATTGATAAGGCTAGCTGAGAATCGTTCCACAAAAGTCCATGGAAGTCACGTCACAGGTGACTCAATCCACATAGTGTGGACCAAGGGCAAACAACAAAGTACAATATTTTGTGATTGCTAAAGTAGTTCCCTAATCCTTCCAACCAAGTGAATAGGGAGAAGGATGGGGTTTGACTAAAATTTGAGGTGATCAACCACATATTAAGAAATCATGTTGGTCATGGAGCCATTGTCGAAGATGCAACTCACAGAAAAGTTGGAAATCATATGAGCTCCTGTGAGGAATAAACTCTCTCTATGTTTTTGTCGATGTAGGAGGGTCACTTGGTTTAGTTTCCCTTGAATTTTTGGATACACCATATCTTCTCCTACACAATCAATGGACCCATATTGTGGTGCCTCCTGTTGAGGTTGTGCAAGCAAATTTCTCTTATTTTTGAAGCACTCAACTTCATTGTGACCTCATTTTTTATAATGATTACAAAACTTTTTTCCATTATAATAAGAGGAAAAAGAAGAAGGAGAAGTAGAAGAAGAAGTTGTTGAAGTTGTTTTGGACTGCTGCTACTATGGTGGTCCTGTTTTGGGTGCCTTGGATGAGGCCCTTGACTTCATAGCAATTTTCTCTTCCTCCAGTTGTGCCTTATTATATACCTCATTCAAAGTGGCACAAGGTGCATATTTCAACTCTCAAAAGAGTTGATCTTGCAAATCATTCTTAAACTTATTGATAAGCTTAGGAGTGGTATTGAGGATGCTATTGAGAATCCTCAATTTTTTGAACTTTCCAATGTAATATTGAACACTCATGTTGTGTCCTTGCCTCAGATGAAGCCATTGGAAATCTAAATCCTCGGTAAAATTTGAAGGATAGAATGTATCCCTCAATGCTTGGACTAAATCATCCCAATTTTCTATGGTATCCTGAGTACTTTGACGATCCTATACCAAAACTTTAGCAATTGCAAAAAATTTCAGTTTTGCAAAAGCAAATTGGTCATATTTTTTATTTTGTTGTAGTCAAACCATGTATCCATGTCAAGAATCCAACTATTGAGAATATCTGGATCCCAAGAGCCATTATAAATTTTAAGCTCACATTTTATTTGAGGTCGAGGTTCATGATTTGGACTAGGTGGACTAGGCCCAATTATTTTTTGAACTTGATCAGCCAAGAGGCTGACTACATAAGCTTTGGTGGCCACTTGTTCCACCAAATCAGTAGCCATTTGACCTCTGGTGTAAGCTAGGAGGGCTACAAAATCTCTTCTCAAAAAGAGTTACAAAAATTTACCTCACAGGGCAATTACAAGAGTGCTATGAGTTCCAAGCACAATAAGCCACAAAAAGGCTTACAATTTTGTTGCCTCTTAGACAATTTACAAAATATTTTCCTGAATGCTTGGGAAAGTACAATCAATTGCAAAAAAATTGCAAAAAAATTTTAGCCTCTAGGGCTTTTACAATTTTGCTCAAAAACAATTGCAAAAGAATATGCAATGTTTTAAAATATTTAATTTAAAATAATCAAACATTTAAAATAAGAAAAAAGTTATTTTAAATTAATTTTAAGAGAAATTAATTTAGAAATAAAAAATTATATAATAAAATTCTTTGAACAAAATTTTATTTTTAACTGGTTATGGTCCAACGGGATTTGAACCCGCGACTGCATGGTCCACAACACCTTACCGTTAAGCTAATTATAAGCTGCTCTACGCATCTTGGTGATGCAAAAAAGGTAGAGCCACCCTTTGTCGATGTCTAGGTGACACAACTGGCAAGCTGGCTGGCTGTGATGCTAAGGTAGGCCACCCTGGCAATGATCAAAACCCTCATAATGGCAAAAGTCTACAACCGAAAAGGAACAAAATCCTCTCGTGTGAACAGGTGATCAAAGTGCCTCCATCATACACTAAAACTTTACTCTTTGTCTAGTGCATTATACATAGGATTCTTGTGCTCAGATAAATTATAGAACTAGCCCACCTTGAATGTGGGATTGTATGCCCAAAACGCGCATCAGTGACACCTCACGCCAAAATTTGTAGTGCCAAAACCATTAATTCAACATGGAATAAACACAATGAAAATTTTATCTACTGCGCACTGTAAAGCACTTCGATGAGGTGAATAATGCCCATATTCGTAGTGTTCTCTCAGAACAACAATTGCATAAACGAGTGTTCGAAGACCATTATTTGGAACGAAGCTTTAATGGCATTATCCTACTTCACAGGTCTACGATATCTACAAATTTCACATCGACCGAATGGATATCAAACGTATTTCTTAATTATAATTTTCGTCCACTCAAGAAGCTTTGATTGTCTTCAAATCAGCTGAAGCCTGTGAGCTACATCTGTAATACTGGAACCCATCATCTGAGATAGATCAATTTGTAGAAGGAAAAACTATCATGGTTGTAAATGCATAGAAGTATTTATCCCACATTCGGGATGCGACTACCAAGTTTTCTATTTAAAATTAAATATACTCCTAAGGGTTAATAACCACCTTATGATTTTCAAGCCCTCCTTTCACTTCTTGGTTACCCACCTTTTCAATCTTTTTACGTTCAGTCCTGGTGGCCACTGCCTGTTAAATCTTATATGGTCTGCACTTAGTTGTACCATCTTCGCTCATCATATCTCATCTGATCATGGTTCTATCTTGATCTCACCCAATCTGTGCTTAGTTGTACCATCCTCACTCATCATATCTCATCCAGTTATGGTTATCTCTTGTTGTTGGTCACCCGTTCACCTGCTAAGACCTTAGTTGTCACATTCGGGTCTTGTCGTCTGCATCTTGTCAGTCTAGCCATAGGTTCAGATATTGTCTATCATCACTTAGACTGCTCACCTAGATCTTCCAGGATGTCCAGTCCACCGTCTTCGATCTGTTAGCCCTTTAACCTAGTCCACCAAGGCGGAGGAGGACCGTCAGCTATATTTCATTGGTTAAAATTGTGTTGATTAAAAAAAATTTGAAAAATTGAATGGCAAAAATCTCTACCAAACCTCAGAACAACCGTCAATAATAATTGGTCGTAAAAATTATCGCCCAAACTCTACCCAACAAAATTTAGGAACAGTAAAATTGTAAAACCAACCAAACGGATTCCACTAAAGCTAAAAGGCACAAACCAAATGGAACGATGGAAATTTCAATCAATTTTCCAATCACCAATCGAGAGCCCAGATCGATGATTTAATACTAATAATAAGGTCCAATTTAGATACAAATCAAGCTGAATAAATATTTCCAATGTTAAGGTTCAAATAGGCCCTTAGTTCTTGAAAATACAACAATAACCCCAAATCGTGCAAGATAGACCAAAGCCCGTTCAAGTAAGAATAGGGTGGAATATTCCAACAAGAAGAGCTAACAATCCCTATCTAATAGCTAACAAATACTAATGACTAACAAAATAGCCACCTAAGTGTTACGTGAGTCAATAGGGCTCACGACGAGTTTATTACAAATAAACTAAGAAAACTAACCTAGGAAGAGAACTATCCTATACCTAGGTAGTAACCAAAAATATGCCCTCATAAATGTGCAAGGTGTCACTTGTACAACTAGATAGAGTGTTGGCCAAGTATCCTATTTTACCTATATAAGGATGGCCTCATTGTTAGCATAGATAAGAGAGAGGAGTGTTGATGACACAATAGCTTAGGGTTCTTAGTAGTTAGTTTAGTTCTGTATGGATCACCATCCATTGGTGATGGATGCAATGTAGTCCAGTAGCTATATTGATGGCAAATTTTCTCCATAGCTACATTGTATTAATTTATATATCATTTATGTTTATTGCATTGTAGACACATAAAATTGACCCACTTTGAGTGGGAAATCTTCCTTAGTGCCCTTAAGAGGCCCTCACCCCTTTCCAAGTGCAAGGGAAGGCCTCTATCCCTCCCCTTTTTAATTTATTTATCTTTTAGTGAAATTGTGCCCTATCTTTACGAGGCACGACTTCGCGCCAACGATATCGCACCCCATCAAATATGGGGTACGACTTCATTGTTTACCCAAGCCTTTTTAATTTATTTTATTTTATTATTTTTAAAGCCCGCTTAAACCTTGGTTTAAACCTCCTCACATGTTTTGGCATCGGTTGTGAGTTTATTTGTGCCTACTTTCCTTCTTTTGATTATCTATAAAAGGAAGGATGTTCTTTCTAAATCAAGAGACATGCAAAGTTTAAGTGCAAGTGTGATATGCAAACTTTTCTATGTGTGATCTATATGCAAATTATTTAGAGTTCATTTCTAATTTACTTTCTCTGCTGCAAGCTAACCCCTGAAGTGCAAATTTTGGATTGATCTTCTATTGCGTGGATTGGATTGATTTATTGTGTGACTTGGTGGATCCGTGGTGTAGCTTGGAGAGACAGAGTGCCCATATGGATACTTGGTTCTCTTTCTACTTCTTCTGTGACATCCATTAGGGTTTGATTTCTTTATTATTTGTATTTATTTCATCTTCTACTTTTGCTTCTTATTTTTCTTTATTCTACAGTGAAATCACGCTTGGAATTGGCGAGGCACGACTTTGCTTGCCCTAATTAGGGAAAAGTTATTCATAGAAGATAAATCGTGTCCCATCCAGGTAGGGCGCGACTTTGCTAAAGCGTTATCGCACCCGCTCCAGGCGAGGTATGATTTTTCCCTAGGGCACATCAGGGGCAATTTTTAGATTTTGCTTTCACTGTTACATTCCATTCTGTCTCTAGATCATATTGCTGTGTTTTTCTTTTTATTTTCTATTGTTGTCTTTCTTATTTATGATTAAATATCCAAAGGTCAATTTCCACTTTTGTATTACAAGGTCATCTAAAAGGACCTAGGGGGCTTGACTACTGCTAGATCTATCATACAGTGGCCTATGCAGGCCCCCTAATACTAATTTTATTTTTTAGTGTTTCATAAGTGATCTTGCAGGAACAAGAATTGTTGATAGCATTGGACAAGAGGAAGAAAAGGGGTAAATCAACCATCGATCTAGATAAGTGCTCTATCACTCTTATTGGTTGAGAATATGGTTTCATTATTGATTTCTAGGCATCTAAAAGTGAAGAGCATCTAGCTTGCATCTAGGGATAATTTTTGTGTATTTACTCTTGCATAGTTCTACTTTAAAGGTTTTCTGAAATAGAACCCTAGGTTAGTGAGCATTCAAAAGAAATAATCATTCCAGGATAGCTCTTGTATGCCTACATTCTGTTTCCAATTGCATTATTCTATTTTCTGCATTGTCCTTTATATTTCCTAGCTTAGATCTAGAAAGGCCAAATTTAGGTGATTGTCTAAAACTGAATACATCAAACAAACCTGAATATCCCGAGGACTTGGAGCGAGTCCTTAAACCATTCCTGGTGAACCCTTCCCCCTAGAACCGAGTGTAGAGTACAACACACCCCCACGGTTCACCCCACAAAAGGGTTCCCTCCTTGCGGATCCAACCCTTTTGTTTGGGAATTGTACGTGGTAGGGCAATTTTCCCCCTCTACATATTTGGTGAACCCAACGTGAACACCTCATTTTATTTTAAAACACTAAGCAAGATCATTAAAATTGTGTGCCAAGTATTTAAAAAGATAATTCCTTTGCGTGTAAAGTGCATAGGTCTCCTTTGGTCTTAGTCCTTCTTCTTGTCTTTCTCCTCTTTTTCAATGGCTTTTGACCTTGAGGGAGGGAGAAGACTCCTTAGGTTTGATGAGATTTTTCAGGAGAATGATCAAATTGATAGAGAAAATCATAACCTAGAAGAAGAGACTAACAATCATCTTGATCCTATCCAATATCCTAATGGGAATATTATCTTTAAATATTTTGATCATATATGGACCTTTTATAAATATCATAAACATGCTTTGGATATGGCCTTAGAAGAAGAAGCATTTCTTGAAAAGGACATCCCACCTCATAATCCTTTGAGTGAATCTCTGAATCATGGTTATCAAACTTACCAACCTACTTATACCACTACTATGACCACCAACATTGGAATGAATTCAACAATTCATCCAACTGGTAGTAGCACTCAAATTGGTTCTCAATTTCCTCTTCCATCCTCTAATATCAACACTCTTTCCTCTATTCCATCACAAGTAAATCTTCCATTCTCACAAGGCACCACCTATAACAACAACCTTCATATGTCCAACCTAAGTCAAGGGAATATTGGGAACACACATAGCAATCCAGAAATGCAAAATTTAACAAGTGTTGTGAATCAATTGGTTTCAAGAATGGATATGATTCAACCTTCAGGGTTTACATACAACTATAAGGATATGTGTAGTCAGCCATTGGATCCTATTGTTGCTGCTAGACCTTATCCTAAGCATTTTCCCATGCCAGTATTGCCAATATACAAAGGGATTGAAGATCCAATAGAGCATTTGAGAGGATTCATAATAGCTTACCATGATCTTGTTTATGATGATATGCTTCTATTGAAAATATTTCCAAAGAGTCTTTCTGGAGTAGCATTAGAATGGTACTATCGATTACCCAACTATTCTTTGAAAATATTTGAGAAGACTGCAGAGATGTTTGTTCATCAGTTTAGTGCTTATATTGAAAAGGAAGTGACTATGAGAGATCTATATGATTTAAAGCAAGATAGAGAAGAATTTTTTTTGGAGTTTTTAGCTCGTTGGAGAAGTTTAGTTGGCCGATTAAGACAACCTGTGTCTCAAAAAGATATGCTTGATATATTTATGAGAAATTTACAAGAATAGTTATCTTATGCTTTAGAAACTACTACTGTCACATCTTTAGACCAAGCAATTGAGTTAGCAAGAAAGGTGGAACAAGCCCTCATCAAGAGAGGTCAGCTCAAGGTTAAATAAGATAAGCCAACTAAGTCTCAACCTAAGAATAAACATATAGGAGGTAATAGTGATAGTAGGCCTGTTAATAATGTCAATAATAGCCTACAGAAGATTGTGCTTCAAAAACCTCCTCAAAGGAATTTCACGAGACTTAGTATCCCTATGGAATCAGTTTTAAAGCAATTGTTAGATGCTAAGGCAATAGAACTACCTCCAGTAAGACCGCCAGATACTACAACTCATTGGTATAAAGCAGATCAGCATTGTGCTTATCATAGAGTAGAAGGACATTGGACTAATTCTTGTAAAAGATTGAAACATGTGGTTCAAGATTTAATTGATGTCGATCGCATTGACACAAGTAGCTTTCAGTCTTCTAATAGTCAGTAAAATCAAAATAGAACAAGATAAGCTAATCAAGTGTCTTATAACAATGTACCATACCAATATAATAACAACATGGTTGGAATGATAACAACTACTTCAAGAAAAACCGTACAGAAGATGGATGAGTCAGCAAAAATTCCACTCTTAGAACTTTTATAGAATTCTCAAGCCCATAAAGAAGCTATGATAAATGTTTTGGAACAGTAGCCAATACCCCGGATATCTCCCCGGGTGACATGACAAAAGTTATAGACTCTCTTAGGAAGCCTCGTCTAACATTTTTAGATAATGATATGACTTATTTAGGAGTACAAGAAGATTCTTCGTTATATATCACTACTTACATTGGTGACACCCTTATTAAGAGAGTGATGATTGATAATGGTTCTTCACTTAATGTTTGCACACATCATTTCTTTCAAAAGTTTGGATTGAAGAAAGAAGATTTAATTACATCCAGTGACATCATTAAGACTTTTAGCAATGATTCTCAGGAAGCTTGTGGCACTATTTTACTCCCTCTTAGAGTTGGACCAAAAAATTTAAACACAATATTTTATGTGGTGTCTTGTCCTGCATATTTTAATCTTCTTCTTGGATGACCCTGGATTCATGCAATGGAGGTCGTCCCTTCTAATTTTCACCAATGCATAAAATTTGAATTTGAAAACCAAATCATTTCTATTATGGGTGATCCTCATCCATTTGAATTTTGCTCACCAAAAGATCTAGCTCAAATTAATTCATCACAATATTCCTCTACAAATTCTTCTACAAATATTTCATCACAAGATCAAGATGACTCCTCTTTTTTAGATCCTCTTTAAGGAATCTCATCAAGGTTTAGAGTGGAGTGTTAAGGATGAGGACCCACCCTCACCTAAGGTCTTGACCCTAGAGTCATGTGTTACATATGAGGATTTATCTCAGAATGATATTGACTTTGATGGGTCCGTCCTTTGCATAGTGCAGGTTGAGTCTTCTAGTTCTAAAGTGGACTTTGGTTCTATGTCTCCCGAGGACCTTGAGAAATTAGGAGTGATTCTTTCCCCACCTCCTCTTGAGGATGAGTTGTCCATCCTCATAGAGGAGACCATAGATGTGAACATAGGTTCTGAAGAAACCCCTAGAATCCTTAAGTTAGGCAAAGCCTTGACCATGGATGAGCAGGAGTAGTTGACCAATTTATTGAAATAATATCAAGATATTTTTGCTTGGTCATATGTTGACATGCCAAGACTTGATCCCTCTCTTGTCATGCATCATTTGGTAGTTAAGCCTAGTGCTAATCCTGTTAAGCAGAAACTTCGAAATATGCATCCGAAGGTCGCCCTCTCAATCAAGGAGGAGCTCCAAAAACTCCTTGATGTCGGTTTTATCAAAGCCATCGACTATTCTGATTGGATCTCCAATATCATTCCTATAGCTAAGAAGGAAGGAACAATCAGAGTATGTATTGACTTTCGGGACATTAACTTAGCATGTCCCAAGGACGATTTTCCTTTACCCAACATAGATCAGATTGTAGATTTCACTACCAAATGTGGAATGCTTTCGCTCATGGATGGTTTCTTGGGTTATAATCAAATCATGATTGCTCCTGAGGACCAGGCCAAGACAACATTCACCACCCCTTGGGGTACCTTCGCTAGAAGGTCATGCCTTTTGGACTTAAGAACATAGGAGCTACCTATCAATGGGCCATGACTTATATTTTCCATGACATGATGCATGATATTCTCCAAGACTATGTGGATGACATTTTGGCTCGTTCCTTAGAATGAAAGGATCATGTCCATGATTTAAGATGAATCTTTGAAAGGCTTCGACAGTATAAGGTTCATCTTAAACCTGCTAAGTGTGTTTTTGGGGTCACATATGGCAAGTTTTTAGGTTTCATAGTGTCTAGGTGAGGCATTGAAGTGGACCCTACCAAAGTAGCAGATATCATTGATATGCCTCCTCCTCACACCCTGACCAAGCTCTATAGTCTGCAAGGTAAGTTGTAGTCTATCCGTTAGTTCATTGCCCAGTTAGTCGATAAGTGTCAGCCTTTCCTTTGGCTCCTTAAGAAGGATGTAGTTTTTTTATGGGATTCTGAGTGTCAAAAAGCTTTTGATGATCTCAAGAGGTATCTTACCTCCCCACCTATTTTAGTTCCCCCTGTACCTGGTAGGCATCTATTGCTTTACATAGCAGCCATCGCTCATGCTTTAGGAGCCATGTTGGCTCAGCATGATGACAAAAATAAAGAAAGAGCTATCTACCATATTAGTAGAACTTTGGTTAGCTATGAGACCAGGTACACTCCCTTAGAGAAGCTTTACCTTGTTATAGTGTTCACTTCTCAGAAATTGAGACACTACATGCTCAACCATAAGACGTTAGTAATCGCAAAGTTTGATCCCTTGCATTACTTGATGTCTAAGCCTCACCTATCTGGTCGAGCCGCTAAATGGGTGTTGGTCCTTAGTGATTTTGATTTAACTTTTATAGGTTAGAAGGCTATCAAGGGTTAGATGATTCTTGATCAGTTAGCCTTCGCTCCCCTAGAAGCCACCCATCCTATAGTTTTTGAGTTTCTCGATGAGTGCTTCAATGTTGAAATTGAAGAGTCCGAGTCTTGGACTTTGTTTTTTTATGGAGCCCGATGCATGAAGGGTGCTGGAGCTAGATTCGTTCTAGTTACACCATAAAAATAGCTCATCCCTTTTGTCCTTCAAGATTCATTTCTCTTGCACTAATAATACTGTGGAATACAAAGCTTTGATCCTTGGTCTTAGAGCAGCCTTAGCTTTGCAAGTTAAGGTTCTTTCTATCTTTGGTGACTCTCAACTTGTGGTTAATCATATTAACGATGTTTATCAGACTTGGGATGATAAAATTAAACCCTATAAGGAGATTTTTACCAGGTTTTTGTCTTCTTTTGAGAAGGTAACCATAGATTCTATCCCTAGATCCTCAAACCACCATGTGGATGCCATGGCTACTACTACATCTTTGTTCCCTTTGGAGTTAGAAGATGATCAAGCTTCAATCATCATCCGACAACTCTAGGAACCCACATCTTTGAGTTCTTGTTTGGATCCCCTAGAGTTTTTTACCATTGGAGATTCCCCATCTAAACCATGGTATACCGACATATTTAATTTTATTAAATATGGCTCGATGCCTGATGGTTTAGACCACAATAAGCATAAGCTATTGCGCAAAAGAGCGTGCCAATTTGTTATAATTGGCAATACTTTATATCGACGTTCTTTTGAAGGTATCCTTTTGTGATGCCTTAACTCTGATGAAGCCCGACTTGCTCTTAGTGATGCTCATGAAGGTTCATGTGGAGGCCATTTTAGCGGTAATGCTATTACCAAAAAGCTCCTTTGGATGGGGTATTATTGGCCTTCCATGGAGAAATATGCATGTAATTTTATTTGGTGTTGTGACAAGTGTCAATGCCATGATCACCTTATTCATGCTCCTTCTCAAGACCTTAGGGTGATATCTTCCCCTTGGCCTTTTTCCATGTGGGGATTGGACATTATTGGGAAAATTAACCCTATGTCCTATGATGGTCACAAGTTTATCATCACTACGACTGAGTACTTCACTAAATGGGTTGAAGCCATACCTCTAGCTACGGTGACTGGAACTCAGGTTTCTAAGTTCATATTTAACCAGATCCTTTGTAGGTTTGGGATTCCTTCGATGATTATTTCTGACAACGGTACTCCTTTCAAGAACAAGGATGTCCATAATATTTGTGCTAAGTATAATATTCAACACATATGGTCAACTCCTTATTACCCTCAGGGTAATGGACAAGCCGAGGCATCTAACAAATCCTTGATCAAGATTTTGAAGAAGCTGGTTAATAAGACCGATCATGACTGGTATACTTAGCTTTATCCTACCTTGTGGGCATATCGTACTAGCGTGCATACTCCTACAGGAGCCTCCCCATATGTCTTGGTTTATGGGTCTGAGGTAGTGTTCCCTTTTGATTTGGAGGTCCCTTCTTTGTGCATCTTGTTACAAGATGCTGAGGTTGGTGACGAGTTTTGTGCAGATCGTTTGCACCAATTGGAGTTGCTGGATGAAAAGTGCATCCATGCCTTAGAGCATTTGCAAGCCTATCAGGATAGGCTCTGGAAATCTTATTCTAAAAAGGTTTGCAACCATTCTTTTGAGGTTGGGGACCTTGTCCTCAAATAAAACCAATAGAACACTAATGCTCGTGTTGATCTTTGAGGTAAATTTCAGCCCAACTGGTTAGGGTCATTTGTGGTAACAACTAAGTTTGGTTTCGGTGCTTATAATTTAGCTTCTATGGATGGTAAAGAACTTAAGGAACCAATGAACATAATGCATTTGAAAATATATTATGCTTAGCTCATTCTTTATTTTTTTGCATATGCATTTAGTTAGGTCACATTGCATGTTTTCTTGACATATTATGCATGTTTTCCTGTCATATTATGCATGATTGCTTGACATTTGTGCTTGCATTTTTGCTTGTCATATTTGCATTTTGCTTGTTCATGATTGCTTGACATTTTGTTCTTGCATTTTTGCTTGTCATATTTGCATTTTGCTTGTTCATGATTGCTTGTTCATATAGTTTTTGGGGATTCACGACAATGGTAGGTGATGATACCTAGTTAGGTCATAGCTCACATGCATTGCACTTCCACTAGGGTTTTGATGCCTAGTGAAGCCCCAACCTAGGGCCCATACATTTTTCATCCCTTCTTCTCTTCTTTGCTTCCTTTGCTCTTTCTTCTATTCTCTCTTCTTCTTGTATTCCTTGACTTTGAAATTTTCTCTCCAACATCAAGGAATGCAATCCTCTTTTGGTATGTCCTTGTATTTTTGCATGATTCTTATTTCTCCTTTGTCTTCTTTGTTTAGATAAGGATATACATTATTCTCTTCTTTTATTGCACAATTCCTCCCTCTTGACTTTTCACTAGCTAAAACTTCAAGTTGGGGACACACACATAGTTCGTTGCTCCTTATTTTCTTCCTCTCTTTTCTTCTAACACATGCACACACTCATCGTGTTATGCTCATATTGATTGGTCCATACATACATGCGCATACACCTTCTCAGGTTGTATTGGCATACACATTACATATATCATTTTACATCAGCATACATTATAACACCCCTATCAGGTTACGTCTCTCTTTTGACTCAGCGGGCCCAACACCCCATTACAGGATCAGCTCCTTGGCCATTTTAGTAGGCCTCGACATACATCCTAGTGGGTAATCGCCCCATAGCAGTCACTAGTGAGCAATCACCCATAGCGGGTTACACTATACATCTCACTTATTGGTCCATATTTAGTGAGTACTACACCCATAGCGGGTTCTTCACTCCATGGACCATATTTTGAGCATAATACCCTCTAGTTAGGGTTTTGATTCAGCTTTCTTCTCGATTTTAGATGGTTGCCCTTTGGAGTTTTATCATTATCTTCTTCTTCTTCTTCTACTTCATAGATTTATGTTTCTTCTTCTCTCCTCTTCCCTTCTTCTTTCTTTCCCTTTCTTCTATTCATCCATGCATTTCATGCTAGCTACATTAGGTTCATGTTGTACCCAGTACTCTTTGCTTTGTTGTTTGTTTGCTTGCCTTGTTCTCTGTGTTCTCTATGATTTACCTTTTCTTTGTCTTTTTCGAGTTTCTTAAGGAATTTTTCTTTCCTTTCGAAACTCGAGGGGGCACCCTAGCCATAGAGACATTAATGGTAGTAATATCTTGCCATTTTTCCCAAACCTAGCCACCCCTCTTTTTCTATGCTTGTTGCCCATAGGAGTTTACATCTTTCTTTGATGCATTTACTAGGCCATAAATGCATCAAAGAGGGGAGAAAATGTAGACACGGAAAATTGACCCACTTTGAGTGGGAAATCTTCCTTAGTGCCCTTAAGAGGCCCTCACCCCTTGCCAAGTGCAAGGGAAGGCCTCTGTCCCTCCATTTTTTAATTTATTTATCTTTTAGCAAAATCGTGCCCCATATTTACGAGGCGCGACTTCGCGCCAGCGATATCACGCCCCATCAGGACGAGGTGCAACTTCATTATTTACCCAAGCCTTTTTAATTTATTTTATTTTATTATTTTTAAAGCCTACTTAAACCTTGGTTTAAACCTCCTCGCATGTTTTGGCATCGGCTGTGAGTTTATTTGTGCCCGCTTTCCTTCTTCCGATTGTCTATAAAAGGAAGGATGTTCTTGCCAAATCAAGAGACATGCGAAGTTTAAGTGCAAGTGTGATATGTAAACTTTTCTATGTGTGATCTATATGCGAATTATTTAGAGTTCATTTTTGATTTACTTTCTCTATTGCAAGCTAACCCCCAAAGTGCAAATTTTAGATTGATCTTCTATTGCGTGGATTGGATTGATTTGTTGTGTGACTTGGTGGATCCATGGTGTAGCTTGGAGAGACAAAGTGCCCATATGGATACTTGGTTCTCTTCTACCTACTTCTACGATGTCCATTAGGGTTTGATTTCTTTATTGTTTGCATTTATTTCATCTTTTGCTTTTGCTTCTTATTTTTCTTTATTCTGTAGTGAAATAGCACCTGGCATTGGTGAGGCATGACTTCGCTTGCCCTAATTAGGGAAAAGTTATTCGTAGAAGTGAAATCATGCCCCATCCAGGCAGGGCATGACTTTTCTAAAGCGTTATCGCACCCGCTCTAGGCGAGGCATGATTTTGCCCTAGGGCACAATCGGGGCAATTTTTATATTTTGCTTTCATTGTTACATTCCATTCTATCTCTAGATCATACTGTTGTGTTTTTCTTTCTATTTTCTATTGTTGTCTTTCTTATTTATGATTAAATCTCCAAAGGTCAATTTCTACTTTTGTATTACAAGGTCATCTAAAAGGACCTAGGAGGATTGACTATTGCTAGATCTGTCATACAGCGGCCTATGCAGGCCCCCTAATACTAATTTCATTTTTTAGTGTTTCATAAGTGATCTTGTAGGAACAGGAATTGTTGATAGCATTGGACAAGAGGCAGAAAAGGGGTAAATCAACCACCGGTCTAGATAAGTGCTCTATCACTCTTATTGGTTGAGAATATGGTTTCATTATTGATTTCTAGGCATCTGAAAGTGAAGAGCATCTAGCTTGCATCTAGGGATAATTTTTGTGTATTTACTCCTGCATAGTTTTGCTTTAAAGGTTTTCTAAAATAGAACCCTAGGTTAGTGAGCATTCAAAAGAAATAATCATTCTAGGATAGCTCTTGTATGCCTGCATTCTATTTCCAATTGCATTATTCTATTTTTTGCATTGTCCTTTATCTTTCCTAGCTTAGATCTAGAAAGGCCAAATTTAGGTGATTGCCTGAAACTGAATACATCAAACAAACCTGAATATCCCGAGGACTTGGAGTGAGTCCTTAAACCATTCCTGGTGAACCCTTCCTCCTATCACCGAGTGTAGAGTACAACACACCCCCACATGGTTCACCCCATGAAAGGGTTCCCTCCTTGTGGATCCAGCCCTTTTGTTTGGGAATTGTACACGGTAGGGTATTTTTCCCCCTCTACATGCATATCTCATCCTTCTTGCACATTTACTTTCATTAATATTATTTTGCATCTCGTGATTATAATCTCATTGGGATATTGTATCAAAATCTAACATGTCCTTGGGCCACATTACCCTCATCAACATTGATGCAGTGCGAACCCTCCAAGGCTTGCTTCCCCTACCAGATTCATCACATCCATTCTTACAATTATTAACCACGCCACCACAGGGGCCAAACCCCCCACATTTCACATCTATGTAGGATAACTTCTTTGCATAGTCCCCATCATGGGCCAATCTACCACCTACTATAGAGGCATTAATGCCTCTCCAAACCCCACCAAATCCACCTTAGTCACCTACCAACCAACACCAAACTTCATCAACATCCATCCAACCACCCCTAAATTTAAAGACCTATAACCAACAACCTCCACCTCAATAGTACCAATAGTCCCCTCAAAAATACCAACAACCACCTCCACCTAGTCTACAACATATCTTGGCTTGGCTAGCCAACATTGAGCTACAATTGAGTCACCAAAATAGTGACCTACAACAAATCTTAAATCAACTCATGAACATTGAGCTATAGTTGATTCATCAGCCTCCATAACAACAATCTCAATAATTTCAACTTTCATCTCACCAGGACACATCACCTATTGCACAACTATACCATCAACCCTAACTTGACATTCAAACAAAGCATTATGTCAAACCCCCTCATAGTTACACACCACTTTCAAAGCCGTATTCAACCATATTTCAAAGGCTTTATCAAGCACAATCCATTATGTTGCTAGAAGTGAGATCGCAAGATCTGAATAGGCCTAAACCCAGGTCTTACAAAGAATACCATTATGTTTATCATAGGTAGAAATTTTTTGATATCAATGATTGTATTACATTCAAAAATTTAGTTCAATATCTCGTCGAGAAGGAGGTTATTGCCATTAACAATCCTTTGGCCCCACCAAACGAAAACCTCGATATCAACCAAAATCCCTTGCCACCACATGAGCCATCGACCTCCATCACTTCTACCAATCAAATCAATCACATCACATCAAGTGCAATGCATAGTGGGGATGCTCAAGGTATTGCACCTTTCCCATCAACCACATCATAGACACAAAACAACTTGGGGATGCTCAAGGTATCTCACCTTCTCCATCCATCACACCAATCCAGACACAAAATAATTTTGGGATGCTCAAGGTATCGTACCTTCCCCACACTCACAAACACAACACAATTTTATCCATCATCAACCACTTTTGGGAAGCTCAAGATGTCGCACCTTCCCCCATAGTAAAAAAAAATCAAATAAAAAATCAATAAAAATTAAAAAATAATGCAAAAATAAAAAATACAAAAAAAAATCAAAGTTAACAAAAATGCAAAAACATCAAAAAGCAAAAAAAAACAACAAAGCAATAAAATTTCATCAGTTACTCACCAATAAAAATTTGGTTATCATTCACTGCATGCTTTTATCCAGTTGTTATGATTGATCTTATCACATTAATCAAGGGTGTCTTCCTTATGGTATGTGTCTTGCATTTTCTCATTATAGGCATACACCCTCTTCCTTCAAAACAAAAAGAGATAAAGAGAGCAAAAAAAATGATACCCTATGATAGTTTTTCTTTACCAAGTCTATGGTTTGAAAAATATTTAGGTACTTTTGGTTACTCAACCATACCTAGTGTAATATTAAGCCTAAATTGAACGTCATTAGTTCTTGAATGCTATAGGCCATCCTGGTGACCTTAAGTTTTCACTAAGACCATGCACAAATATCTCACATTAAATCAAATTTTGGTGTCTAAGAAATACAAATTCATGAGTCGCTATCACCATAAAGTGAATGATTTCCCATGCTCATCCAATTATGCACATGGTCTAAAATGCTAATAATTGATAAAAAAATAACCCCCCCCTTCAAAAAAATCCTTGCTCTTCCATAAAATGAGCAAGTATCCCAAAATCAAGCAATAAAATACCTTGCTCCTCTTCAAAAATGAGCAAGCTCTCAAAATCCAAAGTAAAGAAAAAATCCCTTTCCTCTTCCACAAAATGAGCAAACCCCCAAAAGTAAAATAAAAAATACATTGCTCCTCTACAAAATGAGCAATTATCCAAAAAAAATCCCTTGCTCTTCCTCAAAGCGAGCAAGTATCCCAAAAATCCACCAAAGCAAATAACGAAGGGTGAAGATCTTGAATCCCTAGAATTCTTAGTGTTTGACAACCATGGGGTGATCTTCATTGCTAGCAATGGGCTATATATGTTGACCTAGCATTGGATTAGCCTTATGCGTGGTGACATATCTGTCACATTAGCAACCTTCTTTCAAACAGATCTATGTACACTCTCGGATGAGCTAGCTTATTGGTGCAAGTTACAAATGACGAGTCTAACCTCATCCAAAATTAGAAATAAACAAACACTACACACACAATTGTTCTATGTGAAACTTGACTCATCAGATCAATCTTAGTATTTTCAAGTACCTACTTGATCAGTAGATGAGGCTAATTAAGGTCACTAGGGTGTTTGAGTTTCCTAAAAACACTTTCAGATTTGTTTTCCCTAAGACCAATTAAATTACAAGTCATGTCATATTGGTCTTCATAATATAACATCGTCTGATAGTCATTATATTTTATGCACTCGCATTCATTCCATATGTATGTCAGTATTATTGGGTTGATGCCCTTAATTAATTGATTAAAATTATGAATAATGCTACATGTCTAAGCATTCTATGAAATATATTTAAAATTATATGTATCCATCCATTACATCCATCAACATTCAATAATACATTGCATCACATTACAAGCACATAAGCAATACAACACATGCATAAAGTGCATCACATCATATATCATCATCCATAAAATACATATTGAGTCTCACCAGCAGGCGATATATGTGTGAGCTCTCAAGCTTATCATCATCATCAAAATCCATACAAAGCACTACACAAGAACAATACATTTCTCTACATGCATACTCGATATCAACTATGGTCACTATCATTGTTGCCCTCAACCCATCAAATAATCAAGCAACTTGGAGGACATAAAAGTATCACACCTTTCCCCTTAGTCACATTAAAAAATTCAACCAACAAGAGGGAGTTCAAGGTATCACACCTTCCCCCACTATCAATCACATCAATCATCAACCAAATTGGGGGTGTTCATGGTATTGCACCTTCCCCCATAAATCAATTCAATCACATCAAGTAATCAATTTACTTGGGGGTGTTCAAGGTATCACACCTTCCCCAATAATCAATCAATTAATATTCAATCGACTTGGGGGGCAATCAAGGTATCACACCTTTCCCCTTTGTAACATCAAATGATTTAACAATTTGAAGGTAATCAATGTATCACACCTTTCCCACCAATCAATCAAATCTAATCAATCAATCATATCAATATAACATGCAAAAAATCAATAATCAATCAAGAAAACAACTATTTTGGATGTTCAAGATGTCACACCTTCCCCAACACAACAAGATCAATCAATTGAGGGGCACTCAAGGTATCACACCCACCTTGTCAATCAATTATCAGCCAAATTAAGGGATGTTCAAGATATCGCACCTTCCCTATCAAATCCAATCAATCAAGCAAGCAAGCACTTTGCCTCACCATCAAGACTTTGGTATGGTTTTTGAAGAACACAAGCTTATACTGAGAGGGGGGGTGAATAGTATAAGATCACTTTTTACTTTTCTTTCCCAAATAATATTAATCAATATAATCAATGGTAATATCAATAGCAATAACCAAAGCAATGCATAAATCATCACACACAATAGAGACACCAATTTACGTGGTTCACCCAATGTGGGCTACTCCACGGAGAAAATATTTCACTAAAATTTTCTCAATCAATCTCTTGGGAATCCTTTCCCTATTACAATGTTTATGGACCTCTATCCAAAGGAGATACCAATCCCTTAAATCAAGTTCATGGATATCTATCCATAGGAGAACTCCTCCTCCTTTGCTCTGGTTGGTGATCCTCTAGAAGACTACTGCCTCCACTACACTGGCTTGTGGATCTCTCTCCACTTAAGACTCTTGTCCCCACTCAGAATACCTATCCTCACTACCCTAGCTGATGGATATCTATCCACTGGAGACTATTGTCCTCTTTGCTCTATCACCTCCAAAGCTCTGTCTCAAATCTGCACTAAACACAGTCCTTTAGTCTAGCACAAATTTGCTCAATCTCTATCTCTGGTCTAGCACAAACCTGTCCTCAAATCTACACCAAACTTTGCTCTCAAATCTGCACTAAACACAATCCTTCGATCTAGCATAAATCTATCCTCGATCTCTATCCTCAAGCCTTAACTCAAGACTTGACTCAAATCTGTTGGATCTACCCCAAACCTTAACTCAATATTTGAACAAATCAATCAACTCTACTCTCAAGTCTTCTCAAAGACTTATCTCAAATTTGCCTTGTAATCTTCCACAAAAGCTCACACTAATCTATCCACAAGTCCTCTCTAGAACTTGCTCAAATCTGCTCCACAATTCCTCTCTAGAACTTTCTCAATTTTGCTCAACAAGTCCACACAAAACTTGCTCAAATCTGCTCAACAAGTCCACATAGAACTTGCTCAAATCTGCTCAACAAGTCCACACATAACTTGCTCAAATATGCTCAACAAGTCCACATAGAACTTGCTCAAATATTCTCAACAAGTCCACATAGAACTTGCTCAAATATATTCAACAAGTCCACACAGAACTTGCTCAAATATGCTCAACAAGTCCACACAGAACTTGCTCAAATCTGCTCAACAAGTCCACATGGAACTTGCTCCAATCTTCTCAACAAGTCCACATAGAACTTGCTCCAATCTACTCAACAAGTCCACACATAACTTGTCCAATCTGCTCAATAAGTCCACACAAAACTTGTCCAATTTGCTCAACAAGTCCACACATAACTTGTCCAATCTGCTCAACAAGTCCACAAGTCTTCTCAAAGACTTGCCTCAAATCTGCTCAAATACTTTCAATCACTTTCTTAGAAACATAAGGAGAATTGTTAGAGACTCAATATGCTTCAACTCAATGCTCAATTACTTTCTCAACTCAATTCAGAATATAGAATAGTTTTTTTATGGAACTTGAACAATCACTTCACACATCCACTTGACTAGGCTCAACCAACTCTACTCAACCAATCACTCAATGAGATAATCCTTGCTCACAAACCCTAGTCCAAGTATATGATCACTTACTCAAAATATTTCCAACAATGCTCAACAACCAATCTCACATAACAATGATACTCATGTTCTTTTCAAATCCTAGTTCAAGTTCTTCACTCAATCAATGGCTTCAACAAAAATGCTTATAAAATAAATCTCACATAACAATGATACTCATGTTCTTTTCAAACCCTAGTTCAAGTTCTTCACTCAATCAATGGCTTCAACAACAATGCTTATCAAACAAGGTTTTAACCACACTTCTTTATTCCAGAAAACCTTGAAGCAATCACTCAACACACTCAATAGGAAACCCTAACCAAGTCCTTTTCACTCCAAACTTATTTTCCAGAAAACCAATCAATCAATTCAACTATGGAAGAATATGCTCATACCTTTTTCTTGATTGGAGGATGATCTTCAAAAATTACCTTCAGGAATATCTTTCTTCTTTGCCAAGTGCCAAGGGTTAGATAACAAGTGTTATACTTCACAAAATACAAGAATAGCTCAATTTCATAATACACCTTATATCTCCTTCTCAATAGCAATATTTGACAATAATATCTTCACAAAAATTTCCTCCTTCAATTTTTCTATTTCACAAAATTGATATTCCAACTTAATTTCTATCTCCTAAGGTAAAATAATATTTACCTTAATAAAGCACCTATTTACCACTTAGGTAAATAAATTAATATCACCTTATAACTCCCTAACCTTAGCACAATTAATCAAATTCCACATACACCCCTAAAACCTTAGCACAATAATCAAATACCACAAATATTCCCTTATTTCTCCTAAACCTTAGTATTATGCAAAAATAAAAAATTAAATTATAAAAACCTTTGGTGAATCCCCTTTCCATAATTTTTGGAGTTTCAAACCTGCACCTTCTCCACGACTGGTGCCTTAGCTGCAGCAAGCTAGCCGTGTGAGCTAAGCGCTCCACGTGCTTAGCTTAAGCCCTAAGGTTGCTTAAGCCTTTTCACAAAGGCTTCAAAGCCTTTGGCCTTCTCCTACGTCTAGCACCAAGCTAGACTACGAGTGCTTCTCCCTTTGCGTTGTCCCTTGCTTCGAACACCATGTGTTGCCTCAATCATGATGGTCTTCCCTGATTACAATGCATTGTCCTATTTTGGTAATACACCACTCACAAATTTTGGAGGCTTCAAATTTTCTCTTATGTTCAAATTTGGATTTCGATCTCTTGCTTCCCTAAGGTTTGTCTTAGGGTTTAAATACCTTTCATTTGCTTTGCATACAACATCGGTGGATGATTCGATTTGATGACGTCGACTTGTATAAATTATAATTTATAATTAATTTAAATTCAAAAGAATTTAAATATTATAAATTTAATTTATAAACTTTAGACTTTAATAAAAAATTAAAGCCCTCATTGAGTTAATATCAAATTGTCATTTGCACTTCACTGGGTTGATGAAAAATAATTTTGCCACCTTGGTTTTAATAAAAACCTTAATTCTGCCATCACAATATTAGAGAACTATCATTATGGTTTTAATAAAAAACCTTTTAATGTGCCATCATGGTTTTAACAAAAACCCTTATAAAAATATATTTGGACAACTTTTCTCCATCTCTTTGCATTGCTTCCTGGTGTTAATGATGATGTACTCCATGGTATTAATGATAGCTTCATGTGTTCACTTTGGCATCAATGACAAATTTTCACCTTGACATCAATGACAACTAAATGAGCTCAAAATGTCCAACAATCTCCCCCTTTGTCATTGATGGTAACCCAACTTATTTTTACCAAAAACTTGACCTTTCCTTTGTTTTTCTTCCCCTAGGACAATGCTCCCCCTGGCTCAATGCTCTCTCCTCTTTTCTCAAATACCAAATCTCTCCCCCTTACTCAAATCTCTCCCCCTTTGACATCAATGGCAAAGGGTCACCTTTGGGGCTCGGGGCTAAGAATGAGCCTCTTAGCTTAGCCCCTCCCCCACCTCCTCTTGAGGTGGTTAATTCTGGGGTGGGAGTATTTCTACTCCTAGAAGGCACTGTTCTTTACCTTTATCCTCTCTTATTTTTATCTGATCCTTCTGATTCCTCTAACTATTTCTTTCAATATTCATGTCCATGTCCCTGTTCCTATTCTTGTTCTTGTTCATATTCATGTTCCTATTCCTATTCTTGTTCCTATCCATGTTCCTATTCTGTTCCTATTCCTGTTCCTGTTCCTGTTCCTGTTCATACTTATTTATGGAATATCTGCTCTACACCACTTTCTTGTGTGACCATCATTATTGCACTTATAACACTTAATGTTATTATTCCTTGGAGGTGCAAATGTCTTAGGATTTCTCCTAGTGAAGCCATACCTTCTTCTATCATGAACCCTACAATTTATTGCCTTGTGACCAAACTGATTACATGAGTAGCAATACCCATGGAAAATCTGTCTGTTCCCATATTACTGTCTTTCCTATGTCCTACACTATGAAGCCATGTGCCCAAACTTGTGACATGAAAAGCATCTTCCATTGAAGTTTCCTTGTCTTGACCTCATTGGTCTCCTAGTCTCTCTTGACCTATTTTGATTGTTGTTCCATCTGTAACCTATTCTAATTGCTATTCCATCTATATCTTCTTTGTGCATTGTTCTTATTTTTGTTGAACTCTCTATTGTCCAACTCATCCTCATATGTCTCACTCTCTCTTACATTATCTTCTTCTAAAGTATCTTCATATGAAGTATCTTCTCCTCCAAAACTTGAGGTTGACTCTCCTTCCCATTTCTTTTGAACCTGTTCAAATCCAAGACCTATCTTGCTTGATGTAGGCTTTTGTATCTTGATGAACTTATCCAAGTTATTTGAGCTATTTTTAAACCCTTTTATCTTGACCTTGGAGTCTTCTAAATCTTATCTTAGTAGTGCCACTTCTTGTGCTAACTTCTCACATTCTAATATCTTTGCTTCTAACTTATCTTTGAACATTTTTGCCTTAGCCTTTGATTTTTCTAAATCCTCCATAAGCAATCTTCTTTCTTCATCACATTCTTGAAACTGAATTTCAAGTTTAGAGTTTTTCTTTCTTACCTTCTTTACCATGTCAAGGGCATAAATAAGTTCTCCCTTGAGATCATATCCATCATTTTCTGAATATTCCTCTATTTTTTTGCCTTTGTCCATATCTTTATTCTCTGTTGGCTTGTCTTCTATAGGATCACCTTCTCCTTCTTCTAGTGCCATTAGAATATTCTCTTTTGGTCCTTCAAGTGTATCTTCATATTCATCATCACTGAAACTATAACCATCTCTTGTACAACTATCTTCAATATGTCCAAAGTTACCACATCTAAAACACTTGAGAATTATTGGAGTCCTTTTCTTAACTTTATTTTTTTCTTCAATCATAAAAAGAACTTCATATCTATCATTGTCTGAAAAACTAGCATCACTATCACTTGAGTACTTACTTGCCTTATTCGCATAGTAGATCCTCTTTTGTCTTTGAAAGAACTTCTTTCCTTGTCTACTTTGTCCATCCTTGTTTTTCTTTTGGTGCCTATATCTTTCTGGTTCCTTGTTCCTGTGATCCTATTTTTCTTCACCATTGTTATTCTTGGCTTCTTGATAGTCCGTTGCATAATGATCATACTTTCCAAAATTGAAACATTTAACAAATTTTAGATCTTTGGATCTTCTATAATCCTTATTTCTTCTACCATAATTTGCTTCTTCATCACTGGATGACTCATCACTTGATTCTAACTTCTTACCCTTTGTCTTCTTGATTGCTTTGAATGTTGCTTCCTTTTGGGGAATAGGATATTTTGTTCTTATCTCAAATGTTGTGAGCATACCAAGCAACATATCTCTTGTCAAAGTATCACCATCCATTGAAACTTCTATAGTAGAAACCTTTTCACTGAATCTCTTTGGAAGAGTTCTTAAGACTTTATCACAAACATCTGATTCATCAATCTTCATTCCAAGTCATTGCATAGCATTAACAACCTCATCAATTCGAAGTAGATATGCACTAATGGTTTCCTCATCCTTAATTCTTAATTCTTCAAATTTTCCTTTGAGATATTGCATCTTTGATTTCTTGACACTCTCTTCTCCTTCATAAATATTTATTTTACAGTTTGACAATGCATAACTTTCATAGACTCTGTTCTATGCAAACCTCTCAAAAGTGCATTCATTGCTTTTGAATTGTAATGTTCTAGGAGCTTACCTTCCTTATATGTAGGAGGATTAATCAAGGGATCGTATCCAAATTCAATTGCTTCCCAAATTTCATTGCCAAGAGCCATCAGGTAGATCTTTTTTCTCAAACTCCAATATATATAGTCACTTCCATCAAATATTGGTGTTGAATTTTTTAGAGTATGTTGTTTACCTTAGCTCATGTTCACCTAGGTTATTTATTTCCTTTTATTTAGTTATTCCATGTATTTTCCCCACCCACTTATGTGTGGATATTTCATTTATCTTATTTAGATATTATGAGATGTTACATATTTATTTCTTAGATATTATGGGGATATTTTTAGGTTTGACTATTCCTAGGGGTGACATTTGGAGGGTTGATATTCTTTCTCCCATAGCGGTTACATATCTATGGACCATATCACATATTCCTTTTGTACGGTGGATATTTGTCCTTAGCTTGATCCTACGGCTATGGTTGATCATCCTTGCCTATATAAGCAAGGCACCTTCATTGTACTCAGTGTTCCATTTTCAGATCTAATATATGATATTGTTGCTCTCTTGTTTGCATATCTATTTGTAAGCTTATGTTGTCAATTTGCTTTCAGATTCTTGTTTTGGTTGAATGTGGTGTTTCTGTTAACACTTGAGATCCTTGCAGCTTGGAATGATCTGATTATCATTCCTTTCATGGCATCAGAGTGATAGGTGTTGCAGTCATCCATTTGTGAGTGTTGTGCAGTTGTTTCTCTTGCAGGTTCGAAGAATGGTGTGGAAGCTTCGATTTTTGTGATCGGGTCCTTGGTGGAGTTTTTTGGCCAGTTTGTGTCACTCCTTCCATTGTAATATCATCACCAGCCTCCTAAAATCTCTTCTGCCCATACTGCAATAGCCTCATTCCCTTGGATCTGTCCTAAGCATTTTTTTCTTGAGCATTTCCCTTTTTGGAGGTCACCAACCCAACCCATTTTTATATTTTGCATGTATCTCCTGATAGAAATGCCATTTTTCCATGAAATGTTTTGGAGGTCTGTAGATGCATTCATTTGAGTTGTGCCCAAAATTTCAGCTCATTTGGATCAGTATTCTTCAAGATATCTTGATTTTACGAAAACCTGCAATTTTTTAGTAATCTGCATATATCTTCATCAAAACTTCTGAGTTTTTGTAGATTTTTTTACAGAATGTGTAAAATCATATTATAGACCATCCCATAAAATTTTAGAGCATTTGGAGTTGTATTATGATAGTTACAATGATTTTACTATTTTTAGTAAACTCGTCATTTCAGGAGAAATATTGGGAGTTGCTCAGCGAAATTTTTTCCAAGCCTGTAAAATCATTTTTCTGATATGTCTATAAAATTTCAGATTTTTTGGATCTGTATTTAGATATTTATAATGATTTTATGACTGCACTCTCAATATTGCATTGTGAAAAAGGTTTTTGCACTTGAACCTTGTATATGGACTATTGTTATAAAGTCCCATCTTCTGCATTCTTGTGAAGCTAATAAAATAATATTTTGGGGGGTTGTCTCGGTGCTGATTTGTGCACCCTATCTGCATTATTTTTCTCTTTGGTGATTTTTGTAGAATGGCTTCTTCATCTTCTTTTGCATTAGATCAATGTGAGCCATTAACAACACATAATTACCACACATGGAGACCAAGAATGGAAACAATCATTAAACGCAAAGGATTATGGGCTTTAATGCTTGAAGAACAACCAGAGTTCACTAGAGAATATGAAAAATTTCAGCACCAATGCAAATTACATGAATGTATGGGTTTGATAGGAACTTATGTAAGTGATAGTCTTTTATTTCATTTGGAAGGATGTGACTCTCCTTTCAAAATTTGGGAAAAATTAAAAGGATTATTTGGTAAGGTGGATCACATAAGAGCCATGCAACTTGAAGTTGAGATCACTTCTCTCAATCCTGAAGATTTTCCATCTATTGTAGACTATCTTACTAAGTTCAAGCACTTGTTGACACAGTTAAAGGGGAGTGGGAGAGACAAGAAAGATGAAGAGTGTGTTTACCTGATTCTATCCAAGTTGAAAGGTCCATTCCAAATATTTGCTTCTACCTTTTTCTCTAGCATGGATGCCTTAGGTGACACATTCATAATGCCTGATTTGGAGTTGTTTTGTGAAAGACTTACTAGGGAAGAATCCAAATTGTCTAACCTTGAGTCTTCCACCTCTCAAAAGGCATTAGTAGCATCTAGTCCTAAGGGTAAGGGAAAATTCAAAGGTAAACCTAAGTCTTCTCCTTCTCCATCTCAAAGTGCCCCTAAACCCAAAGAATCTAACTCTAAACCCAAAGAGTCTTCTAAATCCAAGAATAAGTCTAGCCTTTCATGCTCCTTTTGTGGGGGGAATAATCATGTAGAAACCAGGTGTTGGAAGAGAATGCAAGCCTTAGAGGATGCAGTCAGAAAACACAAGATCTCTATCTCCACTCCACCTCCTTCTAGTGAGCATGGCAAAGCACTTAATGTTGTTGGGAGATCTCAATCAGTTGTTACAAATAGTTGGGTTATAGATTCTGGTGCTTCTCACCATATGACTTCTTCTAAGGAGTCATTTGTATCTCTTGGTTTGAGTTCTACTTCCAACATTGAGGTTGGAGATTCTTCCTTTATTTTTGTTAAGGGAAAAGGTGACATACAACTTGATGGTGGATGCATCAATGATGCACTATATGTTCCTGACATCACTACAAATTTACTTTCTGTTTATCAAATTTGTCATTCTGGTCAGGGCAAAATAGTGACTTTCACACCACAAGGAGCTGAAGTTAGAACCTTGTTGGAGCCTCATTCACTTGTTGCACAAGGTGTTGTTGATCATAGTTCTAGACTATATCACTTTGAGGGTTTTGATGACACTTCTTCTGTAGGGACATGCTTGGTTGCTCATGCAGATTCCGAGAGTAAGCTTTGGCATGAGAGATTTGGACATCTTAATTACAGATATTTGAAGGAGTTGAGCACTCATGGTATGGTTGATGGTTTACCTAGAGTTTCTTGTCTTGATGGAGTTTTCCCTGGATGTGCATTAGGGAAACAACACCAAGATCCATTTCCTAAGGGTAAGTCAAAAAGAGCTTCTTCACCACTTGAGCTTGTGCATAGTGACTTGATGGTTTTTTCTACTCTTCTTTCAAAGGAGCTAAGTATGCACTTACATTTATTGATGATTTCTCAAGGCGTACTTGGGTTTATTTTCTCAAGTACAAGAGTGATGTCTTTTCACACTTCAAGGTGTTTAAGGCTTTTGTTGAGAATCAATATTCTAGTTGCATAAAGAAGCTTCACACTGATAATGGGGGGAGTACTTCAACAGAGAGTTTTCTGATTTTTTGGTAGCACATGGCATTGTTCACCAACATTATGTTCCTCATACTCCACAACAAAATGGCTTAGCAGAAAGGAAGAACCAAACTTTGAAGGAGATGGCTAACTGCATGATGCATTCCAAGGATTTACCTCCTATATATTGGGTAGAAGTAGTTAATTGTGTGAACTACATTCAGAATCGCACACCACATAGAGCACTTGAGCATTTGACTCCAGAGGAGGCTTGGTCTGGGACTAAGCTCGATGTCTCATTTTTCAAAGTTTTTGGAAGCCATGCTTGGGCCTTTGTGCCAAAGAAGCAAAGGAAAGCCTTGGATAAGAAGAGCAAACCCTTGATCTTTGTTGGGTATTGTGAGGACATGAGAGCTTATCGAATTTTGGATCCTGATACTCATGAAGTTCTTTTTAGAACTCATGTTCAGTTTGATGAGCGCTTCTCTTCTCATGATTCTTCTTCTTTACTTCCATCCATTGATGATTCTTCACTTCATCTTGAGGATCCCTTATTTGAGGAGCAAGTTCAGGAGGTAGTTGAGGAGGTCATGGATATAGATTCAGATGAGAATCTTGTTCCTCCTAATGTTGTCACTATGCCTAGGTGGGCTCGTACCACAATTTTTGAGGCAACACCTTTCATACAAGATCTTCCACCCACTAGACATCATCATGCACATTCTACAGGTTCTGGACTTTTATGTCAGGCAGTTTCTAGGGATCCATAGTCTTTCTCACAGGCTCATGGGATACAGGAGTGGGATGATGTGATGACAGATGAGTATTCTTCTTTGATGAAGAATCATGCTTGGGATTTGGTCTCTCTTCCTAAGGGAAGAAAGTTGGTTAGGTGTAAGTGGGTATACCGAACCAAATATGCAGTTGATGGGTCCATTGATAAGTATAAGGCTCATCTTGTAGCGAAGGGTTTCTCGCAAGTCGAAGGTATTGATTACTCTGAGACTTTTGCACCCATTGCCAAGATGGATTATGTGCACCTTGTACTTTCTATTGCTGCATCACAGGGTTGGCCAGTGTACCAGATGGATGTGAAGAGTGCCTTCTTGCATGGAGATTTGTAGGAGGAAATCTACATGGAGCAACCTGTTGGGTTTGTTCATGACTCTTCTCTTGTTTGTAGACTACGGAGGTCTCTCTATGGTCTCAAACAAGCCCCTCGAGCTTGGTATGAGAATATGGACTCTTTTCTTCTATCTACTAGTTTTGTTCGTTGCCACTCAGATCCTACAGTGTATATACAACATGTTGGAGAGGATATAGTTATACTTGTCTTGTATGTTGATGATTTGCTTCTCACTGGTAGCTCTTCTTCCCACATTCAGACTATTCAAAGGGCTCTTTCAACGCAGTTTGATATGATAGATCTTGGTCTTTTGCACTTTTTCCTTGGTTTGCAAATTTCTCAGTCAGATTCAGGGATTCATTTGAGTCAGCAAAAGTACACCCATGATCTTCTTCAACATTTTGGTATGGCTGATTGCAAGCCATGTCCCTCTCCTTTCCAGTCTGGGGTCTCTCTTACTTCCACATGCACCACTCCTCTTTGTGATCCTACCTTGTATAGGCAGTTAGTTGGAAGTTTGATGTACTTGACCCATACTCACCCCGATATTTCTTTTGCAGTTGGACTTGTGTCTCGGTTTGCACATGCCCCTCATAGTCGTCACTGGTAGGCTACCAAGAGGATTTTGAGATATCTACAGGGCACTTCACACTTTGGATTGCACTACACCCGAGGTTCTACTCAGTTGGTTGGATATACTGATTCAGATTGGGTAGGTTCTATTGATGACAGGCGTTCCACTTCTGGCTACATTTTTTGTCTTGGCTCTTCTCCGATTGCTTGGGCATGCAAGAAGCAACAGGCTATTGCACTTTCATCTATAGAGGTAGAGTACAGGGCAGCAGTCACAGCGAGTCAGGAGGTTCTTTGGCTATGATAGTTATTGATAGAGTTTGGCTTCCCATAGGATTCAACAATAGTACTTTGGTGTGACAACCAAAGTGCAATTCACATTTCTCGCAATCCTGTTGAGCACCAGTGGACCAAGCATATTGAGATTCACATGCACTTCATTCGTCAGCACATTCAGGATGGAGTTCTTTGCTTGGAGTACATTCCAACTCAGCAGTAGGTTGCCGACATCTTTACGAAGCCTTTTGCATCACCTCGCTACCTTGAGTTGCGTGGCATGCTTGGGGTTTCAGAAGTTGTCCTTGGGGGGTGTTCTTGAGGACATCTTCCTTCTTATTTCTCTCTCTTTCTAGCAGGATGATATTTTTCCCATGTGGTTTTTCCTTCTTCTAGTTCGATATTTCTTCATGGATATATTGTACATGAGTACCTGATCAGGCCTTGTTGTCGGGACTCATACTTGTGGATATGCCACTTTTATTTTTGGCCCCTAGCTTCACTTGAGGGGGGGTGTTAGAGTAGGTTGTTTACCTTAGCTCATGTTCACCTAGGTTATTTATTTCCTTTTATTTAGTTATTCCATGTATTTTCCCCACCCACTTATGTGTGGATATTTCATTTATCTTATTTAGATATTATGAGATGTTACATATTTATTTCTTAGATATTATGGGGATATTTTTAGGTTTGACTATTCCTAGGGGTGACATTTGGAGGGTTGATATTCTTTCTCCCATAGCGGTTACATATCTATGGACCATATCACATATTCCTTTTGTACGGTGGATATTTGTCCTTAGCTTGATCCTACGACTATGGTTGATCATCCTTGCCTATATAAGCAAGGCACCTTCATTGTACTCAGTGTTCCATTTTCAGATCTAATATATGATATTGTTGCTCTCTTGTTTGCATATCTATTTGTAAGCTTATGTTGTCAATTTGCTTTCAGATTCTTGTTTTGGTTGAATGTGGTGTTTTTGTTAACACTTGAGATCCTTGCAGCTTGGAATGATCTGATTATCATTCCTTTAAGAATTATCTAAGGACACATTCTTAGAATCCATTGTGTTCTTATTATATTTTTCTTCATGTTGCCAAACTCTTCTGAAGGAACCTACTCTGATACCAATTGAATAACACAAACTTATACTGAGAGGGGGGTGAACAGTATAAGATCACTTTTTACTTTTCTTTCCCAAATAGTATTAATCAATATAATCAATGGCAATATCAATAGCAATAACCAAAGCAATGCATAAATCATCACACACAATAGAGACACCAATTTAACATGGTTCACCCAATGTGGGCTACTCCACGGAGAAAATATTTCACTAAAATTTTCTCAATCAATCTCTTGGGAATCCTTTCCCTATTACAATGTTTATGGACCTTTGTTCAAAGGAGATACCAATCACCTAAATCAGGTTCATGGATCTCTATCCATAGGAGAACTTCTTGTCCTTTGCTCTAGTTGGTGATCCTCTAGAATACTACTACCTCCACTACATTAGCTTGTGGATCTCTCTCCACTGAAGACTCTTATCCCCACTCAAGATGTATATCTTCACTACCTTGGCTTATGGATCTCTATCCACTAGAGACTATTGTGCTCTCTGCTCTATCACCTCCAAAGCTCTATCTCAAATATGTACTAAACATAGTCCTTCGGTATAGCATAAATCTGCTCAATATCTATCTCTGGTATGGCACAAACCTATCCTCAAATTTACACCAAACTCTGCTCTCAAATCTACACTAAACATAGTCCTTCATTCTAGCACAAATCTATCCTTGATCTCTATCCTCAAGCCTTAACTCAAGAATTAAATCAATTCTATTGGATCTACCCCAAACATTAACCCAAGGTTTGAACAAATCAATCAACTCTGCTCTTAAGTCTTCTCAAAGACTTATCTCAAATCTACCTTGTAAGCTTCCACAAAAGCTCACACTAATCTATCCACAAGTCCTCTCTAGAACTTGTTCAAATATGCTTCACAAGTCCTCTCTAGAACTTTCTCAATTCTTCTCAACAAGTCCACATAGAACTTGCTCAAATATGCTCAATAAGTCCACATAGAACTTGCTCAAATCTGCTCAATAAGTCCACACAAAACTTGCTCAAATCTGCTCAACAAGTCCACATAGAACTTGCTCAAGTCTGCTTAAAAAGTCCACATAGAACTTGCTCAAATATGCTCAACAAGTCCATATAAAACTTGCTCAAATTTGCTCAACAAGAACTTGTCCAATCTGCTCAACAAGTCCACAAGTCTTCTCAAAGACTTACCTCAAATATGCTCAAATACTTTCAATCACTTTCTCAGAAACATAAGGAGAATTTTTAGAGACTCAGTATGCTTAAACTCAATGCTCAATTACTTTCTCAACTCAATTCAGAATATATAATATTTTATTTTATGGAACTTGAACAATCACTTTACAAATTCATTTGACTAGGCTCAACCAACTCTACTCAACCAATCACTCAATGAGATAATCCTTGCTCACAAACCCTAGTCCAAGTATATGATCACTTACTCAAAATATTTCCAACAATGCTCAACAACCAATATCACATAACAATGATACTCATGTTCTTTTCAAATCCTAGTTCAAGTTCTTCACTCAATCAATGGCTTCAACAATAATGCTTATAAAACATCTCTCACATAATAATGATATTCATGTTCTTTTCAAAGTCTAGTTCAAGTTCTTTACTCAATCAATGGCTTCAACAACAATGCTTATAAAACAAGGTTTTAACCATACTTCTTTATTCCAGAAAACTTGAAGCAATCACTCAAAACACTCAATCGAATACCCTAACCAAGTCCTTTTCACTCCAAATTTATTTTCCAGAAAACCAATCAATCAATTCAACTATGGAATAATATGCTTATACATTTTCTTGATTGGAGGATGATCTTCAAAAATTGCCTTCAAGAATATCTTTTTCTTTGCCAAGTGCCAAGGGTTAGATAACAAGTGTTATACTTCACAAAATACAAGAATAGCTCAATTTCATAATACACCTTATATCTCCTTCTCAATAGCAATATTTGACAATAATATCTTCACAGAAATTTCCTCTTCATTTTTTCTATTTCACAAAATTGATATTCCAAATTAATTTCTATCTCCTAAGGTAAAATAATATTTACCTTAATAAAGCACCTATTTGCCACTTAGGTAAATAAATTAATATCACCTTATAACTCCCTAACCTTAGCACAATTAATCAAATTCCACATACACCCCTAAAACCTTAGCACAATAATCAAATACCACAAATGTTTCCTTATTTCTCCTAAATCTTAGTATTATGCAAAAATAAAAAAATTAAATTATAAAAACCTTTGGTGAATCCCTTTTCCACAATTTTCATATTTTCGGACCTACACCTTCTCCATGACTGGCGCCTTAGCTACGACAAGCTATCCATGTGAGCTAAGTGCTCCATGTGCTTAGCTTAAGCTCTAAGGTTGCTTAAACCTTTTCACAAAGGCTTTAAAACCTTTGGCCTTATCCTACATCTAGCGCCAAGCTAGACTGCAAGCACTTCTCCCTTTGTGTTGTCCCTTGCTTCGAACACCATGTGCTGCCTTGATCACGATGCTTTGTCCTGATTACAATGTGTTGTCCTATTTTAGTAATACACCACTCACAAATTTTGGAGGCTTAGGATTTTTGCTTATGTTCTAATTTGGATTTCGATCTCATGCTTCCCTAAGGTTTGTCTTAGGGTTTAAATACCTTTCATTTGCTTTGCATACAACGTTTGCAGATGATTTGATTTGATGACGTCGACTTGCATAAATTATAATTTATAATTAATTTAAATTCAAAAGAATTTAAATATTATAAATTTAATTTATAAATTTTAGACTTTAATAAAAAATTAAAGCCCTCGTTGAGTTAATATCAAATTGTCATTTGCACTTCACTAGGTTGATGAAAAATAATTTCGCCACCTTGGTTTTAATAAAAACCTTAATTCTGCCATCACAATATTAGAGAACTATCATTATGGTTTTAATAAACAACCTTTTAATGTGCCATCATGGTTTTAACAAAAACCCTTATAAAAACATATTTGGACAACTTTTCTCCATCTCTTTGCATTGTTTCCTGGTGTTAATGATGATGTACTCCATGGTGTTCATGATATCTTTATGTGTTCATTTTGGCATCGATGACAACATTTCACCTTGACATCAATGACAACTAAATGAGCTCAAAATGTCCAACAATTTTATCAATGTTAGCAAAAAAGCAATCAACAAATCAATTGCTAGGTTTAAAAGGTTGGACAAATTTTCTCCATCTATTTTATTGCTTCCTAGTGTTAATGATGATGTATTCCATGGTGTTAATGATAGCTTCATGTTTTAACTTTGGCATCAATGACAACTTTTCACCTTGAAATCAATGACAACTAAGTGATCTCAAAATTTCCAACAGTTTTATCAATGTTAGCAAAAAAGCAATCAACAAATAAATTGCTAGGTTTAAAAGGTTGCACCCTTTTATCAAAGGTTGCACCCTTTGCCTTGCATTCACATCTCACTACAAATAAATTGTCATAATAAAAATGTTGCACCATTTGCTTTACCATTTCAAAAATCACATTTCAGTTCAAATGCTCCAAAGGCACTAAACCCCTTCGGTCATATTTCAGTTCAAAAGGCCCCAAAGGAACCAACCCCTTTGGTCAAATACCAATTTTAATTCATAAGGATCCAAAGACACCAACCCCTTTGGTCAAATACCAATTTCAATTTAAAGGCCCAAAAGGCACCAACACCTTTGTTCAAATACCAATTTCAATTCAAAGACCCCAAAGGCACCAACACCTTTGGTCAAATTCCAATTTTAGTTCAAAAGACTCCAAAGACACCAACCCCTTTGCTCAAACACCAATTTTAATTCAAAAATCCCCAAAGGCATTGACACCTTTGGTAAAATACCAATTTCAATTCAAATGTACCAACACCTTTGGTCAAATAATAATTTCAGTTCAAAAGGCTCCAAAGGCACCAACCCCTTTGGTCAAATATCAATTTCAATTCAAAGGCCCCAAAGGCACCAACACCTTTGATCAAGTTTCAAAACTAGTTTAAAGGCTCCAAAGGTACCAAATCCCTTTGGTCACATTTCAATTTAAAGGCTCCAAAGGCACCAAACCCCTTTGGTCACAGTCCAACCTTAGTTCAAAAGGCTCCAAAAGCATAAAACTCCTTTGGTCACATTCCAATTCAAAAAGCTCCAAAGGTACCAAACCCCTTTGGTCACAATCAAATTTCAATTCAAAATCTCCAAAGGTACCAAATCTATTTGGTCAAATTTTAATTTAAATGCCCCAAAGACACCAAACCCCTTTGTTCACATTCACATTTCAATTCCAAACCTCCAAATGTACCAAACCCCTTGGGTCAAATTTTAATTTAACAGCTCCAAAGGCACCAAACCCATTTGGTCACAATTAAATTTCAATTCCAAAGATCCAAAGGCACCAAACCCCATTGGTCAAATTTCAATTTAAAAGGTGCCAAAGGCACCAAAACCCTTTGGTCATATTTACATTCAAAAATCCCAAAGGCATCAAACCCCTTTGGTCACATTCACATTTTAATTCAAAAGGCTCTAAAGGCACCTAACCCCTTTGGTCAAGTTTCAATTCAAAAGGCTCCAAAGGCACCAAACCCCTTTGGTCACATTTCTTTTCAAAAATCCCAAAGACACAAAACCCCTTTGGTCACATTTCAATTCAAAAAGCTCCAAAGGCATCAAACCCCTTTGGTCATAGTCCAATTTCAATTCAAAAGATCCAAAGGCACCAAACCCCTTTGGTCAAATTTCAATTGAAAAGCCCCAATTACACCAAACCCCCTTGGTAACATTACACTTAAAAAGGATCCAAAGGCATTACAATCCTTTGGTAAAATTCAAAATTTTAGCTCAAAGGCACCAAACCCCTTTGGTCAACTTTCTTTTCATGCCATTTCCTACTTTCCTAGATTAGATTTTATTTCTTTCCTAGTATAGGCTCTCATGTGAACTATGTACCTAGTAGTCTACTCTAGAAACCTAGTGGTTACAGTGACTAGTTATCCATGCAATTTGGTAGAATGATTATATTACCATACAAAAACTCGTTGAAGGTTAGATTCCATTTCATGCTCATAGCTTAGATTAGATCATAGCCACATTCTACTTGGATGAAAGCAGAGATATATCTTAGATTTTATTTCATAATCATTCACTAGATTATCTTAGTATCCCCATTCTACTCTAACAAAATTAAAGTCATAGAATAGCTTTATTTTCATGTTCATCACTTTTATTCAATTACATCCCCATTCTACTCGGGAAAAATATACCTATAGCTAGAAATTTCCTTTCATATTCATATATTAGGTTAGATTAGTGCTCCATTCTGATCAAGAAAAAGCATAACCATAGATTAAATCTCCTTTCATATTCATTATATTACAACCCCATTCTGATCGAGCAAAAGCAAAGATATATATTAGATTTCATTTCATGTTTTAAACCCCATTTTGCTCGGGCAGAAGTAGAGCCATAAATTAGAGTCCTATTCTGCTCGATCAAAAGCAGAGTCATAGATTAGCAGCCCCTTCTACTAGGGCAACAAAAAATACATAAATTAGATTTACTTTCATATAATTTACTTTCTTTTATAGATTGAATTTACTTTTATGCAATTTACTGCTTTCATATATTTCTTTTCTTGTTGTCGAGTAGCTAGCCTAGATCTTTGAGTGAACCTCGTACCTAGTGATCTACCCTAGTCACCTGGTGTTTTAGGCAACTAGTTATCCATGCAATCTGGTAGAATGATTATATTACCATAAGGACACTTGTTTCAAGAACACAACAAAAACAAATCACCTGCACACACCTCACAACAAAACAATCATGAGCAAACACACACACAGACAACATTCTCAACAACACAATCAAAAGCATGCATGCAACAACAAAAGCAACTATGAGAAATCAAGTACACAATTAGATTCATTTTAATCCAAAACAAAAATGTAAAAGGGTGACTTATGTTACTAATCGGTCCTGCACTCCATCCATCCTTCATCAAAAATTATAACACAAAAACCAAAACCATCCACCACCAAGATATCAATTCATCATCCCTATAAGGTCAATCGTCTCATCGCCATCGTTCATGTTGTCTTCTATCGACTCACCACTTGAAGGTGTATACAATACCAATAAAATGTCATCCCAAACAAGATCAATACGTAAACACTCATTCTTTGACTCAACGTCTATCCAAGAATATTGTATATGACTAATCATACACACTACTCTATCAGGCCTAAATGCAAAAAATCTAATCAAATCTAAGTGGCTAATGCACTAGGCCAATGTTTGTAAGGGTTTATATTTCAATGCTATAATAAATATGGTGATGTGGATTGACCACCTATAATCGATTATAGCACATGATACCACTTACCACATGACTAGTTCATTATCCAAAACCAAGGCTCTCATCAAGTTGTGAATGACAAGGTTCATGAACATTCGTTTCTTCCATCACTGGGCATCTGGTATTTTTCTTGGTTTGGGGTAACCAAACGTCAATCCCCCAAGCACAAAATTCACATCTATATTTCATCCATCAACAACATGTGTCATGTATTTTTCCATCGCATTGTGTCTTCATACAACATGATAGAAAAAGGGACATTTGTAGACACCTAAATCTAGAATAATAAAACACTAATTAATTAATCATAATTAATTAGTACATTTAGTATTAATTAAATCTAGTTAATATTAAATAAACATTTAATTACCTGAGTATTGATTAAATAATTAATTACTTAAGTAAATAATCAATTAATGCCTAGGTTGCATAATCATTCACCCCTCCCTGTGGATGCATTGGCCTTCACATTTACTCTTCCACCTCATCCATGGCATTGGTAGTTCCACATCTCACCATCAAAACTGGTCACATGCATGAAATAAAGTCTTCCATAAGTTAACTCAAAGTTACTAGTAGTTCTACCTCTAAGCCACAAAGGGAAATATAATCATGCACCTAGTTAACTGAATCAGTTAACTTAGATATGCACACTCAATCACATCATGCACTCAGTTAACTAAGTCATTTAACTAAACATGCACACAATCAATAGGATCAATTAAAAGGATAAACATACAAATCTATCCATGCACATTTAGTTAACTGATTATGCACACTTAATAATTGCATGCATCAAATCAATTGGTGATAACTCCAAGGTAAATTTATCTTTCATACACTCCTAGTGACAAATACAATACAAGGAGATAGCTTCCAGTTACAACTATTAACAGGTTGAGCCACCTACTTATTACTTCCTGCTAGGAAATTTATAAATTGAACCTCTTCCTCCCTTTGGAGCATGAGGATGGACATTGTAGCGAAGCCCTAACGAATTTTTAAGCAACCATAAGCAATCACACTCTTGAGATCTCAGTATTCCACCATCCTCATCCTGTGTAGAACCTATGAGCATCCTTTCACAGGCCCAGATCCATTCTCAGATATCTTTTAGACACTACAAGTCACAACCATCCCACCCCGAATGATCTCAACCCACGATCGTTCGACCCTGGACAATTGGCTCCCAGTCTACACTGGAAGCCTCTCGATGTAGTACGGTTCAAGTTATGAAATAGAATCATCCCATGTGCAACATGATGACATAAACAATGGCAACAATGATCCACAAAAAATAAAAATCAAGCTTATCCCTTTTTACTTCTACATGTTTTTCACTTTTGTTAATAGTTGCATTGATTTTATTTTATTTGTATTTTGGCCTCACTTAGGGAGGCTCGATAGATATTACTAAATCTTTGTAGGTTTGCATGTGCATAAGTTCCACATGTACGAATTGGATTGAAACAAAACTAGATAGTAGCTAAAAGCTAGCCAAGCCTACAGATCTACCATTCCTCAACTGTAGCAATACACACAGTGCAACCATCCTACCATAGATAGTCGCTAGCCACAACCATCCATTAACATACAATCACCAACCATAGTCATCTGCCTACAAATGATCATCATATAGAGAGCTACTTTCTCCATATCTAGTATCTGTAGGCCTACACATCAATCCAAAGGTATTGTACATGGTCCCAATCAGTATTCAATGCAATGATGATCACTAGAAACCTGCCTTATCAGTGTTGTAGCATCAGGAGTACCAAAGCACCATTGTTATTTTGCATACGATAAAATGATCCCTGTTTTCATTGTAAAACCCCTATGCAGGTAGAATATTGTAATAGAATAGAGGAAGAAAAATAATCAAATTTAATATCATTATTACTTTTTGTTTCATATTGCATGGTTCATACTTTTGTTGTCTATAACAAGTCTCCTTGGTTAACTTTCCAATGATAATTCTAAGCTTTTTAATCATGCAAATACAATGCATTTTGGATGGCTATGCTTTGCACTATTGTATATCAATTCTATGCTTGATAATAATATCTTTTTTGCTTTCAATTTATAGTAGGAACTTGATATTATTCTTTTCATTTAAAAAATATCTAACTTTTTTTTTTATGTGTAGGTTTTACTCCTTGTAAAAACTATCTTTTACACTTCCTTGAAGGCTTAAACTATAAACCTTCCTTTTGCAACTTTAAACCTTGAATTTGGTGCTTAATAGAACTTAATAATAAGATAAAGATAAATGTTCAATTAATGAGCCTTTTGCACCAATGTTGCATACATTTTGGGTCTTCGTTCAATGATATATTTCTTGGTTATTTGGATCACCTAATTACTACTCTAAGTTTGAAAATTTTGCAACTTCAATTTGTATTACTTTGATGCTTTAAACTAGTCTATTTTGCAGCTCTTCTTGTTGTTCAAATCAGTTCCTTATTTGTGACTCCTTTAACTTACTGCTTGAAACTGTGGTTTTGTCGCTTCAATTATCCTCCAAGTAGCCTTCTTGAATTCTAAAAATTAGCAGCTATTTATTCTGCCCAAATGCTACCTTTTAACTATCCTTGAAATCTAAAAAATTTTAGGTTCTCACGTAGCCTATTTCTCCTCCAATATAATGTCCTCAAATTTCTCTAATATGGTGGATTTTTCTAGATCCTTTCTCCTCCAATATCCTTATCAAATTCTGACTTCAATCTTGGCCTATTTTCTAGAATTCTTCTCAATAATATGAATGTCTTGAGGTCTTTGGAAATCCTTTCCAAAAATTGAAAACTTCTTGCTAAATATTTCTTTCTTTTGGGCTTGTTGTTGGATGGAAATAATTATCCCAAATTCTTCTCTATTAGGAACGTCTCCTTGTTGTCAATCTTCTCACTTGAGTTCTCCTCAAATATCCTCCAATGACCTTCTTCAAATTCTTCAATGAGGCTTTCCTAGCCTTCTCCTTCTTTCTCCTTTTAGCCTTTCTTGAGACCTCTTCTCTTGGGTCTTTAATTTCTATAGCTTCTAAAATCTTCAATAGGACTTTTTGAGTCCTCTATCTTCAATCTTCAATCTTCAATATTCCAAATCTAGAAGTTCTTCAATGAGACCTTTCTCTTGGGTCTCCTCCTTCTAGAGTTGATTTCTTCTTTCTTCACTCTGAAGTGTTCAATATTCAAATTTCTATGAGGGTCTCCTTCTTGGTTCTCCTCAATATTCAATCTACAATGGAACCTTATTTCTTGGTCCTCCTCCTTGATTTGTAGTCTTCAATATTCTATGGAAACCTCCTTCTTGGGTCTCCTTTATCTCCAATCTCTAATATTCTCTAGGACTCTTTTCCTTGAGTCTCTTCTTTATTCAATCTTCAATAAGGCTCCTTTGGTCATTTTTCACTCTTCTCAATATTCTATCTATAAATATTGTAATGGGACCTTTTCCTTAGGCCTCCAAATCTTCAATCTTGAACTTATTGCTTCAAGTGTTGGATTGATTTTAAAGAAGATATTCTTCCTAGCTCTTGTAGGAAGCTTCCTAAATTTCTTTGGATATCCTATTTTCTACAACAAAGTATTATAAAATGATAATAGTAATTTCTTTAAATCTAAATAAAATAAACTTCACTAGTTGATTTGTCAATCTAGTGGAATCAATGTTGATTCCTAGTCTTCACAAGTTTTTTTGCAACTCTATGGAAAGACTCTAGCCAAATGCAATTTTAGAAATTCTGAAAATGATATTTCCTATCTCCTCTCAATCTCTCTTGTGGCTCTCTCTATTTCCTATCAATCTACCTTGTGCTCTAATACCACTATTAGCTTTTGATGATATATATTAAAGGAAATATAACCACAAGATCTAAAATGAGCAAGCAATGTTAACTATATGATAATGGTAATATAATATGCAAGAAAAATATATGATAAACTTTTGCAATTACTTAGAAATGGCCATTAATGAAATCTCACAAAAATAGTACAATGGAATATAATGGAGGTCTTAAACACTCCAAAAATTCTTGCATGATCTACGTTGTATCTACCTTCTCTTCTCATCACTATGCTCTACTATTTTATATGCTTCTCTCTTACATTATCTCATTTTCTTTACTCTATTAAAGGCCTATATATAATGATATATGTCCCTTGGCCTTTCATCCACCCATGACTCTTCATCGATCTAATCTAGGACTCATGTACATGTGGACTACATGCACATTTACATCATTGCACATTCTAACACTTGTGTATTTATTACATTGCATGAAGTAACTACTCAAACCTTAATCTAAGATAAAATCCTAATCTAAAGATGTACCCAAGGTGGTACATTGACATGTACAAAATAATGTAATATATTCCAACAATAGTTGTTCGGGCATTCCTCTTTATACGCTGACATGTATGCCTCTTAGTCATGTGGTCTCAAGACAATGACCATTTTGTATTAACCAATGATAATTTTATTGAGGATGGGAGGTACTCCTTGTCATCATGACCTGAGAGTTTATGACATGTAATGGATATTTTCCACCTATTTGGATGTCATTGATCCTTTCTAATTATTTTGTATGGGAACACATGTTTATTCCAACACAATTTATGCTGAATTTTTCTACATATGAGAATTGTTATGCCGAAGCATTTGGAGCAATCATCCCCTTATTTTGGAGAAATTTAGGATTGAATCCATCATAACCAAGGGTGTTCCAGAATATATTTTTAGGGTACTAGTAGGGTATATTATTTACCATTTTATATACATAAGTATGCCAAGAAATTAATCCTAATTTATGTAATATTAAAGCTAATAATAGTAAGGTCAAAGAAAATGCATACCTTATTGTTAGAAATATTTCATGCACATTTTGGATTTCTCATTGATTACATACTTAGGATTTTTGAGATCTGAAAGGTACATAGATGTAGTCATTAGAATCTTACAAATACTAGAAACTTTTGTAAGGCAAACAAGCTAGAGATCGATTTTCATGTAAGCATTTAATTCAATAGCACCTCAAAGAGGTTTTCACTATTGATATTCATTTTTTTTGTTTAGACAAATATATGATCATTTTGAATCTGTGTTAGAAGAGGAAGCCTCTTCTATCACATGTAAGTCTGACTGTGAAAAATATTGAGCAAATTCCACCTTTGTTAGTGGCTTATGGTACAATCATAAATGATGTCCATTTACCACCAATTTTCTCCTTGAATCATCAATAGGAGAAAGTCAAACAACTCCATTCTCGAACACTTCTTCAATTTGGTATGGTCCTAGCCACCAAGTTTGTAGCTTGCTAGGAAAATCAACATAGCAAGAATCAAACAACAATGCCCAATCACCTGGTTTGTACTTGTTGCTCCTAATGTGATTGTCATGCCATATTTTCTATTGTTGTTGAATGATATCTATTTGGTGAAGTACCTCCAATCAAAGTTCATCCAATGCATTCAATTGTAAAATTCTCTCTTGTTGTACCTATGATAACTCAATGCCTACTTCCAAAGATGTACAAAGTGTTAGTAATTCAAATTCAATTGGAAAAAGAGGTTTCTTACCATAGACCAATTCATAAGGTGTGAATCCCGTGGTGGATTTCCATGTAGTATTGTATGCCCATATGGCCTCTGGTAACCTATTCATCCAATATTTCTTGTGAGAAGCCACTATTTTTGTTAGAATATTTTCTAATTCTCTATTTGTGACTTCTACCTGACCATTTTCTTGGGGGTGGTAAGGTGATGACTTCTTATGTTTGATTTCATAAAATTTAGTAAATGCTTCTATAACCTTAGATGCAAATTGGGGTCCATGATCTGTAACAATAGAGCGTGGAGCACCAAATATTTAAAAAATTTGGGTATACAAAAAATCAACTACCTTTTCTTCATGAGCATATTTGAAAGCATGTACTTTAACCCACTTTGTCACATAATTAGTGCATACTAGAATGTGTTGCTTTCCTTGAGAAGGTGGGTCAATGGGTCCAATAAAATCCAACCCCCATCTCTCAAATGGTTCTAAAACCATTTGAGGTTGTAGAGGTATTTCATTTGTTGTAGTTGGCTTACCCATTCATTGACATGAATCACAATGTCATACATATTTCTTTACATCCTGATGAAGTGATGGCCAATAATAACCTACACCCAAATTTTTTGAATGGTGCATTTTATTGAATAATTTCCTCTTTTTGGTTCATCATGACATGCACAAAGAATATCATACACCTCATCTTGTCGAATACATCAACGTAAAACATAATCAGGTCCACATTTAAATAGTAGACCATTAATCCACTTGAATGATGAGCTTTGTTTAATTAACCATTATTTTTCCCTAGGAGTGAAATGAGAGGGAACCTTTCCTATTGCTAGATAGTTGGCAATATCAACAAACCATGGTGATTGTACTGATATTGCAAATAATCTTTCATCAGGAAAATAATCCTCTACTAGTTCATCCTCACCTGTGATGTTTAGTCTTGACAAGAAATCAACTACTACATTAGCTTTGCTAGGTTTATCGACTATAGTGATGTCAAACTCTTGTAGTAGTAGTAACCATCATATTATTCACCCACTAACCAATGGTTTATTCATGAGGTATTTAATTGCAGTGTGATCAATATGAACAAACACTTGATACCCAATAATGTAGTGATAAAATTTATTAATGGCATATACTACTGCTAAGAATTATTTTTAGTAGTAGTGTAATTTTTCTCAACTCCTATCAAGTTTTTACTAATGTAATAGATGGCATAATGTTCTCCATTTTCTACTTGGCCCAAAGCTACCTCGATTGTAGTGTTGGATGCATTGGTTTGGATGTGAAATGGAAGTTTCCAATTTGGACCTTGTAACATAGGTGGAGTAGTCAATTTTTCTTTTAATGTGTCAAATGCAATTTGACACTTCTCTATCCAATTGAATTCAGAATATTTAGTCAATAAGATAAACATGGGACTTGTAATTGTACTAAAGTTCTTGATAAAACAATGATAGAAACCAATGTGACCCAAAAAACTTCTAACATCTGTTTGAGTTTGAGGTGGAGGTAAGTTTTTAATAATCTCTATCTTTTTAGGATCTACTTGTATTCCTTTAGATGAGATATGGTGTCCAAGAACAATGCCTTCATCCATCATCATAAAATATTTCTCAGGATTTAGGGCCAGATTGTAAGTTTCACAATGGGTTAATACTTTATCAAGATTTTCTAGGGTTTCATCAAAAGTTTCACCACATACTGTGAAATCATCCATGTAGATTTCAACACAATCATTGGTCAAGTCAGAGAAAATAGCAAGAACAACTCATTGGAAAGTTGTTGGGGCATTATAAAGTTTGAAAGGTAAAACTCGATAAGCAAAAGTTCCCCATGGGCAAGTGAAAGTTGTTTTCTCTTGATCTTTAGGAGCAACCTGAATTTGATTGTATCCACTAAATCCATCAAGAAAACAAAAATACTTTTTCCTAGCGAGTGTATCTAACACTTGATCTATGAATGGTAATGGAAAGTGGTCTTTGTGTGTGACTTTATTTAATTCTCGATAATCGACACACACTCACATATTTCCATTTTTCTTTGGAACAATAACCAATGGAGAAACCCATTGACTATCAAAAATAGGGTAAATGAATCCTACTTCTAATAATTTTTCAATTTCATCTTTAACAATATCATGTAGAGCAAGATTCAATCTCCTTTGTGGTTGTCTTATAGGTTTAACATCCTCAGTATAAATATGATGAGTACATATATCTGGATGAATTCCTATCATATCTTTGTATTCCCATGCAAAAGCATTGGGATGTCGGCTCAATACATCAAACAATTTTGCCTCCTAGTCATTATTCAACCAACTATTGATATTTAAAAACTTTCTTGGTTGTATTTCAATTTGTTTTGTGCCAGGATGTACTAAATTGATTCCTTCAAAATTACTTATCAATGAGTTGAGAGGACAATGGTGTGGCAAAAGAGAATGGAAAATTCTAGTTTCTTTATCAAAAGCAATTCTTGAAGGGATTAAATTTGATATAGGGAAATGAAAAGATGAGAGGAGATGACGATGCCATCCATGTGGTAAATTAAAAGAATTATCTTGTATTGAAATGGGTGATAAATATTCAGGCTCTTGTTCTTCATCATTCCATAGTAATCGATGAACAATAATTGGTTCATCTTCAAGTCCTGAATCATATAATTTATTGATCAAAATAGTCTCATCTTCAAAAATAGCTCTTTTAGATGGATCCAATTCCTCTGCATGATCCTTTACAACTATGGTAGCCAAGGTTGAAATGTTCTCTTCATTTTCCTCATCCGATTCAAGAAACCATAAGTTACCAAAAAAATTGATTGAAGGTTTTGCAGGAGGATATAAAGATATTTTATTTGAGTCAATTCCATTAGAAATGGTCATATCTCCTGACCTACAATCAATAAAAGTGGCTGTCATAGCAAGCCAAGGCCTTCCCAAAATTATTGGGTAACCATTCATAGTAGTTCGGGGTTGTAATACCAAAAAATTAATTGGATATTCCCATGATGAAACTATTACATGAATATTTTCTATTATTCCTTCTGGTTTAGCAACTAACCTATCAACCATTTCCAATATTATGGATGTAGGATTTAGATTGTTTAATTGTAACTTTTGCATTGTATCCTTTATCATAACATTAATAGCTGCCCCTAGGTCAATCAAAACATTAGATATCTAAAGTGATCCTATGGTTACTATGACTACTAGGCTTCCTAGATCTCCATACTTTGGTGGAATAAGTTTTCCTACAAGGAGGTCTGCTAATTTTCCATCTACTTGTATGGTTTTAGGATATGTTTTCTTCTTTCTTCCTTGTTTCTTAATACACATTTCTTGAATAGTCTTGTTAATCATAGGTACATCTTTAATAGCTTGTAGTAAAGGGATTGTAATATTTAAATGTTTTAATTCCTTTACCAAATCAGATTCTGAAGATGTTATTTATGTTATCTCAAATCACTCAAGATATGGTACTTTCTCTAATGAAGAGGGTAAATTATCTTGAGGGAGGCTTTATTTTTCTTTTTTTTTGTTCTTGTCTTGTGGTTGTTTTGGTGTAGGTGGGTCTTCTTGTTTATTCTCATCAGCTCCCATTTCTACAATGATAGGTGGAGTAGGTTCAAGAAGTGTTCTTCCTAAACACAATTGGATGTTGTCATAGTCAATGATATTTAACATGGTTATATCTTCTAATTTAACCATATAGACAAGGGTTTCCTATCTAGTATTATTGGGGTTGGCCATAGGTTGAGCCAAAAGTGGAGGTTATTTTACTTCTTGTTGTTATTTTTGTCATCCTTGAGGGAAATTTTGGGTAGGACTAGGTAACAAACCTTGTTGTTGGTTTTGATACCATCGTTGCCCTTGGTACAGTTGGTGTTGTTGTACCCATTATTGACCTTGCATTTGTGGATGTAACCATGGTGGATTTTGTTGATTCCAATGTTGATTCATCCATCCAGGTTGAGACCATTCTTGGGATGATGCCCATGGTGGTTGACCCCAGGGTTGTTGAGGTGGTTCTAAAGTAGACCATGGCATGGACCAAGGATTATTTCCCTAATTCATGGGAAATCAAGAAGCATTTTGGTATGGATATTGAGAAAAATTACCCCCTTGTATTTGTCCTACAAAATTAAGTTCTTTTATAGGTTGAGATTGCTTTTCCATGACACTTTTTAATCTAGGTAACAAATGACATTGGTCCATAGGATGTCCCTTTTCACAAATACTACATATAGTAGATATGGAAGTCTTATTCAAAGGATATTCATGAAGAGCATACTTCTTCCTACATCTTTGATGTAGGAGCCTATCTTTGGAGGGTTTTTTTAAAAGAATTTTTAAAGTAATTTTTTATTACTCGAAATGAAATTATTTGACATAAAATATAATTTGCCGAAAATGGTAATTACTAAAAAGGCAAATTTGTATGAAAAAAATAATTTGCCAAAAATAGTAATTTTTTTATTTCTAGGGTTTTAAGCTTTAGGGTTTTCTTTTAGGGTTTCTTTTAGGGCTTCAAGTTTTAGGGTTTTCTTTTAGGGTTTCTTTGGGGATATATATTCCCTTGGTATTGTATTGTAAAAGGGGGAAGTGAATCCAGGAATAAAAAAACAAAATATTTTTTGGTTTATTTCCATATATTATAGTTTTTATGTGAATGGAAGGTTTTACTGATTATTTTCATTTATTGCAGTTTTTATGTAAATGGAGGGTTTTACATATTATTTTAATTTATCATAGATTTTATGAAATGGGAGGTATTTTGTTTTGACATCTTGCAGCGTATCAAAACAAGTTGGATCTTGTTAGGAGGAGAAAAGAGAGGAGAAGAAAAAAAATGAGAGGAGAGCAAAGAGGCTTCAAAAAAAAAATGGCACTCTATGCAGTGCTTGTAGAAGGTTTGTAAAACCTTGGAGACAAAAATTGGTACTTTGTGCAAGTGCTTGCAGGAGGTTTTTTTATGTAAAATCCTCAGAGAAAGAGATTGACACTTTGTGTAGTGCTTGTAGAAGGTTTGTAAAACCTTAGAGAAAGAAATTGGCACTTTGTGTAAGTGCTTGCAGGAGGTTTTTATATAAAACCTCAGAAGGAGGAATTGGCACTTTGTGTAGTGCTTGCAGAAGGTTTATAAGACCTTAAATAAATAAACTGGCACTCTGTGTAGTGTTTGCAAGAGGTTTTTTTCATTAAAAACCTCAGAGGGAAAAATTGGCACTTTGTGTAGTGCTTGCAGGAGGTTTGTTATTTTAAAACCTCGAAGGAATAAATTGGCACTATGTGTAGTGTTTGTAGGAGGTTTGAGATATAAAAACTTAGAAGGAGATTGGTACTTCGAGGAGTACTTGCAGATTTGTGACACTCTATGGAGAGAGATTATGAGTTTGATCATAGGAACTCGTAGGAGTAGAGTTCTTTTCAACTAAAGGAGAATGATGTAGGAGCCTATCTTTAGAGGGTTTTTTTTTAAGTTTTAAAGTAATTTTTTTATTACTCAAAATGGAATTATTTGACGCAAAATATAATTTGTCCAAAATGGTAATTACTAAAAAGACAATTTTTTATGAAAAAATAATTTGCCGAAAATAGTAATTTTTTTATTTCTAGGGTTTTAAGCTTTAGGGTTTTCTTTTAGGGTTTCTTTTAGGGCTTCAAGTTTTAGGATTTTATTTTAGGGTTTATTTGGGGATATATATTCCCTTGGTATTGCATTGTAAAAGGGGGAAGTGAATCCAGGAATAAAAAAGAATATATTTATTGGTTTATTTCTATGTATTATAGTTTTTATGTGAATGGAAGGTTTTACTGATTATTTTCATTTATTGCAATTTTTATGTAAATTGAGGGTTTTACATATTATTTTCATTTATCATAGTTTTTATGTAATGGGAGGTATTTTGTTTTGACCTCTTACAACTAGATTTACATCAATATTGGATATTAAACAACTAAAGGTTCAATAGACCTATTCTTTGTATTCATTTCATCTAATATTGTGTTGAGATGTACTAAAATATCAATGTTAAGATTAGCAAACCCTTCTATTAATTATTTTATATCATTTCCATTGTTGCTAATTTTATGTCTTCTATGTCTTGTATGGGAATAATTCTTACAAGAGTTTTATGATTTCTTAAAATTCCAGCATATTTACATCTCTTTTTCAAAATATCCAATACGTCTCTTGATTCATCCTGTAATTCTCTCGAGAATATAGTTCTACTGAGTTCTGGTTCTATACCCCCAAATCTCTTATGAACAGAGGAAAATCTATCTAGATGATCTTCTAAAGTTTTATCTTATTCCTATTTCATCCTAAATAATTCATCCTTCCAATTTTTTACTCAATAGTATTCTTGGTATTTTTCCAAAAATACTCTTTTCATTTCATCCCAAGTTCAGATTAATTAGGTGTTATGTTCATAAACCATCATAAGGAAGATTCTTTTAGGGTGGAAGGAAATAATTTAAGTTTTTTATTGTCATTTGTGTAATCATAAGTTTGGCATACAAATTTAAACTCAAATATAAATTGATCAGGATCCATAGATGCAACTCCCCTAAAATTTGGTAATACAAAAGGTGAAATAACTTTCATGGGACCTTCTTGGTTAGGATTTAATAGAATAGGATATTTAAAGGTTCTAATAGGTGTACTAGTTTCACCAGAATGGTGTCTTTTTCTAGAGTCACTTGCAAGTCTACCATTATATGTTCCCAACAATTAGTATAGATCCTTTTGAATTTTCTTGATCGTATAGATATAGATTTGTTAGGAATAGGCTATATTGAACTACTTATTTTTTCCTCTTATAATCTCTCTTAGGGGGTCCTATACTTCCTAAAGCTTATGATTGTGATTCTTCTTAAATTATAGCATTTTTTAGAATCATAAATTCAAGCTATTTAGGTTCAACCTCTCGTCATGGATGTTTTCTTTTTGTGGCTCGTGGGAAGTTTACTCTAATAAATTTTAATTTTTCATCTCTAAATCTATATTTTTCATCTCTAAGTCTATTCATACATCCTATTTTTAAAAGAATCCTATTCTAGTGTTCTAATGTCTTAAATGCAATTCTAGGCAATGCAACTATTTTCATGCAAAGTTGTTTGTTTTTGTTTTTTTTTAATTTAAAACTACTCTAGGGGTTTTAATCTACACAACTTCACAAGACAACAATTAACATTGAATGACTTATTTGTTCTCTAACAACACCAATTTATTCCTTGATAATTATGCTAAAAAATGATACGTGTTTCTAATGCTCTCACTTTAATTATTTCTTGTCAAACCAAGGTGGAATCCTAAGGCTATATGTGATAGAGGTCTTAGAATTGCATCTTGAGTATCAAGGTTCTAGACTAACCTGATAAAACTAAGAATCACAATGTCTTTATAGCATAAAGAAACCAATGCTAGCTTCTAAACTTTAAACTAAAATAAATCTCTTTTAATTACATAAATATAAAACTAAAATTGAAAGAACTAAACTTAATTTAAACTAAAATGAACTTCAATTCATGCTAGAAAAAAAATAGTTAAATGCTAAAATGAAACTAGCTTCAACAGAATGTAAATTGCAAGAATTAACTAGAAATGATAGGCTGAAACGAAAATAATACTTAACAAAAGTTATACTACAAAATTTAAATGAAAGAAATAACACTCTTTGACTATACTATAGCATAAAAGAAACTATGCTATAGGATAACATGAATTGATACAAGCACAACTAAAGTAAACAAATTTTACAATTTGACTATGCTACTTGACTGCTGAAAATAAATAACAAGAAATAAAATGATTAAAAACTTGCAACTAACGCTAATAAACCTCCCACTATTCCAGAGATTTTCCTTTGCTTTGAGGTTCAACAGGAGGAAGAATTCAATAGAAAAACTAGCCTAAGTGATCAAAAGCTTTCATGTAAGAAGGCTAAAAATTTCATATTAAGATAATATGCATACAATCAAATTATTGTATCCTTTATTCAATTGCTTAATTTTTCTACTAACTTTTCCCAATGGGTATACAATATTATTTATTGGCATATTTCTAACTTATTTATCCTATGAATGAGTTTTACTTTGGGAAACAACCTATCCTGAATTGATTACATAGGCTTGCATGTTAAATTTATTCAATCAAATTTGAAATAGAAGGTCAAATTAGATGTCACCCTATATTACACCCCTGTTGGTTTTTGACTAGCTTAAAATAGGTCTAAGAAAAGTTTGGGTTGAATTTGAAGCTTCTAGTACACCTTTTCCAACTCCAATTTTCTTGCAATTCTATTCTATTATAGCATGGGTTGACTGTAGGTGCTCCGTATCATACAGTGGGTCAATCCACTTTATGCATAATTTTTACCTGATTGCTAATTGGCTAATTTATGAGTCAACTATGTAACTTTCATTTTTTACTAGATTCTGAAAAAGCATGTTGACTACTAACTTTATCGTGTTCCTCCCTTTTACTACCATCTTACACTTTTTCTTCTTGATTGTTTGGCTCTTTTCTTTTAGTTTATGTTATGCAGGCTTGTGTTGATCTGGTGTTGGCACCTAGCTATTACAAAAAATATACAATTGGTGCTAGATCACTACAACATCATATAATTATTAAAGGAAAGTAATCTAAAACAATGGTCCATTATATTTTCAAATTTATAGACTTATCCATAAAGTTTTATAAAATTATTCCTAATTTTATTTTATCTTTCAATACATATGAATCATGCAATTAATCCTAAAACACATAAAAATCAGTTCAAAACAATAATTAAAACATTTTCTTCAATTTACTATATTAACACTTAATATTAACATAAATAATGATCAAGTACTTGGCAAATACTATAGCATTTTAATCAAAAATAGGTAAAAAGAGTTAAAATGTTTTTGAAAATGAGATATTTTATAGTCTCATCGACACACTCTCAAAATTCTTTGGGGTTTCATAGGGCTCACTAGCTATTATCATAAATTTATTTGTGATTACAAAAATATTATATCTCCCTTGATGGCTATGTTGCAAAACTCATTTATATGGTCAAAACCTATCGAACATGTCTTTCTATAAATCAAATAAGTTATGCTATCTACTCTTGTGTTGGCGATGCCCAATTTCTCCAAGCCTTTTATGTTTGAAAGTGATGCCTTTAGAAATGGAATTGATGCAATGCTTACACAAGAAGTCTAGTCATTGGCTTTCACTAGTAAAGCACTATTAGGCTAAAACCTAGGAAAAGTGACCTATGAGAAGAAGATGATGGAAATCTTACATGTTGTCAACCACTGGAGGTCTTATCTTATTGGGTGATATTTTTCCATAAAAATAGATCACCACAATCTTAAATATTTTCTTGAGCAGTGTGTCTCCATGCTTGAACAACAAAAATGGGTTACCAAACTACTAGGGTATGACTATGAAATAATTTATAAGAAGGGAAAGGAAAATGTAGTTTTTGATGCACTATCCTACCAAGATTAGGACAAGGTTATATTGTGTGCCATATTTACTCCCCTTCCTCAATGGAACCACTAGCTTTAATAAGAAGTAACCCATGATTCCACCTTATAATCCTTAATTCAACAACTTCAAATTGATCCTCTCACCTAAGATATACCTAGGATGGGCAACATCTGAGATACCACTATTACCTTTTTATCCCTAAATATTCACTAATCCATAAATCTATACTGTAGGAAATGCATGGTTCCCCAACTATGGGATATTATATCTTCTTAAATCATATCAACAAGCTAAACACACATTTTCTAGGTAGGAATGAAAAAGGATATGCAGGCCTTTATTGCATAATGTGATACTTGCCAGCATGTGAAGGGGGATACTATTCACACACCAAGCACACTCCAATATCTTCCTATTTTGAAGATCATTTGGATAGATATTTCTATGGATTATATTGAAGGGCTTCTAAAGTATGGAGAAAAACAATCATTCTCATTGTGGTGGATCATCTCTCTAAGTATGCTCACTTTTTTCCTCTAGCCCACCCTTATAAGGCCTCAATGATTGCTTAAATATTTCTTGATTCAATTTTTTCTTCATGGTATACCTCAATCCATTATCTCTAACCATGATCCCACATCTTCTAGTATTTTTGGTAGGAACTATTCAAACTACAAACACACAACTCTATATAAGCTAGGCATATCATCCCTAGATTGATAGGTAAACTAAAATTGTTAACAAGTGCTTGAAAACATTTCTCCATTGCTTTGCACCTGAGAAACTGACTCATTGGGTTAAATATATTTTGTTATCCAAGTGGTGGTATAATTCTTCTTATCAATCCAACAATATGACACCATATGAAGTAGTTTATAGACACCCTCCATCATAAATTTTATTATATATCTAGTAGTTCTAAGGTTTAAACAGTGGATTCCACTGTAAGAGAGCATGCACAACTACTTCAATCATCTTAAAGATAATTTTGCTATGGAATAGAATTTCATTCAACAACAAGAAACTCAATACCATATCAAGTACAATTTTAATATCGAGGATATGGTTTTCCTATGCGTATAGTTATACAAGTTGTTGGACATTTTGAGTTAAGTTGTCATTGATGTCAAGGAATGAAGTCATCATTGATGTCAAGAAGAACAATGCAAAGGTTAATGGCAAAAGAGCTTCATAATATTTTTAATATTATGTGGAAGCAAATGAAGGCGGGTTTTTATTAAAACCATGGATGAGCAAATTAAAAGGTTTTTCATAAAAACCCAAGGAAGCTTTTTTAAAAGCTAAAGGAGGTTTTAATATTTATTTTATAAAATATTTAAATTCAATTTGAATTTAAATTTTATAAATAAATATTACTTATACAAGGAGGCTTTAATTTTTATTAAAGTCAAAGGTTTATAAATATAATTTATAAAATTTAAATTCTTTTAGAATTTAAATAATTTATAAATTATAAAGGTTATAAAAGCGTCGACGTCATCTATTAAAGCATCCACCGACGTGAAGAGCAAAGGAGAAAAAGGGTATTTAAACCCTATGAAATGCAAACCTTAGCCAACAAAAATAATTCGAATGCACTTGCAAAAATTGTAGGGTCAGTGAAAGTCAAGACAGTAGGGAGCACGTCGTGTGGTTTGGCACATGGCAAGGTAAAGGGAGCGCATCGTGTGTTTTAGCAAGTGGCAAGGCAAAGGGAGGAGCCAAAGGCTCTAAGGCCTTTGTGGGAAGACAAAGCGACCAAGGTGCTTAAGCAAGCACATGGAGTGCTTGGCTCACACGGCTAGCTAGCCACGGCCAAGGCACCAACCGAGGAGAAAGACGCAGGGTCGAATCCCCAAAATTTATGGAAGAGGACTTTGCCAAGGTTTTTATTAATTTAATTTTTAATTTTGACATGTGCTAAGGTTTAGGAGGTATAAGGGTTGTATATGAAATTTTATTATTTCCTTAAGGTTAGGGAGACATAAGGAAAATAGTGGGATTATTTACCTAGGTGGTAAATAAGAGTTTTACTAGGGTAAATATTATTTTTACCTTAGGAGATTGAAATTGATTTGTGATATCAATTTTTGTGATATTGAGAAATTGAAGGTGTATTTTGAAAGGGTAATTTTTGTGAAAATATTATTGTTGAATATTGCTATTGAGATGGAGATATAAGGTGTATCATGAAATTGAGCTATACTTGTATTTGTGAAGTATAACACTTGTTATCTAACCCTTGGTACTTGGAAAATAAGAAGGCATTGTTTGAAGGCAGTTTTGAGAGGACTTTCTCCAATCAAGAAAAAGGTATGGGCAAATTCTTCCATGTGTAAAAATGATGAATGTGAGTGTATTTCTTGAAAATAAGTTTGGAGTGAAAAGGATTTGATTAGGGCTTCCTTATTGAGTGTGTTTGAGTTAATGCTTCAAGGTTTTTCTGGAATAAAGAGTTGTTATTAAAACCTTGTTTTATAAGCATTGTTGTTGAAGCCATTGGTTGAGCAAAGAACTAGGGTTTGAAAAGAACATGAGTATCATTGTTATGTGAGAGTTGTTTCATAAGCATTGTTGTTGAAGTGAGTTGTGTGAAGAACTTGAACTAGGGTGTGAAAAGAACATGAGTATCATTGTTATGTGAGATTGGTTGTTGAGCATTGTTGGAAATATTTTGAGTGAAGGATCATATGCTTGGACTAGGGTTTGTGAGCAAGGATTAGTTTCATTGAGAGATTGGTTGAGTAGAGTTGGTTGAGCCTAGTCAAGTGGATGTGTGAAGTGATTGTTCAAGTTCCATAAAACAAACTATTCTATATTCTGAATTGAATTGAGAAAGTGATTGAGTTGAAGCATATTGAGTCTCTAACAATTCTCTGTATGTTTTTGAAAGAGTGATTGAAAGTGATTGAGCATTGTGTTGAGTATAGAGCATATTGAGTCTCTAAAAATTCTCTTTATGTTTCTATGAGATTGGACAAGTTCTAGTGTGGACTTGTTGAGAAGATTTGAGGTAAGTCTTTGAGAAGACTTGTGGATAGATTTGGGTAAGCTTTTGTGGAAGCTTACAATACAGATTATTGAGCATATTTGGATAAGTTCTTGAGAGGACTTATTGAGCAGATTTGGATAAGTTCTTGAGAGGACTTATTGAGAAAATTGGACAAGTTCTAGAGAGGACTTGAGGATAGATTAGTGTGAGATTTTATGGAAGCTTACAAAGCAGATTTGAGATAAGTCTTTGAGAAGGCTTGAGAGTAGAGTTGATTGATTGATTTGTTCAAACCTTGAGTTAAGGTTTGGAGTAGATCCAATAGAGTTGATTTGAGATTGAGTCAAGCTTTGAGTTAAGGCTTGAGGATAGATATTGAGTAGATTTGTGCTAGATCAAAGGACTATGTTTAGTATAGATTTGAGGAAATTGGATTTGTTTATAAGTTGATAGATTTTTTTGTAGATTTGAGGATAGGTTTGTGCTAGACAAGAATAGATATTGAAGATAGATTTGTGCTAGATCGAAGGACTATGTTTAGTACATATTTGAGATAGAGTTGAGTGTAAGCTTTGGAGGTGACAGAGTATAGAAGATGATAGTCTCTAGTGGATAGAGATCCATTAGCTAGGGTAGTGAGGATAGGTCTTCTGAGTGAGGACAAGAGTCTTCAATGGATAGAGATCCATTAGCCAGTGCAGTAGAGGCAATAGTTCTTCTAGAAGATCACCAACCAGAGCAGAGATTAGGATATTGGTGTCTCCTATGGATAGAGATCCACAAACTTGATTTAGGGGATTGGTATCTCCTTTGGATAGAGGTCCATAAACATTGTAATAGGGAAAGGATTCCCAAGATATTGATTGAGAAAATTTTAGTGAAATATTTTCTCCGTGGAGTAGCCCACATTGGGTGAACCATGTAAATTGTGGTGTCTCTATTTTGTGTGGTGATTTATACATTGCTTTGATTACTACTATTGGTATTGCTATCTTTACATTGCATAATATTGATTGGGAAAGAAAAGTAAAAAGTGGTCTTATATTGTTCACCCCCTCTCTAAGTATAAGCTTGTGTTCTTCAATTGGTATCAGAGCGGGTTCCTTCGAAAGAGTTTAAAAGATTGAAGGAAAAGATAACAAGAACACAATGGATTCTAAGAATGTGTCCTCAGATAATTCAACACCAGTATTTGATGGAAGTGACTATATATATTGGAGTATGAGAATGAAGATTTACCTGATGGCACTTGGCAATGAAATTTGGGAAGTAGTTGAAATTGGATACGATCCCTTAGTTAATCCACCTACAGATAAGGAAGGTAAGCTCCTACAACATTACAATTCAAAAGCAATGAATGCACTTTTGAGAGGTTTGCATAGAACAGAGTCCATGAAAGTTATGCATTGTCAAACTGCAAAAGAAATGTGGGATAAACTGCAAAATATATATGAAGGAGATAAAAGTGTCAAGAAAGCAAAGATACAAAATCTCAAAGGACAATTTGAAGCATTAAGAATGAAGGATGAGGAAAATATTAGTACTTATCTACTTCGAATTGATGAGGTTGTTAATGATATGCAAGGACTTGGAATGAAGGTTGATGAATCAGATGTTTGTGATAAGGTCTTAAGAACTCTTCCAAAAAGATTCAATGAAAAGGTTTCTGCTATAGAAGAGTCAAAAGATGGTGATTCTTTGACAAGAGATATGTTGCTTGGTATTCTTACAACATTTGAGATGAGAACAAAAGAGGAACCTAATCCCCAGAAAGAAGCAACATTCAAAGCAATCAAGAAGACAAAGGGTAAGAAGTTAGAATCAAGCAATGAGTCATCCAATGATGAAGAAGCTAATTATGGTAGAAGGGATAAGGATTCTAGAAGATCTAAAGATCTAAAATCTATTAAATGTTTCAATTGTGGAAAGTATGGTCATTATGCAACAGATTTTCAAGAAGCTAAGAATAACAATGGTGAAGAAAAATAGGATCACAGGAATCAGAAAGATATAGGCACCAAAATAAAAGCAAGGATGGACAAAGCAGACAAGGAAATAAGTTCTTTCAAAGACAAAAGAGGAGCTACTATGCGGATAAGGCAAGTAAGTACTCAAGTGATAGTGATGCTAGTTTTTCAGATAATGATAGAGATGAAGTCCTATTTATGATTGAAGAAAAAGAACAAGTTAAGAAAAGGACTCCAGTAATTCTCAAGTGTTTTAGATGTGGTAACTTTGGACATCTTGAAGATAGTTGTACAAGGAATGGTTATAGTTTCAGTGATGATGAATATGAAGATACACTTGAAGGACCAGAAGAGAATATTCTAATGGCACTAGAAGAAGGAGAAGGTGATCCTATAGAAGACAAGCCAATAGAAAATAAATATATGGACAAAGGTAAAAAAATAGAGGAATATTCAGAGAAATATGGATATGATCTCAAGGGAGAACTTATCTATGCCCTTGACACAGTGAAGAAGGTAAGAAAGCAAAACTCTAAACTTGAAATTCAGTTTCAAGAATGTGATGAAGAGAGAAGGATGCTTATAGAGGATCTAGAAAAATCAAAGGCTAAGACAAAGAAGTTCAAGGATAAGTTAGAAGCAAAGATCTTAGAATGTGAAAAGTTAGCACAAGAAGTGGCTCTACTAAGAGAAGATTTAGAAGACTCCAAAGTCAAGCTAAAAGGGTTCAAAAATAGCTCAAAGAACTTGGATAAGTTCATCAAGATACAAAAGCCTACATCAAGCAAAATAGGTCTTGGATTTGAACAAGTTCAAAAGAGATGGGAAGGAAAGTCAATCTCAAGTTCTAGAGGAGAAGAAACTTCAGATGAAGACACTTTAGAAGAAGATAGTGTAAAAGAAAGTGAGACATCTGAGGATGAGTTGGACAATAGAAAGTTCAACAAGAATAGGAACAATGCACAAAGAAGATACAGATGGAACAACAATCAGAATAGGTCAAGAGAGACTAAGAGACCAATGAGGTCAAGACAAGGAAACTTCAATGGAAGATGTTTTTCATGTCACAGGTTTGGGCACATGGCTTCACAATGTAGGACACATGAAAGACAAGAATATGGGAACAGACAACTTTTCCATGGGTATTGCTACTCATGTAATCAGTTTGGTCACAAGGCAATGAATTGCAGGGTTCATGACAGAAGAGGATATGGCTTCACTAGGAGAAATCCTAAGACATTTGCACCTCCAAGGAATAATAACATTAAGTGTTATAAGTGCAATAATAATGGTCACACAACAAAGTGGTGTAGAGCAGACATTCTAGAATCAAGTATGAACAGGAATAGGAACAGGAACATGGATATGAACAAGAACAGGAATAGGAACAAGAAAATGGACATGGATAGGAACATGGACATGGAAAGAAATAGTCAGAGGAATCAGAAGGATCAGATAAGAAGAAAAGAGGATAAAGGTAAAGAACAATGCTTTCTAGGAGTAGAAATACTCCCACCCTAGAATTAACCACCTCAAGAGGAGGTGGGGGAGGGGCTAAGCTAAGAGGCTCATTCTTAGCCTTGAGCCCCAAAGGTGACCCTTTGCCATTGATGTCAAAGGGGGAGAGATTTGAGTAAGGGGGAGAGATTTGGTATTTGAGTAAAGAGGAGAGAGCATTGAGCCAGGGGGAGCAATGTCCCAGGGGGAGAAGAACAAAGGAAAGGTCAAGTTTTTGGTAAAAATAATTTGGGTTGCCATCAATGACAAAGGGGGAGATTGTTGGACATTTTGAGTTAAGTTGTCATTGATGTCAAGGAATAAAGTCATCATTGATGTCAAGAAGAACAATGCAAAGGTTAATGGCAAAAGAGCTTCATAATATTTTTAATATTATGTGGAAGCAAATGAAGGTGGGTTTTTATTAAAACCATGGATGAGCAAATTAAAAGGTTTTTCATAAAAACCCAAGGAAGCTTTTTTAAAAGCTAAAGGAGGTTTTAATATTTATTTTATAAAATATTTAAATTCAATTTGAATTTAAATTTTATAAATAAATATTACTTATACAAGGAGGCTTTAATTTTTATTAAAGTCAAAGGTTTATAAATATAATTTATAAAATTTAAATTCTTTTAGAATTTAAATAATTTATAAATTATAAAGGTTATAAAAGTATCGACATCATAAATCAAAGCATCCACCGACATGAAGAAGCAAAAGAAAAAGGGTATTTAAACCCTTAAATGCAAACCTTAGAAGAAAATATATTCTTTGATGCACTTGTAAAAATTGTGGAGTCAAAGAAAGTCAAGACAAAGGGAGCGCATTGTGTGGTTTTGCAAGTGGCAAGGTAAAGGGAGCGCATCGTGTGTTTTAGCAAGTGGCAAGGCAAAGGGAGGAGCCAAAGGCTCTAAGGCCTTTGTGGGAAGACAAAGCGACCAAGGCGCTTAAGCAAGCACGTGGAGCGCTTGGCTCACACGGCTAGCTAGCCACGACCAAGGTGCCAGCCGAGGAGAAAGATGTAGGGTCGAATCCTCAAAATTTGTGGAAGGGGACTTTGCCAAGGTTTTTATTAATTTAATTTTTAATTTTGATATGTGCTAAGGTTTAGGAGGTATAAGGGTTGTATATGCAATTTTATTATTTTCTTAAGGTTAGGGAGACATAAGGAAAATAGTGGGATTATTTACCTAGGTGGTAAATAAGAGTTTTACTAGGGTAAATGTTATTTTTACCTTAGGAGATTGAAATTGATTTGTGATATCAATTTTTGTAATATTGAGAAATTGAAGGTGTATTTTGAAAGGGTTATTTTTGTGAAAATATTATTGTTGAATATTGCTATTGAGATGGAGATATAAGGTGTATCATGAAATTGAGCTATACTTGTATTTGTGAAGTATAACACTTGTTATCTAACCCTTGGTACTTGGAAAATAAGAAGGCATTGTTTGAAGGCAGTTTTGAGAGGACTTTCTCCAATCAAGAAAAAGGTATGGGCAAATTCTTCCATGTGTAAAAATGATGAATGTGAGTGTATTTCTGAAAATAAGTTTGGAGTGAAAAGGATTTGATTAGGGCTTCCTTATTGAGTGTGTTTGAGTTAATGCTTCAAGGTTTTTTGGAATAAAGAGTTATTATTAAAACCTTGTTTTATAAGCATTGTTGTTGAAGCCATTGGTTGAGCAAAGAACTAGGGTTTGAAAAGAACATGAGTATCATTGTTATGTGAGAGTTGTTTCATAAGCATTGTTGTTGAAGTGAGTTGATGTGAAGAACTTGAACTAGGGTTTGAAAAGAACATGAGTATCATTGTTATGTGAGATTGGTTGTTGAGCATTGTTGGAAATATTTTGAGTGAAGGATCATATGCTTGGACTAGGGTTTGTAAGCAAGGATTATTTCATTGAGAGATTGGTTGAGTAGAGTTGGTTGAGCCTAGTCAAGTGGATGTGTGAAGTGATTGTTCAAGTTCCATAAAACAAACTATTCTATATTCTGAATTGAATTGAGAAAGTGATTGAGTTGAAGCATATTGAGTCTCTAACAATTCTCTGTATGTTTCTGAAAGAGTGATTGAAAGTGATTGAGCATTGTGTTGAGTATAGAGCATATTGAGTCTCTAACAATTCTCTTTATGTTTCTATGAGATTGGACAAGTTCTAGTGTGGACTTGTTGAGAAGATTTGAGGTAAGTCTTTGAGAAGACTTGTGGAAGCTTACAATACATATTATTGAGCAGATTTGGATAAGTTCTTGAGAGGACTTATTGAGCAGATTTGGTTAAGTTCTTGAGAGGACTTATTGAGCTGAATTGGACAAGTTCTAGAGAGGACTTGAGGATAGATTAGTGTGAGATTTTGTGGAAGCTTACAAAGTATATTTGAGATAAGTCTTTGAGAAGGCTTGAGAGTAGAGTTGATTGATTGATTTGTTCAAACCTTGAGTTAAGGTTTGGAGCAGATCCAATAGAGTTGATTTGAGATTGAGTCAAGCTTTGAGTTAAGGCTTGAAGATAGAGATTGAGTAGATTTGTGCTAGATCGAAGGACTATGTTTAGTACAGATTAGAGGATAGGAGTTTGGTGTAGATTTGAGAATTTTTCTTTTTCTGATAAAAGGACTATGTTTAGTACAGATTTCGAGGATAGATGTTTTTTTATTTGAGGATAGGTTTGTGGCTAGACCAGAGATAGATATTGAAGATAGATTTGTGCTAGACCGAAGGACTGTGTTTAGTACAGATTTGAGACAGAGTTGAGTGCAAGATTTGGAGGTGATAGAGTATAGAAGATGATAGTATCTAGTGGATAGAGATCCATTAGCTAGGGTAGTGAGGATAGGTCTTCTGAGTGAGGACAAGAGTCTTCAATGGATAGAGATCCATTAGCCAGTGTAGTAGAGGCAATAGTTCTTCTAGAAGATCACCAGCCAGAGCAGAGATTAGGAGATTGGTGTCTCCTATGGATAGAGATCCACAAACTTGATTTAGGGGATTGGTATCTCCTTTGGACAGAGGTCCATAAACATTGTAATAGGGAAAGGATTCCCAAGAGATTGATTGAGAAAATTTTAGTGAAATATTTTCTCCGTGGAGTAGCCCACATTGGGTGAACCACGTAAATTGTGGTGTCTCTATTTTGTGTGGTGATTTGTACATTGCTTTGATTACTGCTATTGGTATTGCTATATTTACATTGCATAATATTGATTGGGAAAGAAAAGTAAAAAGTGGTCTTATATTGTTCACCCCCCTCTCAGTATAAGCTTGTGTTCTTCAATTAGTATCAGAGCGGGTTCCTTCAGAAGAGTTTAACAGCTTGAAAGAAAATATAAAAAGAACACAATGGATTCTAAAAATGTGTCCTCAGATAATTCAGCACCAGTATTTGATAGTGACTATATATATTGGAGTATGAGAATGAAGATTTACCTTATGGCACTTGGCAATGAAATTTGGGAAGTAATTGAAATTGGATATGATCCCTTAGTTAATCCACCTACATATAAGGAAGGTAAGCTCCTACAACATTACAATTAAAATCAATGAATGCACTTTTGAGAGGTTTGCATAGAACAAAGTCCATGAAAGTTATACATTGTCAAACTGCAAACGAAATGTGGGATAAACTACAAAATATATATGAAGGAGATAAAAGTGTTAAGAAAGCAAAGATACAAAATCTCAAAGGATAATTTGAAACATTAAGAATTAAGGATGAGGAAAATATTAGTACTTATCTACTTCAAATTGATGAGGTTGTTAATGATATGCAAGGACTTGGAATGAAGGTTGATGAATCGGATTTTTGTGATAAGGTCTTAAGAACTCTTCCAAAAATATTCAGTGAAAAGGTTTCTGCTATAGAAGAGTCAAAATATGGTGATTCTTTGACAAGAGATATGTTTCTTGGTATTCTTACAACATTTGAGATGAGAACAAAAGAGGAACCTAATCCCCAAGAAAGAAGCAGCATTCAAAGCAATCAAGAATACAAAGGGTAAGAAGTTAGAATCAAGCAATGAGTCATCCAATGATGAAGAAACTAATTATGGTAGAAGGGATAAGGATTCTAGAAGATCTAGAGATCTAAAATCTATTAAATTTTCAATTGTGGAAAGTTGGTCATTATGCAACAGCTTGTCAAGAAGCTAAGAATAACAATGATGAAGAAAAATAGGATTACAGGAACACAGAATCAGAACGATATAAACACCAAAATAAAAGTAAGTATGGACAAAGCAGACAAGGAAATAAGTTCTTTCAAATACAAAAGAGGAGCTGCTATGCAGATAAGGCAAGTAGGTACTCAAGTGATAGTGATGCTAGTTTTTCAGATAATGATAGAGATGAAGTCCTATTTATGATTGAAGAAAAAGAACAAGTTAAGAAAAGGACTCCAGTAATTCTCAAGTGTTTTAGATGTGGTAACTTTGGACATATTGAAGATAGTTGTACAAGGAATGGTTATAGTTTCAGTGATGATGAATATGAAGATACACTTGAAGGACCAGAAGAGAATATTCTAATGTCACTAGAAGAAGGAGAAGGTGATCCTATAGAAGACAAGCCAATAGAAAATAAAGATATGGACAAAGGTAAAAAAATAGAGGAATATTCAAAGAAATATGGATATGATCTCAAGGGAGAACTTATCTATGCCCTTGACATAGTGAAGAAGGTAAGAAAGCAAAACTCTAAACTTGAAATTCAATTTCAAGAATGTGATGAAGAGAGAAGGATGCTTATAGAGGATCTAGAAAAATCAAAGGCTAAGACAAAGAAGTTCAAGGATAAGTTAGAAGCAAAGATCTTAGAATGTGAAAAATTAGCGCAAGAAGTGGCTCTACTAAGAGAAGATTTAGAAGACTCCAAATTCAAGCTAAAAATGGTTCAAAAATAACTCAAAGAACTTGGATAAGTTCATCAAGATACAAAAGCCTACATCAAGCAAAACAGGTCTTGGATTTGAACAAGTTTAGAAGAAATGGGAAGGAAAGTCAATCTCAAGTTCTAGAGGAGAAGAAAATTTAGATGAAGACACTTTAGAAGAAGATAGTGTAAAATAAAGTGAGACATCTGAGGATGAGTTGGACAATATAAAGTTCAACAAGAACAGGAACAATGCACAAAGAAGATACAGATGGAACAACAATTAGAATAGGTCAAGAGAGACTAAGAGACCAATGAGGTCAAGACAAGGAAACTTCAATGGAATATGTTTTTCATGTCACAGGTTTGGGCACATGGCTTCATAGTGTAGGACATAGAAAATACAAGAATATGGGAACATACAACTTTTCCATGGGTATTGCTACTCATGTAATCAGTTTGGTCACAAGGCAATGAATTTTAGGATTCATGACAGAAGAGGATATGGCTTCACTAGGAGAAATCCTAAGATATTTGCACCTCCAAGGAATAATAACATTAAGTGTTATAAGTACAATAATAATGGTCACACAACAAAGTGGTGTAGAGCAGACATTCCAAAATCAAATATGAACAAGAAAAAAAATAGGAATAGGAATAAGAAAATGGATATGGACAGGAACATGGACATGGAAAGAAATAGTCAGAGGAATCAGAAGGATCAAATAAGAAGAAAAGAGGATAAAGGTAAAGAACAATGCTTTCTGGGAGTAGAAATACTCCCACCCCAGAATTAACCACCTCAAGAGGAGGTGGGGGAGGGGCTAAGCTAAGAGGCTCATTCTTAGCCTTGAGCCCCAAAGGTGACCCTTTGCCATTGATGTCAAAGGGGGAGAGATTTTAGTAAGGGGGAGATATTTGGTATTTGAGTAAAGAGGAGAGAGCATTGAGATAGGGGGGCAATGTCCCAGGGGGAGTAGAACAAAGGAAAGGTCAAGTTTTCGGTAAAAAGAATTTGGGTTGCCATCAATGACAAAGGGGGAGATTGTTGGACATTTTGAGTTAAGTTGTCATTGATGTCAAGGTATGAAGTCATCATTGATGTCAAGAAGAACAATGCAAAGGTTAATGGTAAAAGAGCTTCATAATATTTTTAATATTATGTGGAAGCAAATGAAGGAGGGTTTTTATTAAAACCATGGATGAGCAAATTAAAAGGTTTTTAATAAAAATCCAAGGAAGCTTTTTTAAAAGCTAAAAGAGGTTTTAATATTTATTTAAAGGTCCGGGAGACCGCGCCCCCCCCCCCGGCATGGCAAAAGGTTTAAAGATTGGCTGGGGTTATAGCGCCCCGACTCCCCTCCACCACATCAAAAAATATATTTATTTTATAAAATATTTAAATTCAATTTGAACTTAAATTTTATAACAAGGAGGCTTTAATTTTTATTAAATTCAAAGGTTTATAAATATAATTTATAAAATTATATTTATTTTAGAATTTAAATAATTTATAAATTATAAAGGTTATAAAAGCATCGACATCATCTATTAAAGCATCCATTGAGGTGAAGAACAAAAGAAAAAAAGATTATTTAAAACCTATGAAATGCAAACCTTAGGAAACGAAAATAATTTCTTATGCGCTTGTGGAAATTGCGGGGTCAGCGAAAGTCAAGACAGCAGGGAGCACGTCGTGTAGTTTGGCACATGGTAAGGTAAATGAAGCGCATCGTGTGTTTTAGAAAGTGGCAAGGCAAAGGTATGAGCCAAAAGCTCTAAGGACTTCATAGGAAGACAAAGTGACCAAGGTGCTTAAGCAAGCACGTGGAGCACTTGGCTCACACAGCTAGCTAGCCACAGTCAACGTGCCAGCCGAGGAGAAAGATGCAGGGTTCAATCCCTGAAATTTATGGATATGACATGTGCTAAAGTTTAGGAGGTATAAGGGTTGGATATGCAATTTAATTATTTCCTTAAGGTTAGGGAGACATAAGGAAAATAGTGGGGTTATTTACCTAGGTGGTAAATAAGAGTTTTACTAGGGTAAATGTTATTTTTACCTTAGGAGATTGAAATTGATTTGTGATATCAATTTTTGTAATATTGAGAAATTGAAGGTGTATTTTGAAAGGGTTATTTTGTGAAAATATTATTGTTGAATATTTCTATTGAGATGGAGATATAAGGTGTATCATGAAATTGAGTTATCCTTGTATTTGTGAAGTATAACACTTGTTATCTAACCCTTGGTACTTGGCAAACAAGAAGGTATTGTTTGAAGGCAGTTTTGAGAGGACTTTCTCCAATCAAGAAAAAGGTATGGGCAAATTCTTCCACGTGTAAAAATGATGAATGTGAGTGTATTTCTGAAAATAAGTTTGGAGTGAAAAGGATTTGATTAGGGCTTCCTTATTGAGTGTGTTGAGTTAATGCTTCAAGGTTTTTCTGGAATAAGGAGTTGTTAAAACCTTGTGTTATAAGCATTGTTGTTGAAGCCACTAAGTGTGTGAAGAACTTGAACTAGGATTTGAAAAGAACATGAGTATCATTGTTATGTGAGAGTTGTTTTATAAGCATTGTTGTTGAAGTGAGTTGTTGAGCAAAGAACTTGAACTAGGATTTGAAAAGAACATGAGTATCATTGTTATGTGAGATTTGTTGTTGAGCATTGTTGGAAACATTTTGAGTGAAGGATCATATGTTTGGACTAGGGTTTGTGAGCAAGGATTATTTCATTGAGAGATTGGTTGAGTAGAGTTGGTTGATCCTAGTCAAGTGGATGTGTGAAGTGATTGTTCAAGTTCCATAAAACAAACTATTCTATATTCTGAATTGAATTGAGAAAGTGATTGAGTTGGAGCATATTGAATCTCTAACAATTCTCTGTATGTTTCTAAAAGAGTGATTGAAAGTGATTGAGCATTGTGTTGAGTATAGAGCATATTGAGTCTCTAAAAATTCTCTTTATGTTTCTATGATATTGGACAAGTTCTAGTGTGGACTTGTTGAGCAGATTTGAGGCAAGTCTTTGAGGATAAATTTTGGTGTAGATTTGAAGATAAATTTTGGTGTAGATTTGAGGACAGGTTTATGCTAGACTAGATACAGAGATTGAAGGTAAATTTGTGCTAGACCAAAGGACTATGTTTAGTATAGATTCAAGGATAGAGTTTGGTGTAGATTTGAGGATAGGTTTGTGCCAGATAGAGACAGATATTGAAGGTAGATTTGTGCTAGATCAAAGGACTTTGTTTAGTATATATTCAAGGACAAAGTTTAGTGCAGATTTGAGGATAGGTTTGTGCCAGACCAAAGATAGATATTGAAGATAGATTTGTGCTAGATCGAAGGACTATGTTTAGTACATATTTGAGACAGATTTGAGTGCAAGCTTTGGAGGTGACAGAGTATAGAAGATGATAGTCTCTAGTGGATAGAGATCCCTTTTAGCCAGGGTAGTGAGGATAGGTCTTCTGAGTGAGGATAAGAGTCTTCAGTGGATAGAGATCCATTAGCCAGTGTAGTAGAGGCAATAGTTCTTCTATAAGATCACCAACCAGAGCAGAGATTAGGATATTGGTGTCTCTTGTGGATAGAGATCCATAAACTTGATTTAAGGGATTGGTATCTCCTTTGGATAGAGGTCCATAAACATTGTAATAGGGAAAGGATTCCCAAGATATTGATTGAGAAATTTTTAGTGAAATATTTTCTTCGTGGAGTAGCCCACATTGGGTGAACCATGTAAATTATGGTGTCTCTATTTTGTGTGGTGATTTGTACATTACTTTGATTACTACTATTGGTATTGATATCTTTACATTGCATAATATTGATTAGGAAAGAAAAGTAAAAAGTGGTCTTATATTGTTCACCCCCCTCTCAGTATAAGCTTGTGTTCTTCACTTGGTATCAGAGCGGGTTCCTTCGAAAGAGTTTAATAGCTTGAAGGAAAATATAATAAGAACACAATGGATTCTAAGAATGTGTTCTCAGATAATTCAGCACTAGTATTTGATGGAAGTGACTATATATATTGGAGTATGAGAATGAAGATTTACCTGATGTCACTTGGCAATAAAATTTGGGAAGTAATTCAAATTGGATACGATCCCTTAGTTAATCCACCTACAGATAAGGAAGGTAAGCTCCTACAACATTGCAATTCAAATCAATGAATGCACTTTTGACAGGTTTGCATAGAACAGAGTCCATGAAAGTTATACATTAACAAACTACAAAAGAAATGTGGGATAAACTATAAAATATATATGGAGATAAAAGTGTTAAGAAAGAAAAGATACAAAATTTCAAAGGACAATTTGAAACATTAAGAATTAATTATGAGAAAAATATTAGTACTTATCTACTTCGAATTGATGAGGTTGTTAATGATATGCAAGGACTTCCAATGAAGGTTGATGAATCAGATGTTTGTCATAAGGTCTTAAAAACTCTTCCAAAAATATTCAGTGAAAAGGTTTCTGCTATAAAAGAGTCAAAATATGGTGATTCTTTGACAAGAGATATGTTTCTTGGTATTCTTATAGCATTTGAGATGAGAACAAAAGAGGAACCTAATCCCCAAAAAGAAGTAGCATTCAAAGCAATCAAGAAGACAAAGGGTAAGAAGTCAAAATCAAGCAATGAGTCATCCAATGATGAAGAAGCAAATTATGGTATAAGGGATAAGGATTCTAGAATATCTAAAGATCTAAAATCTGTTAAAGTTTCAATTGTGGAAAGTTGGTCATTATGCAACAAATTGTCAAGAAGCTAAGAATAACAATGGTGAAGAAAAACAGGATCATAGGAACACGGAATCAGAAATATATAGGCACCAAAATAAAAGTAAGGATGGACAAATCAAACAAGGAAATAAGTTCTTTCAAAGACAAAAGAGGAACTACTATGTGGATAATGCAAATACGTAATCAAGTGATAGTGATGCTAGTTTTTAGATAATGATAGAGATGAAGTCCTATTTATGATTGAATAAAAAGAACAAGTTAAGAAAATGACTCCAGTAATTCTCAAGTGTTTTAGATGTGGTAACTTTGGACATATTGAAGATATTTGTACAAGGAATGGTTATAGTTTCAGTGATGATGAATATGAAGATACACTTGAAGGACCAGAAGATAATATTCTAATGGCACTAGAAGAAGGAGAAGATGATCCTACTGAAGACAAGCCAATATAAAATAAATATATAGAAAAAGGTAAAAAAAAAGAGGAATATTCAGAGAAATATGGATATGATCTCGATGGAGAACTTATCTATGCCCTTGACACAATGAATAAGGTAAGAAAGTAAAACTCTAAACTTGAAATTTAGTTTCAAGAATGTGATGAAGAAAGAAGGATGCTTAGAGTATCTAGAAAAATAAAAGGCTAAGACAAAGAAGTTCAAGGATAATTTAGAAGAAAACATCTTAGAATGTGAAAAGTTAGCGCAAGAAATGGCTCTACTAAGAGAATATTTAGAAGACTCCAAATTCAAGCTAAAAAGGGTTCAAAAATAGCTCAAAAAACTTGGATAATTTCATCAAGATACAAAAGCCTACATCAAGAAAAACATGTCTTGGATTTGAACAGGTTCAAAAGAAATGAGAAGGAAATTCAATATCAAGTTCTAGAGGAGAAGAAACTTTAGATGAAGACACTTTAGAAGAAGATAGTGTAAAATAAAGTGAGACATTTGAGGATGAGTTGGAAAATATAAAGTTCAACAAGAACATGAACAATGCACAAAGAAGATACAGATGGAACAACAATCAAAATAGGTCAAGAGAGACTAAGATACCAATGAGGTCAAGACAAGGAAAATTCAATGGAAGATGTTTTTCATGTCATAGGTTTGGGCACATGGCTTCACAGTGTAGGACACATAAAATACAAGAATGTGGGAACAGGCAGCTTTTCCATGGGTATTCCTACTCATATAATCAGTTTGCTCACAAGGCAATGAATTTCAGGATTCATGACAGAAGAGGATATGGCTTCACTAGGGGAAATCCTAATATATTTGCACCTCCAACGAATAATAACATTAAGTGTTATAAGTGCAATAATAATGGTCACACAACAAAGTGGTGTAGAGCAGACATTCTAGAATCAAATATGAACAAGAACAGGAATAGGAACAAGAAAATAGACATGGACAGGAACATGGACATGGAAAGAAACAGTTAGAGGAACCAGAAGGATCAAATAAGAAGAAAAGAGGTTAAAAGTAAAGAACAATGCTTTCTGGGAGTAGAAATAATCCCACCCTAGAATTAACCACCTTAAGGGAAGGTGGGGGAGGGGCTAAGCTAAGAGGCACATTCTTAGCCTTGAGCCCAAAAGGTGACCCTTTTCCATTGATGTCAAAGGGGGAGAGATTTGAGTAAGGGGGAGAGATTTGATATTTGATTAAAGAGGAGAGAGCATTGAGCTAGGGGGGGCAATGTCCCAAGGGGAGTTGAACAAAGGAAAGGTCAAGTTTTTGGTAAAAATAATTTGGGTTGCCATCAATGACAAAGGGGGATATTGTAGGATATTTTGAGTTAAGTTGTCATTGATGTCAATGTATGAAGTCATCATTGATGTCAAGAAGAACAATGCAAAGGTTAATGGTAAAATATCTTCATAATATTTTTAATATTCTATGGAAGTAAATGAAGGAGGGTTTTTATTAAAACCATCAATGAGCAAATTAAAAGGTTTTTAATAAAAATCCAAGGAAGCTTTTTTAAAAGCTAAAAAAGGTTTTAATAATTATTTTATAAAATATTTAAATTCAATTTGAACTTAAATTTTATAAATAAATATTACTTATACAAGGAGGCTTTAATTTTTATTAAATTCAAAGGTTTATAAATATAATTTATAAAATTTAAATTCTTTTAGAATTTAAATAATTTATAAATTATAAAGGTTATAAAAGCATCAACATCATCTATTAAAGCATCCATCAAGGTGAAGAGCAAAAGAAAAAAAGAGTATTTAAAACCTATGAAATGCAAACCTTAGCCAATGAAAATAATTTCTTATGCGCTTGTGGAAATTGCGGGGTCAGCGAAAGTCAAGCCAACAGGAAGCACGTCATGTAGTTTGGCACGTGGTAAGGTAAAGGGAGTGCATCGTGTGTTTTAGAAAGTGGCAAGTCAAAGGGATGAGCCAAAGCCTCTAAAGTCTTCTTGGGAAGACAAAGCGACCAAGGTGCTTAAGCAAGCAGGTGGAGCGATTGGCTCATATAGCTAGCTAGCCATAGCCAAGGCACCAGCCGAGGAGAAATATGCAGGGTCGAATCCCCAAAATTTGTGGATGGGGACTTTGCCAAGGTTTTTATTAATTTAATTTTAAAATTTTGACATGTGCTAAGGTTTAGGAGGTATAAAGGTTGGATAAGCAATTTAATTAATTCCTTAAGGTTAGGGATACATAAGGAAAATAGTGGTGTTATTTATCTAGGTGGTAAAAAAGAGTTACACTAGGGTAAATGTTATATTTACCTTAGGAGATTGAAATTGATTTGTGATATCAATTTTTGTAATATTGAGAAATTGAAGGTGTATTTTGAAAGGGTTATTTTGTGAAAATATTATTGTTGAATATTGTTATTGAGATGGATATATAAGGTGTATCATGAAATTGAGTTATCCTTGTATTTGTGAAGTATAACACTTGTTATCTAACCCTTGGTACTTGGAAAATAAGAAGGTATTGTTTGAAGGCAGTTTTAAGAGGACTTTCCCCAATCAAGAAAAAGGTATGGGAAAATTCTTCCATGTGTAAAAATGATGAATGTGAGTGTATTTCTTAAAATAATTTTGGAGTGAAAAGGATTTGATTAGGGCTTCCTTATTGAGTGTGTTGAGTTAATGCTTCAAGGTTTTTCTGTAATAAGGATTTATTAAAACTTTGTGTTATAAGCATTGTTGATGAAGAACTTGAACTAGAATTTGAAAAGAACATGAGTATCATTGTTATGTGAGAGTTTTTTTATAAGCATTGTTGTTGAAGTGAGTTTTTGAGAAAAGAACTTGAACTAGGATTTGAAAAGAACATGAGTATCATTGTTATGTGAGATTTGTTGTTGAGCATTGTTGGAAATATTTTGAGTGAAGGATCATATGTTTGGACTAGGGTTTGTGAGCAAGGATTAGTTCATTGAGACATTGGTTGAGTAGATTTGGTTGAGCCTAGTCAAGTGTATGTGTGAAGTGATTTTTCAAGGTCCATAAAATAAACTATTCTATATTCTGAATTGAATTGAGAAAGTGATTGAGTTGAAGCATATTGAGTCTCTAATAATTCTTTGTATGTTTCTGAAATAGTGGTTGAAAGTAATTGAGCATTGTGTTGAGTATAGAGAATATTGAGTCTCTAACAATTCTCTTTATGTTTCTAGAGATTGAAGACAAATTTGTGCTAGATCGAAGGATTGTGTTTAATATATATTTGAGACAGATCTTAGTGTAATATTTTGAGGTGACAGAGTATAGAAGACGATAGTATCTAGTGGATAGAGATTCATCATCCAAGGTAGTGAGGACAGGTCTTCTGAGTGAGGACAAGAGTCTTTAGTGGATAGATATCCATTATCCAATGCATTAGAGGTAACATTTCTTCTAGAAGATCACCAGCCAGAGCAAATATTAGGAGATTGGTGTCTCCTATGAATAGAGATCCACAAACTTGATTTAGGGGATTGGTATCTCCTTTGGACAGAGGTCCATAAACATTTTAATAGGTAAAGGATTCCCAAGAGATTGATTGAGAAAATTTTAGTGAAATATTTTCTCCGTGGAGTAGCCTGCATTGGGTGAACCACGTAAATTGTGGTGTCTTTATTTTATGTGGTGATTTATATATTGCTTTGATTACTGTTATTGGTATTGCTATATTTACATTGCATAATATTGATTGAGAAATAAAATTAAAAAGTGGTCTTATACTATTCACCCCCCTTAGTATAAGCTTGTGTTCTTCACAAGCAATCATAATTTAAAATCCACGGTTACCAAAACCTAGCACCTAAATTCTATGGACCAACAGATTGGACCCATGGCCTATAAGCTAGAATTATCGCCCTCCTCCATGATACATCCAATTTTTTATGCCTTCTCTTTAAAGAAGGCCCTTGACATATGTGTATAGGTTCAATCCACTCAACCCTAGTTGGATGTATAAGGATCAACCATCTTAGAACCCACAATTATTCTAGACTAATATAAATGCACACTTTGCAGTCATACACTCACTGATGTTTTAGTATAGTGGTGGGGATTGAAGCTAAAAGATACCACCTAAGAGTCACTCCATCAACTCTACCAATAGTTTCCTCACCTTAAGCTTTAAGAAAAAAGCTTCTTGAAGGAAAATGATATATTAGAACCCTATCCTAACACAACCATCATTATATAATTATCTAGTATTGATGTATGTTGCACCTTGAGCACCTATTACATATGGATTCATCATGATGTAACCATCATTTTTATTATAAGCAAGAGTTAGTATGATGTAATTGTTACTTTTATTGTAAGTAGGAGTTAGTATTTTGGGCCTCTCTTTCATGTGAGCCAACCCTTTATCATTAGGGTTAGGGTAAATAAGAGTCTATAGAAGGGAAAATATGGGACTAGAATGTATCTCATATATTTTCTCAAATTATATTAGAGCTCTACTTCCAAGGAGGTTGCTCCTTCAAAGAGGCCTATGGTACCTATTTCTCTTGAGTAATATAAGTTTGTTGTATTTCTAATTAGTTATTCTCTTAATCACTTCTATTATTTTATTTTTGAATTTCCATTAATTCCTACATTGCTATTGTGGTTATGCTTATTTTTATCTAGAGGTTCCTAACATGATTCCTATCAAGATTGTTGGAGTAGCTATAACAAGTGGTAAAAAATTTCAAGTGGTACTTGGTGGTGGCCATGCATCTATGACTAGCCACGCAACTAGGGATGTCAAAGCATTAGTACATATGTCATTGCCCTCCCTGGTGGCTTTTATGGAATAGAAACTATGTGTTGTTTAAAGATAACTTGTACATAGTTTTGTTGTAATTAAACAACTATGCAATGTATAGAATCGACCCTAAGGACTATTATATATATAATAGTAGAAGAATATGTATTATAAATAAAATATTATTTATAATAAAGACTATTATATATTTATAATAGGAGAAGAATATATATTATAAATAAAAAATTATTTATAATAAAGACTATTATGTATTTATAATAGGAGAATAATATATATTATAAATAAAATTTATTTATAATAAATTCTATTATGTATTTGTAATAGGGAAAAATGTATTATAAATAAAAGGTTATTTATAATAAAGACTATTATGTGTTTATAATAGGAGAAGAATATATATTATAAATAAAAGGTTTTTTATAATATAGACTATTATATATTTATAATAGGAGAAGAATATATATTATAAATAAAAGGTATGAAGACTATTATATATTTGTAAAGGAGAATAATGTATCATAAATAAAAGGTTATTTATAATAAATACTATTATATATTTATAATAGGAGAATAATGTATTATAAATAAAAGGTTATTTATAATAAAGACTATTATATAATAGTAGAAGAATATGTATTATAAATAAAAGGTTATTTATAATAAATACTATTATATATTTATAATAGAAGAATAATATATATTATAAATAAAAGGTTATTTATAATAAATACTATTATATATTATAAATAAAAGGTTACTTATAATAAATACTATTATGTATTTGTAATAGGAGAAGAACGTATTATAAAAAAAAGGTTATTTATAATAAAGACTATTATGTATTTATAATAGGATATATATTATAAATAAAAGGTTATTTATAATAAAGACTATTATATATTTATAATAGGATAATATTATATTTATTATAAATAAGGGGATGTTTATAATAAAGAATGTACTATAAAAGAGAATTTATAAATGATTTTTATAAATTAAAAGAATATCTATTAATATTTTGAATGTACATTCGAAATAATAACAAGGACGTTTTTGAATAAGATATTTTCAAATTTCATATTATTTCTTTGAAAATATCTAATCTCTACCATATTTTAGATAAGGGTAGGCTAATTGCATTTAATGTAGGGAAGGCTTCCTAACATGGAGGGATGGGATAGCCTTCAAAGGAACAAGTATGCATTGATTAAAATGGACTTCAAGGAATGAGTGGTTGGGCCTCGATAGGTGGAAAAAGAGGGCAGATGGCCAGATAAAAAGGGGTGAAAATTCTAATGGAACGAGAGGAAACTAAAGTCCATAATTTGGAAGTTGTGAGGAGGCCACTTGGGGAGGCAAATGGGAGATCGTTTAGGAACAACAAGAAAATTAGGTTGGGGCTCTCTATATTATAGTTGATGTATTAGAATTTTGAAACCCTAAGTGATTGTTATTTTCAATTTTTATGATATTTGATTTCCTGCAAGTCCTATGATGTCGAGACTGCAAGATTATACCACCTCCCTCTCAATTTATATCTCTGTTTTCACAAAACCTCTCATTGCTTGGTTATTGTTTAATTAAACATAGGAATACCATCACAACAATATTTTTAGTTTATGTTTTGCAATTGGTATTTATTTTATGCCTGCTAATGCTAAAACATTCTACATTTAACTATGATAAGCGTGTAAATCACCCTAGTGTAATTACTGGTAAACTAGTCAGTATTGCATTGAACCAATGCTAGTTACACCTGTCTACCCATAGCAGGAGAAGAATCTAATAGGAGATCTTAAATTTGACTTGTGAGGGGGTTTCTTCACTTGGCTTGGATGACAGAAGCTTGGTAACTATTCAGTTACCTTTGTGTTTAATTTTGTTTCAGTCATTGACGAATATCTCTACTGTGCTATATTGAAATAATGGTGAAATATCTATACCAACTCCTCGAGCCTTGAAATATGCCAAGCTTTGATTCTTTTATACCAGTCGATGCATGCAAATCATGCTCAAATAGGTTCAATCCTTCTAGTTGCTCTCTACGAATCATCGATGCCTGAGGTAAGCCTTCGACGAAGCAGAGGAAGTAATTTAAATTAAACAAGTCTTAGTTAATCTATCACGACACGTGGCTTCCTTGGGATGAATACCTTGTGTATGTGGCTTCAATGCTCTTTGACAAACAATTATTATTTAATATTTTGCTATAATTATAATCCCACACTATTGTGGGAAGTCATTCAATAATTTTATAAGGGGGGGCCTCCCCCTTATTTTTGACTACCTTGCAGTAGTTACAAGGAGGCTCTTGAAGAGTTACCTTTAGGCCCTTTTATTGACATTGTCGATGCTTGTTGATACCACGTAGTAGCCTCGGTTGGTTACATGTCATTGTAATACCGCATAGTGGTTTCATGGGGATCGTTGTTGATCAATTGCTTAAGCCACTTAAACTTTGTTGACTCCTCTACCGAGCGGGCCATGTGGTTGGTCTTCCTTATCATTTACCGCCTTGCACCCGATTGTTTGGGTAAGTCTAAAACCCTTTTAGGGTTAGGTGTAAGGAATTATATAATGAACTAACATAAATGGAATTATGTTGTATAGCTTAAATTGTATTAAAAATAAAGTAATATAGTTTAAATTATAATGAATTAACATAAAATGGATTATGTTGTATAATTTAGACTATACTGAAAAGGAAGTAATATAGTTTAAATTATAATGAATTAACATAAATGGAATTATGTTGTCCAACTTAAACTATATTGAAATAAAGTAATATAGTTTAAATTATAATGAATTAACATAAATTAGATTATGTTGTATAATTTAGACTATATTGAAAAGGAAGTAATATAGTTTAGATTATAATGAATTAACGTAAACTGCATTAAGTTGCATAATGTAGATTATGTTTTAAAGGTAAAGGAACATAGTTTACATTGCAAAGTTATAGATTATGTTTAACGGAAGGGAATATAGTTTGAACTGCAAAGATTTGGATTATGTTATAAGGTAGATAACAAAGTTTATATTGAATTAGTAGATTATGTTATAATGGATGTTAACATAGTTTATTTTGAATTTGTAAATTATGTTATGAGGTAGATAACATAGTTTATATTGAATTAGTAGATTATGTTATAATGGGTGTTAACATAATTTATATTGAATTTGTAAAGTATGTTATGAGGTAGATAGCATAGTTTATATTGAATTAGTAGATTATGTTATAATGAATGTTAGCATAGTTTATATTAAATTTGTAAATTATGTTTGGAGGTAGATAACATAGTTTATATTGAATTAGTAGATTATTTTATAATGGATGTTAACATAGTTTATATTGAATTTGTAGATTATGTTATGAGGTAGATAACATAGTTTATATTGAATTAGTAGATTATGTTATAATGGATGTTAACATAGTTTATATTGAATTTATATATTATGTTATGAGGTAGATAACATAGTTTATATTGAATATGTAGATTATGTTACAATGGATGTTAACATAGTTGATATTGAATTTGTAGATTATGTTATAAAGTAGATAACATAGTTCATAATGATTTTGCAGATTATGTTAGAATCAAAAATCCACGAGCCTAGGGGACAGGGGGACAGGGGGATGGGTTTTGGGGGATGGTAGGGGATGGTAGGCCAATTTTCGGGAATGGCTCGGGGATGGCTGGGGGGACAGCTAGTATAATACTATAAAAATGGATTTTTTTTAGAAATTTATAATAATCTACACATTCATAATTCTACACACAACAAAAATGATATTAGTAACCAATTATGTAAGTGCAGTTATTCATATTCATATTAATTACTAACACATAAGTGGTATTAGGATATCCATATTAGTTACTAAGTCCAACCATTTAATTGTTTCAAGTTCAACAACTATAACTTGAAGGTTCATCCAAGGATATCAAGTGCAAACAATGTCCAAACAGTCATCATTTTAAGTAATAACAGTCATCATTTTTTGAGCCACCAATGTTCAAACAAAGACTGTCATTTTTTATTTTTCAGTCACTAACTGTTCAAATATGACAACAATCAAAAATCTGAAATACTCATAGTATCAATGCTCATTTATAACAAAAATACTCAAAAGAGTATACAATGTACATCATAAAACTAAATTAGTAAATACTAAAATAGTAAAAATAGGAATGAGTGAATATAAAGAGATGACAAATCTTTTCTTTTTTTTAATATACCCCTCATTTTTGGGTACATACTGGGAGCATGTTTGTTGTTTTGTATTAACAAGGGTATTTAATGAGTGGGAGGGTTTCCATACTTGGATCTTTGGCTGTGAAAATCTGCATTCAGTGAAAACCTGCGAGTGTAATTCTTGAGGGGGAACGTCCAAAGGTATGTATACAACAATTATATATACTGTAGAATTGAATGTGTATAAATGAAATAGGCTACAATCCCCAACATGCAGTGTATGTGGAAAAAGCTTGAACTTTTGACCCTCAGACCTGCCATGGAGTTTTCCCATCCAGTTCATCTTCCACCATACATTTTCAACACTTTTAAATGAACGCTCAAAATTAATCTTAGTTTCTTGAACCAAGATGACATCAAATTTGTTCCATTGCATGTGTGTTGCTAGTTTAATTACTATTAGGATAACTGCAGCTCTTCTATGTTTCATTCAAAATAAATTTATTTTAATGTACAATTTGTTGCATCGGTCATCTCTTAGAGAGATATCTCCACACTTTTGCCTTCAAGCACCTGTTTCAAGACCTACATTTACCCTGATTATTGTTTATTCCTGCTTTTTAATATTCTATCTTTTATGCTTCCTACTGGAGTTTAATGCAGTGTCCATATTCATCTGTTTCCTCCATTAACGGTTATACTATAATGAATATCAGCTGACTTAGCTTTTGACGTAATGTGCTAAAGCCATCACTAGCTTGGGTGCATATATTTTGTGTTGTGTGTTGTTTTGCTGATCCACAGTGTAGACACTGAAAACTGTACCTATGGCGTTTATATTTTAATGTCCACTGATAAACATTATTTGTAGGCCTTTTTGGGCAAAATATAAAGAATTTAACCTATTGCAGACTTTCACTCACTTTTGTCTCTTATATCCACTGTCAAAATACTTTTTGCTTTACATTCCACTAATGTTCTCATCATTCCATGAATAGCCTGCATCATATTCTTGGCAATCAGCTTAAGCCATTACTTACTTGAGAAAACAGTATAGCAGACCTACAAGTTATCATCCTCTCAAGCTCATCCCCCCACTGTGTGTTATCATCACTGCACCAAAACCCTCTCTCCCCTTTGGAAATGTTTCATCCATAAAAGTGCCCAGCCGTTCCCACCCCTTACATTTTTTTTTAATTAATTTTTTTGTTTCCCCTTTGGGTGAGGATGCCCAGCCATGGGGGATGGTTGGGCACCATTAGGGATGCTCAGACCGTCCCTAGGGATGGTTGGGTGTCCCCGGGGATGGTTGGGCACCTCTTAAAGGTTCCCAACCATTCTCGAGGATGCCCAGCCATCCCTAGGGATGGCCTGAATGTCCCTAAATGGATACAATCATCCTCGGGGATGGTTGGTTGTCCCCAGGGACACCCTACAAATGGGAATGTCCCAAGGATGGGAGGCCATATGCCTCAACCATACCAGGGATGTTTCCCAGCCATCCCCCAAAAAGGGGGATGGGGGGAATGTCCCCCTTGTCGTCTCCATGTGTTGGGAGATGCGAGAAACGGGGGATTCATCCCCATGGAATACTGGTTATAATGGATGTTAACATAGTTTATATTGAATTTGTAGATTATGTTATGAGCTATATAACATAGTTTATATTGAATCTGTAGATTATGTTATGAGTTAGATAACATAGTTTATATTGAATTTGTAGATTATATTGCAATGGATGTTAACATAGTTTATATTGAATTTTTAAATTATGTTATAATGGATGTTAACATAGTTTATATTAAATTTGTAGATTATGTTATGAGGTAGATATCATAGTTTAAATTGAATTTGTAGATTATGTTATGAGGTATATAACATAGTTTATATTGAATCTGTAGATTATGTTATAATGGATGTCAACATAGTTTATATTGAATTTGTATATTATGTTATAAGGTAGATAACATAGTTTATAATGAAATTGTAGATTATGTTATAATAGATGTTAACATGGTTTATATTGAATTTGTAGATTATGTTAACATAGTTTATATTGAATTTGTAGATTATGTTATAATGGATGTTAACATAGTTTATATTGAATTTGTAAATTATGTTATAAGGTAGATAACATAGTTGTATTGAAAATTTATTATGTTATAGGAGGTAGTATAGTTTGTATTGAAATGAAAAGTTATGAATTATGTTATAAGGTAAATACCATAGCTTATATTGGAAAGTTATGAATTATGCTAAGTAAGATAGTATAGTCTGTGATAAAATGAAATTGGATTATTGGATTAATTGAAGGTATAGTATTTTAGTTAGTTTGATAAATGGAACTAGATTATTAAATTAACTGAAGGTATGGGATTAGTTAGTTTTATAAATGGAATTGGATTAATTAAAATTATGGGACTTTAGTTAATTTGATAAATGGAAGTGGAAATATTCATGTGTATAAATAAGTACTGATATTATGAATAAATTAGACCCTTAGGGATGTACTACTCCTCTAATAGAGTAAGAGGAAGGAACTACTCCTAGAGAAGCAATTATAGAATCTATTATGTGGATTAAAAAAGCAATTCATGATAAATATGTGAGAACTATTATGAGTTCTTATGCATTGTATTGACATATATTTGGAAGAAAAGGGATTATGGAATCCTTGTTTATGAGAAGACCAAACTTATACAATAAAAAAAATATTTGAGGTTGAGTTTTCCCGACAGGTTTTTTGTAGGATAAATATTGTGTTATGGGTATCTTTCTGATCTTACTTTTAATGCATCTCTTGCTAGTTTATTCTCATGCTTGATTTGATTAAATACTTAGTATATATTGTTCTTGTTTTGTTTAATTAGATAAACTTTATGTTGTAAAATATTTCATAGTTTTTAATATAAAAATAAAAAAATATATCAATAATGCAATCCCTTAAACTAGGCGTAGGACTAGACTCTTTCAAAAAGGAACTCTAGGAACAATGGACTAGAGACTTTCTTGGAATATGCTAAGGTTTGGTATCTTCCTATTCAGACCCTTGCTTAGTTAAGAAAAGTCTAGGAAGACCTTGAACTATCAGTTGCTTTGGAATTTGAGCATATAGTAATAGGACTAATATCTAGGTATGATGGACTAGAATCCTGCCTAGATAAGCTAAGTATTGCTTAGGGATTGGTCCTAGGAAAATCAACTTTACTCTAGTATAGTATCTTGCATAAAGCATGTATAACCTTAGCCATTCATGAATGAAAGAAAATAAAAATGATGTAGATGACTTTAGCTATCTCGTTGATAATATGAGATAGATGGATTGATTTAGCTCATAATAAAAATGAGATAGGTAACTTTAGCTATCTCATCAATAAGATGAGATAGATGGATTGAGTTAACTCATAGCAAAAATAAGATAGATGACTTTAGCTATCTCATCGATAAGATGAGATAGATGGATTGAGTCAACTCATAGCAAAAATGAGATAGATGACTTTAGCTATCTCATCGATAAGATGAGATAGATGGATTGAGTTAGCTCATAGCAAAAATAAGATAGGTGACTTTAGCTATCTCATTGATAATATGATATAGATTGATTGAATCATCTCATAGCAAAAATAAGATAGGTGAATTTAGCTATCTCATCCATAAGATGAGATAAATGGATTGAGTTAGTTCATAGCAAAAATGAGATAGATGACTTTAGCTATTTCATCGATAAGGTGAGATAAATGTATTGATTCAGCTCATAGCAAAAATGAGATAGATAAATTTAGCTATCTCATCGATAAGATGAGATAGATATATTGAGTTAGCTCATAGAAAAAATGAGATAGGTGACTTTAGTTATCTCATCGATAAGATGAGATAGATGGATTGAGTCAACTCATAGAAAAAAAAATAATATGGATAACTTTAACTATCACATTAACAAAGGTGAGATAGATATCTTAAGTTAGCTCATCATAGGTGAAGTAACTATTCATGGTTAATTTGGTCGTGCTTAATGAGAAGGAATAAGTAAAACTGCTATGAGAGATAATAGATGTAGAGTTCTTCCTTAGGATTTGAGCTTACTTATCTAGAAAAAAGTAGGTAGGAAATCTACTATAGCGAGGATTATGGGACCCTCTCCTTAAGTTGTTAAATAATGTACCAGATTTGATTTATTGAGATCTTAAAGGCATAAAGAATCAGCCTAGAAAAAAAATCCTAAGATTAGGAAACAAAAAAATCCTACTTAGCTTCAAACCTTAAAGAAGGCATATATGTTGAGCAAGGTGCAGCAAAAGCATTGAGAAAGTATTGTCATTGTTGTCAACACAGACAGATTGATGCAGTTGATGCAGTTCAGAGGTCAATCAGATCAAGTGCAGAAAGTTTCAAGCAAAACAGAGGTGACCCAGATTCGTAAATTGGCAAAAAGAGACAAGGAAGAAAACTGTCGCGATATCGCGACATGTTTTCTGTCGCGATTTCGCGACAAAAAGCAGGAGAGAGAAAATGCACGCCAAAATGTCGCGATGTCGCGACATGTCGAGTTTTCACTGAGGAGAGAGAAAATGTGTCGCGATTTCGCGACAAAAAGTAGGAGAGAGAAAATGCACGCCAAAATGTCGCGATGTCGACAAAAAGTAGGAGAGAGAAAATGCACGCCAAAATGTCGCGATGTCGCGACATGTCGAGTTTTCGCTGAGGAGAGAGAAAATGTGTCACGATTTCGCGACATAAATGGAGGAAAGGAGCTTGCAATGAAGAGAGTAGCGATTTCCATGCATGTTAAAGTTTCGCATTTCAAAGCACAGCTGGAAATGTATGGAAACAAAGGTGTAGCGATTTCGCTACAAATCGGAAGTTAAGAAAACTGAGATGCAGCGATTTCGACACAAGTAAAAATTCACAAGAAGAAGGTGTAGCGATTTCGCTACATGTTGAAACAAAGAGAAACTAAGGTGTAGCGATGGCGCTACATGTTGAAACAAAGGGAAACTAAGGAGTAGCGATTTCGCTACTAGTCAAAAGTGTAGAACTGAAAGATGCAGCAATGATATTACAAGTCAAAATTTCATGAAAAGAGGCAAGGTGAAAACACAAGGCACAAAGATGTAAAAATTTTGCCATTGCATGAAGCATAGTGTCACGATTTCGCGACATGTTCCATTTTCACTGGAGTTGGCAAGGAGAGTTGTACGGAAGAGCAAAGTGTCGCGATTTCGTGACATGTTCCTTTTCTTGCTGTTGGCAAAGAAGAGTGTACGGAAGCCGAAAGTGTCACGATTTCATGACAAGCAGGATGATGACGTCAGCAAGAGTCGAAAACGTCATGATTTCGCGACAAGCAGGATGATGACGTCAGCAAGAGTCAAAAATGTCATGATTTCATGACAAGCAGGATGATGACGTCAGCAAGAGTCGAAAACGTCGTGATTTCGCGACAAGAAGGATGATGACGTCAGCAAAGTTGAAAAGTGTCACGATTTCATGACAGGATGAAAGAAAAGCCACTGGAAGCCGAAAACGTCATGATTTCGCGACAACCTTCAGGGTGACGTCAGCATAAGTTAAAAATGTCGCGATATCGCGACAGGCGACAGGTTGGCAGGTAAAAGCCAAAAAAGCAGGCATGGTGACACGTGTCATAAAAGACATCATGCAGCCAGTTACATAAAATGTAACTGATGTCAGATCTGCAGTTACTGATTGACAAGTGTTAGTCATGCATTCGAACAGCCGTTTGCATGTATTCGAAGAATCAAATATAAATTATCGAAAGGTTTTTGAAAAGTTTTTTTTAGCTTTCGAACGGTCGCACTCATGGAATCGAACAGACATTTTGCTTGTATTCAAAGAGCCGAATATGAAGGATCAAGATATGCTTTTCGAGAAGATATGTTTGCAAGGATTCAAAATAGCCATACCACAAGAAATCGAAACGTCGTATTACAGGTGGTTTCGAACAGTTATTTTTGAACAACCACTTATTTGGCAGGAGAAAAGAATTCGAATAGCTTGGGTATATGATTCGATCACAGTGCGGATTGGATGTATATAAATGAATAGTCAGTAAAGAGAAATTGTTGAAGAAAGATAGAAGTTGTTGCAGTAAGAAGGGAATTGCTGTGAAAAGAGGGTCTCAGATAGAGAAATAAGCAGAGACATGAGATTGTGCAGAGGTTGTTAAAATTATGGACCACTCGGGGTCGAGTTAGTAGTGAAGACATTTTTATGTCATTTTGATTTGATTAGAATTGCAGTCCAAGTTGGTGCTTGGTACTAGGGGTTGGTGCTCCATCTCATTGCAGTAGAAAATTACAGGGGTTGGTGCTCCTTCCAAATGGATGTCGGTAAAGAAGTTGTAAAATTGAAATTTTGCAAAGACCGGATTTGGATTGAAGTCCAAACAGCTTAATTTTTGAGGAGTAGCCAAATTGGTGAACCTCGTTATATTGTGTGTTGTGGTGTGCTCTCATTTTGTTCTTCCCGGTTTTATAAGTTTTCTGTGCTTCGATCTTTGAATGTCGTTGTTTTGAAGTTAAATAACTACACCGATTCACCCCCCTCTCAGGTGTCATTGTGTGAACATCAATTGGTATCGGAGCAAGGTTCCTTGTACAAGCTTAATCAGCCTAAGGAGATCTTGGAAGAAACAATGGCAAGGCGATGAAGGATTTTCATCCAACAAAGCTCCCTTATTTGATGGAACAAATTACACCTTCTAGAAACTCGTAATGCAAACATATCCGAGTGCATTGGGATATGATATTTGGGATTTTGTAGATAGTGGATACACAAGCACCCACTACTCCTCCAACAGACATCGCTGAGAAAAAGAAATTTGAGAACAACTCCAAAGCTAAGAATGCCATAATGTGTGGGCTTGTTGACAAGTGAACCGATAAGAGTCATGAGTTGTAAATCAGCAAAAGACATGTGGGATAAATCGAAGAGCATCCATGAAGGAGACAAGAAGATTAAGGAAGCAAAACTGCAAACTCATCGAGCACAGTTCGAAGCACCGCAAATGAATGAAGATGAAAACATAGAGACTTATATGCTGAGAGTCAACGGAATTATTAATGCAATCAGAGGACTCGGTGAAGAAATTGATGATGCAGTTGTGAAAAAGGTTCTCAAAACACTTCACAAAAGATTTAATTCCAAAGTCTCTACAATAGAAGAGGCAAAAGATCTAAACAACTTCAAGCATGGATGAGTTGCATGGTTCCCCGACAAAGATATGAAATGAGAATAGGACAAACCAAGTCTACAGACAGAGAAGCAGACTTTTAAAGCACACAAGAATGTAAAAGCCGAACATGAATCCGAGGATGAAGGAACACCGGATGAAACAGAGCCAATTTTGTTCGAAAACTCACAAAAGGAAAAGGAAAATATAGAGGGAAGCTACCTTTTAAATGCTTCAATTGTGGAGGAGTCGGTCATTTTGCAGCCAAATGTCCAATGCAGGAGAGAACCAAAAATGGTGAAGGTTCACACCAAGAAAAAGGTGACTGGAAGAAGAAACAAAATTTCAGAAAGAACAACTTCAAGAAGAAAAGCTTCATAACCAAGAATGTCAGCAGTTCTCAAGAAAGCACAGATGAGGAGTCTGAAGAAGGAGGTGAAGCTCTGTTCATGGCACTTGAAGAAGAAAGAACAGAGAAAAATCAGGAAGGTGATGAAAATTCCAAGGATGAAGTTGAAGTGTATTTGGAAGGAGAATTGGTTGCTGCACTTGAAGAGTTGAGTGCGTAAAGGAAGAAGAATAAGAAATTTTCAAAGAAATTAGAGAATGCCACAGACATAATAAACAATCTGAAAATACAGACATGAGGAATTCAAGAAAATGTCTCGAAGTTCTTGATGAACAATTAACTGTAAAGACAATTGAATGCAGTAAGCTAGAGGAAGACATTGTTAAGTTAAGGATGCAGTTAGAGGAGATGAATAGAAAATTGAACTGTTTTCATAAGTTTGAAGAAAGTACTGTAAAGTTGGATAAAATGTTAAATAACCAAAGGCCTTATGGCATAAAATTTGGTTTAGGCTTTGATGAAGGAGAATCTTCAAAGGATTCAAAGAACTTGAATATAGAACCCATAAAGAAAGAAGAAAAGATCAGGGTTGAACCAGAAAAACCAAATCATGCAAAAGAAAACAATAATGCCAGATTCAAGAAGAATACCGACAAAGATGGATTCACAAAAGTCACACATCCAAGGAGGAGAAGAGTCATGGCTCCTACTTCAAACCGGCAAAGACCGGCACCCAGGTTTAATCATGCATTTTCTGGTTATTGTTTTAAATGCAATGCTTATGGCCATAAGATTTCAGATTGCAGGCATAATGTATCTCAAAGGAATTTTACCAGCAGAAATGTTTTTTTCTCCTTTAATGAATTATGCAGTTGAATGTTATAATTGTCATAATTTTGGACATATTGCTAGAAACTACATAAGCACTTTTGCATCAAATAAATATCAGGGTAGAAAATCTCAGCCAAGTGGGTTGAAACAAAACCAGAAATTTCCTGAAAAATAGGCACATGCTAATGAAAGGACAAAGGCAAAACAAGTAGCAAAATCTGCTATCAAACCATAATGGAAAGAAAAGGAATCTTTGATTGTCCAGACTGCTTTTAAAGCTCGGAACAAATCAGCACCTTGGATACTTGATAGTGGTTGTTCCAGTCACATGACAGGTGACAAGCAAAAGTTTGAGAATTTACAGAATTATGAAGGTGGTTCTGTGAAATTTGGAAATAATGATGGAGCAAAGATTGTTGGAAAGGGATCACTCAAGATCAGTGATGGCAATATAAAATCAAAAGAAGTCTTGTTTGTAATTGGCCCGAAGCATAACTTGCTAAGTGTAAGTCAAATATGTGACAGAGGTCATGATGTAATCTTCAAGAAGGAGGGTCATGAAGTAAGAAAGACAAAAAATGGAAAGTTAATAGCCACTGGATCGAGAACTTCGGAAATCAGTATACACTTTCGAAACCGCAGAAGGAACATGCTTGATTGGACAGGAAGATGAAAACCGGCTATGGCACAAGAGGCTTGGGCATATTAGTTTTGACAATCCGGCAAAAATCAGCTCAAAAAGAGCAATTAGAGATATACCAAACATTGGCAAACCCGTAAATAGCATCTCGTGAGTCATGCCAAAAGGGAAAACAAACCAGAGCCACTTTCAAAGCAAAAGAATACTTCACTAGCAAGCCATTAGAACTAATTCACACTGATCTATGTGGACCCATGAGAACTGAAAGCATAAATGGACACAAATATTTTATGCCGTGTATAGATGACTACTCAAGAATGACATGGGTACTATTTCTGAAACTCAAGTCAGAAGCCTTTGAGATGTTTAAAACCTTCAAAAATCTTGTTGAGAATCAATCAGAAAAAAGAATTAAATGCCTAAGATCATACAGGGGAGGAGAGTTTATCTCCGAAGAATTTGTAGAATACTGTCAAAAACATGGGATAAGAAGACAATTTTTAGCAGCTAGGACACCTCAGCAGAATGGTGTTGTAGAAAGGAAGAATAGAACAAGGCAGGAAATGGCAAGGACAATGTCGGCAGAAAACAAAATAGCCGACGTATTTTGGAAAGAGGCGATTCATACTGCAGCTTACATTCAAAATAGGTGCATGCCGAGACCACATGAAAGCAAAACACCTTATGAGTTGTGGTTTGGCGTAAAGGCAACAAGCAAGACATTTCAAAGTATTTGGCAAGCAAGTGCTACATAAAACGGATTGAAGATAACCTCGGTAAATTTGAAGATAGAGCCGATGAAGGTATCTTTCTTGGTTACTCAACAAAAAGCAAGGCCTACACATGTTACAACAAGAGGTTGAAGAAAATTGTTGAAAGTGCTGATGTGAAAGTTGATGAAGGTAGAGAACAAGAAACTACTTATCAAGAAAACTACCCTATGTATGAAGAAGTCATTGAAGGTGATGATGAAAAAGAAACAGAGAAGAATCAAAAAATTGATCCAGATGGTGTAAAAACTGAATCTGAAGAAGAAGAAAACAAGAAATTTAAAACAGCAACCGCAGTAAAAATCATCCAAGTGAACAGATTATTGGGGATCCCACGGATGGTATTCAGACAAGAAGAACAACAGTGAGGAACTATTCTCTATTATCTAGTATTGAACCTAAAAATGTTGTTGAAGCAAGCACTGATGAAAGTTGGATGAAGGCAATCAATGAAGAACTAGATCAGATAGAGAAAAACAATACCTGGGAATTAGTACCTAGACCAACAAATAAAAACATAATTGGCACTAAATGGGTTTTTAGAAATAAATTGAATGAAGATGGGCAAAGTTGTCGTAAATAAGGCAAGATTGGTATGTAAAGGCTATGCTCAAAGTTGAAGGCATTGATTTTGAAGAAACTTTTGCACCGGTAGCCGACTAGAGGCAATCGTAATGTTTCTGCATTAGCAGCTCATAAAAACTTCAAAGTATATCAAATGGATGTAAAATCAGCATTTTTGAATGGAAAACTGGAAGAAGAGGTTTACATTGAACAACCGAGATGGCTTCCAACTTGGTGACAATCCAGATTTTGTTTGCAGTTTAAAGAAAGCTTTATATGGATTAAAACAGAGCACCCAGAGCATGGTATGCAAGGTCGGATAATTATCTAATTAAACAAGGGTTTAAGAAAGGTTTGGTGGATAGCAACTTATATGTCAAAACAGAGAAGGGTCATCTTATTGTTCTTGTTGTTTATGTAGATGACATAATATTTGGTAGCAACGATGGATGAATACCGCAAAGACATATCAATTAAAATGAAAAAAGAATTTGAGATGTCAATGATTGGTGAACTTTCTTATTTCTTAGGACCGCAGGTCAATCAAAATGAAAAAGGCATTTTTATTTCTCAAGTTAAATATGTAAAAGAAATGCTAAAAAAGTTCACAATGGAAGACAAGAAACCGGTCAAGCACTCCCATGACAACAAGTCGCAAGTTGAGCAAGGATGATAAATCTCCAGATGTGGATCAAACAATGTACAGGTCTATGATTGGAAGCCTCGTTGTATTTAATAGCTACTAGACCAGATATACTACAGGCAGTATGCATGGTTGCTAGATTTCAGGCAAGTCCCAAAGAAACTCATGTCACAGCTGTAAAAAGGATCTTCAAGTACCTCAAAGGTACCATGGATTATGGGTTGTGGTACCCAAAAGGCAAAGACTTCACTTTGATTGCATATTCTGGATGCAGATTGGGCAGGGTGCATTGATGACCGAAAGAGTACAAGTGGAGGAGCATTTTATCTTGGAGACAGGCTGGTAGCATGGCACAGCAAGAAACAAGAATCAGTCTCTCTATCCACTGCAGAGGCAGAATACATTGCAGCCACAACTTGCTGTACACAGATATTATGGATGAGACAAACTTTGAAAGATCTTGGTATCCACTTCAAAGAGCCAATATCAATAAAATGTGATAACACTAGTGCTATCAACATATCCAAGAATCCAGCTTATGCATTCAAGAACCAAACACATTGCAATCCGATATCATTTCTTGAAGGATAAAGTTGCAGAAGGAGAGGTCAAGTTGGATTTTGTTCCAACTACAGAGCAAGTAGCCGATATATTCACAAAACCATTGCCCAAGGATGTTTTTGAGTACCTTAGGAATAAGTTGGGAGTGGTCACAATTCCCAAGAACTGACTATAATTAGGGATCACATTCTCAATGGGTGCATGCATGCCTATACTTATAGTTTTGCTTATATTTATGATTTTTGCTAACTATAACGATATTTTCCCGAGAATGGTGTACAGAGACTCGGGGGAGTTCTAGCAGACCCCTTTGGTATTATTGGCAAAGGGGGAGAAGAAGTTGAGCAAGGTTGTCGTGTGTTGCCAACAATTCCAAAGGGGGAGATTGTTGAGCAAGGTGCAGCAAAAGCATTGAGAAAGTATTGTCATTGTTGTCAACACAGACATGCATTGATGCAATTGATGCGATTCGGAGGTCGACGGATCAAGTGCGGAAAGTTTCAAGCAAAACAGAGGTGACCCGTATTCAGAAATTGGCGTAAAGAGACAAGGAAGAAAACCTGTCGCGATATCGCGACATGTTTTCTCGTCGCGATTTCGCGACAAAAAGTAGGAGAGAGAAAATGCACGCCAAAATGTCGCGATGTCGCGACATGTCGAGTTTTCACTGAGGAGAGAGAAAATGTGTCGCGATTTCGCGACAAAAAGTAGGAGAGAGAAAATGCACGCCAAAATGTCGCGATGTCGCGACATGTCGAGTTTTCGCTGAGGAGAGAGAAAATGTGTCGCGATTTCGTGACATAAATGGAGGAAAGGAGCTTGCAATGAAGAGAGTAGCGATTTCCATGCATGTTAAAGTTTCGCATTTCAAAGCACAGCTGGAAATGTATGGAAACAAAGGTGTAGCGATTTCGCTACAAATCGGAAGTTAAGAAAACTGAGATGCAACGATTTCGACACAAGTAAAAATTCACAAGAAGAAGGTGTAGCGATTTCGCTACATGTTGAAACAAAGAGAAACTAAGGTGTAGCGATGGCGCTACATGTTGAAACAAAGGGAAACTAAGGAGTAGCGATTTCGCTACTAGTCAAAAGTGTAGAACTGAAAGATGCAACAATGATATTACAAGTCAAAATTTCATGAAAAGAGGCAAGGTGAAAACACAAGGCACAAAGATGTAAAAATTTTGCCATTGCATGAAGCATAGTGTCGCGATTTCGCGACATGTTCCATTTTCGCTGGAGTTGGCAAGGAGAGTTGTACGGAAGAGCAAAGTGTCGCGATTTCGCGACATGTTCCTTTTTCGCTGCTGCTGGCAAAGAAGAGTGTACGAAAGCCGAAAGTGTCACGATTTCGCGACAAGCAGGATGATGACGTCAGCAAGAGTCAGAAACGTCATGATTTCACGACAAGAAGGATGATGACGTCAGCAAGAGTCGAAAACGTCACGATTTCGCGACAAGCAGGATGATGACGTCAGCAAGAGTCGAAAACGTCACGATTTCACGACAAGAAGGATGATGACGTCAGCAAAGTTGAAAAGTGTCACGATTTCACGACAGGATGAAAGAAAAGCCACTGGAAGCCGAAAACGTCGCGATTTCGCGACAACCTTCAGGGTGACGTCAGCATAAGTTAAAAATGTCGCGATATCGCGACAGGCGACAGGTTGGCAGGTAAAAGCCGAAAAAGCAGGCATGGTGACACGTGTCATAAAAGACATCATGCAGCCAGTTACATAAAATGTAACTGATGTCAGATCTGTAGTTACAGATTGACAAGTGTTAGTCATGCATTCGAACAGTCGTTTGCATGTATTCGAAGAATCAAATATAAATTATCGAAAGGTTTTCGAAAAGTTTTTTTTCAGCTTTCGAACGGTCGCACTCATGGAATCGAACAGACATTTTGCTTGTATTCAAAGAGCCGAATATGAAGGATCGAGATATGCTTTTCGAGAAGATATGTTTGCAGCATTCAAAACAGCCATACCACAAGAAATCGAAACGTCGTATTGCAGGGTTTCGAACAGTCATTTTCGAACAGCCACTTATTTGCAGGAGAAAAGAATTCGAACAGTTGGGTATATGATTCGACTACGTGCCAGATTGGATGTATATAAATGAATAGCTGTAAAGAGAAATTGTTGAAGAAAGATAGAAGTTGTTGCAGTAAGAAGGGAATTGCTGTGAAAAGAGGGTCTGTATAGAGAAATAAGCAGAGACATGAGATTGTGCAGAGGTTGTTAAAATTACAGACCAGTCAGGGTCGAGTTAGTAGTGAAGACATTTTTATGTCATTTTGATTTGATTAGAATTGCAGTCCAAGTTGGTGCTTGGTACTAGGGGTTGGTGCTCCATCTGTTGCAGCAGAAAATTACAGGGGTTGGTGCTCCTTCCAATGGATGCTGGTAAAGAAGTTGTAAAATTGAAATTTTGCAAAGACTGGATTTGGATTGAAGTCCAAACAGTTAATTTTTGAGGAGTAGCCAAATTGGTGAACCTCGTTATATTGTGTGTTGTGGTGTGCTCTCATTTTGTTCTTCTGGTTTTATAAGTTTTCTGTGCTTCAGTCTTTGAATGCTGCTGTTTTGAAGTTAAATAACTACACTGATTCACCCCCCCTCTCAGTGTCATTGTGTGAACATCAATATAGTGGTCTGACTTAAAATCCCTTGGATTTAAGAGAGTGTGTCAAGAAAATGCAATCTCAAGATGAGATTTATGGTGAATTTCAATCCAATTCAAAGGAAATCCTAAAAGGAATGATATTCCAGCATGAACGATGTGTTGTAATCACAATGACACTGAGAGGGGGGGTGAATCAGTGTGTTCTTTAAAAACTTAAAACAATTTAGACTTTTAAATAAACTGCAGCAAATTAAAACAGAAATAATAAAAGTACTAAGAGCATCACACATAACACGGCATTTTAATGAGGTTCACCAATGTGGCTACTCCTCAAAAATACTGCTTGGACTACCATCCAAATCCAGTAAATGCAAAGCTACAACTTTACATAATCATTCACCAGCACCAACTGGTAAGAGGCACCAACCTCTAAATTTTATCTGCTACAACAGAATGGAGCACCAACTCCAATTTTTTAGCTCCAACTGGAAAGAGGCACCAACCCCTTTTTCAAGCTACAACTTGAAGATAATAATAAAAATTGCAGAATGTAAACTTTCACCTCAATTATCATGATCTGCTATTTTTCTACGATCTACTGCTTGTCGGCATTTGACTGCTGCTGTGAAAAAAGATTCACACTTTTTCAACCACTCCTCTATATCTCTCCGCGTTCTCTGCTGCAACTTCACAGAAATATCACTTCTACAACCCGCGCACTGTCATTTCAAACTCGGACCACGACTTCTGCATATCACGTTCTTTGTTCTCGATCAAACTTCATGCACTCACGCTTCACGCACTCACTCTCTATCTCATCACTGCGATCTCTTTTCTTCAACTCCCATGAACTGTCACTCTGCTCACACTCGAGATCGAAACAACTTACCCGCTGCTGCGCACAAACTTCTTTTTTTTTATATCGCATCACTACCCCCCTTTTAAACTCGAATAACCCTTGCTTTTATAGAATAAATTTTAGGAACAAACCCTAAAAGAATGTCAGTTGAGAAACCCTAGAATTTGTCAGCTGCCAAACCCTAAAATCCGTCGGCTGTAACCCTAAGAATGTCGGCTGCAAAAACCCTAAAATCCATCGGCCCAGATTTAACTTTGTCGACGTCAAACTCTTCTTCCACCTTCGTCACTTTCCTGTAGCTTATTTCCACGAAATAGTAACACGTCGACCCTTTTAATTTAATTTAATATTTTAATTTAAATTTTAAATAAAATAAAATTTAAACTAAATATTTAAAATTAAATATCTTCATCACCGGGGCATCTTTTTCAACGAAACGAAGAGCCAACTTGGGTTTTAAGAAAAACCCATTTCAAATCTATTATCCATGGTTTAAATAAAATTTTATTTTGACTACCTTGGTTTTCACAAAAAAACCTTTCCGCTTCTTGACATCTCAGGTTCTAAAGACTTCTTCTCATTCTGAATTATGTTTTATGTTTCTATGCATCTATCATTTAAGGACTCATGATCTGACTAATTTTTGAACTTTATCCTTTGCATCTGAGTGAATTCTAAACTGCCTGTCCATTGCATCATTAGATCTAACTGACTGTATTGACAACAATGACAATCCTCCTGTAGCACCTTGCTCAACACTGAACTCCTATCCATTGTACTTTGGCTGCACCTTGCTATTCAATAAACTCTTGTCCATTGCATCAATAAATCTGTCTTACTGTGTTGACAACAATGACAATACTATTTGCTGCACTTTGCTCAACAATCTCCCCCTTTGGAATTGTTGGCAACACATGTGCAGGAAAAATTTTCCTGTGAATCTTCTCCCCCTTTGACAATAATACCAAAGGGTCGCTGCAGACTCCCCCGAGTCTATGCACAACATTCTTAGACACAAATTATTACAATTAGAAAATATTCCAAGCATGAACAAGAAGAACAACAAATACACAAATGCTCCCCCCCGAGTCCAAGACCACTTCATTTCACTGATTGACAACATCATGATAAACATAATAGGCATCAATAAAATCAACAATGTGAATAGCAGCAATAACCATTGAGTGACACCATCACCGTCAACTTCACCAATATAACATGTGTAAGAACATGACTGAACCACTGTATTCTGTGCAACTACCCTCTGTTACCTTGCAAACTCAAACTTGTCCACTGTTAGTGAAGGCATACAATAATCTTATATAGCCAACTTTTTGTTCTGCAATGCCAGCAACATCTGCATACAACTTCACCATGCATCTTGGATATATTCTCAACAAGCTTGAACCCAATGACAACTGTTTGTCTCTCTCTGCAGTGAGAATCCAACAGGCTACCTCAATCCACTTTCAACTCTGTGCAAGTACTAAACATTGTACCACAGCACAGCCAACATCTTTTCTCAACCAATTAGGGCTTTAGCAACAATTCTTATAGACAAGTTTTAACCAACATCATTCAACTCAAGATTAACCTTGAAGCATTCAACCAATCACTACATGAAAAGGAAACTAGTAGACATCATTTTCCTTCCAAAGGTATTTGAACAAGACAGCCACCAACATAAATCACCAAGGCAAAGAATAACTTGCTCAAATCAAACTCAATGGAGTAAGCCCAAATCATGTATCAAGAAAAGCATTAACTTGATCAAAACAACCACTATGAAAGCAACTCAACTATTCATCACCAGGCTGGAAATCATCTCGCTGCTCATTAAAAACTTTTTCTTCAATCTTCCCATTTAACATGCTTGATTTCACTTTTGTCAACGAGAATTGACAAGTGACTCACATCTGTACCAATTTTTGTCCAAAGACTGCAATTTCTATCGCCAACTCTTACTTTCAACTATGCATGTCGGAAGAAGACATTTTGTCAAACACTTTATGGCCAACCATAGTGCACCTTACTTAGCCTCAAGCTTCTTATCCTTGGACTGGCATTAAATCAATAGTTACAACAAAGTTGTCTGTGAATTAAATATATTCACCAAGGTGTCATGAAATATCTGGCAATCTTCACATCAAAGAGTAAAAACAAATACATGCTGCTCGAAACACAAATACACAACTAGGGCAAGCATTCTTTCGTTGAGCAAATTATCTGGACTATTATGATTCGTAATTTTGAACAGTGGTATTAAGAATCATCAACAGTACAACAGTGGTATTAAGAATCATCAACAGTACAACAGTGACATATCTCAAAACTACCACTGGTGACAGCTCTCAAATTAAACACCACACTTCACGGCATTTCCACAAACCACTATATAAACTGAAAAACACACTTTAACAACTATACAACATTAACCCGATTGCTTACCTTTCATCCTCAGATACATAGGAGCATTAAAATAAAACTTTAATATTGCTCCTCCCGAGGATGTGCCACCTGGAGTTGCTTAGAGCAATGGCGGAGTAGCCTCCTTCAGTCCAAGGAGACACAATTTCCTTTCTTCTGTCTTTCTCCATACTTTCCTGAACTTGGGCTTGGGTTTTTCAAGAACATCCCTATTTTGCTCCTGTTCGTGAACTTGAACATTTCTCTTGTGGGGTTGTCTCTTGTGCATTCTTGATGGATGATTATTTTCTTTTCTTTTATGCACATGATATGTTCCTTGTCGGTGTTGTCCTCTTTGTGTCTAATGAAATCTAGGGTTTTGCCTTAGATTAGATATAGAAGTGCTTAGACAGAACCTTGCTATGTGCCCTTGACCGTTGCATTTAAAACATTGCACATGTTTTATTCCCTGTCTGTATTGCATTCTATGTGTATGATGAAATCTATGGTATTGCCTTAGATTGGATACGGAAGTGCTTGAACAAAACCTTGCTATGTGCCCATGGCCATTACATTTAAAACATTGCACGGGGTGTTCACTCAAAAAAATAGAAGTATTTTTATCAAGCATAACTCTTTGATCTATTGTTCGGTCCACAATAAATTGCCTTGTGACCAAAGTGGTTGCATTTAGAACAATAGCCATAAAAAGCATTATTATTAAAAGAGTGAGAGTGAGAGAACCTCTTTTCTTGTGGTTGCTTTGTTGTAGATATTCTTTGATATTTTCTTCCTTTTGAGGATTCAGCTTCAGACTTTTCTTGTTTCAATCCTTCAACCGAGGACTTCTTCTTCTCTGCATATTTGTAGGATGAAAGTTGTTCAGCTTCATATCCAAGACCAAACTTAGCTGTGGAGCTTCTTTGATCACTTAGAATTTTGTCCAGCTTCACCGAACTTTCTTCATGTTTTAAGTGACAGCTGATTTTTTGATCCAGCTCTTGTATCTATATTCGAAGACTAACATTTTCTTCTTCCAATTTGCTGCAGTGGTCTATCTTCATGGATACCTGTATTTCCAGATCTTCAGACATTTTCTTGTATTCTTCAGTCTGTATTTTTAAACTGGCAATAATGTTGTTTGCATCCTTAAGTTTCCTTGACAGTTTTTCATTCTTCTTTTTCTCCGATTCCCATTTCGTAAGGGCAGACACTAGCTCACCCTCTAAATCAACTTTAACCTCAACTTCTTCAACTTCATATTTCATTCCTTCTGCCATTTCTAGTTCAATTTTCTCAACCATAGGAACTGAAACTAGATGAGATGCCTTTTTGGATGAGGATCTATTCTTCTTAGCCATTGTGTACTAATCCAAGATCAACCCTGACTGATTTAGCCAAAATTGGGAACCTGGCTCTGATACCAATTGTTGTAATCACAATGACACTGAGAGGGGGGGTGAATCAGTGTGTTCTTTAAAAACTTAAAACAATTTAGACTTTTAAATAAACTATAGTAGATTAAAACAGAAATAATAAAAGTACTAAGAGCATCACACATAACACGACATTTTAACGAGGTTCACCGATGTGGCTACTCCTCAAAAATACTGCTTGGACTACCATCCAAATCCAGTCAAATGCAAAGCTACAACTTTACATAATCATTCACCAGCACCAACTGGTAAGAGGCACCAACCTCTAAATTTTATCTGCTACAACAGAATGGAGCACCAACTCCAATTTTTCTAGCTCCAACTGGAAAGAGGCACCAACCCCTTTTTCAAGCTACAACTTGAAGATAATAATAAAAATTGCAGAATGTAAACTTTCACCTCAATTATCATGATCTGCTATTTTTCTACGATCTCGCTGCTTGTCGGCATTTGACTCTTCTTGTGAAAAAATATTCACACTTTTTCAACCACTCCTCTATATCTCTCCGCGTTCTCTCGCTGCAACTTCACGTAAATATCACTTCTACAACCCGCGCACTGTCATTTCAAACTCGGACCATAACTTCGCATATCACGTTCTTTGTTCTCGATCAAACTTCATGCACTCACGCTTCACGCACTCACTCTCTATCTCATCACTGCGATCTCTTTTCTTTAACTCCCATGAACTGTCACTCTGCTCACACTCGAGATCGAAACAACTTACCCGCTGTTGCGCACAAACTTCTTTTTTTTATATCACATCACTACCCCCCTTTTAAACTCGAATAACCCTTGCTTTTAGAGAATAAATTTTAGGAACAAACCCTAAAATAATGTCAGTTGAGAAACCCTAGAATTTGTCAGCTGCCAAACCCTAAAATTCGTCAGCTGTAACCCTAAGAATGTTGGCTACAAAAACCCTAAAATCCGTCGGCCCAGATTTAACTTTGTCGGCCTCAAACTCTTCTTCCACCTTCGTCACTTTCCTGTAGCTTATTGCCGCGAAATAGTAACACGTCGACCCTTTTAATTTAATTTAATATTTTAATTTAAATTTTAAATAAAATAAAATTTAAACTAAATATTTAAAATTAAATATCTTCATCACCGGGGCATCTTTTTCAACGAAACGAAGAGCCAACTTGGGTTTTAAGAAAAACCCATTTCAAATCTGTTATCCATGGTTTAAATAAAATTTTATTTTGACTACCTTGGTTTTCACAAAAAAACCTTTCCGCTTCTTGACATCTCAGGTTCTAAAGACTTCTTCTTCTCATTCTGAATTATGTTTTCTGTTTTTGTGCATCTATCATTTAAGGACTCATGATCTGACTAATTTTTGAACTTTATCCTCTGCATCTGAGTGAATTCCCGAACTGCTCGTCCATTGCATCATTAGATCTAACCGATTGTATTGACAACAATGACAATCCTCCTACAACACCTTGCTCAACACCTGAACTCCTATCCATTGTACTTTGGTTGCACCTTCTTTGTTCAATAAACTCTTGTCCATTGCATCAATAAATCTGTCTGATTGTGTTGACAACAATGACAATACTGTTTGCTGTACTTTGCTCAACAATGGACTCTTGTGCTTTAAAAATGGGATATTTTTACCCAGTATTGGTAATTTGAGATGATTTGTTTTATAGAAGTTGTAATGTTTTCTTCTTTCTCTTGCCTTATAGGTGTAAAAATGTGAGAAATTAGGAATAAAATTTCCTTCTAGATATATTTGAATAATGATGTTACTAATTATGTTGCTCAATAATTAGGATTACATCTCCTATTGAGTAAATGCAATAATAATATTTGCAGGGGATAATTAAATTTTGCTTAAACTCAATAAAATGGAAAGTAAATATTATCCTTGATCATCTAAATTGGTGTAGCAATAATGTTTTTGCAGGAAACACCCAAGATGGTGTTTAGCCCTAGGGGGTAGGATGTCATGACCCTCCCTAGTGGGTCTTATGGCATGGAAAAATTTATATTGTTTAAAGATAACTTGTATATAGTTTTGTTGTAATTAAACAACTATGCAATGTATAGAATCAACCCTAAGGACTATTATATATATATATATATATATATATATAATAGTAGAAGAAAGTATTATAAATAAAACCATTTATTTATAATAAAGACTATTATATATTTTTAATAGGATAATAATATATATTATAAATAAAAGGTTATTTATAATAAAGACTATTATATATTTATAATAGTAGAATAATATATATTATAAATAAAAGGTTATTTATAATAAATACTATTATGTATTTGTAATAGGGGAAGAATGTATTATAAATAAAAGGAGTTTGTTATAATAAAGACTATTATATATTTATAATAGGAGAATAATGTATTATAAATAAATTGTTATTTATAATAAAGACTATTATATATTTATAATAGGAGAATAATGTATTATAAATAAAAAGTTATTTATAATAAAGACTATTATATATTTATAATAGGAGAAGTATATATATTATAAATAAAAGGTTATTTATAATAAATACTATTATGTATTTGTAATAGAAGAAGAATGTATTATAAATAAAAGGTTATTTATAATAAATACTATTATGTATTTATAATAGGAGAATAATATATTATAAATAAAAGGTTATTTATAATAAAGACTATTATGTATTTTTTTTTGCTTGATAAAAAGGGGTTGTACTTGGGCCCCCCACCCTTAAAAAATTATATCTCTCTTCTTTAGAGCTTGAGAGTTTACAAATAGATACACTTCTCATCTCAATTGAGATGCTATAGCTAGAAACCTATATCATTTTACATAAAATATCTGAATTCTTGATTTTCATTTTCTGGATCTTTTCAAATCTCTGTATGAATACAATTACTCTAGATTTTAGCATATTTCTTTACATTTTCCTATAGCATCCTTCACAATTCCAAAACTTCACCTCTACTATCTATGCCTTGCATCTTAGTAGAGTAATATTTCCAAAACATCACACTAACATAGTCCTCTTTACCAAATCTAGATTGCTAGTTTCCTTCCTGAAACACAAGTGCAACCACAAAAATTATAATAAATAGTCTAAATGAACACACATTATTGTTACAGTATAAAATAGATATTACAAATGGAAAACATTAAAGTAAATCTTACTCATTAATTGATTTAGGCAATCAACAATTTTTGAAAGCTTCAACTCAACTTTCTACTTCCTCTAACCATGGAAATGAGGTGTTAACTTCACAATCCTCAACCAAAACCGCTCTATTGGCTAGCCTATCTACACATTTGTTTCCTTCCCTCAATATATATGTAAACCTGATTTCTTCAAACTCTTTAGCAAGATCTTGAATTTCCATAATTATCTCTTGTATATTCTATGGAGCCTTTGCTTTCCTCAAAATTGCATTTATTACTATGAGAGAATCACCTTCCATCCATAATCTATTCCATTTAATTTGTTTACATATTTTTAACCCTTCTAAAGCTGCCCAAGCTTCAGCTTCATTATTTGTCTTAAATCCACAATTGAAAGCATAATGACAAAATATCTCCTCTATTATTTCTAATTATTCCTCCTCCTCCTACCGGTCTTGGGTTTCCTTTAGATGCTCCATCAAAATTCAACTTAACCCACTCCACATCTAGTGGTTTCCACTTTATATTCTTTACCTTTTTTTTGCTTCTCTTATACCCAACATCATAATTCTATTTAATTACTTGACTCCATCTATCAAGACTATTTTCTTCCCAATTAGGGATTGGGTGAGTTGATAGGGTTGGTTTAGACTCCTCTATCACTAAACATATCTTCTTTTTCATTACCTCTAAACTGCTCTCCTTTCTTTTAAATATTATTCTATTCCTTTCTAGTCGTATAGTCCAAAGTATTGTATCTTTTGATATATCCCATATTGTCTATAAAGCCTCACTTTTATAAGTGCTCTGTGATTGCTTTAATCAATCTTCAATTATGCTATTCATCACCATGCATTTACCAGATATATCAAGAATCCATTGCCATAGTTTCCAAACAATTGAGTAATATCCCAAGAGATGGTCAATACTCTCCTCCTTATTACATAAAACATATGTAGAGAGGCCATGAAAACCCCTTTTCATAAGGTTATTCCAGGATAAAATTCTTCTATGACCTACTAGCCAAACAAAAATTTTAACTTTAGGAATGCTTGGGCTATCCCAAATATATCTTCAAATTCTAGTGATATTATTATTATGTTGGTGTTGAACATTATATCCACTTCTTGTTGTGTATTATCCTAAGCTATTCAACTCCCAAATCAACTTATCCTTGGAACCCCTCAGAATAATATCAGTTGTTAATTTTCTACTTAATTGCCTTCTAGCATCAATATCTTGTATACTTGTAAAAAAATATTCTTTCCATTTGTATCTTCCTTCTCGATCCTTGTACAAAATGTTTGAAACCCTATCATTGTATTTGTCTTGAAGTAATCTCATCCAAGGTTTCAAAACTGGATCTAAATTGAGTGGTTTTTTATCACACCAAGTATCCATCCAAATAAAAAAAATTCTCCAATTCCCACCACCCATCTTAAACCTTTAATCATAAGATCAATAGATTTTTTTAAACCATTCCAAAGAGCATAACCATTTGGAAGATAGAATGCAACAAATATTAAACTTGGATCATTGGGATCAATATACTTACTTAGAAAAATTCTTGCCCATTGTCTTTGACTCTCTTTGTACAATCTCCAGATAAATTTTCCCCTAAGAGCTAAGTTTGCATCTATAAGAGCTCTTAAACCAAGACCTACCCTAGTTTTGTCATCACATAACTTGCTCCATTTCACCAAAGGAAATTTCCTTTTATCATGTAAACATGACCATAAAAAGGATCGCATAATAAAGATTAAACTTTTTTCAACTTATTTTGGCATAGAATACAAAGACATATAATATGTTGGAATGGCTTGTAAGACTAACTTAATTAACTACACTCTTCATGCTAATGATAACCATATACCTTTCCAATATGGAAGTTTATTTTGAACTTTACTAATAACTAGATTCCATAAATCTATCCTCATTCTCCCCTCAAATAAAGGCATCCCTAGATAAGTTGTTGGTAAATTTGCCTCCTCCATTTGAAGCAACCTACAAATTATTGCTTTGATATTAGCAGGATTTTTAAGAAATTAATTTTGGATTTAGTCCTATTAATTTTTTGCCTTTAAGCTCTTTTGTACTCTTTTAAAAATTTATTCAAATTTCTTGCCTCATTTATCCTTGCCCTTCCAAAAAGGGTTGTATCATCTACAAATTGTTGATGGGTGATGTTATCAATGTTATCACTAACCTTAATTCCACTTATAAACCCATGTTTGTAATTCTTATTTAAGTTCCTACTCAAAACTTCTACCATAATAATGAACAAATAAGGAGATAGAGGATCTCCTTGTCTAAGACCTCTCTTGGCTTTAAAATATTCTATCACTAACCCATTGACCAACACTGAATAAGAAATTGTAGAGACACAATCATTAATCCATCTAACCCATTTCTTCCCAAAACCAAACTTATCTAAAATTGCAAAAATAAAATTCCATTTAACCCTATCATAGGCTTTACTCATATCAAGTTTTAAGATCATAGCTTTCTCTTTTCTTGAATTTGTTGAATGTATAAATTCATGAGCTACTATGATCCTATCCAAAATTTGTCTCCCTTTCACAAAACCTCCTTGCTCTTCTAAAATAATTCTTTCTAACAATGGCCTTAATCTATTCGCCATCACTTTGAAAATAATCTTATAAGCCATATTACATAGGTGTATGGGTCTAAAAGAATAAAATAATTCAGCATCCTTTTTTGGAATTAGGGTAAGATAAGTTGCATTTATTTTATAAGGAATGTATTATTTTACCCTAGACTGTTACACTGCCACCAATAAAGAATCCTTCACTATAGCCCAATTATGTTGGTAAAAATCTACAAAGAGCCCATATGGACCAGGGGATTTATCCTTATTAAAAGATAAAAGAGCTAAATGAACTTCTTCTAGAGTATAGGCTCCATCAGCTTCCTAATATATTCATTTGTTATAACTGAAGGAACATCTTGAAGAAGTTTATCATTAAGAACTTCAGTCTCCTTTGAGCCTAGAATATTCTAATAAAATGACTTTTCCTCTTTTCTAATTTCACTCTGATCTTCAATCCAAACCCCTTCTATTGATTTAATTCTACTAATTCTAGAAGAAGATCTTTGTACTATAGCCATCCTATGAAAAACTTTGTATTTTTATCTCCTTTTAACCAAGTTTGTCTTGATTTTAATCTCCAAAATTTATCTTCCTTACTCAAAATATTATGATATTCACTAAGCAACTCCCTTTCCTCTAAGCTTGTATTATTTTTACCACCTTTTTAGAATTTTGAAAGTTTATCTTTTAGTTCTTCTTTCTTCTCAAAAATATTTCCAAAGGTGTTCTTTTTCCATTCTTTTAATCTAGATGTCATAGATTTAATTTGATTTGGAAGTGTGTACAACCGACCATTACCTAAATAATTCCATGTTTGAGCTATCATATCATCAAATTGAGGATGGTCTTCCCACATCTACTCATATTTAAAATATGATATTTTTTTAATTCACTTACCACCATTTTAACTCTTATTGTCCAGTGATATGAACCAATCCTTGTTAAGGTATTAATTTTAACATAAATTCCTTCATCTAGCTAGCGATCTGAGAGAATGCATCTATTTGGTTTTTCTGCTATTAGGTTATGACCTCTCCTATTTTTGGTCCAAGTGTAGTTGTCTTCTTCAAACTCAACTTCCCATAGATTGTTGTTTTAAATTAAAAGCTAAGAAATATTTCATACTTTGGGTCAATTTCCTAATTCCCCCAAATTTTTCATTTAGCTTGGTTATGGCATTAAAATCTCCAATGATCATGAAATGGGTTTCTTGGTCTTTACTTCTCATAAAGGCCTCAATCCCACTCCAAAATTCTAATCTACCTGACTGAGTTGTAGGACCATACACATTGATAAGGATGAAGTGAATATTAGAAAATAAGCAAGTGACTAAAGAGGCTATCCAATGCCTAGTTTTGTGAATGGTTACACAAGAGGTTCTAGAAGGATTCAAACAAGTTAGAATTCCCCCTATTGCTCCTTCAAAATCCATAGCATCTCATTCACATCTTACCCAAACTACTTTCATAGTTTTTTAAACTTATTTTATCATTTTAGTTTCCTAGATACAAAGAATATCAGGTTTATTAAATAAATATAGGTCCCTAATACACATATAATTTGAGGGGGTATTAGCACCCCTTATATTCCATGAGATGATAATCATGTCTTATTAGGGGCTTTCAGTCCGTCTTGCGTATTACCAATATCATTTTATTGTTTGGTAAAGAGAAGTTCAACAAACTTAGTTTGTGTTCCTTTCTCTATGTTAGCTCTTGCTTCCCTAGATATTGCTTGATAATTTGAGGGTTTTCGACTTTTTGCCTTGGCTATATTAGGAGTAGGTCTTATTATTCTATTCCTCAATATTCTTTCACCATTTTGTTTTTCAACATATTTATTCTCTCCTGGCTCTATTATAGAAGCTTTTGACTTATCCTACTCATTTTTTGGTATTTCCTTATTAATGGAAAAGGCATTACCCTCTAAAACTGTATTTTCTTTACTAATTATTTCCTTCTAAATGGTGCATGGTACTTCAAGAGAGTCTTCAAAATATTAAGAAACATATTTCTTAGATTCATCAAGAATGTTCTTCCTTAAATTAGGATCATATTGAATAGGTGGTTCCTTGCTAATATGTTAAAATTGTTGTCATGTATCCTCTAAGTTTTGATCTACTTTTTCTTCATAGGCTAAAGCCTCAAAAGAATTGGAATTTCTTCTAGTATCCTTCCTTATTGGTCTCCATTGTTCATTTTATTTTATTTTTCTAGATCTATTTTTTGGAAGTTGAAAACCATCTTTATCCATAACCATTTGTAAATTTATCTTACGATTTTCTACAAATGATTCTGCTGGGCTCTTCTTAGGGCATGATCTCTCAATATGCCCCACCTCATGATATATTCTACATCTAAAATATATGTTTTCATAATCTATAGTTTGGATCCATATCTTATCCCTATACTTAAGAATGATTGATTTTGGTAAGATTTACTTATATCAATCATGACCAATATTCGAGCATAAATAGCCAAAAATCCATCTTTTGTTGTATCTAAAATCTCAAGGAATTCTCCTAGAGTGTTGCCTATTTCCTTGAAGGTATCTATTTCCCAAAATTCAATGGGTAATCCAAACATCCTAACCCAGACTGGTACTAGAGATAGATTTATATTTTCAGGTGAAAAGCCTTCATACTAATGGGTAAGGAAGAGCCTTGCTCTTCCCATAAACCAAGGACCCCCTTTTAGGATTCTTTCTCTTTCTTCCCTAGAAAAAAAATGGCTAGGAAGAAACCTTTGGGAAGAAATGATAGAATCACTCCTAGAGACTTCCAACTTCTATCAATCCATTTTCTCAAGGTTGAAGCCCCTAGCCAATACCCATTAAATTTACCAAAAATTACCCTATCTTGGAGCAATGAGGATCTCTCTAAGGTGCGCTCACTAACCTCTACCACTAGAGATGATTCTAAGAATTTAACTATAAATAAATCCATGGAAAGAAAACTAAAACTCAAAATCTATTGAAATTTATCTAAAATTTTTATAACAAATATAATATTTGATAAAAACTTTATAAAATTTTCATGCACAATTTCTAAGATAAAGAAAGGGAAAAAATAACTTAGCTAAAAAATTTGTTGTCCAGATAGAATTTCTTACCTCGCTGAAGTCCTAGCCCTTCATTGCTCTTCCCATCGTTCAACCCTTAGAAAATAATTGCAATTTCGTTTTTTACGATTTGAAAAATTGTCACTGCATTTGTTTTGAATGGTTGACTTCATAGGGTTTTATCTCCCTCAATATTGCTCGAATATTTGCATATGACCACTCATTTTAAATCTATTCAAATTTTGCACAATTTGGTCGAAGAATCAGCTGAATCGAATAACTCTTTGCAAAGATATGGATCCTAAAAGATGAGATGTTTTTTAGGAAAAAATCCTAATCCTTCGCACTTTGCAATTTTATTTTTCACTATTTGAAAAATCGTCACTGCCCTTGTTCTGAATGGTTGATTTAACAGGATCGTATCTCCCTAAATATTGCCAAGACCATAGTGGAATTGGTGGCCATTGATAATCCAACCCTTGCACGCACCAGAATGACGCATGCTAGGATTTGTGTAAATGCAAACCTAGAATCTGAGCTTCCTACTCATGTGGAGTTAGAATATGGAAATATAACAAGATTACAGGTCATCGAATATGAAAATAGACCGGAATTTTGCTCTGACTATAATATTCAAGGCCATCTCAAAGGACAATGCTCTTTTTTGAGAAGCCAACAAACCCTTCCTAGGAATAATGATTCCAAGCGGCAGTCTTTCAGAAATAATGGCAAATACACAGGAATGTACAGGGTTAAAGATCCAAATGTTGAAAATGCAAAGGCCTCTGGTTTGGGAAAAATGGAGAATGAGGCTGAGCTTCACATGGACAATGGTAAGGACAAGCAAATTGCTACATCACAAACTGACCAACAAAAGGTATGCTCTCCTTTCGAGAATCTAAATAAATTTAACATTTTGGCTGAAAACCAAATAATTACAGAGGAAAATCAGAATGAAGGGTCTAATGTTGAGGATATAATTCTTGGTCTCCCTGCTTACCTTGACTCCCCAACCAAATCTGGACCTTCCGATCCTCCTCCTGTTGGCCATAAAGAATGCCCTAATGATGAGTCCTTTTCTGCCCGAGAAAGAGAAAAAGTGCTTTCAGAGTTAATCAGCCCTTCCAAGCGACATTTTTCACCTTTGTCTTTGTCCCAATCCAGAGAAGGGGTTTCCAATACTGTTATCCAACGAGTCACCCAAACCAAATTTAGCCCGAAACAGACTAGAAGCTCAATGAAATCCCCCATGATTGACTGTGGAGGTGAGAAAAAAAAGGGAAGAAATTCAAATGCCCAAGAATGGAAAGAAGAGGTCCAAGATGAGATAGCTAATGGAATTCGGACTACTCTGTTTCCACCAATTGGAAATCTTCCCTTTGAAGAAAACAAAATTCTTAAGCCCCCTCAAGTCCAAGGCATGGGAAGAGGAAAAAAACTTTAAAAGTTCCAAATGAAGATCATATCCTGGAATGTAAGGGGGCTCAATGGCCTTCCTAAACAGTGGTTAGTCAAATATTTAAGAAGAGATTTTGATCCCACTATTCTTATTTTGCAAGAAACTAAAGTCGATGAAGTTTTGTCTAGAAAAATTGCCCTCAATATCCTGGAAAAATGGAGAAGCAATTTTTTGCAAAGCCAATGGAACCTCAGGTGGTCTTCTTTGTATCTGGAATCCAGGGAAGGTGGAAGGCAAGGTTATTCAATTGGGGGAAAGGGTAATGAGCATTATTTTTAAGGATAAGGTTAATGACCTTTCTTGGATATTAACAAATGTGTACGCCCCTAATTCTATATCTGGGAGAGCTGATCTATGGAATTTACTCAGTCATTTCAAGGAAGCTTTTCAAGATATCCCATGGATAGTGGCGGGGGGACTTTAATACCCCTCTTTACCCCTCCGATAAAAAAGGGGGAGTAGGAATTCCAAGCAAGAAGTATGGAGGACTTTCAAGATTTCATCAACAACAACAATTTATTGGATGTCAAATTAAAAAATGCTAAATTTACTTGGAGCAATAGGAGGTCTGGAAATCAACTTATAATGGAAAAGCTTGATAGGTTTTTTTGTCACAGGAAGCAATACAATCTTTTGGGGATGCAAATCGGTTGTCCTTGCCTCGCATTGGGTCTGACCACAACCCGATTTTACTTGAAATTGAAGAGAATCCAAAATTCAAAAGGCCTTTTAGGTTTGAATCTATGTGGATGCACCACCCTGATCTCAGAGACAAAATTTCTCAGTGGTGGCAGCATTCTTGTCGTAAGTGTGCCTTCATTCGGATTAGCACGTAAACTTAAAGTGGTGAAAGAAAATCTAAGGATCTGGAATAAGGAAATTTTTGGAAATATTTTTGAAAACAAGAAAGCCATCTCTGAAAGGTTATCAACCATTGAGAAAAAACTTGAAGAGGGATTGCCAGACCCTTCCCTACAGGCAGATGAAAAGAAATCCCTTGCTGAGTACCATAATGTTCTAGCCTGCGAGGAGACTTTTTGGTGGCAAAAGTCTAGAGCTACCTGGCTAAAAGAAGGTGATGCCAATACAAGATTTTTTCATGCATCTACCTTAAGGAACAGAAGCCACAATAGAATTAAAGAACTTGTTAGAGATGATGGATCATTCCTTTCTAGTCCTAATGAAATCAGAAATGAAGCAGTTTCCTATTTTCAGAATCTTTTAGGAGAAGAACATTTCAGTTCTGCCTTAGCTTCAGAATCAATGCTTTACCATATTCCTCATTTAATTTTTGATGACTTGAATGGGGAGTTAATTAAGCCTTTCATGGATGAAGAAATCAAAGAGGCCCTCTTCTCAATGAACCCTGATAAAGCTCCAGGTCCAGACGGGTTTTCACCTCGTTTTTTTCAGGATTTTTGGGATATTGTAGGTTTTGATGTATGTGCTACTATCAAGGAATTTCAGTCCACAAAGCATATTTCGAGAATTTTTAACTCCACTTTTATTGCTTTAATCCCAAAGATTCCTACTCCTAGATCTATGATGGATTTTAGACCTATTAGCCTTTGTAATGTTGTTTATAAAATTTTGACCAAGGCAATTGCAAATAGAATGAGGAAGATCCTTCCTATGTTTATTGATGTTTGTCAAGGCAGTTCAGTCCCTGGAAGGTCCATCCTTGATGGGGTCATAACAGTTCATGAAGCCCTCCATTCGGTAGTCTAGACTAAAAAACCTGCTTTTGCTCTCAAGCTGGATATGAACAAGGCTTATGACCACATAAACTGGAGTTTTGTCTCTGCCATTCTTCAGAAATTTGGTTTTCATCATGAATGGATCAAGCTTTTGGAAGGATGTTTTATGAAACCTTGGTTTTCAGTCCTTGTTAATGGTGCTCCTGCTGGATACTTTCAAATTAAAAGGGGCCTAAGGCAAGGTGACCCTATCTCTCCCATGTTGTTTATCATTGTGGCTGAAGCCCTTGGGAGGACAATCAAAGCTGCCTGTAATATTGGTCTTATTTCAGGAATTAAAGCATCATCACAAACACAGGCAGTTACACATGAACAGTTTGTGGATGATACTTTGTTGTTAACTCTTGCATCAGTTTTTGAGGCTAAGGTCATAAAACATATTCTAGAGCTATATGAGGATGCTATGGGGCAAAAGGTAAATTTTTCAAAGAGTAAAATTTATTTCTTTAACACTCCCATTCAGAGGCAGATTAAGATTGCTAGGATTCTTGGATGCTCAGTGTCTACTCTTCCATCCACATACCTAGGCCTTCCTTTATTTACAGGCAGAGCTACTGATTCCATGTGGACTAATGTAATTGAAAGAATTCAGAGGAAGCTGGCTGGATGGAAAGGGAATTTGTTATCTCAAGTTGGCAAGGCAGTTCTCACCAAGTTTTCCATTCAAAGCATCCCTGTCTACTTTCTCTCTGTTTTTAAAGTTCCTACAAGTTTCTATACTAAAATTGAACAGATCCAGAAGAGGTTCCTATGGACTGGTTCTGAATCTAAGCAGTGCTTTCACTTGGTGTCCTGGGATAGGGTTTGCAAACCAAGGGAGTTTGGAGGTATTGGGCTAAGGAGAATACAACATTTAAACATGGCCCTCCCGGCCAAACAAGCATGGCGTCTTTTGACAAATGCAAATGCGGAATGGATTACTATAATCGAAGAAAGTATTTGCAAGAAATTGAATTCTTAAGTTATTCCTTTCCTCCCGGGGGGATCAATTTTTTGGAAATCAATCCTTCAAACTAAAAACTTGCTAAGCAAAGGGCTACGTTGGAAACTGGGAAATGGAAGAAACATTGATTTTTGGGACCACAAATGGTTAAAGGACTATCCCCTCTCTCGCAGACCCCATCATTTCAACCCTTAGAGCTTGGACAATTGAATTTTTTGGTACCAAAGTTGCAGATTTTATTACTTTGTCAAACAATAGAAGGGTATGGAAGCCAATAATGAATAATGATCTACCAGGGGCATCAATAATACTGGAGAATGAATTAAAACAGTCTTTACTCCCTTCTGGCATTCTTGAGGACCAACTTATCTGGGAAGCTTCAGACAATGGGGAATTTTCTATCAAGACTGCTTATCTGATGCTTATTGATAATGATGAACCTACTTTCCCTCACTTGGAAGTTTGGCCCAAAAGCATTGTTCCGAAGGTTGGGTTTTTTGCATGGTTGGCCATCCAAAATAAGATCCTCACCATGGATAACTTAATAAAAAGAGGTGTGATTGTTGTTAATAGGTGTTATCTTTGTATGTCCGAGTGGGAGTCTATTGATCATTTGTTTCCGTATTGTAATTTTTCTGTCTCAATCTTGTTAGGTCTGTTACAAGTGTTTCATATTTATTGGGTCCATCCTCAGTCCATTTTTGACTTATTTGTCCAATGGCCTTCCCCCTTTTTGAATAGGCGTCTTAGGTATATGTGGAAGATCTGCCTTCATCACTACTTGTGGCGGATATGGTTGGAAAGGAATCGTCGGGCCTTCTTGGATAAGGTTTCTCAGTCATCCTCTGTCCTGTCAAAAATTTTAGCATATGCTAATGAGAATGCTTGTTTAGTGCCTGCAACATCTAGACCTCCAAATCCTTTTGAAGCTTCATTAGGCCAGTCATTAAACTTACCTCTCATTGATGGCCTCAATCATCCTCAAGTTTGTCCTAGAACCATGATCACATGGACCCCACCCCCCCTAGGGTGGATTAAGTTAAATTTTTATGGGGCATCTAGGGGCAACCCAGTTGAAGCTGGGGCTAGTGGCTTACTTAGAGACCACAAGGGTGAGGTGCTTGTAGCTTTTGTTGAACATCTTGGAGCTCAAACTAACAATGTGGTCGAAGCAAGGGCAGGTTGGAGGAGCCTCAAGGTGGCGAAGAATTATCCAAGGAAACTCGTTGGTGGAAGGTGATTCTCTTATTATTATAAATCTTCTAAAGAACACTAAGAGAGCTCCTTGGAGATTTGATGACTACATCCATGAAGCAAGGGCTCTAATTCATGACCGACCAGAGGCCATAATTTTGCATACCTTCCGGGAAGCAAACATGGCACTGATAGGCTGGCAAATGAAGGCATTGTAGTAGCAAATTTGATCACGTGGACTGAAAATATTCCTCATGCAGTCTTAATGGTGATAGATAATGAAAAACTTTAGATTGGAAGGCTCAAAGTGGATCAATGACAGAAAATTGGGGCATTTTTAAAAAAAAAAATTTGAACCTTATAATGGATTTTGTCATATTTGTTTTTTTTGTTCATGTGACTAGTGTTTTTTGCAGCTGGTGGGGCACTGATATAGGTTTTTTATCTACAAATTCATGCATGGGAAACATCTCGCTTTGGCCTCAAGTATTTCCCAAGGTGTTTTTGGATTCGATGTCGCAAAAAGGCCCTAGCAAGAAATAACAAAGTGTTGGAGATCCCTGACAATGAGGCACCAGACCCCACCATAATAGTCTTGGAGAAGATGACAATTTCATCAGCCTCCAACAATATCAACCAGTTGAAGAGTCTGTCTGGCCTCATCAGTGCAATTGTTGATTTGTGTGATTCCCTAAATCTTCTGTTTTATAGCCAGCAGTTCCAGGGGCACAAGGAGTCGAAGGCAAAATCTAAAGATGATGGCAAGAACGATGATAAGAAGTTAGATGAGGACTACAAGGAAGACTGCTTGGCCTCTTGGCTGTCCATTCTATGGGATGTTTTTTTTTACCATATTCTATTATTTTTATATGGGCACAAGCTACTCTGCATGGTGCTTGCATGATTAGTTTTTGTCTTTGTTAGTTCTTTTTGCGTCTTTCTTTTCTCATGGCCATAATATTAGGCTTCCATAGTTTAGTTTGGTCGTATTCTAATGGAAGAGTAGGTCTTGGCCATTTTTGTTGTCGGTTTAAACTTTTAGGGCTTGGCCTTTGTCCAGGTGGTCAGTGGACCCTATTTTGTAAAATGGTTTTGGGTCAACCAGTTAAAACCCAAGTGTTAATTATAATATTCTCTTACTTACCAAAAAAAAAATAATAGGAGAACAATGTATTATAAATAAAAGGTTATTTATAATAAATACTATTATATATTTATAATAGGAGAATAATGTATTATAAATAAAAGGTTATTTATAATAAATATTATTATATATTTATAATAGGATATATATTATAAATAAAAGGGTGTTAATAATAAATACTATTATGTATTCATAATAGGAGAAGAATGTATTGTAAATAAAAAGTTATTTATAATAAAGACTATTATATATTTATTATAAGAGAATATTATATTTATTACAAATAAGGGAATGTTAATAATAAAGAATGTAATATAATAAAAAAAATTAAAATGATTTTTAAAAATTAAAAGAATATCTATTATTATTTTGAATGTGCATTAGAAATAATAACAAGGATGTTTTTGAATAAGATATTTTGAAATTTAATATTATTTCTTTGAAAATATCTAATCTCTACCATCTTTTAGATAAGGGCATGTTGACTGCATTTTATGCAGGGAAGGCTTCCTAACATGCAAGGATGGGGCAGCCTTCAAAGGAAAAATTATGCATTTATTAAAGAGGACTTCGAGGTATGAGTGGTTGGGTCTCGATATGTGGAAAAAGAGGGCAGATGGCTAGATAAAAAGGGGAGAAAATTCTAATGAAAGGGGAGGAAAATGAGTCCATAATTTGGAAGCTATGAGGAGGCCACTAGGGGAGGCAAATGGGAGATCATTTTGGAACACCAAGAAAATCAAGTTGGGGCTCTCTATATTACAGTTGATCTATTATTATTTTGAAACCCTAAGTGATTGCTATTTCTAAGTTTTACAAGATCTGATTGCATGCAAGTCCTATGATGTCGAGACTGCAAGGTTATACCACCTCCCTCTCAATTTAGATCTCCATTTTCATAGAACCTCCCATTGCTTGGTTATTGTTTAATTAAACATGGGAATACAGTCGCATCAATATTTTTGGTTTATGTTTTGCAGTCAGTATTTATTTGATGCCTACTAATGCTGAAATAGTCTGCATTTGGTTGTGATAAGCATGTAACTCACCCTAGTTTAATTACTGGTAAACTAGTCGGTACGACATTGAAATAACGCTAGTTACATCCGTGTAGAATTACCAGATCTACCCATAGAAGAAGAAGAATCTCATAGGAGACCTTATATTTGGCCTGTGAGGGGATTTCTTCACTCGGCTTGGATGATAGAATCCTGGTAACTATTAATTTACCTATGTGTTTAATCTTGTTTTAGTCACTGATGGATATATCCTGCATTGAACTAGTGGTGAAATATTTGTGCTAACTCCTCAAGCCTTGAAATATTTTAGGCTCTGATTATTTTATACCAATCAATGCTTGCAAATCACATTCAGATAGGTTCAATTTTTCTAGTTGCTCTCTACAAATAATTGGTGCCTATGGCAAGCCTTCAATAGAGCAGAGGAAGTAATTTAAATTAAATAAGTCTTAGTTAACCTATCGTAATGCATGGCTTCCTCAAGATGAACACCTCGTGTATGTGGCTTCAGCACTCTTTGATAGGCAATTTTAATTTAATCTATTGCTAGAATTATAATCCCACACTATTTTTGGGAAGTTGCTTAGTGATTTTATAAGGGGGAGTCTCCCCCTTATTGTTGACTACCTTGTAGTTAGGGGGAGGCTCCTAAAGAGCCACCTCCAAGCACTTTTATTGATGCTATTGATGCTTGTTGATGCCACGTAGTAGTCTTAGTTGGTTACAGGTCATTGTAATACCACGTAGTGGTTCCACGAGGATTGTTTTTGGTTGGTTGCTTAAGTCACTTAAGCTCTATTGACTCCTCTATCGAGCGAGCCATGTGTTTGGTCTTCCTTGTCGGTTACCGTCCTGCGCTCATTTTTTTGGGTAAGTCTAAAACCCTTTTAGGGTTAGATTTAAGGAATTATATAATGAACTAACATAAATGGAATTATGTTGTATAACTTAAACTATATTGAATTAAAGTCATATAGTTTAAATTATAATGATATTGAATTAAAGTCATATAGTTTAAATTATAATGAATTAACATAAATTAGATTATGTTGTATAATTTAGACTATATTGAAAAGGAAGTAATAAAGACTATTATGTAATAAATGTTATTTATAATAAAGACTAATATGTATTTATAATAGGAGAAGAATGTATTATAATTAGAAGGTTATTTGTAATAAAGACTATTATATATTTATTATAAGAGAATATTATATTTATTATAAATAAGGGAATGTTTATAATAAATATTATAATATAAAAGAGAATTTATAAATGATTTTTATAAATTAAAAGAATATCTATTATTATTTTGAATGTGCATTCAAAATAATAACATGGAAGTTTTTTAATAAGATATTTTAAAATTTAAAATTATTTCTTTGAAAATATCTAATCTCTACCATCTTTTAGATAAGGGTAGGTTGACTACATTTAATGCAAGGAAGGCTTCCTAACATGGAGGGATGGGGCAGCCTTCAAAGAAATAGGTATGCATTGATTAAAGAGGACTTCAAGGTATGAGTGGTTGGGCCTCGATAGGTGGAAAAAGAGGGCAGATGGCTAGATAAAAGGGAAGAAATTCTAATGGAAGGGGAGGATAATGGAGTTTATAATTTGGAAGCTATGAGGAGGCCACTAGGGGAGGCAAATGGGAGATCATTTAGGAACAGTAATAAAATTAGGTTGGGTCTCTCTATATTATAGTGGATGTATTATGATTTTGAAACCCTAAGTGGTTGCTATTTTCAAGTTTTACAAGATATTTATCTATAAGTCCTATGATGTCAATATTGCAAGGTTATACCACCTCCCTCTCAATTTAAATCTTCATTTTCAAATAACCTCTCATTGCTTTATTATTGTTTAATTAACCATAGGAATACGGATGCAGCAATATTTTTGGTTTATGTTTTGCAGTCGATATTTATTTAATGTCTGCTAATGTTGAAACAGTTTGCATTTGGTTGTGATAAGTGTGTAACCCAACCTAGTTTAATTACTAGTAAACTAGTCGATACTGCGTTGAACCAACGCTAGTTACACCCATGCAGAATTGCTAGATCTACCCATAGTAGAAGAAGAATCTCATAGGAGACCTTAGATTTGGCCTATGAGGGGGTTTCTTAACTCGGATTGGATGATAGAAGCCTGGTAACTATTTAGTTACCTCTGTGTTTAATCATGTTTCAATCATTGATGGATATCTCTAACATGTTGTGTTGAACCAGTGGTGAAATATCTGTGCCAACTCCTTGAGCCTTGAAATATGCCAAGCTCTGATTCTTTTATACCAACCAATATGTACAAATCATTCTCATACAGGTTCATCCTTCTAGTCACTCTCTACGAATCGTTGGTACCTAAGGTAAGCCTTCAATAGAGTAGAGGAAGTAATTTAAATTAAACAAGTTTTATTTAACCTATCATGATGTGTGGATTCCTCGGGATGAACACCTCACGTATGTGGCTTCAACGCTCTTTGATAGGCAATTTCAATTTAGTCTTTTGCTATAATTATAATCCCACACTGTTTGTGAGAAGTCGCTCATCGATTTTATAAGGGAAAGCCTCCCCCTTATAGTCAACTACCTTGCGGTAGTTAGGAGACTCCTGAAGAGCCACCTTCAAGTGTTTTTATTGACACTATCGATGCTTGTTGATGCCACGTAGTAGCCTCAGTTGGTTACAAGTCATTGTAGTGCCACATAGTGGTTCCGTAGGGATCGTTATTGGTCAGTTTCTTAAGCCGATTATTTCTCGATAATGGATTCCTCGGGATGAACACCTCATGTATGTAGCTTCAATGCTCTTTGACAGGCAATTTGTAGATTATTTTATAATGGATGTTAACATGTTTATATTGAATTTGTAGATTATGTTACAATGGATGTTAACATAGCTTATATTGACTTTTTAAATTATATTATAATGATGTTAACATTGTTTATATTAAATTTGTAGATTATGTTATGAGGTAGATAACATGGTTTATATTGAATTTTTAGATTATGTTATGAGGTAGATAACATAGTTTATATTGAATCTGTAGATTATGTTACAATGGATGTTAACATAGTTTATATTAAATTTGTAGATTATGTTATAAAGTAGATAACATAGTTTATAAAGAATTTGTAGATTATGATATAATGGATGTTAACATAGTTTATATTGAATTTGTAGATTATATTAACATAGCTTATATTGAGTTTGTATATTATGTTACAATGGATGTTAACATAGTTTATATTGAATTTGTAGATTATGTTATAATGGATGTTAACATAGTTTATATTGAATTTTTAAATTATGTTATAAGGTAGATAACATAGTTGTATTGGAAAGTTATAAATTTTGCTAAAGAGGGTAGTATAGTTTGTAATGAAATGAAAAGTTATGAATTATGTTATAAGGTATATAACATAGTTTATATTGGAAAGTTATAGATTATGCTAAGTAGGATAGTATAGTCTGTAATGAAATGGAATTGGATTATTGGATTAACTGAAGGTATGGGACTTTAGTTAGTTTGATAAATGGAATTGGATTATTGGATTAACTAAAGGTATGGGACTTTAGTTAGTTTGATAAATAGAATTGGATTATTAGATTAATTAAAGGTATGGGATTTTAGTTAATTTGATAAATGGAAATGGAAATATTCTTGTGTATAAATGGGTACTGATGTTATGAATACATTAGACCCTTAGGGATGTACTACTCCTCTAATATACTAGGAGGAAGGAGCTACTCCTAGAGAAGCAATTGTAGAATCTGTTATGTGGATTAAAAGAGAAATTCATGATAAAGACGTGAGAACTATTATGAGTTCTTATGCATTATATTAACACATGTTTGGGAGAAAATGGATTATGGGATCCTTGTATTTGAGAAGACCAAACAAATGCAATAAAGGAAACATTTGAGGTTGGGTTTTCCCAAAAGGATTTTTCCTAGGATAAATATTGTGTTATGGGTTTTTTTTTTTCTGATCTTAATTTTAATGCATCTCTTGCTAGTTGATTCTCATGCTTTATTTGATTAAATGCTTAGTATATATTGTTCTTGTTTTGTTTAATTAGATAAAATTTATGTTGTAAAATAATTCATAGTGTTTAATATTATATATATAACAACAATAATAATGCAATCACTTAAACTAGTTAGGTTTTCAGGTTGTTACAACATAGACATGGAGTTAGAGAAGGCGATAAGGCCAAAATTAGGCTCACTTTCAACCTTGACAATTATCAAGACTCTAATTTAAAAGGTACACCTCATGAGATTGTTCTACCTAGGTATGTTATCTCTAATACTACTAACTATAAAAATATATATCCCTTTTTCCTAAGGGAGTTCTTTTAGAATCTTTTTTTTATAAATGGACAAGTGAATTGGGAATCAAAGGGTAGCTACATGTTCAAATAAGGGGTTTGGGTAAGGGAGTCATAGCTTATGATTTTATTTCTAAATATGTCACATAGGTAGTTTTATATTTTAGTACCTAGGTTATTTATGGCCAAGTTTGATATTTGTAGACCTACACCTTTGAATCTCACATTGAGGATCCCTTGATAGTGATGCTTTCACTTTGGATTGAGTTCCCATTTTAAAATCTTGTATTTAGCCCTTATCTTAGGCACATTGTAGTAGTTTAGGCCATATTATTTGGTGTAAAAATAAGACAGGTATATACTTAAGCTTTGGGTTCCATCTATATCATAGAATTGGACCTTGATGGATATTCCATGGTCTATTAAGATCCTTAATCCTACCTTTCAAATTGATCAAAAATTTACATACTCGAATATCTCAAATGCTTGTATGGTGGTTGGTCATTTTCCATGGGAGTGCTCTCTTAAGCCTTCTAGGCCTAGATTCAATGTCAATTATTCTTACCATGAAGATTCGTGTAATGGTTAGTTTATTGTTAACAATGTTGGTGATGCAAACCACAACTTCTAGCATGTATCTAGAACCATTATAGAAGGTGAATGAAACCCTTTTGTCTATGTTAGTACATAAGAGTTCCACTGACCTTGTTGCAAGGTTTTTATCTTTGGTAGAGATAAGGGTGATTTTGATTTGGTCCAACTCATGCTTTAGGATACTATCAATAATATTCCTAATGATGTGGTTCATTTGGATTCAGAGAAAAATGAAATCTCCCATGATCGTTAGTCTTGTAAAGAATTTATTTCTTTTGATGAGTGGTAGGATGTTCATTGAGAGTGTAAAACCCCTCCTCTACTCCTATTAGGGTCACTAAGAGCTATATTATAAATATAGATTTCATTAATAGTGATGGTGAGTCTATCAATTTTTTAGTGTATATGTTGATGAATAGAGATCCTATCTTGTGGGATCATTTCAAGTTTCTTGTTGGGTTAAGAAATAATGCATTGCAAGGTAATTCATTTGGGTTCCAACTGGGTACTCCAATTTTGTTCTTATTTCTCTTGAATTTTAAATTGTATTAAAATGTTAGGGGAATGACAATTAGAAAGAGAAAATATGAAGTTGAAATAGCAATTAGAAAGCATAAACTAGATATTTATTTCTACTAGAGTTAAATGTTGTGATTAGAAATTAAATCTATCATTATGATGTATATTTAAGGAGGAATTTTGGATCACTACTTCCCATTAATGAGGGAGTAATACTATGCATTACCTCTTATCTTGAATGAAAACTTTGATGATTTATTCCAATGAAGATCACTTGTATAGTGTTTCTTGATAAACCTTCTCCATTTAAGATGATGTTTTTGGTTTTTTAGTGTGTATGCTTAAAAAATAATTGCAAAGAGTTATGGTATTGATTGGTGGTCAATTTACCTTGGCCTAGTGTTTTATTATGAGCGATTTCAATCTTTTAAAATCCATTTAGGATAGGAATTGATCATTGTCCATTCTCCCACTTCCAATTCCTAAATTTGACAAATGAGATTCTTGTAGGAATACTCTTGGGGTCTTTGATGTTTTGCACATTCCTTTAGAGGATTATTCCTAATTTTAGTTTACATGGTTTAATAGGTGATACAAATATGAGTCCAATTTTAGCATATTATATAGGTTTTATATTGTTGTTGGTTTTTATCCTATTAATTTTGAGTTTGGTTGGACGGTATTTTGTAGTCATAGTTTTGTCATCCCTATTATTACTAATATTAGGGTGGGAAGTGTTAATTCATTTGTATAGGGATTAAAATATATATAAAATGTATCCTTGTTATAATACTTAGATTGCATTCACAATTTGTGATTAGTCTAGGGTTAGGAGATAATACTTAAGGGAGATAAAGGATGGATTTATTGGTGGTTAAGGGTTATTGAATACTCTTGTCCACCCATGATAGTACTTGATCCTAAAACCAAGTAGAGCATCAGCAGTACCATACTCTTATGCAAAAATGAACACAATATTAAAGCTATATATTTATCAAAATTACAAAACTAAACATTAAATATTATTCGTAATACATAGTCCAATTTGAATAATTAGTTCTACCAAGGAGGGTCGTGATAGTTTCTCATATCCATTTTCTAAAACACTCCATGCTTTCTTGGCTATCAAAAAAGTCCTCATCTTTATGCACCAATAATTATAATTTTCTCCTTATGAAATTATGGTAATTAGAAGTAAAAGGATCATAGGAGAACTAAGAAAGTTGTTAATTTGACACTTTCTATAACAAGACAAGCCTTTATCAAGGAACCATCTTCAAAAATTTAGTAGTGTCAGGTTATTGCTATTTAATTTTAAATGCTTCATATAGAGCATTAAAGGATAATAGGTTCTAGGGTTAGGTTAAGGATGCATTGGATTAATTTTGACGATAAGAACTCAAAATTATTCTTTAGTTACATTAATCAAAACCATAAGAAGGAATATATTTATAAGACTAATGCTAATGATGGAAATGTTTTCTATGACAATAAGGAAATTTCTAAGGGTTTTTTCTCCTTTTTAGAATGTTTTAATAAATATGATGATGATTCTAATGAATATTTACCAAATAATGTAGCTTCTTGTATTCCTTCAAACTATCTTAAATATTTGAAAGCTCTGATAGAGAGTCTTTTCACTTAAAAATATTATTGATGGTGTGTTTTCTATGCATAAGAGAAATCCTTCTTGGCTTGTAGGGATCACTATTGAGTTTTTATGTGATTATGTGAATTAATTGGTTGGTAATTGATGTATAAGGAGGTGGATGAAGTTGGTTCCTTAGGGCCTATGATTAATCAAGGATTTATTGAGTTAATATTAATAAGTAGTAATAGGGATAAGGTGGATGTATAGAGGTCTATAACCTTACTAAATGTGGAGTGTAATATTGTGGCCAAAGAGTTGACTAGGAGAATAAGTCTAGTGGTTTAAAAGATTGTTAGGAAGGATCATAGTGGGTTTCTAAGAGGAAGATATATTATATGATTTGATATTATCCTAGGATGGATATAGTGGGAAGCATATTCTAATCAAACTTTCATTTTTTCAAAGTATATTTTGACAATGCATATGATAAAGTTAGGTGGTCATTTATTCTAAAGATGTTAAATTGGTTAGGACAAGAGTAAAATTGTTCATTTTTTTATTGATGCTTCAACTAGGGTTGTTGTTAATGGAAATTTGTCTAACCATCTACAATATTTAATTAGGTAAGGTTGTCCAATTGCACCCTTCATATATGTAATTGGTGCAAATATTTTAGTCTATATTTTTAATATGTAGTTAGGGCAAACTTGATTAAAGGATTTTCTCTCCTAGATTATGGTTACATTGCTAATTATCATTTTATTGATGAATCTACTCTATTTCTTATAAATTATAAAGAGGAAATAAAAAATACCTTAACGATAATTGATACTTTCTATTGTGTTTTAGGTGGTATATTATCTCCTTTTAAGATCAAATTTAGTTTTATTTAATGGTGATAAACCTAATTGAATGCCTTGTTTATGGATGTAATTTATATGTTGAGAGGTATCTTTGAATTCCTTTTAGATTTTTATTTGCTACTTACGATATGTGAAAGTGTTTTTGTTTAGATCCTTAAAAATATTGGGTAAATGGGTTAGTAGGTACTTATCATTGGTTACTTGAATTCAAGTTATTAACAAATATTTTATTATTACTCATGTTTATTTTTCATCTTGTTGGTTTCCAAATAAGAATCATACCTTGAATTCACTAAAATGGTTAGAATATATTTTGGAGAAAGTGGGATGGGTCAAAATTAAGGGTAGCTATCCCTTGGGATCAAGTCACTCAACTTAATAAAAATAGGGGTTTAGAGGTAAATGTTTCTTGGGTTCAAGGTCTTACTTTAATGTCTAAATGAGTGTTGGAATATATTACATTATTTGGTACATGCTAATGTACCACCTTGGGTACATCTTTAGATTATGAGTGTGCCTTATATTAGGGTGAGTATTTACTTTGTGCAATGTAATAAATGCACAAGTATTATTAGAATGTGCAAAGTATTCTATAATGTAAATGTGCATAATAGTCCATGTGCACATGAGTCCATAGAATAGGAAGGTGAAGATCCACGGGAAGATGGAAGGTCAAGAGTCACATCCCATTATATATTGGTCTTTGTGTAAGCATATGAAGTGACACAAGGTAGAGGAGTAGTATAGGATAAGGTAGATACAATGTAGAGCATGTATGAAGTATGGAGATTTTGAGATCTCCATTTTATATCAATATACTATTTTCATGAGCTTTTATTAATGGTAGTTTTATGAGTAGTTGCATAAGTTTCTTATGAGTTTTACATGCTTAGTATATTGTCATTATCTTATAGTTAATATTGCATGCTCATTTTTAGACCTTGTAGTAGTTTTTAATTAAATATATAACATCAAAAGCTAATAGTGGTATCAGAACCACAAGGAATATTGATAGGAGATAGGGAGATCCACAAGAGAGATTGAGAGGAGATCAGGAGATTTCATTTTCAAAAAAAAATAAAGTTATTTTTTGGCTAGTCTTTCCACAAGGTTGCAGGAAAACTCGTATTTACTAGGACTCAACAAAGATTGCTTTCCACTAGATTGAAGGATAACTAGTGAGGATTATTTATTTTTAGAGACCTAGATATTTAGATGCATTTGATATTTTTTGTATAAGTTTTGTTGCAAAAAATCAACTCTCAGAAGTTGAGAAGCTTAATACAATAGATAGAGAAGAATTTCATCTTTGATTGCTTGAAAGTATATATGCCTCTCTTGTGCATGGATTAGTTTTTAGTTGTAGCAAAAGAGTAGACATTGAATATGAAGGAGGTCCAAGAAAAAGGTCCCATTGGATATTGAAGATAGAATATTGAGGAGACCCAAGAAGGAGGTTCCCATAAAATATTGAAGAGTTTAGATTAAATATTGAAGAGTTTAGATTGAATATTGAAATAAGGAGAAAGAAGCCAAAGAAGCTCTATTGAATATTGAAGAGACCCAAGAAGGAGGTCCCCATAGAATATTGAAGAGTTAAAATTTTTGAAGACCCAAGAGAAGAGGTATCAAGAAAACTTGTAAGGAGAAAGAAGAAGGCTATAGAAGCCCTATTGAAGAAGTTGAATAAGTGACCATTGGAGGAGATTTGAATAAATCTCAAGGTATAATATTACAAGTAGAAGAAGATCCTAAAAATAATAATTTGGGATAATTATCGCCATCCAATAACAAGCCTAAAAGAAAAAATATTTGGTAAGAAGTTTGTAAAATTATGGAAAGTATTTTTGAAGATCTCAAGACATTCATATTCTTGAGGAAGAGGTAAGCCAAAGAGGTCATATTTGAAGTGAGAGCTAAGGAGGAGAAAGATGATTGAAGAGGCCACTAATTTGAAATATTTGAAGATAGCCATAAATTATTTGAAGTCTGATTTGTGGAGGAGAAGATTGCTAATTTTTGCAGCAGAAATTAAAGGTGACAGTGTGATGCAAATCAAAGAAGAATTGGGCAGATTTTGAAGTGCCCTTGAATAGCCAATTGAAGGAAGGCTTGACAGCAAAAGAAGACAACAATTTGGAGGAATTGAATGTTTTTTTTGGACAGTAAGATAAAGGAGAAAAGTCATAATTTTGAGGTAGCAATTTAAGAGATTTGGGCTGCAAAATTGGGCAGCATTAGAAGGAGAAAATAGAACTGCATTTTGGAGAGTTTCAGGGCAGATTTGAGAGTATTCTTGGACAACATAGAAGCTGATTTTTGAGAAGCATTGAAAGCTGCAAATTAAATATTTTTTGGAGTAGCAAAGTAAAAGTAATTAGAGCTGCAGAAATCATATTTTTGGGCAGCAAGCTAAAGCTACAAATTTCAAGATATATAATAGCAAGTTTGAGTAGTAAGAAACAAGAGGATACGAGCTACAAAATACAACCAAAGAGATTTGAAATTAGGTGCTTAAAAAATTATTTCAATTTTATGAAAAGTGGATTTAATTTAAGTTTATTTGGCACCATATATTAGAGATTTCAAATCAGGAACAAGAAGAAATATAAGTTTGTTATCTCCCAGTTAAAGAAGGAGTTTAAGAAGCTTGCAAAATAGTGTGTTGATATAGCATAAATAAAGGTGCTACAAATTTTATAAGTTAAGGCAACAAGATAAAAGGAAAAAGAGCTGTAAATTCTACAAATTTGAGATAACAAAAGGGTGAATCAAATCACCAAGGAAATCAGCTACAAAAGGAGGCCAAAAAGGTTTGAAAATTGATTCTATGAAAGTATTTTATTCAAGCATTATCTTAAGTTTTTGAAAGCACCATATTCGAGTTTCTAAAAAAAGCAAAAGAAAGGTCTCAAGTTTATGTCTTCAAAGATAGCGTTCACATCGAATTAAAATTTGCAGCAAAAATGAGAAGTTAAATATAGTATAAGGATAGAGCCAAATTAAGGATAAAGGTGTAAGATTTTTGGAAGATAAATAAATCAAGAAGCAAATATTTTATCCAAATTAAGAAGCTTGGATATCTAGCCGAATAGTATTAAGGAACTACTAAGCAAAGAGGTAAAAGAACCACCAAGGAATATTTGTTGCAAGTGCCACCAAATGAGGATCCACCATCGTAGAAGAGGAGAAACCATTGATGAAGAAGAGCCACCACTGAGCATTGGAAACAAAGAGGTACCAACAAGCATTGAAGAAAAAAATATCAATCATTATGTAGACATTTAAAAGTTGTAGAAAATAAAGACAAACGAAATATGTTGGAGGAGTGAAGAGTTGGAAGTTACAATGGTTAATTAGCAAGTGACATCATGGAAATTAGTGATTAGTAAGGTGGGAACATTTTACTACCACTTGAGCGTTAAGGAAGGGCAAGCAAGTTTGAGTGCCAAAGAGAGCTAAGATATTACAAAATAAAATGGAGGTGTTGAGAGGAGTATAGCCATAGTTTATCACTTCGATTGAGAATTTGAAGAGCTTGGATGCCACTTGACATAGAGGAAAGGAGTGCCAATATCTATTGAGGGAGAGAAAATATTTCAAAACAACTATTAATGTATGGGTATTCTCTAAGGAATAAATACTTGGTTTGCATTATGAATTTGAAGCCTAAAGAGTAATGTAGAACAACAAAGACATGGAAGACACTTGTCAAAGGTAATGCCCATATCATCATAACATCACCAAACTAGGTAGAGTAACGTAACAAGAAGAATAGAAATTCCTGAAGAAGGTATTTAGTGTTATGTGGCACATGAAAAGAGGAACGTCAACAGGTTGGAGGAGCCCAAACTTTTTCTAAATTCATATCAAGTACATTAATGGTCAAAGAAGCATAAAAAAAGGTGCACGCAGTGGAGAGTCTAAGTCTTGAAGATCGAATTTAATAAGAATCATACAAAGGAAGGAACATTAAATACATTGCAAAGAGGGAAGATCATTTTAGAGCGCAATTTGCTGAGTTGATAAGACTCATGAGAAGCAAGTTAAAAAGTAGCATGCCATATTTAAGAAGATACATAAAATATTTAAATTAATTTTTTTTTTACAAAGGTTTGGGAGACATAAGCAATATTATTACTAAGGTTAATATTGAATAATCTATTATGCTTGAGATTAATGAATGGAGGTATAAGGAAATGAATTGACAAGTTATAACCTTAGAAAACTTATTGAATGATTTAGAAGAATTTTGAAGTAAGGAGAATCTAATTTGAAATTTTTTGAAACTGCATTACTAGAAATTCAAGCATAGAAATACTTGCAAATAATTTAACTTGGAGGAATAAGGATTTCTACATCGAAATAGGAATACTGCATTTTCAATTAGTTTTATTTTCTAAATTTATAATTAAGGAGTTATAAGGAATTCAACACCAACTTAGATTCTTAAAATTTAGAAACCATGCTATTGAGAGTTGAAAGATATAGGAAATACAACATAAAGTTGTTTGAAAGCTGTAAAATTACATTGGTATTAGTCTCTTGCTCAAATTAACGAGACATAAGGAATCTAACTTAAAGTTATTGAAAATAGAGAATCTTATCAAATTTTGAAATTGCATCAAGATTGTCTTTAGGGAGACAAAAGGGATTCAACTCAAAGGAAAAACTTAGAAAGCTAAGTATTTTATCAAATCTATTTTATGTTCAGAATACTAGGGAGCTAAAAGGAATTCTATATAGATATTTGAAAAATTAAATCTTTGTCAAAAACATTGGTTGATCATTAGAAATTACAAGGTATCCTACAAAATTTGATAATTTGATTATATACTCCAATACTAGGGAGTCATAAGGTAGTCAATCTCAAAGGCTTAGAGATTTTAAAATTATATCAAAGTTTTTTCTTAAAACTAAGGAGTCACGAGAGAAACTTACTTTAGAAGAACTATGGAAGAACTTATTAAGTATACAAGATTCAAGGAATCAATATGGCTTAGAAAGTTTTTTGGAAAATCACAAACTGATAGTTTGGAAAGAGTAGATTCTATAAAGACATATTCTAATAATATGATAGAAAAAATTGATGATAATCATATTAATGGAAATATGGAGAATAAACTCAAAAACCATTCTCAAAATGTAGCAAAGAATATTGGTCAAAAATATGTCTTATAGATTTATGAAAGAAGTAAAGATAGAATAGCTTCAGTTGTACACAAGTGGTTTTACAATTTTATCAAGGAAATGGATGAACTTGAAATTTCAAAGACAAGTAACAAAGAAGTAGATATATCTTCACGATGTACTTATTGCAATAAGACTGGTCATGAGAAAGCAAATTGTTGGAATTTCCATCCATGTAAATATTGTGGAGGAAAATCTCACTCATTTTTTTTGCTACTACAAAGATAGGTACTATAAAATATTTGAAGAGATATTAATATTTAGACTGGATTGTCTCTTTCAAGTCTTATTTTTGAAGCATCTAGAAAAAAGTTCATCCAAAGAGCCAAAGGAAAGAAAATGGATTAATTTTGATCCACTCATGACTTGTAAGATAATGAGCTATTTTTCATCAAGGCTACTTGGAAAAATTTAAGATGAATATTATATCAAAGACGTTGAAATACAGAAAAGCAGTGAAATGAAGAGAACAAGAAAAGACAGCAAGAGTTCCAGGAATAAGGTGAATATTGAATCAAAAGAAGAATAGGAACCTGATCAATTTGAAGAACACATGAAATACGAAGATACATATTTAAGAGTAAAGTCTTCAATAACCAAATAATGTAATACAAGGGGGTGTTGGAATATATTACATTATTTAGTAAATGCTAATGTACCACCTTGGGTACATCTTTAGATTAGGAGTGTGTCTTAGATTAGGGTGTGATTATTTACTTCATACAATGTAATAAATGTACAAGCATTATTAGAATGCACAAAGTATTCAATAATGTAAATGTGCATAATAGTTCATGTGCACATGAGTTCATAGAATAGGAAGGTAAAGAGTCACAGGAATATGGAAGGTCAAGAGTCACATCCCATTATATATTGGCCTTTGTGTGAGCATATGAAGTGACACAAGGTAGAGGAGTAGTAGAGGATAAGGTAGATACAATGTAGAGCATGTATGAAGTATGGAGAGTTTGAGATCTCCATTTTATATCAATATACTATTTTTGTGAGATTTTATTAATGTCAATTTTATGAGTAGTTGCAAAATTTTATTATGAGTTTTACATGCTTAGTATATTGTCATTATCTTATATTTAATATTGCATGCTCATTTTAGACCTTGTGGTAGTTTTTCATTAAATATATAACATCAAAATCTAACAATGAGTGTGTTAGGGATGAACCATGGAAACATTATGTGATATTTTGTATTAAGAGAGTTCATTCTTTGGGTTCTTGGATTTCTATTTCCTTCTTTGATGAGTTGTTAAAGCTTCAAAATTTTACTACTAAAGTTTTCCTTGTAGCTAGTGGTTTATGTAAGGCTTCGTAGACATTAGCATCTCTACTTAGTTGGGATGTTTCTTCCTTTAAGCAAGGGTTTAGGCTCCCTACAACCTTAGTTTGGTGAAATTATATTATTATTTTGGATTGTAATCCTTTTATGTTATCTTCTCATTTGAAGAGGAAAATTTTAACCAATAAAATACAAGTTAAATGTATTGATCTTTGTTATCTACTTTCAACATATTAGAAGCCTCAAGAAAGTCTAAATAGATAATATACTCTTTCTAATCATCATAAGGGGGTTAGTTTACAAACACAATCCCTAGTGTTTGATAAACTTAAAACTATGTTGTCCATAACACTTTTATATGGAACTATGATCAAATCTACTTTGGTTAAGACTGTTTATAGGTCACTATTATAGCCTTTGGTTGTCTCTACAAAACTCAATTCTAAGTGGAAAGTGTCTCTTTTAGAGTATTCCTAGAGAGCCTTTAGTTTTAGAATCTAGAAGGCTAAGTTATCCGTGATGAATAAGCTTTTGATTTGGAGAATATTGTATCACAAAATATCCTCTAAACTTTTGTTGTTCAAACGTGGCATCTATAATAAGAAATTATTCCTTATGTGAGACACAAGAAACTATAAAGCACATATTTTGGTCTTGTAGGTTAGGTAGAGCTATTTGGGAAACGATTCAACTATATATATATATATATATATATATATATATATATATATATATATATATATATATATATATATATATATATATATATATATATATATATATATATATATATAATTGTAGGCTTAAGTGAAAAAAAACCATGTTTGGATTTTCTTCTTAGTTTGATAAACTTCCTAAAATATTTAGACATGTTCAAGCTCACATTTGGTTTGTTAGATGTTACTACATTTTTTATAGAGGTAATATTTTAGGGGTAGTCCATATTTATAAGTTGTAATCTAGTTGTTGTTGCTAGGTGTATGTTTTAAATGTAGATTTAAAGGAAAATGCCAATATAAACAAGGAGGATTGTAAGAAATATCACTTTTTTCTCTCTTTTGTTGGTTCTTAGATGAAGGTGTTCAATAGCTTTCTAGAAAATATCAAGCAATAATTTGAAGATGGATTCTACTTTGATTATGTTTATCAATTGGCTATGATTAAGGCCCAACTTTGGATGTTATGTAGAAGCTAAAATTTATGACTTCTCCTAAACATCAATATTTTTCTTGATATGAACTTCACAATTTTTTAATGTAATTATGATAAAATGGATGCGATTTGTAACTCTGATTTTGTACTAGAGAGAGGAATAGTCTTTGAGACTTGATATATGTTATTATTATTTTGATATTAATACAAATTCTTCTAAAATACAAAAATAAACTTATTTTACATATCTTAAGGGACTCTTGTTAGGGTTGATGGGAAAATTTTCTAATACCATGATCATTTGAATTGTGAATAACCACCTACAACCTCTAACATAATCATTATATCCATTTGTTGGTATTATCAAAATACATTAGTTTTTGAATTATATATTAAGTTTTGAACCTTTTATGACCTCAAAATGGTGCTTAAAATGAATTTGAGTTGCAATTAACAAGGTTTGATATTTTTAATGGCAGTATTCCCTTTTAAACCAATTAGTTCCTTATGATTAGTAATACTTTGAGAAGTGGAAATTGTAGTACCTAAAAAAATTGTAAATTGATTATTTATTTCAAATATATATCATTTTTGAGAAATTTTGACCATTTTTAAGGGTTTTGATTTGACCAAGAAAGTTGAAACATTTTCAAAAATGTGAAAGGTCATTTGTTTTCATTTTACATTCCATTTTAGAAATTTAAGGAGAAATCCTATTAAGAAGACTTGATAGTTTATTTTGCTAGAGGATTTTGTATTGTAGTAATTGTTTGACATTTTAGGAAAAATAATAGTTGTTGTACTATGTACAGATGTGTTGAAATTGTAGTTTTTTTTATAGGAGTACTTTCCATTTATCCATTTACTATACATGAATGGATTTGTTTTTTTAACATCTTTTTTATCCTTTATACATACCTTTCTTAAGTATAAAGCCATTGGAATCCCTCTAGCGTACTTTTTTCTCAAAGAGAGTTTCCCATGTAAATACTAGTGTCAATCATATTGTAGAATATCTATTATTAAATTTATTTATTATCTTTATTATTTTTGTACAAAGTATATATTTTTAGTTGTATCTATATAGATGAAGATTTCTAGATACATGTTTAAATAATTGTCCATTTATGCTTTAGCAAACAATTGTGTAAAGTATCATTAATGAACAATATATCATATAAGTATTAGATAAATAAGTTCCTCATGCTTAGTGTGAAGATTACTAGTATCTTCGATACTTGTATATATAAGCAATTTTGCATGCTAAACATTTAAGTACATTAGTTTTTATTAAGACATGGAAAAATACAATATAAATCTATAAAATAAGCTTCAAGAGAAAAAATATAAGGTTTAGAACTTGATAGGCATCACTTAGTAGTAGTCCCAAGAGAGTGTTGAATTAAGTATAAGAAAATAGAAAAGGAGAAGAATCTTCACTAGTACTCCCCCAAAGCATCTAGAAGCATAAACAATGTGACTATGCCAAGTAAATATGATTTTAAATTTATATACTTGAAAGAATGCAATTATTCATTTGCAAGTTTCAAATTAAATTCAAAGGCATAGTTCTAATATTTTCAATAACATGGGCTATGAAGGCCAAGGAATTAGAAATTTTGACAATAGTATGATAGAACTTGTTAAAGTAAGCTTATTTTTCAACATATAGGTATTCCATACTTTAATAAAAGAGGAATGCTCCATGAATATTAAACGTATATCTTCCAATGTAAATAAGAAGTCATTTTTCCAAAGTTTGCATAAGGGACATAGAAAATCAATAATATCCTCACAAGATCTCATAATATATCAAATTAAATATTCACACAACAACCCACATTCAATCCATGATAATAACAAAATCACTAAAAGTATTATTTATGAATATATATCTACGTAAGCAATGCAAATACATTGTATTTCAAAGCTTCTTCAATTACATATTACAATTCTTTGTCTTCAATATATTCACTTTGGATATGAGACTCTTCACATTTACAAGACTCTTGAAATTTCTACTTTCACGTACTCTCGATCTCCTCAAACTCATGGAAGATATGATTCTTTATATTTCTTATAAGAGAAATGTATTTTATTAACTCCTAATAAGAACAAACCTCTAATTATTACTAAACGACATACTCTAAATAACTCATATTTACAAGACTCTTTTCACACCTCATATTTACAAACTATGTACAAAATATTTATAAGTACCAAATAATGTAATAAAATCTAACACCCCCCTATTACATTATTGGTATAATATCCATTGTCTTCATTTTGTTTCAATATTTGATTCTTGTTTTGGTCTTCGTACTCTAAATATGATATTGACTCTGACTTTTGCATTCTTTCCAATTCTAGATCTGGTATGGATATTGTCCTTCAGATTATTGTCCTTCAGATTTTGACCTATATTTTATTCCTGAATTTATATCAATCAAAATATTTTTATTTTTGTAGAACACTTTAGCATATACATAATTTTATTCCATTATGTTCATCTCATCCATCCATAGTGTTTATCTATTTTAGTTTTTTTTCTTAACAAGTCTTTTGAGATTGATTATTCTTTCCACAAGTTTTTTGAAGAATCCAATGTTTCTTGTTTTGTCTAGATCTATATTTTATCTTGTTGTCAATATTACCTGTGCCACTAATATTATCAATTCCTATTATAAATTTGGTGTCATTTTTTTTGTCATAAAATTATTAGCTTGTCCAACTTCTCTTGTGTGTTCTTTAAGATCATCATTGTCATGTCTTGAATACAATAAGTCATAGTTAATACCTCTTAGATCATTATTGATAATTTCTAAGTGACTTATATCTTTGGAAGACTTCAAATCATCAACACGTTGTTTATCAATCTGGTCCATGCATTTTGTATTATCAAGGCATCCATTTTCTAAATTAGCATTTTCAAATATGGATAGATCTAAAATTACCATGAGAGCTATATGAGTTGTTTCATGTTCTTCCTCATCATTTTTCTCTATTTCTTATACTTCTTGGACCATGTTTCCTCTTTGATTTTTCCTTTTTTTATGTTGTTGTGTTGGTGTATATCGTTGTTGATTAGATTGATATTATCTCTATTGATATCTTTGAAAATATCTACACATTTGATGAAATTGATTTAGAGAATTATATTTACAATATATGGTGATATGATCTTTTTTTCTACATATGTAACAATATCTTGTTTTCCATTCAGATTGATGCGGTGATGATGAGGTAGTATTATTTGGTACTTTTTTTTGTTGAAATAAAAGCATTGTTTGTCATTTCATCTCTTGCTTGGTTTTTTATTTCATATTCCTAAAGAATGTTGACCAATCCATCAAATGAAACATTTCTAATTAGCACTTGAAAATATGTGACCAATGTAATGTTTTTGGAAGTGCTCTGAATGTAACTTGGACAAGAAATCCACTTTCTCTCCCATAGTTTGTAGCTTAGATTTCAATTATACTATCCTTCTAATAAAATATTCTATGTTTTCACGATCATGAACTTTTAGTGAATATAATTGTGATTGCAAGTGTAAAATAGTAGCTTCATTTTTTATTTCAAATATTATGCATAATTTATCCCAAGTACTTTTTGAAGTTTCAAATTCATATATGTGTGCTTGAATCTCATCTGATATACACAATGTTATTAGCATAAGAGCCTTTGCATCTTTTTATATCTATGTGTTCCACCTACATCTTTTGGAATGGTTTTCTCTCCACTTACTACTTCCCAAATTTTCTCAACAATAAGTATTGATTTCATCTTATTTTTACATGGGGTGAAGTTAGGTCCTTTTAGTAGTTGAGACTCTAAAAGAAAAATCTTGTTATTTGTCATGATATAAACTTGCTTGCATTAGAAATTCCCTTCAAATATAATTTCTTCAATAATAATTTCCTCTTTCAATATTAATAATTTGGCACTTTCATAAATTCTTTTTCTTTTTCAATATAATTATTTTCCTTCATAGTTGAAATACTTTTTACTCTCAAATTTATTTCATTATAGTTTCTTCTTCTTTCAACAATTATTTTAAATTTCCTTTTCAAATACTCTCTTCAATAATTTTATTCAAATAAATATATATTTTATTTATTTTCAAATAACCCTTCTCTCAATTTTTGCCTTTTCTTCAATAATTATTCTTCTCACTTAGTCATTATTCTTCCATTAAATAATTCAACTCTCATTCATTAATCTCCTGCAAATAATAAATTTTCCTTGAATAAATTTATTTATCAATATCAATAGTTTTTCACTCTTTTATTTCCTTTTCTTTTAACCTTAATATTATCAAATACTTTGAATATTTCAATTGCTTTCCTTTAAAATCTAATTTCTCCTTAACACTTAACCTTTCACCAAATAAATAAATCAAATATTACTTGTGGTAGTTAATGTTTCATGCTTTCCTGCATTTAATCCTTTCCATGCTCACACCAATCTGGGACTACGTTCTTCTACACTATGTGTTACATTCAATTCCTACTTTTTAACATTCCCTTCTCAGGATATTACACCTTTTATCAACAACTTGAGCATTATCTAGAATCTACCAACATATTTTTTGGTTTGCTCTTTTTTGCTTCCTTTGGAATGCATATCCAATTATTTTGTTGTTTTTCTCTTCTATATATTCTCCCTCATTCTTTCAACAATCTTCTTCAAATTCTCCCAATTCAATCGCTTTGTCACATGTGGTCTTCAAGTGTTCACTTTACAACTTTATCTCTTCATCGTTCTACTACTTTTGGCCTATACTATGGTCACAACGTGTCTTTCTTATTCAACTAAGATGTCCTCAGCAATAGCTCATCTTCATGTCTTCTCTCTTCATATTATGTTCTTCACATAGTCTCTCTCACAATCATTTCTCCTCTCACAACTCTTTTTCTTTCCAACTTAGACTTCAAACACGGGTGCATTATTCAACCTATTTTTTCTCAAACACGGATGCTCTTTTCAACCCAACGTTCCTCAAAGGTGGCTCTAATACCACTGTTAGAAAATCAATAATTTCCTCAAAGGATCTCACAATATATCAATATTAAATATTCACACAATAACATACATTCAATCCATGATAATAACAAACTCACTAAAAATATTATTGATGAATATATATCTACTTAAGCAATGAAAATACACTATATTGTAAAGCTTCTTCAATTAATTTTTACAAAGCTTTGTATTCAATGTGTACACTTTGGATATGAGACTCTTCACATTCACAAGACTCTTGACCTTTCTACTTTCACTAACTCTCCATTTCCTCAAACTCACAAAAGATATAAATCTTCATATTTATTATAAGAGATATATAATTTATTTAAATCCTAATAATAACAAACCTATAATAATTAGTAAAATATAAACTCTAAATGACTCATATTTATAAGACACTTTCCACATCTCATATTTATAAACTATGTACAAAATATTTATAAGTACCAAATAATATAATAAACTCCAACACATCGAAATAATTGAATAAACATTGAATCAAAGGTGTAATATTTTATGAGAAGAAAGAAACAATTCAAATGAGGATTATATCATATTGGACAATTATAATTCAAGATTCAAGTAAGGAAAGCATAAGCATGTATCCATGAAATAGATACATTTAAAAATTATGGTTTCGCATTCTCTTCTAATTATGCAAAGTTAACATTATTTATCTTAGTTTTATTTGGACTTTAACCAATCTATGAATCATATTAGGATATATAGGGAGATTTTAATTTATACTATAAAAAATATATCCATAAAGATAGTGGAATGACTAAAGATGTCCATTATGTTGTTGCAAAATACCATGTTGTTGGAATATAGTTAAATCAATCCGAATAATTGGATTATGGTCACTATCAACTATAGAGTTATTTTTGCATTTAATGTGTCTTTATTTTCAAAAGCATATCATGCTCTCTTCATGTCATCCATCAAGTGTTTATCATCCATCAAGAAAGTAACCATTAAATATGTTATCTAGTTTATACTTGATTCAAGTTCTTGGAAGCATATTTGTGATATTTTTTATTATTGTGAGCATATTGTTGGTGAAGGAAAGGCCAATTTCCATTTGAATCATGAAGAAGTATTTCTTTTTTTTTATTAAGGTAAAAATGGGATTTTGATAGGACCCAAACTCTTTTACGAAAGTACAACTATAGATAAGAAACTCCTTACTAAAGGTAACACATGTCTAGTAATACCTCCTAGCTCACACACCCAAGGAGTTCTAGCTCACCTAGAACCTTACAAAAAAAAACTTAAAACTATTTCTAAATAAACCACAAACATCCAAATCAAGCAAAAAAACAAGGTTTTTGGTTCACCCTGAACCTTACAAACATTAAAAGACAAAATTTAAACCAACATGTTTTAGTCTTCTTGATATACATTCCTTGTGACTCCTATAAATCAAACTTAGCTCCATAGTAGAATAGAAACCACATGCTCTTTCCACTTGATTAAATTCTTTGTGAACGAAGCTAATTTTCATACTCATTGCTTTGATCATCCATACATAAATTCTTTTGTCTAGATCATACTTCCATTGGGTTAGCACCTTCTCTTCTTCATTAATTTCATATGCTCATCAAGCATATTTTACATTGACTTTGACCACTGTTCCATAGGATCACCTTCTATAAATTATCATCCCTTTGCTCTAATCCCTATGGAGAAACAAACCTATAAAACCTGAAGCATACCTAGAAAAATCATGGCTCTTATTCCTATGGTGAAACAAAACTAAAAAATCCTAACTCCAATCCCTATGGATAAGCAAACCCCCAAAAAACTAGGGTTTGATTCCTATGGAGAGGCAAAGCCAAAAAAAGCCTTGGCTTCGACTCCTATGGGGAAAAAAACCCAAAAAACCCTAGATTTGATCCCCAACTTTGTAAATGTAATGAAATCATTACCTAAAATTAACCATCAGTAAATCCATATGACCACCTTCTAAAAATTGTCATCCCTTTGCTCTAATCCCTATGGAGAAACAAACCTAGAAAACCTTGGCTTTGATTGTTGTGGAGAAGTAGACCCAAAAAAAACTTGGCTTCAATTCCTATGGAGAAATAAACCCCAAAAACCTAGCTCTAATTCCTTTAGAGAAGCAAACCCCAAAAACGTTGGGTTTGATTCCTATGGAGAATTAAACCCAAAAAATCCTTGGCTTTGATTTCTATCCAAAAAACCCTAGTTTTGATCCTTGTAGAGAAGCAAACCTAAAAAGATTTTACAGTAAAGAGAGTTATCTATGGAAGTAAAAACATTCTAAAACTATGAAGGAAGTACCCAACTCTACATATGTAATGAAATAATTGCCTATGGATGACCACCAACAAATCCATATGATCACCTTCTATAAATTATCATCCCTTTACTTTATTCCCTATGGAGAAGCAAACCTCCTGCAAATTATAAGTTTCTCAAAGTCTCAACTTGGTGTCATTTACCATAAACCCTAGTGCAATGTCCCTTCACTCCCCATACTTATGCAAGGACTATGTATTGTCTAAAATTTGTTCTTTCTAAACTAATATTAAAATATATGGGTGGATATCCCTTGGAGATATCCATATTTTATCCTCCTCTCATAGTGCTCCCCTATTGGCTAACATGTCTGCTACCATATTGCCTTCTTTATATATGGACTACTTCCACCTCAACAAAGTCTTATTCCTAATATCTTGAAAAATATTACTTATTTTTCAATTTGTCTTTGCTTCTTGCTTAAGATAGTTAATGATATTTATAAAATCTCCTTCCACTACAAACTTTCTAACTCCCAAGTCTCTTGCTAGTGTTAGCTTTTGAAGCTAAATACTTAAGATAAAGTAACCACAAGATCTAAAATTAAGTTGTAATATGAAATTTATGATAATGGCAAACTACTAAACATATAAAACTCATAAATAACTTTAGAAATAACTCATAGAAATGCCATTAACAAATGCTCATGAAAATTGTATCTCAATTGAATAAAGATCTCAAATTATCCATACTTCTCTACGCTCTCATTGTACTAATTGTATCTCTCACGCACACACTCATAAACACATATATAATATAATGTGACTCTTCATATGAAGCACTCTTGGCCTTCACTCTTCTAGAGACTCTTCACCTTCCTACTCCATGGACTCATGTGCACATGGACTATTATGCACATTTACAATACCAAAATACTTTGCACACTTTTATAACACTTGTGCATTTATTACATTGCATAAAGTAAATAATCACACTCTAATCTAGGACTCTCTTTCCTAATATAAATATGTACCCAAGGTGGTACATTAGCATGTACTAAATAATGTAATATATTCCAACCCCCATTGTATTACATTATTTGGTTATTGAAGACTTTAGTCTTCAATATGGATCTTCATCTCTTAACTCACTTTGCATTGTATGCCTTCTTGATCAGGTTCTTTCTCTTCTTGCTTGTCTTCATCATTAATGTCAATCTGTAAGCTTTTAGATGATGTCGCATTGTCATTTGATTCCTGCACGAACACTTTCTTTGCCTTTGTCCTTCATATCATAAATCTTCTTTTGTACAGAACCTTCTAAGTATTCACTTATAACATCATGATAAGATCTTGAATTGGATGAACTTGAAGCATCAATATTACATGAAGAATGAAATACTTTTTCTAAAAATGATTCATCCACTTTTGTTTTCTTCTTAAGGGATTCAATCAACTCCTTTTGTTTCAAGTTCTTCTCTTTGTGATATTTAAGTGTAAGCAATGCCATGTATATTATACTAGCAATATTTAAAGGAATCATAACACTATCTTTGTCATTGTCAATTGCTTCAAACATTCTCGCATGTAGATAGTATTCTAATGTTTCAAAATTTTATTCTAATGCTTCCTTATAGATGAAACTTGAAACTAAGTCTAACTTCCCTTTAGACTTTTCAATCAAATTTTGATTCCATATTTTATAACTTTTACTCTTCCTTTTCTAATTTCATTTTCCATTTCATTATTCAATGAACTCTTTGGAGTAGACATTCTTTTTTCTCCTTAGTATTAGATATTGAGAATAGTTTTGATAGAATTTGTTATCTTTCAAAATTGTTGAGGTTGACTACCTTATGACTCCCTAGTTTAGTTTATCAAACAATTATTTGATGCAATCTCAAATTCTTTATTCCTTATTTCTTCTTAGTTTCAAATGATAGACTTAAGGATAATTTTCAATTTTTGACTTTATGTTTTCAACCTTTTATTTTTGTAGAATACCTTGTATCTCCCTAGTGATTGAATGATATTATAATTTTTCAACTTCTATTCTTCAAAATAACTACTTTATTTTATTCTTGTCAATCAATAGTTTGAATGCAATTTCAATCTTTCAAGTCTTCAAACTTATGTCTCTTTTAATTTTGAATTAGAGACTAAATTATCAATGCAAATTTCCTTTGTCAAAAGGTCTATGTTAAATTCCTTTTATCTCCCAAATTTCAAGAATATAATTTCCCAATTCTAAATTTCATAAATCTATGTTGATGTTGAATTCCTTATAACTCCAAGAATTTGATGTAGGATACCTTATTTCTCCAAACTTATTAAATTGTAGATATTTCAAATTGTTTTGTAAATTCAAATGATCTAATTACAAAACTTCAAAAATAATTACTTCAATCTTCAAATCTTCATAAAAGCTTTCAAATTGCAATAATCAAGTTTCTAAGGTTTTAAATAATACTTCAAGGTCTTATCTCTCCAAAAATAATTTCAACTTAACCTTAGACAATAATAATCTCTTCTAACCTTATAAATCCTATCTTGGCATTAAATTAATTTCAAATAAAATGTATTACCTCCAAAATTTGAGGCGGTACGGGGATGATTTACCCAACTAATATCCCTTTAAAATTTGACTTTAAAACCTCCTTTGTAGCTTTAGACCCTTATAATTTCAATCTCTTACATTGCAATTGTTCATCTAGTGCATCCTTCTTAGCTCCTTCAAAAATTTGCTTCAAATGAATTGTGACAGTCTTTACCATCTATTGAGGTAGGAGTAGAAAATCCTTGATCTAATACATCTTTAGTTGCTAATAATTCTCTCTTCAACTTAGGGCTTATTTTATAAAACAAACCTTTCACATATTTTCTCAGTTGTCCTAATTTTGTAATCTCTTGCCATTTGTCCAAGCTCATAGCATAGGCAGCACTAAAATGAAATGTTTTTGTAGTAGACTTGCTAGTCCCACTTTCTTGATTTAGATTTGATAGATGGATATTGGCAAAGGCTTTGAAAGATCCAGGACAATGCATCTGCATATACACAGCTAGGTGCCACTCCATGGAGGTGATGCCACTTGGATTTAACTTTGTCAAGTCATTATCAGTGTTGTCCAAAAGATCATTCCAACAACTAAAATAGGGCTTCTTCCTCTCTTGGTCATAGGACTAGGCAACAAATAGCTCAAATATCACATATGATAATTTAAATGTCAACAACCTTCCCTATCAACAACTTCGCAGCTGAAGCCAATTTGGAATTAACCTTCTCTATATAACCAAGAACCTCACCAACTTCTCTCTTCTATATGCAGTAAGTAAGAACAGACAAAAGACACTAACAAAGCTCTCTTGAGAAGCTCTCGCTTCAAGAAATTGATAAAAAAGTTTACAGCATCATAGAACCTTTTTTTTTTCTATTTATGCCTAACATTTTGATAAGATAAGTGAAACTAATCCCAACCTCAAATTCATTTATATTTCCATAGATGTCATTATAGAGGTGTAAGTCACTTATTGGGTTATAATTCTCATGGTGACATCTTACTAAAGAGTTTTTAAGGCATCATCCACTGTATTCATATCAAATCTTTGCTTGAAGTTAAAAAATATATGTTTACAACATCATCTAACTGATTTTTTGGGGGAAACCTCTGGATAAGATAGGTGAAAGAACCTAGCCTCAACTTCCTCCATATTTCCATAGATGTCTTCATAGAAGTATAAGTCACTTATCAGGTTATGATTCTCATGGTGACATCTCAATAGACAGTTTATAAGGTATCATCCACCTTATTCATATCAGCGGAGACGGTTGGCAGATATTATCAAAATGCTGGCCAACCTTATCTATTTTCTCAAACCACTCAAACGCTTTATGTGGCCAGTGTACCTTCCCTCAAGCACACACAATAGCACAAAAAGTAAATATAGTCAGTGAACTAGAGGACTGAACACCTCTTTGTCCAATGACATGAACTACAATGGTCTGCAGGTCCTTCCCATTACACCAAGCATTATAATGAAAGTAACAAGATTATGTTTTATGCCAAGTGTTTGCATCTCTTCACAAGTATTCACAAGCCCCCTCGTAATTACCATAGATGTCATACATTTATATCCGTGTAGCAAATATTTTAGTATCCAAACATCAACCTTGGACCTATCCTTGTCATATAAACTCAAATCTTTAGAAATCCTTTTCTTTCATAAGCATCTATTATGACTGTATATGTGACTTCATCATGAACAAACCATCATTTGTTGATCCTCTCAAGCTATTCAACAACCTTGTGGACCTCTTCAGCTAGTTCTTTTACCAACTTCCATTTTGCATACTTCATTGGACCTTTGATATGGGTGTAGAGAAAAGCCTTTCTGGATAGTTTGAGCTATGAACCAAGGTCCAAAATTGAAGTGTGAAGCCAGTTTCTTCGAGCCATTTATATCAGTAACTCCTTTAAACAACTGAAAGAGAAATCCCTTTGGAACTATGATTGGGCCTTTAATATGGATGCAAAGAAAAGTGTTTCTGGATAGTGTGAGATACGAACCAAGGTCCAAAATTTGCCATGAATGAAGTTGAGTATTCTTTATTTTGATTTTCCAAATTTGTATAAAAAATCAGCAATCTCAAGCCATATTTAAATCTTTTACCTAACTTGTTAAAGCACTAGCCTCAAGTCGGAAATATTCTCCCTTTTACAAATATAATGGATAAGCCTTTTGTATCGGCTTGTATTGCAGTGTCCAAGACCCAGTTGTAGACTAAAATGCTAATGAGAACAACTAATATCACGAGTACACTTCATAATCAAGACTGAGTAAAAATACAACCAGGCCCAAAACCTGAAAGGAAACTGCAAAATGTATGTTCAAGATTGTGGCACGAGATGAAGAACTAACATGCATGAAAGTAAAGAATATTCAACCATGACAATTTCATGTGCACCTATTTAATTAATTACTTCAATAATTAATTAATTAAACTACCTTTGTATTAAGGTGCATCAAGTCCTATTTTGGACTTTATTTTGGTTAAAGTCATTGTATGATTAGTAAGCATTTTTATCCACTTGTGGAATTCTACACTTCCATGAAAATGTTTGTGGATTTGTAATATGGAGTGCAAGATTGGTGGTACCCAACACTCCATTCTATTGTTTCCATTCACTTTTATGCCTTGTATTGGATTGCAAGGATTTGTGCATTTATCCTCTCTATGTTGCAATTTTTTCTTATAGCGAATCTACTACAATATGGCAGGAATGTGAATATACTGTTAGTTTGAGACGCATGCTTCTAGTTTTGAAGCATGAATGATGTGAGGAGTAGACAACATTTTGTGAAGAAAATTGAAGAAAATTCCTACCATGGCCCTTTTGAGCATTGTTTGCTTTTGGGTACTCCCTTCACAGGAGTTGTGATTCCATTGAGGTGATTGTATGCTCTCTCGAGCAAAGTCTCCAAAAATTGTATGTTCTTTATTATCAAGCAGAGCCTTCAAGACAATTGTATGCTCTCTATTATCGAGCAGAGCCTTCCAAAGGGTCTCTCTCTTCTTCATCAAGTTCGAGGATTCCATTTTGGGCACTTGCACACTCCCATATTCTCTCCCACTTTCTTATAAAAGCATTGGAGTCCAATGCTTCTATAGTGGGGAGGAATGATAAGGATAGGCATAGGATTTAAATTTATTTTTTTATTTGTTTAACTTTATATGCTTTTAGCCTATGTAAAATGTCGGCAGTTGTTAGCTTATGTTAGTTGTTGGAAATATTTGCTAACAATAGCTACAGTTAGCTATTAGTTATCAAATTTGTTTTGTATTCTTCCAATTCTCGCCTCTGTTGAGATTTGGAAGATATTCTTCTGTTGTAACTAGGCATATTGCTTGTCTATTTAAACTTTTCTTATGAATAAACTAACATATGGTATTTTCCCACATCAAATTAAAATAATATAACTCTTATGCCTATCCTTATCAAGAGAAGGGATGATTCCTTACGTTTGCCTTATCTGCCAAGATACTTCTCACATCCTCATGCTCAGGTCGAACCATTAAAAGGTTCGTTGAGCTCTTTCTCTGGGTATTTTTCAACATCCCTTTGTCTAGAAACTTCATGTTGAAAAGGTGAACAGCAAGCACGAATGACAACATCCCCCACTAAAGAATTGGGGTCTCTTTCAGTGCATTTGGGCATAATATAATTATGTAGGTAAAACTCACAAAAATATTTTTTTGTGCAAAGTCGTAAGGGAAAAGTAAACCTGTCATATATGCTCCAATTGCAGTCGTAGCCACTATTCCTTAAGGTTCAATGCATACACGCAAGGACCTCTATAGCCTGCCATCTCTATAGTCAATTCAACAATCAAAGGAAGAAGTTGTGTCAACCTTGCATTCTTACTTTTCTCCTTGTCTAATCGGACCATCAAATCTTCTAATTTTTCTGCCTGCTCTTTGAAGGAATACTTCAAGGTGGGTAGTTCCAGTTGTCCCTCTTCCTTCTTAGCCCTTGACTCCCTTTCTGTTGTCATCCTTTGTTTCTTAAGCGGATGTAAAATGAGTGGTTTCCTCCTCTGTGGATGCCTTCTGCTCTCACTTTGCATTCTAACTCCTGGAAGGGCAAAGACTCAGAATCTACCAAGATGGTAACAATGCCAAGCAATTTGGCAGCTCTTTAAGAGGTTTCCATAGGGGCCTCTCCCTTAGGCTCTTTTGCAAACACTTTCTTCCAAACTAGCTTTGTGCCTAGGTTTCTTCACCTTAGAGACTAGGAATGGCTCTCTTCTTTTTATTTTCCACGAAATATTTCCAAGAAATCCTAGGTTTTTAAGTTTGTAGGGCATCCTTTACTAGTAGGCAAATTAACCCATGATGCGCAAGGCTGGCCTCTGTCCTACTTTGTCTCTTGGTTGCTTCGTCTTGTAAAGCTCATGCTAAGAAATAGGGAATGTTGATTTTTCTCCCATAACAAATATGGGACAAGATCCTACAATGATATGAGAAAAGCATTTCGCGACGCCCTTCACATGTGAGATATTGAACAACATGCAATGCTACCTCATCCCATGGAGCTGGTAAACTAGACATCTTAGTCCTTTTGGGAGCAGCTTCCATGCTTTTTCCTTGTTGCAGAAATTTGTTCCAACAATCCCTAGCTTCCGCTTGGTTTTTATGTTACTCATCTCCATCCATAGGTAGACCTGTGACTCTTGCAATGCTTTCTTCTATCACACAGACTGAGATTCCTCTAAATCGAGCTATTTCCCCCTTCAATGCTTTTGAAAATTCAAGGGCCACCTTGGTGTCAAACCCTAGCAATTTGGCAAAAATAATCAAGCCGCCTAGCTTCTTGCAAAATCCTTGTGACTTCTGCATTCTCTATAATGTGCGACGTATCTACTGGATCGCTACGCTTCTGTGGCCCAACCATGACTATAATTTGAAAATTGCTCTACTTCCCTTGTCGTTTGTCATCTGAGTGATTTTGTCCCGCAATGCCCAATTTGGCGTGACGTTAAACGGGCACTCTACACAAGAGATCGCGTCGTATAATGCTATTTAATTGATTTGAAGTTGATCATGTTTTAATCATCAATTCCCTATGCATCGTTATTATGCTCTAATTATAGCTGGCATATTTCACAAGTGGAAATTAATCTCATTTTATGCCTTCGGATTAATAAGTCTAGTCGGATCTTGTCCTTGTGCAATCTACGCATCCATGTGGCACATCATTTTTATGGAAACAATCCTCCCCTATGCTGATTCGATTCATCATCCTCGACAAACATATGCGGATGGTAATCATAGCACCCAGTGGCGGTCACATGGGTGGGGACGTAAGAAGGAAATGATAGGTCAGCAGGCATTGGAATGATGATGAACAGGATAGGTGGCAAAAATAGATAAGACGTTGACAAAAACTTTTATGAACAAAAATGGTACAGCGAAAATAGTTTGTAGGTCCATAGGCGGTGGAAACAAAGGTACAAAGAAGTTATCTTTGGAAGGAAAATGCCTAATTGGGGTGGAGAAACATCCTAAATCTAAATATATATATATATATATATATATATATATATATATATATATATATATATATATATTTATTTATTTATTTATTTATTTATTTATTTATTTAAACTATGAACTATTAGCATATGCTTATATTACATCATTGTTTAGGCTTTGCATTAAGGAGGGATTATAATAAAACTATAGCGCACGTAGGCGCTCTCTAGGTTGGTTTGAATAACCACCAAGTTGGTTTCATAAACCAACTTATTGTAACCTCTCATTGTAACCTTTATATCTCAATTCAAATGCAATGAATAATCGCTTCGTGAAATTCTTCATGGTACCAGAGCTTGGGATGATCGCAGACGTTGGGTAAGGTGGTTACCTTATTTCTAACTACTCCAACTTCTCTACCAGCCAACCAGACTGAAGGATACTGACGGACGCAGACAGAAGATTGGAGGACACTGGCAGACACAGAGCCAACTAGATCGAAGGATACTGACGGACGCGGATAGAAGACTGGAGGACACTAACAGACGCAGACAAAGTTGACGTTAGACACGCAGACAGAGGCACGCACACGCAGACAGAGGAGACACTGGACACGCAGACAAAGACACGCAGATGCAGACAGAGGAGACACTGGACACGCAGACTGAGCGACGGTTGTGGAGGCAAAAGGGTGGGGTGGTTGCCCGAAGGCAACCGAAAGCTATTGTAGCTTTCATTTTTTTAAAGAACCCCACAGTGGCAGCATAGGCCATGTGGGATTATATTTTTTTCTTCCCTCTTCGCACCCGATGTTCCTAAGATACACTTGCTTCATGTTGGTTCTCGTCGGGCCCTCTGGCTCACGTGGTCTGCGTTGTGATTGTTAGACGGAAGGTCACGGGTTCAAGTCACTTCGAGGAGGTATAAGGGGTTTTGATAAAAAAATTCCTTCCTTCTCCATATCTGATGTTGCTAAGATGCGCCTGTCTCCTGTTCACTCTCGTCGGGCCCTCTGGCTCACGTGGTCTGCGTTGTGATTGCTAGACGACAGGTCGCGGGTTCCATTCGCTTCGCATGCTGTGACGGTGGGTGGATTTTTTTCGACACCTCACGCACACTGTGACGACGGGTGGTGTTTTTTGACACCCCAAACAGTCTTGTTGACGTTTGCCATTGCTCTATTGACGCCAGCACTGCATTTGATGCCTGTGCAGTCCAAATTTGACACCTTGAAGGCTCCCAACAAAATTTTTTTTGGAGTTAAGGTACAATTTTTTTTCTTCCTTATCTTTTTTGCAAAATGAAGGGGGGAAATCTCAGTCTTCACATGATTCATTTGCAAAATTGTAAGATAAAGGGGGGAAATCAAATCATTTGGAAGTGAATAATTGTTGGATTTGTAATAGGTGCTTAAATTTGTGGGCATTTGTGATTGTTTCTTTTGCATTTAAATATTCTGTTTTCTTGCATTAACAATCATAAATTACAGAAAAAATAAGACCCCAAATTTATACCCTATTTGTGCAATTTATTGCACAACAGTGTTCGGTATTTGAGATACCTCTGGTCCACACTTATAGGTAATGTTGTCGTGCTTTGGACTACTATATCCGCCACCTAATATAGCTGCAACAACGACGTCTGAGCTTGTTCTCTATCAATCGTCGGGGAGAAATAAGGCAAACCAGTTCTATTATTCATTCCATCTCATACCCACATCGTGATTGTTGTTAGGCGTAAATCCTGACGAAGGTTTTTCCAAAGTGTTTAGGGGAAGTTACGCCCCACGCATGAGGAATAAAATTTCTATGGTAGGTGTCATTAACAACACGATGCCCTTTCAGTATCGCCAAAATTCAATATATCGTGCTTCTCATATGTACTTATAGTCTCCCTCACGTAAGGGCGGGTACATATTGAGTGGTATGTTGTTCATATATACCTACAGTCTCCCTCACGTAAGGGCGGGTATATATTGAGTGGTTACGATATATAGATTTGGCAGGTATAAAGAAAGGGAGACCAATTGGTGATATAAGGAACTTTCATAATGGCCACTGTTCACAAATATCTCTCAGATTCACATTTGTTGAAAGGTCCTAACTTTGTTCCATGGAAGACAAAGATGAGAGCCATTCTTCAGGTGGAAGATTTATGGGATATAGTAATTGGCACTACAAAACACCCTCAAACAGCAGGAGCAGATCAAGAAGCTTGGGATAAAAAATACAAAAGAGGTCTCGTGTTTATCTTGCTTGCTACTACAGATGAGGTGCAACCTCATATTTGTGATGCAAAAACCAGTAAGGAAGCTTGGGATGCTTTGATTACAGTATATGAAGGAAAGAATCAGTCCACTATTCTACACCTTCAAACTCTACTACATACCCTTAGTATGAATTTTGGGGAGACAGTTGATCTATTCCTCTGCAGAGTGGCAGACTTGAAAGCAAAATTGAATGCTATGGGAAAACCAGTGGATGATGATATCTTGAATTCTATCATTTTGAGAGCATTTCCAGATTCCTACAAGATGTTGATCACTTCCCTCAACGTTTCTGGTAGACAAGTAACATTTGTGGAACTGGTAAATTTGCTTCAGACTGAGGAAGCAAATCAGGTTCAGAAAGATGAGGTGCCAGATAATGCCCTTTCTACCCAACAAAAGGGTAAGAAACAAGGTCAATTTCAAAAAGGGGGTTCTTCTTCCAAAGGAAAAGGGAAGCAAAATCAGCAAAAAGATAAACAATATTGCAAGATTTGTGATATGAATAACCATGACACCAACAGGTGTTGGTTCAAAAACAAGCAACAAAACGACCAAGGTCCTAAGAAGAAGGGCAAAGAGAAACAAAAATACAAAAAGAAACATAAGCAACCTAAGGGCCATGTTGCTTATGCTGACTCCAACTCAGACTCAGATTCCCCTGGGTCCGATTCAGATTCTGACTCTGAAAGAGCACACAAGGTGCTCATGACCCATACTTCGTCTTCCCAGATAGATGTTGTATGGTATATTGATTCAAGAGCTAGTAAACACATGACTGGGGACAAATCATGGTTTGACACTTTTGAGGAGAAAGAAGGTAAGCCAATCACAATTGCTGACAATCAAGTCTACCAAGTGAAGGGTGAAGGGGATGTTTCTGTGTCCCTTCCCGATGGTAAATGTCAGATAGAGAAGGTTCTCTATGTTCCGGGACTAGCCAATAATTTGTTGTCAGTTACACAAATGTTGGATAGAAATATGGATGTCGTGTTCCGAGTTGTGAAAGGCAAGAAGAGATGTTTTATATCCCACAGTGGTAAACATGTTGCAACCGGATCCTACAAGCATGGCTTGTTCATTCTAGATGCTCTTTCAACTCCTCATGTTGCTCTGGCTGCAACTACAAAGGAGGCCACTTCTCTCTGGCATAGACGTTATGGGCATCTAAGTTCAAGATATTTGCTTGAATTACGTAGATATGAGATGGTGAAAGGTCTTCCTCATCTCTCCTCTATCTTACCAGTTTGCTCGGATTGCTTAGCAGGGAAGCAACACCGAGTACCTTTTGAAACTAGCTCTTCCCGAGCTAAGAACCCTTTAGAGTTGGTACATACCGATCTGTGTGGTCCTATGCCAACCAGCTATGGTGGAAAGAAGTATTTTCAATTGTTTGTTGATGATTACTCACGGAAGATGTGGGTTTTCTTTCTTCAGTTGAAATCAGAGGCTTTTCTATACTTTCAACAATTCAAGAAACTTGTTGAGAAGGAGTCGGGATGTTTCATAAAAACCCTCCGCTCAGATCGAGGGGGGAATACACCTCTGAAGAGTTTTCTTCTTTCCTTAAGAAACATGGGATTAAAAGACAACTGACTACAACCTATACACCTCAGCAGAATGGAGTTGCAGAGAGGAGAAATCGTTCCATTATGGAAATGGTTCGATGTATGCTAAAGGGAGCACATCTTGAGGATCAATATTGGGCAGAAGCAGTAAACACAACATCATACCTCCTAAATAGAGCACCCACTAGAGCTCTACAAGGAAAAACACCACAAGGAGCTTGGAGTGGTAAGAAACCCTCCATTTCTCATTTAAGGGTTTTTGGATGTAAAGCATTCATGCACATTCCAAAGCATAAAAGGAAGAAGTTGGATGAGAAAACCCTACAGTGTATCTTTCTTGGCTATGATGAGCATTCAAAAGGATATCGACTGATTGATCCTAAGACCAAGAAGACACACTTAAGTAGAGATGTTGTATTTGATGAAGCTTTCACATCAAAAGACACATCTACAATAGTATACCTAGATGAAGAAGAACCTAAGAAAGAGGTTCAACTTTCACAACAACAATAGAAAGTCCCAAAATGGTATACTAGTACTTTGAGAGATGCTAAGTTGAATTCACTTCCAGATCTATCTCTAGATAGGCCATGTACTCGCAGTATGACTCAACAAATGAGAGCAGAGGCATCTACTTCAGAGGTTGACGAACTTTGCCAACACTTTGATGATTTGTCAGTTGATACAAAAAATGATAGAGAAGAAGATGTGGATGAAGAAAAGGTTTATATGTCCGCATTGAATGCAAATGAACCTACAACGGTTCAAGATGCACTTGGTAAGCCACAGTGGAAGGGCGCCATGGATGTAGAACATCAGTCTCTCATGAAAAATAATACTTGGAAGTTAGTCGATCTGCCAACAGGAAAGAAACCCATAGGCTGCAAATGGGTGTTCAAAGTGAAATATAAGGCAGATGGATCTATTGATAAGCATAAGGCCCGACTTGTTGCAAAGGGTTATGCTCAGAAAGAAGGCATAGACTATGAAGAAACTTTTGCCCCTACTGCAAAGATGACTACCATTCGAGTACTTTGTGCCATGGGAGCTCAGTTTGGGTGGAAGTTGCATCAGATGGATGTTAAAAGTGCCTTCTTGAATGGTGACTTACAAGAAGAAGTATACATGACCCAACCAGAAGGATTCGTGGTTGAGGGGCAAGAACAAAAAGTTTGCAAGTTGATCAAATCCTTGTATGGGCTCAAACAAGCTCCTCGAGCTTGGTATATCAAGATAGACAGTCACCTTGTGCAACATGGATTCAAAAGAAGTCCTTCAGATGCAAATATCTATATTAAGAACAATGGTTCTGATATAGTGATTCTGGTGTTATATGTAGATGATCTGATCATAACAGGAAGTTCAGAGAAAATGATTGATTCAGTGAAAAATGATTTGAAACAATCATTTGAAATGACAGATCTAGGACTTCTTCACTATTGTCTTGGTTTGGAAGTAACTCAGAAAAGATATCATATCAGAGTAACACAAAAGAAGTATGCCAAGACTTTAGTGGAAAAATATCGGATGACTAACTGTAAGTCTAAAGCAACTCCAATGGAGCAAGGACTTAAGTTATCACGATATGATGAATCACCTCAGGTAGATGGTACTCTCTATCGCCAATTGATTGGGAGTCTCCTATATCTGACAAATACCAGGCCAGATCTTAGTTTTGTTGTAGGCTATCTTTCAAGGTTCATGCAAGAACCTAAGGTGAGTCACTGGAAAGCAGCAAAGAGAGTTCTTCATTATGTCCGTGGTAGTACAAACTATGGCCTGGAGTACAAAAAGAATAACAAGTTTTTCTTACTAGGATACACGGACTCAGATTATGTTGGATCCATTGATGATCGTAAGTCAACTTCTGGATATGTTTTTCATCTGGGATCTGGACCTATCTCATGGCACAGTAAGAAGCAGCATGTGGTTGCTTTATCTTCTATAGAGGCAGAATATCGTGCAACCAATGAAGCAGTCTGTGAGATAATGTGGTTAAGTCGCATTCTTACAAACATGGGCCTTCCAAAGAATCTACCTCTTCATTTGTTTTGCAACAATCAAGGTGTTTTGAATCTTGTCAAGAATCCAATTTTTCATGAACGTACCAAACACGTTGATACCCGATGTCATTTCATTCGAGATGAAGTTCCAAAGCACCATATACAACTTCAATACATTCCCACTGATGCGCAAGTTGCAGATATTTTTACCAAAGCACTTGGGCGTATCAAATTTGAAAAGTTTCGAGATACTATTGGGATTTGCCAATAATGTAATAAGGGGGGATGTTAGCATATGCTTATATTACATCATTGTTTAGGCTTTGCATTAAGGAGGGATTATAATAAAACTATAGCGCACGTAGGCGCTCTCTAGGTTGGTTTGAAGAACCACCAAGTTGGTTTAGTAAACCAACTTATTGTAACCTCTCATTGTAACCTTTATATCTCAATTCAAATGCAATGAATAATTGCTTCGTGAAATTCTTCATGAACAAATGGTTTTGGAAAGAAAAATCTCATACCTAGATCTACCTGTAAAGGTTATCCGTGGGAGTGTGTATCCATAGCAAGTTGCAATACAAGTGTGGTTGTAGTGTTGGTTGTCTAGGGTGGAGGTAAAGCCCATAGATGGGTTTTCAGTATCAACACCCCTTCTACTATTGCTTCACATTTTTTTTCCTTTTTTTTTTAATGGGACTTCAGTCAGATTCCTGTTTTTTTTAAATCCTCACTTTTTTTTATTCTTTTAAGAGAGATTAGGCCAAAAAACCGGTTTTTGAGTTTTCCTCTATATCCCGTGCATCTATCAAGAGGTAGGTGAAACTTTGCCCATAGGAGAAGAGGATTGGCCCTATACTAGGGCAAGGTGGGATCAAGCAATGACATGGGTTGTGAATTCCTCCTTGGATAAGGGTTTCTTATAGAGATGCAATAGATGACCATTAGCCATGAGAGGAGTCTTATCTCCATGTATCGTTCACAACTAGACAACACTATTATCAAAGATTGTATGAATCTCGTAAGGTCCCAGACATCACTAGCAAAGCTTACCCTTAAAGTCCATATAGCAAGAGTCATGATAAAGCCCAATCATCTGGCCTAAAATCCTTCCTATTGATAAATTTGTCATGCCAAGTAACCTTCTAAATCATTTCTATGTGGAAGGGTGCTTGATGTCTCAGCTCATCCAAGGCCTTGAGCTATTCCAATTTGAATGCATTCCTTAGAGTTCTGATCTCAAACGTAATGGTTAGTACTACATTATTTACATAGGCAAGCTTGTATAGTGTGAGTCTAGAAGTCGTCTTCCATGTGGTCCTGTAGGCCCAAACAACTTTGGGAAGGCAATTTGTTCAATCTCGACGATGGAGTTGCACTGTTTTAGTAAGGATATTCTCTAATTCTCTATTTGTTACCTCCACATATTCATTGGCCTAAAGACGGTAAGCAGAATATTTCCTATGATGGATGTCATACTCCCATACCAATGCATCAATGACTCTCAAAGTGAATTGGAGCCCTCGATTTATAACGATTTCCCTTGGAACTCCAAATCTGGTAAAAATCCCTTCATACAAAAATTTAGCTACTTTTTCATCTAGCATTTTTTAAGGCCTTGGCCTCCACCCATTTGATAACGTAATTAGTGCACACCAATATGTACTCTTGCTTAGATGGGAGATCAATTGGACCAACAAAATCCAATCCCAATTTTTCAAACAACTCTATGGATAGTTGTGGCTGCAATGACATCTCATTCGTCTAAGTTGGTTTCCCCATTCTTGACATCTCATTCATCTAAGTTGGTTTCCCCATTCTTGACATCTCATTTGTCTAAGTTGGTTTCCCCATTCTTTGGCACTAGTCACTCTAAGCTACATAGTCTTTAGCATCCTTGAAGAGTGTAGTCCAAAAGTAACCTACATTCAAGACTTTGGTAGGTGTCCTCCTGCCAACAAAACAAAATGTCCTCTACATGGTTCATCATGCCAAGCACATGGAATGTCGTATACATCATCTTTGCAGATGCACCTACACATGATGGGATCTACTCGTCTTGAAGAGGTACTTTGTCTGAATAGGAGGCACTTTGTCTGATGGGATCCATGAATAGGAGGCACTTTGTCTGATCAACCTACGGACCTCTCCAAGGGAGAAATGGTAAGGTGTCCTTCCAGTAACAAGGTAATTAGCTATATCTACAAACCATGGAGTTTTAACAAATACCACAAAGAGGTTCATCTAGAAATGTATCTTCAACCAAAGAGTTGTCCATAGGTACAGGAAACGTAGAAAGAAAGTCAACAACAACATTCTCCCTTCCGAGCTTATCAATTCCGGTAATATTAATTCTTGAAAAAGGGATAGCCATCGAATAATGAATCCATTCAATACTAGTTTATTCATTAAATATCAGATTGTTGCATGGTCAGGATGAACAAAAATAAAATACCCAATAATATAATGTCTAAATTTATTAATGGCATAAACTATTGCAAGAAATTCTTTTTCAATAACTATGTAATTGAGCTTGGCTTCAGAAAAGTTTTTGTTGATATAGTAAATGGCATATGATTCCTTATTTTCTTTTTGTCTTGAGACTGCCCCTAGTGTTGTATCAAAGGCATTGGTAAAAATGTAGAAGGGTAAGTTTCAATCTAATCCTCTTAAAACTGGAGTAAAAAATAGTTTTTCTTTTGAAGTCTCAAGGGTTTTCTGGCATTCTGGTGTCCACCCAGAATCAGTATCTTGGGACAAGAGGGAGAAATGCAGGTTTGCAATTTTACTAAAATCCTGTATAAACCTCCAATCATAGTTGAGAAAATCAGAATTGGGTAGTAAATCAGTTGGCTTAAAAATCGGCAATGAATCGAAATCGGCAAAAAATAGGAAAAAAACGGCAATGAATCAGCAAAAAAAAACTGAAGAAAACGATTTTTTTTTCAAGCATATTACAATTTATTAACATTATGCAAATCAAATATTGCAATAAAAGCAACAATTCAAATCAAGACATCATACAAGGCTCAAGCTTTAAGTACGAAAGTGATACAAATAATATGAAAAGGTACAAAGTTACAAGTAACAAGAAGGAAAAAAAAAGTTCATTTTTAATATGCCTGCACATGGAAACAAGTAACAACAAAGTTACAATCACTTAAAAAAAAATGAAAAAAAAAAACTAAACCATAAACCAAAAGGCTAGGTTTTAGGGTTTAAAATTGAAACATTGACAGCTGAAAAATGGGCTTGCATGCATAGTTATCAGGCAGCAATGTTTACTTTAAAAAAGGAGGAAAAAAAACCCAAAACCCCACCGACAGTTTTTAGGGTTTTGACGATGCGAAAGGGTTTTTTCGGAGGTGGAGGGATGACGGTGGGCGGGAAGGCTGGTTTGGGAGAGCACGAGAGTGCCAACAGGTCAAACCAGGGGCACGGCAGGGTGGAGGGAGGGCAAGCAGAGTCTGGGGACGCCGAGGATCCACCAGACAAACGGGGAGATGGACCTCGGAAGTCGTATGCTCTGGCAGCGGCTTCTGAAACCCTAAGTGGGCTCTCCACCAAGGAGCTATTTCCGTCCGGGAACGAGTTGGACATCCCGATGGAAATTCTCTCAAGCTTTGTGGAATTCAAAAAATTTACCCTCATCGATAAGTTTATTGGTGGTCGTCCCGACATGGAGACCATCCGCAAGTGGGCGTCTGGAAAATGGCGGACCTCTGGTCACTTGGAGCTGGCTGCCCTAACCCGGGGCTTTTTCGTGATTAGACTGAGCAACAGGGAGGACTACTATAAAATCTTGGCTGGAGGGCCTTGGTTCTTGGGCCGTAGGAGTCTCTTTCTAAGGAAGTGGGGTTTGGACTTTAACCCCGATACCCAGAATATCAACATTGCTCCAATATGGGTTAGGCTCCCGAGTCTCCCCCTTTTCGGCTGGCATGAAAATGTAATCAGAGGAATTGCTCGATCCATCGGGGAGTTGGTCACTATAGACCCTCCCACCAGGGCTCGAACAAGATTTGTCCAAGCTCGGTTCTGTGTTTTGGCGGACTTGGAGACGGACCTCCCTTCCTCCATTACTCGTGGTCTGAGGGTTCTTTTCTACACAAGCAAACTATTGTTTATGAGAACAGACCAGCTTTTTGCCCCCAGTGTAGTTCTCAAGGGCATCTTCAGTCCAATTGTCCTCTTCAAAAGTCGAGGAAGAAGAAGCGGGATCCCTGCAACCCTCTAGAGCACGGTGAAGGTCAGACGAAGCACCCTGTTGCGAAAGACCATGAATCTCCAGGTCCATCCAGAGACCATCTCGAATCCTCCTTACCAGATGAGGAAATCACCATTCAACCGGACTTCGAGCTGTGCGGTGGACGCTCCCAACTAGGACCACAGGGGGAAAAGGAACAGGCCCCCCCCTTATCACCACACTGGCAGATTTGCCCAAAATTTTTGACCGGCACTCTCCCGAGGCACAAAAGATATTGGAAGATTACCTGCTGGGAAGAAGAGGTTACCAGCCTGGTAATATTAGCCCTCGAATTACGAGGAATCGAACGCAAGGGGTGGATTTTGGTGGTAATAGGAAGCAGGACCATCCCCCCAACAAGGAAAAGAGAGACAAGGAAATTGCGGCTGATGTCGCAAATGGCACCGAACGGTTGTTGTTTCAGGATGACTTCGATTCTTTGATGGGTGACGCGCTTATCCCAAAACCTCCCCTCCAACAGGGAAAGGGAGGTAGGAAGAACCTCAAACCATACAGATGAAAGTCATCTTGGATGTGAGAACCTGCGATGGGAACGACGAGCGGGCTCATGGTTCTTTGGGACCCAGAGAGTGTTGAGGGCAGCTTCTTTTCATCTTCCAGCAGGACTTTCAACTTTTTGTTTCAGTCCCAAGCCATCATTTTTTCTTGGATCCTATTCATCGTGTTTGCTTCGAATTCTGCCTCGGAGAAAGCAAAAATGTGGAAAGTTATTTCCCTGATAAGGGAGATTTTTTGTAGTTTTCTTGGCTGTCTTTTTCTGCTTTCCAATGGTCCAGTTTTTATATTGGCCATAGTTTCCAGGATAATCAGGCAAAAATGCCTCCTTGTAGCCCTCGGGCAATTAGCAGCTTTTTGTTTTTTCTGCATATAGGTTTATTCATCCAGCCAAGAGGCACGAAGCACCATTTAGCAAGGCTGATTTTGTATATAAGGTTTTGGGATCCTCTATAAAAACCCACTGTTAATCAATTATAATAATTACCAAAAAAAAAAAAAACCCAAAACCCTAGGGCCTAGACTAGGGTTTAGGGTTTAAACTTCAAGTTCAAAGTTTCAAATTCAAACACTAGCAACTGAAAAATGGGCACACTAGCAACTGAAAAATGGGCTTGCATACATAGCTACCAGGCAGCAACTTATTTACTTAAAAAAAAAGGAAAAAAAAAACAAACCCTAAACCCAAACCCTAGGGCCTAGGGTTTAAACTTCAAAGTTTCAAACATTAACAGTTGAAAAATGGGCTTGCATACATAGTTATCAGGCAGCAATATTTACTTGAAAAAAAACGAAAACCGTAAACTAGGGATTCAGATTTAGGGTTTAAACTTAAAACTTCGAAGTTCAAACATATTTAGCTGAAAAATGGACTTACATACAAAACCCTAAATCGGCCACAGCTTGAAAAAAAAGGAAAAATAAAAATTATTATTAAAAAAAAAAAATCAAAAAAAAATTGCAGATTTTTTGATGATTTTTTGAAAAAAATCGGTAATGAGTCGGCAATGTAACGATATAATGTTGATTGACTCGTTTGCCGAATGAATCGCGAATCTGCTGATTTTTTCACAATTTTCTCAACTATACCTCCAATAATACCCAACGTGTCCAAGGAAACTATGGACATCTTTTTTGTTTTTGTGGAATAGTTAGGTTCTTGATAATTTAAATATTTGCAAGATCTACCTTAATTCTTTGAGCAGAGATATGATGTCCTAAAATTATTCCCTCCATCATCATCATGTAACATTTTCCGTTACTTAATGAGAGGTTGGATATTAACACCTTCGAAGTACTTTTTCAAAATTCTTGGCCTCCTCAAAGTTGTTTCCATAGACGGTGAAGTCATCCATATAGGTCTCCACACATTCACTCATTAAATCTAAAAAAATGCTTAAAATTGCCCTTTAAAAGGTAGCTGGAGCATTATATAATCTGAATGGCAAAACTTTGTATGTAAATGTACCCCATGGGGATGTGAATGTAGTCTTATCTTGGTCTTCGGGGGCTATCTGAATCTGGTCATACACACTAAAGTCATCTAGGAAGGAGAAAAAATTATTCCTAATAGGGTACCCAGAACTTTGTCAGTAAAAGGTGGAGGAAAATGGCCTTTGCAAGTGGTTGCCTTCAATTCATGGTAATCTATGCAAATACACCATTTTCCATTCTTCTTTGGAACTATTACAAGTGGAGAAACCCACTTGCTATCAGAAATGGGTTAAATGAAACCATCATTTAACAATTTCTACAATTCTTCTTTAACAACATCTTTGATAGTTGGATTCATTTCACGCAGAGGTTGTTGAATCGGCCTAGCACTTTCTTCCATGTATATATGCTGAGTGCAAATGCTAGGGTGAATCTCTTTCATATCTTTGTAGTCCCAAGCGAAAGCTGAACTATGTTCAGCAAGTATCCTAATCAATTGATTTTCATGTTCAGCAGTTAATAAGTCGATATTCAAAGTTTTTCCTGGTGCAATCTCTATTACTGTAGCAAGGGACTCCTTTTCTATCCCATATAGGTGAGAAGAGCCTGCCAAAGTTACGGAATCTCTAAGTTGCAAGGAGGGTAAATTTTGCAAGAAGTTGACAATGGTAGAATTCTCATTATCTCATCTAAGTTGTAAAGCCTGATCAATTGTTAGAAGTGGCTAAATTATTGATTAACCACTATCATCTTGCTCTACCCACATAGGATCTTCAATTTCTAGGGCAAGAGTTGCAGGTGGATATGATGTCAGGCTTTTCATCTTAGACCGATTGGAAATAGTCATATTTCCTTATCAACAACTAATATAAGCATCTATTATGGCCAACCAAGGTCTTCTGAGGATCAAGGGGTATCCTCCCATGCTGGTTTTAGGTTTTAACACCATACATTCAGCTAGATACTCCTATGAATCTATGACAACAATTGTCTTCTAAGACTCCTTATGGAGTTACCGTTAACCTATTGGCCATTTCTAACATTGTAGTTCGTCAAAGTTCTGATAAATGAAGTCTATCCATTGCCTCTTTGGTCATTACATTTATAGCTGCTCCAAGATCTACTAGGACAATTTTTATGGATATGTTCCCAATCTGAATATTCACAACAAGACTTCCAGGATCTAAATACTTATGAGTGATAACCTTCCAAGCAATAGATCCGAAAGTCGTTCTACTACTTGCATTGTCTTGGGGTCTTTTCTACATCCAAGCTTCTTAAGACACAACTCTCTAACAGCCTTACCATAGACGGGAACATCTTTGATAGCTTGAAAGAGAGGTATGCAGACACGTATGTTTTGCAATTCTCCAAGAAAGTCAAACTTAGGTTGTGAGGGCTGCCTAGATTGTTGTAATCATTCAAGAAAAGGTGGACCATCCTTATTTCTTTCTTTTGTAGGTTCAGCTTCTTGGGTTTTCTGTTGGGATTATTTTTTCAGTTGAAGGTTCTTCTTCGGGTTCAAAGATAATAGGAGGTTTAGGGTCTTTGATGATCCTCCCCTAACATAGTTGTAAACCATTACTGTCAATTTTACTAATGGAATAGGTAGGATATCCTATCATATCTTGATTGTACAAGGGCTACCCTACCTTATTGTTTGGGGTTGGTGTCAGTTGGGCAGGTACCCGTGGTTGCTTAGGTGGCTGAGTATTAGAAGCAGGCAAATAAGCCAGTTGTGGTGACTGAGTGATAGGGGCAAGTAAACAAGGCAACTGGTTTTATGATGGCTGAGTGAAGGGTGGTGACTGCCAATTAGGCAGTGACCTCCACTGTTGCCAAGGCTAATTTTGAAATTGTTGTTGCCAAGGGTTCTGTTGATTAAGCCATGTACTTTAGTTTTGAGGAGACCATTGTCAACCTAATGGAGACCAAGCATTTTGATTAAAATTAGAACAATGAAATAGTTGGGATCCTAGGTTCAAACCTTGGAACTGTTGAGGTGGCCAAGGCTTCCTTTGGTTGGTGTAGTAGACCTCCTCCTGTTCCTGCGTCCTTATCTAGCAAGCTGCTTTGAGTTTTGGAATCATGGGGCAGCTGCTAGTCTTGTGGTCCTTCTGGCAAAGGCTACAGATTTTAACCTTGTCCATTGAGCACTCACGCTTCGCATGCCTTTTTTAACACCTTGGACAAAAGACTGCCAATACTTTCTCCGTCTCTTCTTGCTTCTTCTTTGTTTGGAAAGTATCCAATTGAGTTGCTCGAGATGAGAATGTTTGTTCTAAGATCCTCAAGCAGATTTCCAATCTCAACCCTTGTAATCCCTGCCGAGACTTTGGATAATGATGAAGTACTTCCCAAACTCTTTTTCCTTTCCCATGGTGGAACTGGAATAATTTCTGTAGAGTCTTGATATCATCAAAACTGATTCAATAGATATCTCCTCCTGCCATTAAGTTTAGTTCTTCTAAACAACGATCTTGGATTCCCCTCAAGAAGATGAACTTTAAGGTCTCTAGATCCATGTTTGAATGCTTAAACCTTTGCAGATTGAACTGAAAACGCTCAACATAATCTTGTTGAGTCTTTTCTTTCTTTTGGGACATTCAAAAAACTTCATCTCTTGCCTCCCTTGCTTTGCAATAATCCTAATATTTCCTGAGAAATTTTGTTCTCAGTGTCTCCCACGCACCAATATTCCTGTTACCTAATCACATGAACCATCTTAAAGCAGCATCCTTCAAAGTGGCTGGAAAAAGTTTCAGTTTTTGTGCATCTGTTTTATAATCATACCTGCGACATAAGACACAAACTCAAAGAGGAAGATGTCTGGATCTTCAAAAACCAGTCCAAGGAAAGTGGGAAGAACTGAAGGAGGAATATTCTTCATCCTTGTCTCTTCCTCTGTCTCCCTTGTAGGAAAAGCTGCTCAGCCCACGATGTCCTATATGTATGAAATCTGGGGACTGATGTTGATGAAGACAATAACCCTTCTATAGTTGAACTTTTAGACAGCCCCTACGTTCCAAATATGGGGGACCCTTCTGACTGATCAGAAACAAACAATCCAAATCCTGCTGGATTGACTGATTCAACTGTTTGTAAAAGCTCCTCCTATTGCTTCTGTTGTTGCTATGGCTGTTGGTCCTATCCAGTTCTTCTACTACCTACCTTTCCTACACCGACCCATGCCATGTTTGGTAGGAATCTGCCTTTGTCATCCCTGGGTTGAGACATAAATTTCTAAATGAAGAATGCAGCTACTAAAAAAGAAGAAAGACACCGTAGAAGAGGGGAACCTGATAAATGTCGACCTTCAAACAACTCTTCTTCCTGTAGTGTACAATATCTATTCTTGTGATTTTGGGACCTCCCCGACAATGGTGTCAAAAATGAAACGCTCATGCATTAAATTTTTAATTATCACAACTTCCTTCAAATTGCATAACAAGCCACTTACATGTCAATCTGAGATCCGTAGACTTACGAGGTACTAGGCACTATATGTGCATCATAAGGGTGCATAACCTACCACTATCTTACCATTATGCTTGACTTCCAAGGGAGTTATAGACAATTGTCTTTATCGGAATCTACTACAGAAAATAGTACAGTGTGCTACTACGAAAAACATGTAACTACAGAAAACGTTTATGCTGTTTATAAAATGCAACAAGTAAATTACAAATTCAACGACTTAGAAATCATAACGGCAAACAACAATGAAAATAGCAATTACATATTCAACTATTCCTACAGATACAATCAAAGAAATATACAATAAACTGCTTCCACAGGAAAATCACATAAACGAAGTGTTGTAGACAGCTACATACATGTGAATTCTACGGGAGTTCTAGCTGACCCTGCACTTGCAGCAGGTCCTTTCACCAAGGCACGGGTGCAGCTCTCCCATAGTTGAGAACTTGGAACAAGATGCTCAAAATAAAACCACTAACACAATCACACAAATCTATATTTTGTGAGTGCTAGAAATTAAATTAAAAGTCTGTCTGCAGCGTATACAATCTTAGTTCATGATAATCTCAAAGTTATAATGTTTTCCCTTCCAATCGATTTCCTGGAACATTCATTTAATTTATTACAAAAGAAAATGCTAAACTAAGCCTGGCCACAACCTGGGAATTCCTGACTATTGTGAAACATCCTGATATTCTAGTTAACAACTAGCAATCCGTTGGTAAAGAGAATAGAATGAGAGATATTCCACGTTATCCGAATTCATTCTCGTGTGCAATAGAAATCTCCTTCTCATTTGGACTCTTGTTCGGTTAAAAACGACTATTTCTGTGGGGTCCCAAGAATCTCGGTCTTACTGTCGGATCCGAACGCTTCAATACTGTTTTTACTGATTTAACTCTCTGTGGCCACACTTTACGTAGAAATTGCCAATTCCTTAGGCGGTTGAGTCAATCAATGGAAAGATCAGAAGAACAAGAATTAGCCGCCACTTTCTGTTATATCCTCTCAGCATCCACATCGCCAGCATTAAGTTGTCCATAAGGTTGCCGTCAAACCATTTTTGCTTCCTCCACCACATGAAAACAAACTCCTTTTTCTACGAAAAGATTAAAACATTGTAGATCAAGTCCAAATAAAAACATTTTTACTCAAAATCATTAGATTATTGTTATAATAACGATATACATGCATTCAGAATTGTTGGTCAAGAATCTGCCTTAGGTATGGAATGTTTCATCAATGCGCCCTAGACCCGGCCAACATTGAAAGGTCGAAAGGAAGGAATGCCTCCCGTGCCAATATTCAAAGAGGGCTAGTTCCCTTACTACTTTAAACTTGGGGATTTAAAGAAATTACAAATGACTAAAAGGGATGGGAAATGTGGCCTCAAGAAAAATGAACGGGGGTGATGAACAAACAGCACGATTACTTAATTGCACTCAGAACCAATAGCACTTCACACAAAGAACATAACAGAAATTAAAACCAGATATCTTATATGTGCAATCTCCAGAATTATTCCAGCATTCACCCTCTATCAAAAGCTAAATCCAAACGTAGAATTATAGCCTCAAACAAAGAAGAGAATTTGATAGAAATAAAGGATAGAAAACATACACATAAAGAGAAATCCAGAATTAGAGCCAAGGGTTCTTTGTATTCATAGCAGAATTCAGGTACAGCAGTTCTCTAGCAAAACGTCCATCATCTTACATTGGAATTGCTAGTTTTTATAGAGGATTCCACCTCTGAAACATAAATGCTCAACCACAAAACATCGCGGTGGCAGCAAAGATTGGATTTCAGCACTCATTAAAAAGTAATGAGGCATGGCCTGAACTTGATGACTCGCTGAAAAGTAGTTGCATGGCTTCAATATGACGACGTGATTTGCCTGTAGCGTCGTCTCCTCACTTGCTGGAACCGCCTCAATGGAAAATCGGATTCTGGGATCCGGGGGAATTAAATTTGGATGCTTCTCTAAACGACTGCACTTAAACGGGTGAGGGCGCGCCTTCAGAGCTCAATTTCGTTGTTGAGAAGCAGTAGGGGAATTCTTGCTGAAGTAGGAGAGTTTGACTGAGAAATAGGAGCTTCGCTGATGCGGGCCCCTCAGAGCTCAATTTCGTTGTTGAGAAGCAGTAGGGGAATTCTTGCTGAAGCAGGAGAGTTTGACTGAGAAATAGGAGCTTCGCTGATGCGGGCCCCACTTACGTTTCGCCCATACAAGGTCTGAAAAGAGCTTGCGCTCTCAAGTGGGGGCGAAAGCACTTAGGACACAGGAGTTTCGCCGTTTTCTAGCCCGAAATGGGCTTGCGCTTCAAATTTGAGGCGAAAACACTTTGTATTCCGGCTGTCTTGGGAGTGGTGTTGGCCTTAGAAAAGTCAAAGGCGCTTCCGCCCTTACCAGGCCCGAAACTAACTTGCATTGCCAAGCTAGGGCGAAAAGGAATCTGGGCCCCACTTGCATTTTTATCCGAAACTGGGTTGCGCCTTGTGGAAAAGTTGAAGGCGCTTTTGCCTTTTCTAATCCCGAAATTGGCTTGCGCTGGCACGCTAGGGTGAAAACACTTCGGACCCCACCTGCAACATATTCCGAAACTGGGCTGCGCCTTGTGGAAAATTCAAAGGCGCTTTTGCCTTTCCTAGGCCCGAAATTGGCTTGCGTTGGCAAGTTGGGCGAAAAGGACTGGGCCCCACTTAGCACTCTTCTGTTTGAAGTGGAATCGCACTAATTTTTAGAAGGAAAACGAAGGCGCTTTCGCCCATGTTAGCCTCGAAAAGGGATAGCGCTCTCCAACTGGGGCGAAAACACTTGGGCCCCACTTGTGTTTCGTTGTTTTCTAGCCCGAAATGGGCTTGCGCTCCAAACTTGCTCCAAAATCAAATTGTGCTGAAGTATGGCGCGAAACTACTCTCGCCCACAAAAGGACAAAGACCCTGCATGATGAGCGAATAGAAAGAATTGCACGCTTCCTTGAGCGCAGCCAACAAACTTTGACAGCAAAACGTAGAAAACAAGGAACACATTCTGAAGAAGAAGAGTTTCAGGGAAGAAAAGATTACTGCATAACAAAATTTCTCATAAAGGAAAACAATGTGGCAGGGATGCCAACAAGAATTATTCTCATGAGTATTATTGGCATACATATAACAAAGAATAGCAAAAACATGTATAACATAGTCAAAACAAGGCTTAGGATGGGGCACATAAAGAACCCATCAAGGTCAGCCTCGTTAAATACACCAATACAAATATAAATATCTTGCTTTGTTAAATGCATCATATATATATATATACAAACCTGGGAAATAGTGGAAGGGAATGTCATAAGAGTGGATTGCCATTAGAATATGGACCATGACGTAAGTTCGGAATCTAAAGATATTTGCAGGTTGAGTTCCGGTCAAGTTAAGTGCCATCTTTAGTCTTACCATTGTAATTATTGATGCTCCAACGTTTCTGTAGTAAAGAATACTGTTTGTGTGTTCATGCAATCTTCAAAACATTGGTTGTAGTTAAGACTTCAAGGATTGGTTACTATGAAATCCTTGGTTCAGATACCAATCTGGTGAAAACCTCAAACTTCAGAAGGAATTGATTTGTTAAGTCCTCAGATCTCTTCAGCATTGGGATAGTGAAGCCCTTAAACCCCATGGTACATTGATTTTCGTGAAGTCCTCGAACCCTCCAAGCATTGACTATAGTGAAGTCTTAAAGTCCCCCAAGGCATTGATGTGTAAACTTCTCTAGATTCACAAGTCACCATACAATTTATAGTCTACTAGTCATTTTAAGCTTTTGTTGGTAAAACCAATTTGATTGGAATCCCAAATTAGTGCACCAAGTATCCCGAATAGATCAACAAAACAACAGCTAGGGATGTCCCACTCCAAACATTGTTTTGCAATGGTCCTCCTCTATACTAGACCTGTATGTCTTTTTGTTTACAAACAATGTGTGCATTCTCTGGAAGTTTGTTGTTGTATGCAAATATCCAGCTGGAACAGTTTGTATAACAGACAAAAGCTGATAATGTTGCATGCACAAAAAGAGATGATGTAGAGGCTCAAAGAAATAATTTAACAAGAAGGTGTGTTGATAGGGAATCAGAAAATACAAACAGATTAGAGCAAATAAGAGGTAAGTTGGATGAAAATCAGCTTGAGAGGCTAAGGGCTGGAATGCAGTAATGTAGAAATGGTGAATCATTGTATGAGCACAAGTATCTTCTCTGAGATATCCAGAAGTTTGGAGGAAAAATGGAGCTAAAATATTCCCATGGAGAGCTGAAGAAGATCACAATGTCAATAATATGAAACTTGGTTTGTCAGCCAATTAAAATATACAACTTGAGATCCCCTCAACAAAAAATGCTAAAGAAATTGCAAAAGGCAATGAGGTGAAGAAATACAAAATGTCAAAAAGTAGTGTGCAACTACACAAATGCAAAAAGGTGTAGAACATCACACCTAAAGAGTTATGGCATCAAGGCTTTCAATCACATTCATGTCAAGCACAAATGGTTGCCACACCAACATAATGGGCTGGAGAGATTGACGTTAAAAGGAAAGTAGAGAATTATGGCTCTTATGGAAGATGTTATGAGCGTCATGGAGACTGCTACTAGTAAGATTATATGCAAAGAGGGATTGTTGGAAATATGAACCTTTTGATAATACCTAAAAAACATCAATGGTCTAATATAAACATTGTGAAAGGATAAACACAAACTCATTAATAGAGGATAAAAATCAATATGAACATTGCATATTTCATGTGGACACAAGTTTCAACATTGACTTGAATAGTGACCAACTCAACCAGAATAGTCGCACTTGCTATTCCTTAAGTTTCCTTTCTTGCTTGTAAAACACACATCTTTGAGATTAAATTTCCCTTTATCTTGATTTTCTTTGTCATAAAGCATCCCTCAACAAATTTGATGCCCTCTTTGGATTGTACATTTGAATCATAAACATCTCCACAAAAACCAAGACTTCAACTTCAATTAGTGTTACCATATCTTGCTCATTTTTACCAAGCCCTTTTCCTTTGTAACCCATCTTTGACACAAATTTGGAAGACATATCCAAGCAAGCTACATCCCCTTTTTGTGAATCAATTTTTTTAGATTCCTTAGACTTCTTGACAATTTCATCATTTTCTTGAAAATCAGAGACACCATCATCATCTATCTATCATATAAAGCAAAGGCTTAGCCTTCAATTTGCCACTCTCCTCAATCCATAATGAAATTTGTTCTTCCTTGGTCTTCAACCCATCATTTAGACTTATAATATCATCATCCTTTAAAGTAGTTTTTCTGAAAGCACCAATTTCTTCAATAAGCTTTTGAATCAATGATCTCAACTTTTTATTTTCACAACTCAAATCAAAGTTCATATTTTGTACAATATGAATCAATTCAATTGTAGTATTAATACTAAAAAGCACAAGAACTCTACAATTTAAGATGTGAGGATATTAAAAAATTGTAAACCTGAAATCACATCTCGTTCTTTTGCCACTGTAGACAAGAAAATTGATGTGTCTTTATTTGCTGAATCAATTTTGGTATTATGTGTTATTTTGTAATTGTACGCAAAGTGTTTGACAAAATGTGTGTACATATATTTAATAATGTTATAAAGTGCAATTTAATATTGTACGTAATAATAAAGTGATGTTAAGTCATGTAAGTCGGCTAAATTACAAGTTATAAACAAGTTTGTCCTCTAATGAGAAATGTCATGTAAATGCAAGATAAAATGCATATAAAATGTAGTTTGGGGAAGTTATGGGGTAGTTGGAGGGTAACTACTTCTTGGGTGTATAAATAAGCCCTCCCCTCATTCATTCAAGTGGTTCATTCATTGAAGTTGTTCAGTCATTCATTCAGCCAGGGCATTGAAGGCAGTCATGCAAGTTGGTGGATGAATGAAACAGCATTGGTACGTGTGAGAGTTGATGCATATCTGCGTAGGGCATGATGCAGTCCAGTCTTGTATGCAGACATGAAGAATATTCTGCCTAGGGTTTGTAGGCTGCAGATTGTAATTCTGAAACTATAATGTTGTACTGTAAATGCCATTGTTAATATAAAACTGTCTGTATTTACTGTTATCTACCATTGCTGCTACTATTGCCATTGTTGCTTCTATTGCTGTTATTGCTACTGTTATTATTGTTGTTGCAGATTTTGTGCATTATTATTGTTGTACTACAATGACTGCAAATTTGTAGAATTATTTAAGTGGAAATGGAATTGTGTGTAAGCAAGTTAAATTTCATTTCTATAGCCACCTAGATTTGGTACAAGTAAATCTTCTACACTTCTTCTAAACTTCACTCCTTCAACACTCCATTCTACATGACAAAAATATCTCCTTCACGATCTTGAATCAACTTCACAAGCCTAAAATGAATAATCTACAACTGGAAAACTTGAAGCATGCATCACCTAGCATGACCTTGTGAGCAAGGAACAACCAAGGTTCCAACTTTGCCTGCTTACAATGAATCCCCCATGCTGCATACCAAATCTCTTATAACATGTCGGAAATATTACCTTTCAATAATATCTCAAAAAAATGCTCTAAGATAAGCTCTCTGAGAAAATAAACATAAACCTATCAACAATTTGGACACAAGATATGAAATTTGGTGCAATAACACCACTATAATATATCTCTTGCATTCATTGAAATAAATACATTGAATGGGAATTGCTTACTCTAAATGGCGATACACACACTAAATGGGGGTAGCATACACTACATGGGGATACAATTGATGGAGATACAACATATTATAACACTATGCGAGTGTTAATAATAGACTAACCATCTCTTAAGTTACTCCTTTCTAAAAATACAACTGCTAGTTTTTTTTCTTTTTTTCTCCTAACAACTATTTTTCTATTTTCATTGTTGCTTTTTCTTTTATTTTTGCAGTTGTTTTTCCTTTTATTTTCAAGACTTTCTTTTCTAAGTTGACACAAAATAAAAAGTAAAATATGTTGGAATCCACAATATTTTCCAGAAACGAACTGAAGCAAACCATCCACTCAAATCTTATACAGAAAGAAAAAAGAACGAAGAAGACATAGATATGGTGGGCACCCATACGCACCATAAATAAACACTATATCCGTAAATAACATTACACAATACTTTGATAAAAAAAAAATGAGGTGTGAGGGGTGTATTTATAACAATACCAAAACCCCAATTACATCATATTGTTCAACCTAAGCGACATAACAAGAGGGCTTTAAGTTAATTACAAGTCATAAATAGGGTTTAACCATAACACAATTAACCACGGCCCATAGGGCTTGCATATCAAAATATTACAAAATAATATATACATTGTACAATGAAATGCCCTTAGGCCTATCCTATACATCGCAAAATGTTGGCTTTTGGCCATGAATCATATTATAATTTCAACACAGCCCCATAATCTGAACCAATATGCTAAGGAGAGGAGACTTTAATAACAATAATATCACCCCCTATAATGGATGCTCTAGTGGGCCTTCGCATTTTGAGGTAGATTCATCTAGATCCTCACCATCATCTAAAATTTTCTGCTACAAAAATATTTTCTACACAAGTCTACTTAGGTTGGACCGTAGTCACCATTGCCATTATTGGGCAATCTCGTACATAGCCACAAAACACTTTCACTAGGACTTCAAATGAGAAGAAAAATCAAAATCACCACCTCCTTTAAAGATAGACTATTTCAATCTTCCATTGTCACATAAGGTATGTCTTGAAGGCACAACTTTCCCATTTACGACATGCATTACCCTATTTGAAGACTTCCTCTTGCCCATGGGCCACTTGATTTCAGTCACCAAAAGAGGTTTTACATGAACCTTGTACAAAGCTTCCAAGGGTATCTGGACAAAGAATAAAAGGAAGAGATCATGAAAGATTAGATATTCATAAATAAGCTTAATCAATCCCCCGAAGGAGGAAGAGGGATTGACTAAAGCACGTAACACCTGTAACATCAATGGGACAAAAGGTAAACGGCCGGTTTCAAACCCACTACCACTTCCTTCCAACGCCTAGCAATCCATCCTGCTGACCAGCACATCACTCGCTTGGCTAAGAAGAAAGTTTGCAACAGAATTTTTGTTTTCCAATCTGATTCTACAAATGCAAAAGGGGTTGCATCGACGTGTTTTCAACCCCAAGACCATCCGAAATAAAATCCTCAAAATACATGCACCTAACCAATTTGCCACCCACCCTGTGCACGATCAGAAGTGTGCCCATTCCATAGAAGAGAACAGCGGACAATGCACAAGAAAAGAGCACCAAACTTTTGGTATGGAATTTGAATTCAAATTTGAACTGTTTTGGCTCCATTCCTGCTCTTCCAGTCCAAAGAGACTACAACCACTGCCCTGTAAGATCTAAGGAGAAGAATGTTGGCTCAAGCTCAAATTTGCGTCTGAGGTATTTTAGGAACTTCAGTGACAATGAAGTAGGATTTGGAGAAGGCAACAAATCTCCAAAAAAAAGGGAAAACTAATGAGATAGGATACAAAGAAAATTGTCCGAAAAACGGATGAAATATCAAAGGCTCCGAACTGACTTCTTACGTGATCCAGCGATGTTGCTCTATACCCACTCTAAATACCATGTTGAAATTCACAATACTTTCTAGAAACATACAGAAGCAAACCATCCACTCAAATCTTATACAAAAAGCAAAAAAGGACAAAAAAGAGAAATATGATGGGCACCCTTAGGCACCATAAATAATCACTATATATAACTAATATTACACAACACTCCGATAAAAAAAGTGCGAGGGAGGTATTTATAGCAATACCAAAACCCCAATTACATCATAAAGTTTAACCTAAGCCAACATAACAAGAGGACTTTAGGTTAATTACAAGTCATAAGTAGGGTTTAACTATAACAAGGTTAACTACAGCCCATAGAGCTTACATAATAAAATATTACAAAATAATTAATACATTGATTAATGACATGCCCTTAGGCCTATCCAATACATTGCACAATGACAACTCTTGGCCATGAATAAAATTATAATTTCAACAAAATATTCCAACATAGATAAAAGAAGTCATAATGGTGGCAGCCATAGCAAAGAACGCAAGGAAAAATTATGACCTTCAACCACAACAACCCACTAGAGCATCAATCAAGCTTTGTAGAGGTGGGAGATCTATAAGCTTTTTATTCTGATAGATCAACATGCTACTAATAGTTTCATCTCTAAAATATTTCCAAATAGTCTGGAGCTTATGCCCCTAAAGATTAAGGAATAGTTATAAGCATAATTACCAAGTACAGTTTGGTTCAGAAGGAAAAAATGTTTGGCGGTTTATGATTTTTAAGAAGGTTGGGTTCAGATTAGAAAAGTTTTGAAAATTAATTTTGTATATAGATATAAGAGTAATTACCAGGTACAGTTTGGTTCAGAAAGTTCAAAAGGCCAAAAAGGTTTGGTTTGGAGGTTCAAGATTTTTAAGAAGGTTTCATTCGGTATAGAAAAGTTTGGAAAATTAATTGAGGATATATATATATATATATATATATATATATATATATATATATATATTCATGAAAATATATAAATAAATGCAAAAGAATAGAGAAATTCAGACTCCATCATTCCATATTTTCAAAATTAAAAAACAATTGAAATTCAAGTTCAAACTATTAACATAATAATAACTATTGAGAGTTTCAAACATAAAATCTAACATCCAAGTCAACATTGAATGCTTTATATTTATAAAGCACAACATTAGCTTCTTTTCTATTATTTTTAAATTTAAAATAATTAGAATTTTGAAAAAAAAAAAAAGCACCGAACCAAACTGGCCTTGTTTGATCCAGCCTAAAAAGTCCAACCAACCCAAACTTGGCCGAGGTTCAAACAAACCTAGTAACTAAGGTCATAAATTGAATTGGCTTGTAGCTTGACAAAAGTTGCTACTCAAGTGGTGTGGGTGTATATTTTAGATCTCAAAGGCATCAAAATTTGCCTTTCATGCAACAAATTCAAGTTATATGAATTTATTTTCAGGAAGGGACAAACATGGTTAAAGTGTTTGTCTATAAAAGACAATAAATTTGTGAATAATGCAGATAATTGGATTGTGAGTGAAGCCATCCAGCGATTGCCTTGTAGACAAGTGAAGTCTTGATCATACAAGATTTGTACGAAGTCTTTCTCGTGCAAGGGTGGTTAAGCTTACGTTCTAGCACTATTGAATGCTACTACTACAATTGCTCCAAAGATGGCAAATTATCTATAATGGAACAGATAACCCAAGGGTGATTATATTTTAATATTATATTATAATAATGAGTGGGATAAGGGTTATCAAAATGGCATTAGCTCAACAAGTTAGATTCCTCAACATTCAAGGGGAGACCCAGGTTCGAATCTTGCCAAGCAATAAATGGTAAGCTCTTGTAATACCACTATGTGGTGATGATGTAAAATGGGTGGGGCCCGCTTCAATCCCATATAACCAATTGAAAAAAAATGAGTGGATTAAGGCTTATCAAAAGGCATTAGCTCAACTGGTTATATTCCTCAATTTTTTAGGAGACCCAGGTGCAAATCTTGCCAAGCAATATATGCATAATTGCCAAGCTATTGTAACACCACTGTGTGGTCATGATGTAATACAGGTGAGCCCCTTTTCAATCCCATATAACTGATTTAAAAAAATTAGTGGGTTAAGGGTTTAGAAGTTGGTTCCAGAAAGTAGCATTAGAAGATGGATATATAAAGAAGGGATATTGTCATTGTAATAATCATCATTCATATCGAGTATTCTCTTGTAATAGTCTTTGCCTATGGAGTGGCCTCTCATATTAGGAGATCTTGTGGAGTTATTCCTTCCTTAAGGAGTATTATGGTGTTGCCCTACCTTAAGGGTATTATATATCTTTGTCTCATTGTGTGGATTGTTACTATGGAAAATTATTTGTGGATGAATAATTTGATATTTCTGCACATTGGTGAATGATTTATGTTTATGAGAATAAAATTTCATAACATGTGGTATCAGAGCAACGATTCTAGCAAGAGTGAGGATTGTTTTTTGTGGATGAATGATTTGATATTTCTATACATTGGTGAATGATTTATGTTTATGAGAAAAAAGTTTCATAACAAGTGGTATCAAATCAACGATTCTGGCAAAAGTGGGGATTGTTTTTTTGAATTGCAAAATTAGGGCAATTTTTTTCCTAGAAAACGTCTCATTTTTTGGGAGCCATATCTTTGTGCAAAGTTGTCTGATTCAAACAATTCTTGCACCGTTTGGTTCAAAGTTTGAAGAGCCTCATAACAAGTGGTATTAAAGCAACGATTCTAGCAAAAGTGGGGAATGTTTTTGTGGATAAATGATTTGATATTTCTACACATTGGTGAATGATTTATGTTTATGAAAATAAATTTCCATAACAGACAGTCTGGTCATAGTTAAAGCATTAATTATAAAATGACCATAAAATTTATAGAGATAGTTTGGTCATAAGTTAAAGCATTAATTGTAAAATGACCATAAAATTTATAGATAATGCCAATGTATTGTGATCAAAGGCATCCAGTAACTGATTTCCCTGAAATGTGAGTAACAAAGGTGAAGTGTTGCTCATGCAGGGGTTGTGATAACAATGTTGGATGCTACCGATAATATTGGTCTGAAGATGGAAAATTATCTATAAAGCAACTTAAATATATGTTTTCAGAAAAGCTAGGTTTATAAAGTATCTTTTTGTTGAGGATGGGGAAACACAAGGACACGAAAAGGGGATGGTTAGAAGACACCCACAAATTTTGGCAAGAAAGCGATGACAAAGAAGACAGCTGTACAAAAATTTAAAAAAAAAAAAATTACAAATGAAATAAAATTTTAATATGCAGATATTTGAATTAATAATTAGTTTTGCAATTCTTATCACACACAAAATGAAAAACCAGTGATGCCAAGAGTTTCATGGTTTGAGCTGTTTATCTCATAGGAGCCAAATCCATGTGCAGCATTCCATATAGTAAACCTCAAATACCAAATTAAAAAGGAAAAAGGATGAATTAAAAGACTATGAAAAGTACAGAAAATATAAATTACATACATAAAAAGTATGTATCTTTTTCCAAGAACGAAATTTTTTTGAGGACTTTGCAATGACCTAGACAGTCATTAATCTTATCTAATTTGCTTTTTATTTTCATCTTATAATCACTGTTTTCTTTTAACGAGTTCATTAGGTACTGTCCCACATGCAAGGAAAAGAAAGATAAGGGAGAGGAAAAGGAGTAGCAACAGGCAGAGATAGAGAAAAGATAATGTATATGGCTCATAAAACCACATGATATTGGATGAAATATTTTACGGAAGAGCCTAGTCAATGTTACCAATACTGGGCACACCCATCACCCACCACAATACAAAAATACCAAATTATATTTATAATTACTTTTTATTATAAAATGGACAGTGTAGCATTCTGAATTGCATTATTGTCTTACTTTTTACTATTAAAATGAATAGTATAGTATTCTGAATTCCATTATTGTCTCTGTTCACATAGACTCTTATCCGCATGCATTTGTCAGTGTTTGTTAACTAGTCAGCAATCACTTTTTTTCCATGAGACAATAAGACCTTTTTTTAGTGTTCTAATACAATTAGTAAAAAAAACAAAAAGCAGCCAAAATATTAAAAATGACTGCATTGGTTATTATGGTTCATCTTCTGTGACACTTATGTATGTTACATATATAGCTCTCAATATTTCAGCTATACAAGCACCCATACATCTGTATTCTTGTCTCTCTATGTTAAGATCTCAAATTTCACTCAACATTCCCCATCCCTCAAGGGGACGCCCCGGTGTCTCCAGCACATCCCCACTAAGGGAGGATGCAGTTGGGACGTCCTCCTGTCCCCTCAGGTATAGAAGCCTGGGGATGTGTCCCCCAGGAACCTATAAAGCATCAGCTATTCCCGTAGGGTAAAGGATGGAAAACTCCTTGAATGACTGAAAATATTTAACAGGACAAATACAGAGAAAAACTGAGAATCAAAACTACAGTGCCTATAATCTGAAATTTCATGAATGAAGCTTCTATACTTTGCAGCCACTGCCTCCTGAAAAATAAATGCACACAGCATTGTACTTAAAATATGAAATCCTCAGGCCCAAACCATAAAGTCCAAAATTGGGAAATCTACATTTGAAACAGACACAGAATCTAACAATAGAGTAAAATGAGAGAAGAGAAGAGTATAGCAGTCCAACCTCCCTTCAAAATTGCCCCAAATGATAGGACAGAGTCCCCTGATATTGTAGATTACCCCTTTCGCTCTCTGTCCTTGAAATATATGACCAACCTCCTCTTAATTAATTCTGATTTCAGTAGAACGAAATAAAGTGGGAGGAGGAATGAAAACAAGATTAGATGATCCTCACATCATTCGTTAGGAGGCATCATTAGAAATAATGGCATGCAACCCAACCATCCCTCCTGGTCTGTTGCTTGTCACCTTATGATATGGCAAGTGGTATGGAATGAATTTTAACGTTTGCTTTTCACCCCAGTCCTGTAGCAAGAAACTACGGTATTTATTTGATGTACACTATCCACGAAATTTGGTTGCTATGTGGTCTAGAGTGATCATCCTAAGGCGGGAGCACCCTTGGGATGAGGTTACCAAACTAATTATGCAATGAACTCAGTGCCTGTGAGCCATGAATTCAATGCTATTATTCAATTCCATGGCCATTTTCTTTTCTTTGTATTGTGTCTGTGATGACAGGTTGGCAAAAATTGAAATTTCCAGTACAAATAAAATCCAAGCTGGACATCTTTTTATCAACTAGGCGTCATTATGATATCTCCAGAGTTAATTCAAAATCTCAATTGAGATGATTGCCAAGTTTAGCAAACTAACAGGCCATCCATGGCTATCTCATAATAGAGCAATTTCCATGGTGTAGAGACTTGACAGAGGTTCACACAATGATTTCATTCAATGATATGTGACCTGAATTTTGTGCTCTCTATGATATGCTTCTTTCAAGGTTGAGCCTATTAAGATGACAACATCCTACACTTATTTGGGGGCTTAATTCTGAGGTTCTACCCTTAACCTCCAACCAGCTTCCCAGTTACAACAATGCAAGGGCTACACAGTGCTCTCTGTTCTCGAACATTATTGTTTTCAAAAGCATTTTCAGGATAATACCATTGAAGATGCTACTTCTTTGACTTTATCCCAAGCCCATAGTTCTTTACAAGTCTGAAGTTTGTTGGATGAGTGGGACCTGCTGATTGGGCATGCACTGACAGAATATAGACTGCTTCTCTACAGAATACAATCCGCTGATGTAAAGCTCCTCAATGCGTTATACAGGCTGAAGTTTACAACCACCCATTTTTGGAGAGAATTTTTAGACTCACTTTACATCTCCACCATCTACGATGCATTGGGATCATACTTCAAGCCAGGAGAGTTACCCATTCCTAGCCCTCTGCTCTGCACAGAGAGTTGCTTTTATGAATCTTCTTGGTCAGAGGAGAGGGTGGTACTTGGAGACAACCTTGATTCTCAGATCTATTGGGATTTCGCAGCCTAAACAAACTTCCAAGCTTATTATCTCCTCCTTTCATTCTCTTCCAATAGAAGGTGACACTGAGTGCCTGTTGGATGATATGGTTGCATCCTTCTTAGAGCTGTGAGATCCTTCCTCCCCCAAGCAACCACCAGGGAATCTTCTCCATGCAAAGAATGATACAACATCATCTATGTCCATGGGCCACAAACAAGCATGAATTTGTAGATTCCTATCCACATAATCTGCTCACAGTCCACCTCTTCCCCTTTGCAGATCTTCTACGACAATTCAAGCTCCAATTGTGCCATGCCTATATATTGTTTGTATTATTCATGTACATATGAGATGTCGATGTTCCACATGATGCCATCTACATAGACATACTTTCCATCCATTTCAGGTCAAAGTTTGAATTTTCCTTTGTTCTTTAAAAAATTGGTTATATGGAATTGAAACTACCGCCATCTATATTACTTTTTCTTTTTCTTTTTTTGGTAAGTAGATGACTATATTATACGGGTTTTGACTGGGTCCCAATCCCGAAATAACAAAAAACCTTATAGGATAGAGTAGAAGCAATACAAAAAAATCCCGAACTAGGGAAGACAGCTATAGAAGAAACAAAATTTCCCACGCAAGGGAGAATAGAAAAAGCTACTAGGGGGAAACCACCCAAGCAGGGGCAAGCAACAAAGAAAACTAGATCTTGACAAGAAACCAGAAAAAGCCCAAGCAGGGACAACCTGAAGAACCGAAAATTAACAGACATAGTAGAGGCACCCACGCAGGGGTAAATTGAGAAGCACAAAACTGCTATAAATCGCCACCCTGCAAGGGAAAGAACCAGCTGCATCAAAAAACAAAAAACCCCCAAAAAAACCCAGAAGCAGGACTGGCGAAGCTAGGCTTCCGGGGTGTCCTCCTCGGTAAAATTGGCACCATTCTGGAGGATCTGCTTCAGGGCTGCGCTGGCACTGTCGAAAGCTGAGATGAAGCTTTTAAGAAACATCCTTGAAATCTTGTCAGTAATGGCACTATCAGGGTTTGAATTCCCGTTGTTGTCTTCAAAAATGTGAACAAGGGAATTCTAACTGGTCTCCGCCTTAGCTTTCTTGACCCGAGAAGACCTTCTCACTTGAGTAGAGCTTTCTTCAACCTTCACTTTCCGCTTCGCAGGCAACGGTTTACCTCCACTCGCTGCAGGTGGCTTGATGGAGGGGGTCGCCATCTATATTACTTCATGACCACATTACCACGGTATTGCAATGAACCATGATGTGTTTTTACAACAAATCATATTATCACAATACCTATGGGACCTGAACCCTAGTGAGTTCTTTGTGAGCTAAACATTCTTCACCAATAAGACTTACCCCATGCACAAATGTTAAGGTTTACCAATGGGATTGGAACCTTGGCTTAAAGTGGAACTCTTCGCTTTCCCCTATTTGCCTATTAAATACAGAAATTGGCAAGTGCGATTTGCGCCCGTGACTGCAATTCAACAAATGGATGGGGAGGTTTCTACTCTCCCCAACCTCCGGATCTCGGGTCGGTTCCCTTCTACCTTCTATCTAATGCTGAAAATAAATAAAGAAAAACTAATGTAAGACATGCAAAAATCAATAAGCAAAATGATGCAAAAAAACAAATCTAATGTACTTCTGTTTGAGAGTAAGGGTGAGAAAAAAAAAATGCAAAATACAGCTAAGGCCATAGTGAGGTTTAAGGTTGGTGTAATAAGCAACTCCAAGAGATACAGAATAACTTCACTATGGTCAGATCTCCAAAGTAATCATCCATGTCACAAAGAAAAATGACTAATAGAGGAAAAAAGAGCGGTGTTGCTAGTTCCACGCTTTCAAAAGTTAAACACAATAATTTATGAATATTAAGCACAATCCTTTGTTTTATTGATCTAAGTGTTGAGTACAATGATCTCCAGAGAAAAGCTCTGGGATGCTCGGTAATCAAAATATTGTTACAATGAGCATTCAACTCTTATTTATACTTGAACCTATAGCCATGAAATGGACTACATACAATGTACATAGGTGATAATTACGAGGTGAGGAGTGAGGCACTCCAGTGAGTGAGGCGCTCGAATGAAAAGGGCGCTTTAGTGAGCGAGGCACTCCAATGAGCAAGGTGCTTAGATGAGCGGGGCGCTCAAACAAGGCATTTCGTTGAGCAGGGCGCTCTGGTAAGTGGGAATCCCTCTTCCAAACACTTAGCCGATTCTTGTTGATTTCTTCCCTGCTCCGTCTTTTGCCTTAGCTTTTGCGATGGACCTCCATTCGAAGCATGATGGTAATAATGAACCACTACAATTCTGGCGACTCAAGGGGGAGTCAATATTAATTGACAAAAGATCCTAAATCATGCCTTATTCCTGGGTATGGAGTCAAAATTGAGGTTGTCACACAACAGAACCGATGCTTCTAGAGAAATGAGTGATAGTGCTTGATGAGTGTTAGTGCTTGCAACGACCTATGAATTGATGAGGGTGAGAATTCCAATGTTATGTTGGTGACCTTTGAAGTAAGGCTGCCTTTATTAGAGGTGAGAAGGGCGCAAAATAAAAAGTGAAGGGGATTTGAGAAGCGAGAACAAAAGGAATAAAAGGGAAGAGAGAATAGTGACAATAGAAGAAACAAAGGAGGTGGAGGTGAAGTGATCATGAGGTAGATGGTGGAAGAAAGGGATGAGAAGAATCCGGAACACGAGTGTCTCTTGCAAAACTTTTCACTCAGGCAAGATAGTTTTTTTCTTGTTTTTTAAGAAGCATCTAGGGTTTTTCTTAATATGGAAAAGGAATAGCCTTAAATAGGAAAACAAAGGTTCCACTTTTTTTTCAGTTTTTTTTTGTATCTTTATTTTTTACTTACGTGAAAAAATCATAAAAGGATCGACGAAGAAGGGGTATCGAACGTCCTAATTTAGGATTTGTGCTCGAACGGGACAGTATTTTTTTTAAACGCTCCCAAACTCTTTTTTTTTTTTAATGCTCCCAAACTCTTTTTTTTAAATAAGTTGGGCGGTTCGTACAAGCAGGGCACTCTACTTCATTGTTCCTCTAAGAGAATTTTTCTGCCTTGAAGGTGGTTGCTTTGAAAGATTAAAACCCTCACATTGGCAAAATAAACTTCTATGGGTCCTCTTCCAAAAACAAAATCCTTGGATATGTTATTTTTGCGTGTACTCAAATGGGTCCCTCATGGGACCAGAATCCATTGGGTAGATTGTTGGCAACGGAAGAACTCCCCAAACCCTCATGATGCTGAAAACTGCACCACGGACACTGTTCTTGAAATCTGAAGTCGTGTCGTAACTCTCTCCTTTGTGATCAAATGGGTCTTTTGCCAAATTTTAATCCATTGAATAGATTGATGGCAGTAAAAGAATTTTTTGAAACCCTCAGGCCACATAAAACTGCCGTCTGAACGCTATTTTGGAAATATAAAACCATGCACTGTATTTTTCTCTCTTGTGCTCAAATGGGTCTTTCGCAGAATCTAAATCCATTGAGCGGATTAATAGCAGCAAAAAAACTTCTTGAAACCCTCAAGTTGCGGAAAACTGCAGCACAAACGTTGTTTTTTAAAACTGAAACCTCGTGTTGTATTTGTGTCCCTTGTGCTCTAATGAGTCTTTCATGGAATTTGAATTCGTCAAGCGGATTGGTGGCAATGGAAATACTTCTCGAAAACCTCCAACTATGGAAAACTGTAGCATAAATGTTGTTTTTTTTTATAAGCTATGCGTGGCTCTATTGGGGGCCACTCCCATTACAAAAACAGAACATTACATTGCTCTCATTACATTTCTAACAAGTTAAGTAAAGCATATCCAACCATGTCTTTCTATCGGAGATATTCTTCATTTACCCTTCTATCAAAGATATTCTTCATCTTCCTCAAACTACTAAGTTTTCCACAATCATCTCCTTTTATATCAAATGCTTTCCAAAATTCAAATTCTGTCAAGATGAAATTCAACACTGCGAATGGCTAAAATATTTGCTGCCCAACTTCTATATCCAAAAATATCTTGTCTATGACAACCTCACAATTTCTTAATACCTTTTTTTAGGGTTCTTATTCTAATATTCCAAAATATTGTTTTCATTGTTATTTTTTTTTTTTTTTTGTGGGTTTAGCCCCACTTCTTGTTAACATTTGTAATATTTGCTTTTGTTTTCCCATATCAATATCCCTTCATGTTTCCTTTTCTCTTTGTTTTTGTTTCTTGGGTCTTCCTCTCCTTTTTTCATTCTCAGCAATACTTTCATCTTCATCAATCTCTTCAATCTTCTCACACTGCTCATTGTAAGACTCACCATCTTTAGGTTTGCCTTTGTTCTGAAGGATCTGAAGTGCAAGGAATAACCTCAAAAGCACAATTTCTTTATATTTCCCTTGAGACCCTAAAGTGCAAGGATGCTCTTATGTAGCAATTACCTTCTTATTCTGCCCTAAAACCCCTAAATTGTTATGGGTTTCCTCCAACCTCATTTCTATATTATTCTGCTCTTGAAACCTTAAAGTGCAAGGGATAACATCTTCACCACTTTCACTTTTATCACCTGAAGAGGATTATATACTACTTGAGGGAAATGAAGATGATTTACCTGAAATAAAATTGACCTTTTTTGTTGTCTTTGTTTTGGGTTTTATCTCCACATCTTCTTTTGCACCTTTAATTCCTTCTAAACTTGCCAATTGATATTGTCGATAGAATTTATTTGCCTCTTCTTTTGGAGTGGAATATCCTTGATCTGATCTAGCTTCTATTATTGAATGATTTCCTTGCTTCATATTGAAGTTTATCTCATGGCTAGAATTTTTTCTCTCTTTCTTCATAGTTTTTACTTTGCAAACTCTTGCCATGTGTCCAATCTCAAAACAATTATGGCAACGAAATGCAATATTTTCATAATCTACTTGTTGATCCCATTCTCTTGATTCAGATTTAATCTTAATGGATTGTGGCAAAAGTTTTGAAATATCCATAGCAACACATATTCGAGTATATATAGCATGCTTTTGCTCCTAGTTGTTGGTCCTTCCTTGATAAATTCCCCTAGGTTATTTCCAATATTTTTCAAAACATCCTTATTTATAAGCTGATATGGAAGTCCAAAAAGCCTAACCCACATTGGAAGCTTCTTAATAGTTTCTGACTCAATGGAAAAAATTTCGTTCCATGGTCTCAAATAAAGTGCATCTCTTCCCATAAACCATGGGCCACCAACCATTATTTTATCCCTAATTTCTGAACTGGAAAAGATGATGAAGATAAAACCTTTAGGAAGAAAATTCATAGAATAATTTGAATTCAATCCCCACTTCCACTTGATCCAATTTTGAATCTCCAAAAACCTTGGCCATGATCTATGGAACTTACATATTAGCCCTCTACTTTTAAGAACCATTATATCATGCTCAATCATCTCATCCTTGATACTTACTTCCGGTGTACCAACTACTAACTCGATTGAACTTGCCATGTATTTGCTCTTCTACTTATCTCCAGCTTGGGCCTTCTTACTTTCAACTAGGGCATTTTGATTTCTAGCTAGGGCATCCTGACTTCCCATTAGGGCTTTCAAAAATGACTTTCCTTCCACAATAGCTAATAGGGCTTGCTCTTGGCTTGCACTCCCTCTTGGTTCGCACTCCCTCTCTGCTCGCACTGGCTCTTGCTCCCAGCTTGCACTCTCTCTTGCCTCACACTTGTTCTCGGCTTGCACTCCCTCCTGGCTTACAATTGCCCATGTCTTTTTTTTCTCGGCATTCCTTCGCTTCAACATTTTTTTGAAACAATGTTCCACACATTCGGGGTAAGGGTTTGAAGCATTGATGCACTTTGGATGAACCTACCGCTCTTTTGCCATGATTGAATCTTGGCTTGCACTCCCTCTTAGTTTGCACTCCCTTTTGGTTCACACTCTCTCCTGCCTCACACTCACTCCCAACTTGCACTCCCTCTTGGCTCACAATTGCCCTTGTCTCTTCTTTTTCTCGGCGTTCCTTGGCTTCAACATTTTTTTGGAAACAATGTTCCACACATTCATGGTAAGGGTTTGAAGCATTGATGCACTCTGGATGAACCTACCGCTCTTCTACCATGACTGAATCTTGGCTCGCACTCCCTCCTGGTTCACACTCCCTCTATAATCTCATTTGCTCCCAACTTGTACACTCACTCCCAGTTCGTGCTCGCACTCATTGTTGTACTTACTCCCGGCTTGCGCTTGCACTCACTCGCACTCACTTTCGGTTGCACTTACCCACACTTGTTGTTGCACTTAATCCCAGATCATGCTCGCACTTGTTGTTGCACTTAATCCCGGCTCGCTAGCATAAATGTTGTTTTTGAAATATGAGACCACATGCATTTTTCCCCCTTTTGCTCAAATGGGTCTTTCACGGAATTTCAATCCGTTGAGCATATTGATGGCAGTGAAACAAATCTTCTCAAAACCCTCGAGCTATAGAAAACTAAAGCACAAAAGTTGTTTTTGAAATCTAAAACCGTGCTCTGTATTTTTCTCCCTCGTGCTCAAATGGGTCTTTCATGGAATCTGAACCTACTAAGCAAATTGACAATGAAAAAACTCTCTTGAGTGAAGCTAAGAGCCCTTGCACAATGAAAAGTAAAAAGTGAATTCTAAAACTCACTTTACCCCTTTTATAGTAAGTGGCACTTTTCACTCTTCTATTTTTTATTTTTTGAATAGTTTTTTTTTTCTTTTCTTTTTTTTTGAGAAAAAAGGAAAAAAAAAGGGATCAGAAACAAATTGGAGTGGACATCAAGCATCCCAATCTAGGATTTTTATTTGAACGGTTTCTTTCCTTTTTTATTTTGGAAGGGGATGGGAGGAGGGGGAAGTAGGCCCCATGCTCCAAGAGTGGGAGTTTCTTTCCTTTTTTCTTTTGGAAGAGGATGGGGGGAGGGGGAAGCAAGCCCCATGCTCCAAAAGTGGGAGGCCTCTACAGCAAGGTGCTCCGTGGTGGGACGCCCATGTGAGAGGGGCACTCCGTCAAAGCAAGGTGGTCCATTTTTTTTTTGTTTTTCTAAGATGGGCGCCGCTTGGACAAGCGAGGCACTCCCAAACTTGAATTTTTTTTAACTTCTTCCTTGAATTGGAGGAATCACTTATCTTGGATTCGTTGGCGATTATTCTCATTGAGTGGGTCGCTTTCGTTGATCAGCTCTGAAAAACAACTGCCTTTCCTCTTGACACCGTCATTCCAACTCAAAATCTTCCAACACCTACGTAGGCAAAGTATGTCAAATAGCATTAACAGCATACTGCCAAGAAGTCTTCTCTGACTCGGAACTTCATAAATGCTCTCTAGCAAACTATAACCCCCCATCAAAGGAGTGCTTAAATCTGAAAACAAACATCAAAGTCTTATAAGCTAGAGTTGTATTTTCCCATTTGATCTCTCCCCAATCTGAAACTCGATACTAATCATCTAGAAAGGAATATTCCCTTTCAGCCCCAAATTTGTTGGCTACAAGGGTGGAATCATGAACTCCTATGATCGTTTCCTTACTCCATATCTCATCTTGTAGTGGGCGTTGGTATTTGATGCTAGTCCAGCTTTTGTTCCCATGAGATCAAATAATATATTGTTAATCAGCAGTATAAAATTCCTGTTGAATTCATTTTTCAACAAACCCACTATTGTTCATCATAGCGTTGAGTTATTGGAATGTACGCCCCACCTCAACCTTACTTCCCAAAATCGTGAAACTACATCGTTCTTAAAATTACGATCTCCCTATTGCTTAGCATGATTCCCTCACATGAACTCTCTTGATTAATCTTGGAACTTGCAGATGTATCTATACCTATTGCTTAGACAATGTTTGAATCCAAGATAGAACTACATGTTTCATACTCTAAAAGAAATTTTGTTTCCATTTCTACTACAGGTTCTTCTTCTTCCAATTATAACACACATAACATATACTTTGTTTCGACCTATGAATCCTTATCCCCCAAATCCTTGTTGTCCACCTCAGGTTCTCTCTTTGGTTCACAAGATTCTCCACTGATTAGTAGCTTTCTTCTGGGATTTCTTCTTTGAATACGAGAAACATTTCCACCAATGGGGGCTTGTTCGTTGACTCTTCTAGTCTCTTTGGTTATCTTCCCTCATGTATTATTTCAATAGGGCACAGTATAATAGTCTCATGTTCTGGTTGTGGATTCGCCTCCATCACTTTTACAGATTCTCCTCTTCTATTCGATGGGACAAAAACTTCACACTCTTCTATCAGTTCTGGTCCTTCATCTTCAAATTCTTCTCTTACTATCTCAAGCTTTATCACGCATGAAAGGGAGCATGACTCTTGATGCTCGTGTAAGGAATTTCTTGTAGGAATTATCGACCCATCAGAGTGGTTATTGTACGTGACAAAACTTTGGTAAAATGTGCAATTTCTGCCCATTATCACATGGACTTGCATTGCATTAGCCTGAGGTAAAACACTTGACTCATTGTTGGTTTGGTTCATCATTGGTTGATAAGTCATTGGTTAACTAAATACAGTGGGTTGATACACCATATAGTTATGTGCCTAATTAGTCATCTGAAAATTTTCCTATTGGGGAGAGAACCAATTCCTTTGATCGGTCATCTAAATTTTCCTATTGGGATAGCGGCCAGTTCCTTTGATCGGTCATCTGAAAATCTCCCTGTTGAGGGAATAGCATATTCCCTTCATCGAGTTGGTACTCTTGTGTAGTGCGACAGAAGAGCTAAAACTATATGCTTGAGTTCGTTTAGCTGCATTTGCAATTCTTGTTCCTAAGGGGTTGGCTGACATAGGGGATTTTGGGGAAACAGTGGATACTGAGGCAACTGTCGTGGGAAAGGGTGTTGGATCTACAAGGTAGGTGTTTGGGTTGTATGGGTAGGGTACCCTTGCTAAGCAAATGTTGCAAGGTTTTGCTGGTGAATGAACGAGTACAGTTGAGGTACTTGCCCGTATTGTACAAGTTGGCCATATTGTCCTTGTTCATGTGACACTTGGTATATAGGTGGTCCTATAGGGACATAAGCAGGTTGTTGAAGGATTTGATGATTCGGTAACCAGGACATCCCTCACATTGTTTGGGTGTTTTGATATTCATGAACAAAAGGGAAGAAATCTTTAAAATCACACCAAAGAACAGGAATGAAAAACAAGGCGCACTGGTCAAAGCGAGAAACAAATACAAAAATGAAGTGCATGGAAGCGGGGCCCTCCAGTGAGTCACTCTAAAGAGCAGGGCACTCTGAGACAAACAGTTAGCTTTTCTTTTCTTTTCTTTTCTTTTCTTTTCTTTTTTAACATAGTCTCATTCCCACTCACTCCTGTCTTCACTTGTTGCTGCTTTAGTCCTTTCTTGAAAAAGTGAGATTCACAAATCACAAGTTAGGCAAGATTTTGGATTAAAAATGGAGTCCCCATTTGCATGAAAAATTACGAAGTATGAAATCTAAAATGGAAAACAACTCGTAAATGTTAATGTAAAAGGATTTGTGGGTTTCGTGCGTGTTTGTGTAACACAACCCTTTTTGTAGATCTGGAAGGATATGAAATACACTTGTGCAAATCTGCAAAATTATGTGCAGGTGGGGTAAGATCGATTTTGTACCAAAATCATACTTGTGGATCCCACCGAGCTTGCCAAAACTGTCGAACTCATGCGTCGTGGGTATTTCTTTGTGGGGCAAATCAAATTCATCCCACCATGCCTGCCATAATTGTTGAACATAGAAATCTGCAAGTGCAATTTGTGCCTGTGACTGCAATTCAACAAATGGATGGGAAGGCTTTTTGTATTTTCCGTTATTCTCTAAAAAATTGGTTATATGGAATTGAAACAGCCACCATCCATATTACATCATGACCATATTACCACCGTATTCAAATGAACCTTGATGTGTTATTACAACAAATAGTATTATCACAATACCAATGGAAATTGAACCCTAGAGAGCTCTTTGTGGGTCACACATTCTCACCAATCAGATTTAAACCCCATGATCAAATGTTAAGGTTTACCAATGGGATTGAAACCTTGTCTTACAATGAAATTTTTCACTTCCCCCTAGTTGTCCCAAACCCAATAGGCAAATATTAAGGTTCAAGAATGGGCTTGAAACCTTGGTTTATAATGTGAAACTCCTTGTTTCCATCTCTTGCCCCAAACCCATTGGTCAAAATGTTAAGGTTCACCCATGGGAATGGAACCTTCACTTATACTTTGAAGCTCCTTGCTGCTCCCCACCACTTGCCCCAAAGGCAATGGGCTTTAAAAAGATTCACCCATGCAACTGGAACCTAAAATGTTAAGTTTCACCAATAGAATTGGAAGCTTGGTTTATGATGTGAAACTCCTTGCTTCCCACCAATTTACTCAAAACCCCTTGGGCTTTAAAATGTTAAGGTTCATCCATGGGATTTGAACTTTGGCTTACATGCGAAACTCCTCATTCTTCACTGCTTGCCCCAAATCCAATGGGCTACAAATAATAAATTTTAAGGTCCATCTATGAGAGTGGAACATTTGTTTAGAGCATAGTTGAGAAACTTGGACACTACAAGGCCTACTTGGGACTCAAGACTCAACAAAAAAATTCGAAAAAACTTGTCAAAAACTTGGCAAGGAAAAAAAAAAAACCAAAGATAATGCAAAAAAGAAAACTCAAAAAAACTCGCCAAGTCAAGCCCAAGTGACTCAGCAAGGCTGACTTGAACTCGAGCTCGACAAAACTCACCAAATTTTGTAACTATGGTTTAGAGTGTGAAACTCCTTGCTCCCAACCACTTGCCTCAGCAACCTTTAGGCTAAAATGGAAGGTCTATACATAGGAATGGAACCTTGATATATATTGTGACCGATAGCCCTAAATCCCTCGGGTAAAAGCTAACGTCCACCCATGGAATTGGAACCTTGTCTCAGGATGTGACACTCCTCCCCCCACACCACCTGTCCCAAACCCATTGGGCAATCAAAGTATGTATTTTATACTCTTCTTGTACATTGGAATATTAGTTTTGGCTTTCTCCAAGCTAATATAACCATGTGTAATATTTGAGTCCCATTGACCTTCTTTGGTCAAATTTCTTTCCTGTTTTCTTTCTAAGGGGGGAATCTCAATATAAATATCAACCAATATCCTTGTCCTTGGCTTGCAATCTATGCTTATGACTAGAGGGAAGGTAATGGCAGTTTTAGCATTGAGAAGAATAAGCCATACTTCAAATCCTGTGGAGCATAGAAACAATGTGGAAGGCAACTAAAGTTAGCAGTGGATGGGCTGCAAACTTAGCAACAATCATGGAATAGAAAGCCTGTGCTCTTTGGTGGAAAACATTTGTCAAAATTGTGACCAATACATGGTTAATTTGCTACCTACTAATTGACCCAAATATAGGTTCCAAATCTCACATGCATAAATATGTATCTTGATAATGAATATTGTTGAAAGTGTAATATCACTTATGGCCAATGTAATCTTGTATAAGCCTTCAGGGAATCATTGTACAAATGTATTTAATTTATTGTATATTATTTAGTTATGTAAACCCTATGGGTTGTAGTTAACCTTGTTATGGATAAACCCACTTTCTAACTTGTAATTAACCTAAAGCCTTCTTGTTATTAGGCTTAGGTTATGTAATTAGGGTTTTGGTAATGGTATAAATACCTCATGCCACTCCATACATTGTATCGAGTGTTATGATCTTTATCTATAGATAATGCAATGATTATTTATGGTGCTCAAAGGCACCCAACAATTCTGCATGTCTTTCTTTCCTTTTCATCCTTTTACGCTTTCTATATAAGATTTGAGTGAATGAATTGCTTTCGTTTGTTTCTAGAAATAGGTGTAAATTCCAACTTGGTATCAGAGCGAGTATGGAGTGGCATCACTCGGTCATTCAAAAAGTCAGCTTGGAGCCTCCAATCCCTTTTCCAAGTTTTAGGGCGAATTACTCTTCAAAGCTTCATAAGTGTATTTGGCATAAGAGGCGAAGAGGAGATCTTCCACAGAGTTTAAACCATTACAAAGAGTTTATGCCTTCTCCATTTTCAACTTTGTTGTCATCGAGATCCATATGCAAACTTTAAATTTGAATCACATGATGAGTATATTCCCTCCTCACAAAGAAGCCACGGCATGTTTGTAAAAAATGGGATTTGTGCCCTCATGTCATTTGGCGCAACAGTCTTCTTTACAGAGAAGCTCTGTGCCTTTCTCTATTCGAAAGGGGCACCAAGGTGCCTAGAGGTTGTGCCTAAGGTGCTTTGCAGACATTGGTCAAAGGTTCAATCCAAAACCCTTCGATTTTGTAGTTTCTCTTCAAAGTAAGTGCGTCAATCAGCTATTTTGGCATTCTTTTACCCGCATGATGCATTAGCAATCCGGTCAAGGGAGCACTGACTTGTGTGTGGTGGGAAGGAAATCACAGTTTCAAAACATGTGCCTTCCTATTTTAACAAGCAAAGCTTTTGTCAAGCAGGGCGGGCAACTGTCTCCACGAAGGCAGCAACAAGCTCAACATGCCAGTAATCATGGCCATGACAGTCAACTAGGTAGTGTTTAGAAGTAGTTGGTCAAGCGTCTGAATCCCTTTGATGGAAAAAAAATTGGCAGCTTGGCTGGTGTGAGGGTTTTATCACACAATCAACCGTAGTTCAATTCTCCTCAAGCAGTTTAGCACTAATGCATGGATGATTTGTGGCCAATATGGCATATTTGCAGGCCACTAAACAATTTTTTACCTCTACCTATATCAAATCATCCAATCAGAATCCAACATGTTGAAACCTCATTGGCTATGAGTGTCCAGTGTTGAACAAGTGGTGGTCATCAACGATGCAGGTTTGATACAACAACTCTAAGGTTTGATTAGTTAATTTTTCAATTTTTGAGGGTTTTTTGGGCCAACTTCTGAAGGCCATAACTTTTGCATACAAAAGCGTTTTGTGCCTATTTTTTCCAAATCGCAGAATTTTTCAAGCTCTTTGCATTGGTGACATATTCAAGGACCTGTTCTAGTGTTGGGAGCAAAATTGTGTGTGATAGTCCTCAAAGCATATTGCTCTATTTCAAAAGGGCAAATGTATAGCATGCTATGCAATCAGAATCTTTGGTCCATATTAATGGGAGATACAGTTCAATTTGTGACAATTGAAGCATCTATTGGATCTTTTGGAGGCATACAGAAAAAGGATTCAGAATATACACTAGTCACTCCTTTCTCTGGCAGCCCAAATGTCTGTCCTAGACGTCTGGCCCAAACGTCTGGCCTAGACGTCTGGCCCAGACGTCTGGCAGACAAGACGTCTGGCCTAGACGTCTGCCAGACCATACGTCTAGTGGCCATACGGACTTCACACCTAACATTCTCCCACTTGAAGTCAGTATTCAGGAACTCTTCTACAAAAATATTTTCATCTAGTGCCAATTGCCCAATGTTGCCCTTGTTACTTTTTCAGCAAGCCCAGAGAAGTTCTGCACCATTTCTGATAAAGTGGTACTTGACATCAATGTGTTTCATGCGATCATGGAATGTTGGATTCTTCACTAACTGAATAGCACTCTGACTATCACAATGCAGCGTAATTTTCTCCTGCATTACCTTGAAGTCACCCAACAATCGCTCTAGCCAAATTGCCTCTTTGCTTGGCATGAGTTGCTGCAATGTATTCTGCTCGAGTGGTTGATAAGGCCACAACAGATCGCAACTTAGAAGCCCAACTCACGGCTCCTCCAGCAAGGGTGAAGGTATATCCTGTAGTGGATTTTCTCCCATCTCTATCTCCACCATAATCGGAATCCACAAAACCTCGTAACTTGCAAATCTGTCGATCCAAAGTAAATGGCAAAATCCGAAGTGGCTTTTAAATATCCGAATATCCACTTCATCGCATTCTAATGCTCCTTACCGGGATTTTCCATGTACTGGCTGACTACTCCCACTTGCTTGGGCAATATCCGGTGCGGTGCTCACCATACATGAGGCTTCGTACTGCTGATGAATACGGTACACGAGACATGCTTGTCTTCTATGCTTCCGTTCTAGGACACTGGTTGGAAGACAACTTTAAGTGTGGAAGAAGTGGGGTACTAACTGGTTTAGCATTATGCATATTGAAGCGCTGCAGAATCTTTTCCACATATGACTTTTGACTTAACCAGATATTTCTTCCTTTTTTGTCCCTATGTATCTTCATCCCTAAAATTTGGTTTGTTGCTCCTAAATCCTTCATTTCAAATGTCCTAGCCAACTGAGCCTTAAGATCAATAATTTTCTTCATGTTGGGGCTTGCAACCAACATATCATCAACATACAACAGCAAAATAATAAAACTGTCATCGTCAAACCTCTTGTAGTATGCACAATGGTCATCTTCACTCCTGCTGAAACCTTGGCTCTTCATGAAGGTGTCAAATTTCCTGTACCACATCCTTGGCTTCTGTTTCAACCCGTACAGTGATTTCTTTAGTCTGCACACCAAATGCTCTTTGCCTCTTTATTCATATCCCTCAGGCTGATCCATATATATCTCTTCCTCGAGATCACCATGCAAGAAAGCAGTCTTTACATCAAGCTGCTCCAGTTCCAAATCTGTGCGACTACAAGTGCAAGTAGAACTACGATAGTAGTCATCTTCACAACTAGAGAGAAAATTTCATTAAAGTCAACACCTGACTTTTGCACATAGCCCTTTGCCACCAAGCGAGCTTTATAGCGTTCCAACAGCCAGTTCTTCTTCTTCTTCACTTTGTACACCCACTTGTTTCCAACAATCTTTCTTCCAGGTGGGAGATCCACAAGTTCCCAAGTTTTATTCTTTCGAAGGGCCTCGATTTCCTCCTCCATGGATTTCCTCCACTTTGTTGCATTCTCAGACTCTCTAGCTTCTTGAAATGAACTAGGTTCACCATCATCAATTAACAAAGCAAAAGAGGACTGATACACATGAGAATACCTTTCCGGACACTTTTGTGGACGTGTAGATCTTCTAACCCAATGATCTGTCGGTTATGGCTCTTGGTCTTGTGACCGTTGTGGCTGCTCTACTTCTAGTTCTACTTGTTGTTACGCATGCTGATCAAAAACTTCAGCATGTTCATCTTCATAGTCATTTTCACTCAATTCTACTTCAACGGGTACAACATTAGGATTTTGCTGTACCTCCTTCCTTTGCATGGATTTTTCATCAACAATTACATCCCGGCTAATAATTACCTTGTGGGCAATAGGATCCCACAGTCTATACCCCTTCACTATATCTCCATAGCCGAGAAAAACACATTTGCTTGACTTCGGGTCAAGCTTGGACCTTTTTTCTTTGGGTACATGGGCAAACGCGTCACAGCCAAAAGTGCGCAAATGAGAGTAATCAATTGGCTTACAACACCAAACCTCCTCCGGAATCTGTCCATCCAATGCAGCTGTAGGTGACCTATTAATAAGATAAACAACTGTATTAACAGCCTCCGCCCAAAACTTTTTCTCCAACATGGCTGCGCTAAACATGCTTCTTGCACATTCCATGATTGTGCGATTCATCCGCTCGACCACACCATTTCTTTGTGGAGTGTATGGTACGGTCTTACGGTGCTTAATCCCTTCCTGCATACAAAATTTATCAAATTCCTTGGAGCAATATTCACCCCCATTATTTGACCTGAGACACAAAATTGACTTGCCCAAACTCTTCTCTACCCGTGCTTTGTACTCTTTAAATTTCTGCAAAGCTTCCGACTTCTTCAGAAAATACACCCACACTCTCCTAGAATAATCATCTATAAAAGTCAAAAAATAGATGGCGCCATTCAAAGACTGAGTGGGGGTCGGTCCAAATATATCCGAATGTATAAGTTGCAAAAAATCAGAACTCTTACCAAGACTTGCAGTAAACCGAACCCTCTTCTGTTTACCAAAAATACAGTGCTCACATAAGTCTAAATTGCAAGACTTAATCCCAGAAAGCATACCTTTGTCATGCAAAAATTTTAGGCCTTTTTCACTCATATGGCCTAGGCGTTGATGCCATAGCATTACTGCATCCTGAACAGAAGTTGTTGTTGCTGCATGGTTTGTCACCGTATCACCGCATAAACGGTATAAGGTCCCGTAAGATTCTCCCTTTGCTACTACAAGAGCTCCTTTGGTAATCTTGCAGTAGTTGTTACAGAAGGTGACAGAATACCCTAACTTATCCATCATTTTGATTGATAGCAAATTCTTCCTCAAATCGGGCACATGTCGCACATCACATAACATCCTTTCTCTACCATCGTCCAGCCTAATCCTTATATCCCCTCTTCCCACAATTTCTAAAGGATGATCATCACCTAAATAGACCTTTCCACCACGGTATGGTTGATATTTGTCAAACCAGTCTCTGTGGGGAGACATGTGGAAGGATGCACCTGAGTCCAAAACTCAGGTATATAAAACTGATCTGCTGTTACTGATACAAAAGGCTTCACATGTTGTCGTCTCTCCTGAATCTGCTGCATTGGCTTCAGCTGATGGCTGATTTTGCTTTTCACCATTCTTTAATTGCCAACAATCCTTCTTGGAGTGTCTTGGCTTCCCACAATGCCAACACTTCCCTTTCTGCTTCCGTCCTTTAGACTTAGATCGGGACTGCTTTCTACCTTGTTTACTCCCCTCGAAAGATCGACCTCTCACGGATAGGGCTTCATTGGTTGAGGGTTCCAGAGACGTTTTTCACCTCAAATCTTCTGCCAACAAAGCGGCTACCACATCATCAAAATTGAGAGTGCTTGATGATGAATTACCGATGGTCATCACCATATGATCCCAAGTGTTCAAGAGAGAACAAAGTAGGGTGATAGCTCTATCTTCATTCTCCATCTTCACATTAACTGAAACCAATATACTGATCAGAGTATTAAACTCATCCAAATGATCTACCACAGATTAACTTTCCTTCATCCTCAAGCTATAAAGCTGCTTTTTCAGAAAAACCTTGTTAGTTGTTGATTTTGTTTCATACAACTTTTCAAGCTTTTGCCAAAGGGCTTCCGCAGTCTTCTCTTCAGCTAAATTGAACAAGACGGAGTCCGCTAGGCAGAGACGGATTGTAGAAACCACCTTCCTGTCAAGCGTTGTCCACTCCTCATCTTTCATGCCGCTCGGTTTATTCGCGACCCCTTTCAAGGCTTGCGCTTGGTCATTCTGAACCAGCAAATCCCCCACCTTCATCTTCCATAGAGCGAAGTTCTTGCCATCAAATTTCTCAATCTCGAACTTGGCTACACCTTTTGACATTGTTGCAGCTCCCACTCGCACAAAACCTTAGCTCTGATACCAGATGTTAGGAAAAACTTCAATATTCCACACCTGCAAGAGGAAGCACAATAACAAAAATATAGAACACGGAAACAGTAACACAAGTGACACAGAGATTTTACGTGGAAACCTGCAATGTGCAGGAAAAACCACGGGGCAATGGCAACTTCTTGTTTTATTATTTCAGCAAAATTTACATCCACGTCCTTTGACGTTTTCAACAACTCTCTTATTACATTATGCAAGGGATCACATCCCTTTTATAAAGCCGAAGGAAGACTCCAAAACTGTTCGTTTTATCTTCCAACGCAAGCCTCCAAAGACTGTTCGTTTCATCTTCCGCTCCCAAGACTTTTCGTCTTCCGCATACGTCTACCTAGACGTCTGCTTCTTTGGCGTCTTCTTGGCATGACGTCTGGCCTAGATGTCTACCAACCCAGACGTCTAGCCTAGACATCTGCCAATCCAGACGTCTGACGTCTGCCAGACCAGACGTCTAGTGGCCATACAGACTTCACACCTAACAGATATGACCGGTGAAATTGTTGCTAATGTGGACTATACTGATTCTGATATTGTCTTGGTTGGAATGGCTTGTTTGGTTGGCTTCCATAGTTTGTCTGATTTCCTTGATACTGATTTCTAGGATTGAATTTGTAGTAGTTGGTACTATGTCCTTTCTTCTTGCAGACTTGACAATATCTGTTATTCCATGGTCTTCATCCTTTTGAGGATGAGGCAACATTTCCCTATGGATTATCTTTTGAAACTAATGCATTGTTAGTCATTTCATCTTTAACTATATTTTCCACCTCATATTCTTGAAGAATATTGACTAACTCATCAAAAGAAGTATCTTTACTTAGGATTTGTAAAGATGTAACTAAGTGCTTGTAGCTGTCTGGAAGTGCTCTCAAGGTTACTTGAACAAGGAACTTATCTTCAACCTTTTCTCCTAAGGTTAATAATTTTCCTTTTATATCTACTACTTTCCTTAGGAATAGTTCTATACTTTCACCACTATTCACTTTCAGAGAATGTAATTGAGTTTGAAGATTTAAGATAGTGGCTTTATTCTTCCCTTCAAATATTTTGGCTAAGGTTTTCCATGCTTATGTAGATGTTCCTGTTGAACTAATGTAGGGTTGTATTTCATCTATAATGGCAAAAGTTATTATCATTAATGCTTTTGCTTCATTTTCTTCAAACTTTTGAATCTCACTATCACCTAAAGTAGGTTTGTCTTTTGTTCCTTTGACTATATCCCAAAGTTTTTCAACTATCAAAATTGCCCTTACTTTGTTTTTCCATGAAGAGTAATTTGGACCTCTAAGTAGTTGGGATTCAGTGAGAATGAATTTGTTTGTTGTCATGATGATATTTGTAGACTACCTTATACCTCCCTAGTTTTAAGTATATGCTCAACCTTGCTAAGAACTTTTCAATTTTACAAGTTTTGTAAAATGCCTTCTATCTAGCAAGTGTTTAAATGTACTATGAACCTTGATAGTATGCTTAGCTTTCCTAGATTGAGTTGAATTCCTTTTGTCTCCCTAATGTTCAACTTCACTTTCTTGCCTTATTTCTCCCTATTGATTAGTAAGTAGAAAGCTAAAGATAAATGATGATGCACCTTCAAGTTTTAATAAGGTTCTTTTCCTTCAAGACCTTTTAGTTGGATTAATGTCTCATAAAAGTATGAGACTAATGTAAAATGCAATTTCCAACTTTCAAGCAATTAATGGTTTTGCTCCTTTAATCCTTCAATTTTCCATGGTTCAATTTTCTAAATTCCAAGTAACTAAAGTATGGTGTAGTATTCCTTATATCTCCCTAATTTGGAAATTTAGAAAGTAATAATATTTGCAAACTAGTATTTTAATTTTTTCAATGTTGAAAACCTTATATCTCCTAATTAATTATTTGCAAATATTTTAATGTTTGAATCTAGTGCAATTTATAATATCTTTTAAGATATACTCCCCTTGCTTTAAATTGCCTTCTAATTCACTAAGGTTGGTTCTTCAATGCAGTAATAAACTTCAACCTTATGTTAAGTACCTTATAACTCCTTAAGGAAAGCAAATATTTAATTATGTAAAGCTTTTACCTTCCTTGAAGTGCGTGTGTTGATTGGCCTCTGGTTTGGCTCTTCTATCCACGCTTTTGGTGTTGTAATGCTAGTCTCATATGTATGACTGAGAGCATTTATTGCTCATGGGGGTGCCTTATGAGTCTTCCTTCTCATTCTTTAATGCACTTTGACTCCACGCTTAATGCTTGATTGCGTGCTTCCAATTCTTTGCACTCTTCTTCAACTTTGGGCGCTTAAATATGCTTTGATGCTCCTTGAGATTCTAGCCACGTGGTGCTTTTGAAGTTACGTTCTTGATGAGCATTATTTTTTTAGGTGTCTTCAACGCTCATATCCTCCTTTGAATGATGGGCAATAATTATTATGCCTTCTTACCTTTGAATGATGCTTTCAATGCTCAAAGATGAATGTTACTTTATCATGGATGCTTCTTTCCTACGCAGGCATTATGGAGAATATATTGGCTTCTTTTGTTGTGCCAAGTGGCACAAGATGCCTTAGCTCTAGATTGCAAGTGGTGCTCCTTTCCCTTGCATGCAATTTCTCCCTCAACATCTTCTACTTCCTCAATGCTTCTTGCCAACGAATGCAAGATGTGGTCTTGTCTTCAACGCCTTTCTCTCAAGCAAATGGTGATGCTATCCTCCCATGAAGTTGGCTCCAACTATGGTGGTTCTATGGCACTCCAACATTGCTCTCTTAGGTGACGTTTTTACTCCATAAATGGTGGTTCTATGGTGCTCCAACGTTGCCCTCTTAGGTGATGATTCTTCGTAGTTGGCGATTCGTCTATTGCTTGGGTAATGCACCTTTGTTTTCACCTTTTTTTTTACTTAACTTGCTTCTTGCAATACATTATCCGTAGCACTATGTTTCTTGCTTTACGTAGATTTGCAATGGATGTAATGCTCCTTACGTAGACTCTTGATGTTGCAGGTTATACTATTGTAGGCACTGGATTTTTGTGTTTTTAGACACCTTGAAACTCGAGTTATTGAGCCCTTCATTGGCTCTCTTCCTTCACTAGAAGTTTGCTCTACAAACTTGATGATATGGCCACTTTGTAGACATAGAATGCTTGTTGTTTTAGTGTCTTTGAGACACTCTATCTTCTGTCCTCCTTTGCTGCATAGGACAAGAGAGATATGGTGCAATAATGTAATGCAAATAGTTAGAATAAAATACCTTAACTTGCACCTATGCTTTGAGATCTTTAAATCTCCCTTTTTCAAGATTTCTCTCTTCCTTGATGAGGCGGCTCCTTGCTCTACTCCTTGATAGCAAATAATGATATAATGTTGCCCTCCTTACTAGACAACTCTCTCCAATAATTTCTTTGCTTGGTTAACTTTGCAATAATGAATCCAAGCTCTTAATCATGCAACTAAAATGCCCTTTTGAATGGCTTAACTTTGCACTAATTTTCAACTTAACTTGAATACTTAATGCACCTTTAATAACTAGTATGATGCAATAGTAATTTCTCCTTATTGCTCCTTTTAATGAACTCTTAATCTATGCAACCTTCACTTAAGAGTAATGTCTTCTTTGTTTTCAGTAAAAGATAGGATGTTGATATTTTTCTTTCTCTTGAAATATATCTAACTCCTACTTTTGATGTGCAGGTTTTAACCCTTGTAGAAACTATCTTCTGCACTCCCTTGAAGACTTTAATATGCAACCTTCTCCTTGCAACTTTTAAACTCTAATATGGTGCTTAATGAAACTTAATAATAAACCAAATAAGTAATGTTCAACTAATGAACCTTTTGCACCAAAGTTGCTTACCTTAATGACCTCTATAGATGATGAATATCTTGGTGATTTGAATCACCTAATTGCTGCCTTGTAATGGATGAAATCGCAGCTCTTCCTTGCTGTCCAAAACAGCTCTTTAGCTCACCTATTTGCAGCTTTAAAACTCCTCTAACTTGCTGCCCGAAAGTGTAGTTTGGTGGCTTTAATTCTCCTTCACGATGCTCCCTTGAATTCTATAAATTAGCAGCTAGTAATGCTGCCCAAATTGCTGCCCTTTTCATAGTCAATTTATCCCCTCCGAAATGTTGTCCTCGAATCTCTCAAATTTGGTAGGAAACTCCTCCAAATTGCAGCTGAAACTTTCCTTCTAGAAACCTTCAATCTTCAGCTGTAGAAACCAACAACCTCCTTTCTCTGAATGACCTTCTAGCCTTCAATGGCAATCTCCAAATCTCTCAGATTTGGTGGCTTCTTCTAACTCCTTTCTCCTTCAACCTCCTTGTTGAATTCTGACTTCAATCTTGGCCTATCTAGTGGCCTTCTTCTCAAGATTCTGACTGTCTTGAGGTCTTCACTACTCTCCTCCAAAATTTGGCAAACTCCTTGCCAAATTCTTCTCCTTTGGGCTTGTTGTCGGATGGCGACAATTGTCCCAAATACCTTTGTTCTATCAGGAACTTCTTCTAATGAGTTCTCCTAAGAACTTCCTCAATGACCTCTAAAATGGGGCTTTCCTAGCCTTCTCCTTCTTTCTCCTTGAGACCTCTTCTCTAGGGTCTTCAAATTTCTATAGCTTCTCTAGTCTTCTTCTCAAGACTTCAATGAGACCTTTTCTTCAATCTTCAACTATGGAAGTTTTGCAATGAGATCTCCCTTCTTGGATCTCTGAAATCTGTTGCTTCTGGAATCTGGAACAGGACCTTTGCTAGTCCTTCTCAATCTTCAATCTTCCAAATCTGGAAGTTCTTCAATGGGACATTCTATGGGTCTTCTCTTCAACCTTCAATGGATATCTCCAATATTCAATATTCTTCAGGACTCTTTTCCTTTAGTATATTCTTCCTTCAATCTGCAATCTGCAGTCTTCAATCTTCAATGGAGATCACCAACCTCCAATCTTCTCCTGGACTCTTCTCTAGAGTCTCTTCTTCCTTCAATCTGCAATAAGGCTTCCTCTAGCCTTTTCCTCTCTTCTATAATCTACGTGTCTACAATCTTGCAATGGGACCTTTTTGCTTAGGCCTCCAAATATTCGATCTTCCGTTTGTTGCTTTAGGTATTGGATTGATTCCAAAGAAGATATTCTTCCTAGCTCTTGTAGGAATCTTCCCAACTTTCTTTGAATCTCCTTTTCCTGCAACAAAGTATTAGAAATTGTAATGGAATAAAACTCTAAATCTAGAGATAATCAATCTTCACTAGTTGATTTGTCAATCTAGTGGGATCAATGTTGAGTCCTAGTCTTCACGAGTTTTTCTATAACTTTGTGGAAAGACTCCAACCAAATGTATTTTTAGAAATTTTGAAAATGAGATTTTTGAACTTCTCTCAATCTCTCTTGTGGCTCTCTCTCTATTTCCTATTGATCTACCATGGCTTTGATACCACTGTTAGCTTTTGAGGATGTATATTAATGGAAATGCAACCACAAGATGTGAAATAAGTAAGCTATGATAAGTATATGATAATGGCACTATAATATGTAGGAAAATAATGAGATAGACTTTTGCAATAACTCAGTAATATGCCATTAATGAAAGCTCATGAAAATAGTACAATGTAATATAATGGAGGACTTGAACACTCCAAAATTTTTAATGAAGAACTACATTGTACCTACTCACTACTATAATCTAACTCTCTATAGTAACATTGTTCTCTCTCTTCTCTCACTCTATACCTTAAAGGCCTATATATAGGAAGATATGTGCCTTGGCCTTTACTCTACCCATGACTCTTCATCTACCTATCCTATGACTCATGTACATGTGGACTACATGCACATTTACATCATTGCACATTCTAACACTTGTGCATTTATTACTTGCTTGAAGTAACTACTCAAACCTTACTCTAAAGTAAACTCCTACTCTAGTTATGTACCCAAGGTGGTACATTGGCATGTACCAAATAATGTAATATACTCTAACAATATAAAAGAGACGGTATTCTTGGCCTATCTTCCTCATATGGAGTTATGGGGGAGCTGTTCCTTGTATATGTGCATGAGTATCTGACTTCGGTGGTGGTGATTATAGTACAACCTAAGGAGATCCTTGTGAAGAAGCATCTTCACATAATCAAACTTCTAAATGATGAGGGTGTTTGGCTGAGACCTCCTCAAGTACAAATGCCCACTAGAGTATCCATTATGGGGGGAGGGGAGATGTTATTGTCACTAATGTCTTCTCTTCTTGGCCCCTCAATTCAGATTATGAAGGGGTGTTAAAATTGTAATCTGAATTATGGCCAAGGCCAACATTGTATGATATAATCTTATTTAGGCCTACAGGCAATCATTGTATAAATGTATTTAATTTATAGTATATTATTTAATTATGTGAACCTTACGGGCCGTGATTAACCTTGATATGGTTAAACTTGCCTTATAACTTGTAATTAACCTAGTGCCTTCTTGTTATGTCGGCTTAGGTTAACTTGTTTATGTAATTGGTGAATTAGTATTGGTATAAATACCACCACCACTCCATCCATTGTATCAAAGTGTTGTGATCCTTATCTACAAATAATACAATGATTATTTATGGTGCTCAAGGGCACCCACCAATTTTGTCTCTTTTTTCCTTTTTGTCCATTTACGCTCTATATAAGATTTGAGTGGAAGGATTGCTTCTGTTCGTTTCTGGAATTAGATGTGAGTTCTAACAAATATGTTGAGGGACAAATCTTGGCTCAAACATTAAAGGTAAATTTAGAGCATTGTTTAGATTCTGTAGAAAGTGATAAATGTAGCATATCCCTTATCTATGGGGATCAAGCTAAAGAATTTTTCAGATAATAATGCACCTATGTTAAGTGTAAGATGACAAAACAACCAACCATTTTCTAAATACAAGCTCAAAGATGATCTTTGTGCATAAAGAAAGATAAGTTTTTCATCTACTTATTGTTGAGTGGTATTTTCACCCAGCTGTGAAAGTACAACTTTCCTTTAGGATTTGGGTCACAAATCCCCTGTTGCAAAGAAGTCAAACAAACAACTTCTCCAAGGTCTCCGCTGTATTAGCATTTGCAACTGTGTATTAGTAATCTCAAATGAAGATAATCAATTTAAATGCTTGGAACACCTTAGTGATTGCAAGTAACCGTAAACAAGGGGCAATGTTGGTTTATTTCATCATGAAGCTTTAGTGATTGTTCATTGTTTTTTTTTAGATTTTGTAATTTAAAAATGTTTATTTTAAATAAATTAAACCTTCTGGAAAAATAAAAAATGAGAAAGAAATGCAGAAAATTAAAAATAGAACACATTCAGTCTGATGCTATCTTGTTCCGACAAAACCGAAGATATGAGGTTTCCATGCATGCAACCTAACCTATTGGACCTGCAAAACATGCACAATCTTGATAAGCTAAGTGCTAGCTTCTAGGGATTTGAATGAGGTTTTCAGATTTAAGCATTCGCATGCAGCAACCAAGAAAAACTTGTATCAACTACATTTACAAGCCTAAAATCTGAAAAGGGAAAATAGACATTTAATCTTGCATGTAGAAAATGACTCCTTCTTTCTTGCCCATAAGATGCAAATTTCTGAAATGTTATCTGCATTAAATATTTGTCTTTTTACAATAACTGATATCTGGTTTTCCAAAACCAGAAAAAGTGGAAGAAAAGCACTCCAAAGCAGGTCCAGAATGGCTCATCACCCTCAGCTCTGCAACCCTGCTCCCAGCGGTTTCCGACCCCTGTGCCTGTCTTCGCTTGTGCCTTTAAACTTTCTGCTACGGCTCTCTGCTTCGCCTTGTGACGCTTCGTTTCATCTTCCCGATCGATTTGTTTCGTTTCCCGCTCTTCATTATTCTGACTTTTGTTCGAGCGTCGAAACGTTTGATTTTCTTGCTAATTGTAACCGCTTCTGTAGCCCTTCCACTTTTATGCCACGTGTTCCGCGCTTTTCTGCATGTTCCGTAACTGCCCCCTGTAAATCGCGACCAAAAATAGCATGTCGCGATATCGCGACGTTTTTCTGCATGTAGCTTTGCTCTTCTACCTATATCGCGAAAATAAGACATGTCGCGAAATCGCGACAATTTTATGCCCGCAACCTTGTCTGCCTTCATGCACAACAAAAATAAGACATGTCGCGAAATCGCGACAATTTTCTGTCAACGGGCCGCGCAAATGCAACCTGTCGCGAAATCGCGACGCTTTTCTGTTTTGGGCTATCTCGCTGCAACTTGTCATGAAATCGCAACATTTTTCTCTTTCGGGCTGCGAGGATGCAACCTGTCGCGAAATCGCGACGCCTTTTCATTTTGCTGTGTTTTGCTCTACCTGGCCGCGAAAATGCGACATGTCGCGAAATCGCGACACCTTTTCATTCCGTACCATCTCGCTGTTTCCTGTCGCGAAATCGCGACACCCTTTCATTCCGTACACAATGGCTGCTTTCTGTCGCGAAATCGCGACACTTTTTCGTTCGGGCTATCTCGCTCCTTTCTATCGCGAAATCGCGACAATTTTTCATTCCGTACACTTTGGCTACTTTCTGTCGCGAAATCGCGACGCTTTTCTATTTCGGGCTGTGCAGATGCAATCTAACGCAAAATGTCGCGATATCGCGACATTTTCCACTTTGCTGCATTTCGTTTGTCTGAGCCGCGAAAATGTGACCTGTCGCGATATCGCGACACTTTTCCGTTCCACTGCAGCAACACGTCGCGATATCGCGACCACTTTCTTTTTCTGAGCAGCAACGTGTCACGATATCGCGACCACTTTTCATTTTTGGCCGCGACGGAGCGACATGTCGCGATATCGCGACAACTTTTCGTTTCTGGCCGCGACGGAGCCACATGTCGCGATATCGCGACAACTTTTCGTTTCTGGCCGCGACGGAGCCACATGTCGCGATATCGCGACAACTTTTCGTTTCTGGCCGCGACGGAGCCACATGTCGCGATATCGCGACAACTTTTCGTTTCTGGCCGCGACGGAGCCACATGTCGCGATATCGCGACAACTTTTCGTTTCTGGCCGCGACGGAGCCACATGTCGCGATATCGCGACACTTTCTCTTTTGTGAAATTTTTGTTTTTTCCTTGATTTTTTTAGCATCTGGGCTACTGCAGTTTTCTTTGAAAGCATGCAAAAAAAGTGGGTCCCCAATTTTGGGGTGTGTTGTGGATCAGCCACAACACTTATAATGGTTAAAAAACAATACAAGCTCAAAGATGATCTTTGTGCATAAAGAAAGATAAGTTTTTCATCTACTTATAATGGTTAAGTGTTTTTTAATATGGTGTGGGATTCTATGCTTGATATACCTGATACATTACTAGCTATAGTTTTACCAGATATGGAGAAATATGTGTTTAGGAAGCAGGATGACATACTAGTAACACAGTTTTTCCCTTTATATGCTCAAAGAGGATCGTAGGCAAAGAGAAAGATAAGTTTTTTTATCTATGTATAATGATTAACTGTTTTTTAATATGGCTTGAGATTCTATGATGGATATATCTGATATATTTCTAGCTATATCCTTTCCAAATATGGAGAAATGTATCTTTAGGAGTGTTAGGAGGTGAAGTCAATATCCAAATCTCCAATGTTCTTCAGCAGAGAGGTGCATGGTGGTGCAACTTATTGTGATCCTTCCCCACACACTGTTCGTATGCGCTATGCACGCCGAGTGGGGTCGCAAGGGGAAACTGGCCAGGTTCCCCCCTACCCGGGGGTTCGGGGGCTCCGCCCCCGACCCGAAGATTTACGTCCGTACAACCGTACTGGGGAGAGGAAACGTACGGACAGTTTTCAAACAGTTTTTTGTATTTTCTATAAAAGGGGAATGATCTCGTCAATCCATGGATGTCAAAACCCGACTTTTAAAATGCCCTATTGCCTCTACACTCTCACCTGCACCTGCAGCCATACTGACAATTGTGAACCCTAGTAATTATACAATTCTTTAGTCGTAAATTTCTATGTTTCTGTTGAAAAGTTTTGTTTTGTTTTTTGTTTTAGAAAGATGAATATTATGGTTATTGATTCTATTTCCTCAAAATTCATTGAAATAAAAATGAAACGATTACCCAGACTTACTAAAAATTGCTGCTAGATTACAGGAAAAGAAAAATGGAAGTGTATGGTATGTTCTAAAAAGCTTCTGGTGTGGGAATAGCACAAGAAAGCAAGACATGTTTCTTGGATGGCAGAATGCATTTCTGAGACTGCAGAAAGTATTGTCAGGGAGATGGCATGGGCCTTCTGTTGCCTGGAAATGTGTCCCCCTGGGGCATAGAACATATAGCAATGTCAGAAAATAGTTCCCAAGTCTGGGAGCTTGAATGGAATAGAACAGGTATTCTATTGCTTGTCAGGCCTTTTATGGCTTCTATGTGTATCATTTTATATTTTGCCTATGGCAGCCAACAAATACTACAGTACTTTGGGAAATTTTCTTTGGCAAGTGGCCCCAGTTGTAAACCCAAAGCAACAATTCACAGGGCAGGATCTGTTTTCTGAAATATTTGTGGGGGTAATTATGGGATATTATTTAATCTGTTTTTACATGTTAGCAAAGTTGTGACTGCTTTGGTGCTTGGGACAAGTATTTCCACAATGGAAGAGAAACCCACTCTATGAAAGCTTGTTAATCAAGAAATTGCTATTCAGTTCTGATGTAATTTCCATGATTTTTATAGAAGCCACCTGCTTTTTAGTCGGAAATGGTTTGTATCTTGTGGTTCATATCCTGGAAAACGAAGCTGTTGTCTTAAATTCTAAAGAGAAAGCCCCTCACCATATGTGTTGACAAGCTGAAAGGAGAAAGCCAGAGGTATGAATTGCAAACTGATAATGCTGTAGGTTAATTTGAGAACATCTAATTGAATTTCATTGGAATTCTGATGTTTTGAAATCAAGATGCAATGATACAAATACAAAATAAGCTATTAAATGAGGTTTGACTAAACAAATAGCTTGTTTAAGCATATGAACATGTTTCTCTAAAATGTTTGGAATGGTTTTTGCGGGTCACAGTTTAACCTCAGGAAACAAGGATTCTTTGTCTCATAAAATTTCCCTAGGTGGAATTCCATTAGCCACCGAAGACATGCAGTTACAATGTTCACCCCCCAGGACCTTTCCCCTATCGAATCAGCAAGATTTGCAGTGCAATAGCACTGACCAGATGTTGTGACCTGCATCCCAAGCCATTGATAAAGCAACAGCAAATTTATAGGAGACCAAGTGAAATTTGTACCTATAAGCCTTTCTGTTAACCGACGAAGTCAAGATGTTCAGAGCAATCAAAATAAAACACCAAGAACTGTATTTGACATGGATACACGCAAACGGTAATTCTGTTCACACCGCTTCTCTTGACACATAACAAGGAATGTAGAGAGCTACTTCGAATGTAGTTTTATGTCCAAAGAGGTTCACTAAATTCGTAATAGAATCCCTAAAACCCTAATAACTAATCATTACCCTAAGATAAGACCAGTGTCCCGCTTGGGAGGATAGGAAACAGATGGCTGCGCTTGGTACATGTGTGTGGGGTAAGTGGCCTTCTTGCTTTCTAAGCAATTCATTGTGATGCTCTTTGTCTTCTACTACCAGCTGTTGTTTCCAGTGGAATATTCCTATAATGGAATTTCGTCTCTCTATATCTATCTTTCTGAACATCATAAGATCCTAGGAGCAAAATACTAAAACTAGCTTGACCATAGAAGTTATCAAATTCTGTAGCACAGTTACGTATCATTTACTTCACTTTCTTCTTTGTGCCAATTGTCATCTCAAACTGCCATGGTGTATCATCCTTCCCTTCCTTTTGCCTACTCACCATGACCATCGTGGCTGTTACAAACTTATGACTAGCTTCTCAATAATTAATGCTGTGTTATTGAGAGTTCTGTTATTATTTTTCTATTTGGGTAAATTTTTCATGCAGGACCAATTTCTTTCAGATTTTCGAAAAGCAACGGATTCATTTCTCCTGATAGTTGTAATAGGTTGCAAAACATCCTTAAATGACCTCTAGAATGCAAGCAAACAGTTTGAACAAGGAAATGCCCCAAACTAAAAATGTTTGAATAAAAATTGTCATGATTTTTCAGTCTGCATGCTGCACAATTCTTCAGTTTGCAAAACAACCATTCAAAGAAACAGGTGGGAGTCTTTTACAATAGGTTTAGAGTAGACATGTTTTTAGAGTTTTCCTATTTTGTCAGGGCCATATGTCACTGATGGGGACATCTACATGTCCCCTTAGGGATGGAAAAGGGAATGGTAACACGATGGGGACGTGGTGCAGGAGCATCCAACCAATTTAATTTTTTTATTATAATAAGGTTTGTTAGTGTAACGGTTAGGGGCAGGTATTCCAGGTGGCAGTTCTGGTAACCGTCATCCTTGTGCATAAAAAAAAAATATGAGTAGAGAAGAAGAAGAGGAAGGGACATGCATAGAGAGCAAGAGGGGAAGAGGAAGAAAGAAAGGCAGAGTAGAGGTTTCCAGTTACTTATTTGAATGCAAGGAAGCCAAGGGAACGAAGGGAGAAGATATTATAGTATACAGCCAACTGGCATATTGGCAATGACATCAATTTTCCACCTTGAATTTGTTCTGTGTATGGTGAATGCATTGTGTTTTGAAATTGCATCTTGTGGAGTATTTAGAATGGTGTGTGCAGGATTGCAGGTTTGCTGCTAAGACCGTAGAAAGGTTGCAGTCCGCAAAGATACATCATTCAAGTGGATGTTGCACCGTGCCATTCAAGTGGATGTCGTTCAAGTGACGTGCCGTTCATGTGGATGTCGTTAAAGTGGAAAATGCACCATTCAAGTGGATGTTGTTCGAGTGACGTTCTGTTCAAGTGGAAACTGCACCATTCAATGTAGATCAAGAGAGATAAGAGAACCAACATTCAAAAGTGAAAGTGTGATTACCATTCATATTAAGATAGGAACATCATTTAAAGGTGTAGTGGAAGAACCTTGCCATTCAAGTGAACAGTATTGTACCGTTCAAGGGAATAATATTGCTCCGTTCAAGTGATTGAGGTTATCTGAGAAATTGTGCTGCTTGAGAAGATATTCAATTGACCCCCTCCTCTTGGTACTGCATCATTTGGTATCAGAGCCAAATTTATTTTCAGAGGTCTGTAATATGTGTCAGAGGAGATATGGCACAATGAGGTAGAGGAAGACCGCATGGTCTTGCACCTTGGCCAGCGGATATAGCCAAAATGCTGAGATAAATTAGCGCCAGATTAGATGCAATTGAGACTGTCTAAAGAAAAGGCATTCATCTTGAGGAGATTAGTGACAGTGAAGAGGAAGAGATTGTTCACCTAGAAGCTCAAGATGAGGAACAAGGAAAAGAGCTAAAACAACAATTGATTCAAGCAATCTCTAGCATGGGAAGTAAACAAAAGATGGATACTCCCAATTTTAATGGAAGTTTAACTCCAGAAGCTGATTGACTGGATAACAACCCTGGAGAGATTCTTTGATTATGAATCTATGGAGGATCCAAAATGGGTCAAATTTGCATGCACAAGATTGAAGGGACATGCTTCGATTTGGTGGGATCATGTCCAAAAAGAGAGACAATGAAAGGGCAAGGATAAAATCCAAACTTAGGACAAGTTTGTATCCAAATTAAAATCTAAATTTTTACCTACTGATTATCAGATTGGGTTGTTTAGAAGACTCCAAAACCTTAAGCAAAAGGAGCTGGGAGTGAAAGAGTATACAAAAAAATTCTATAAATTGACCATTAGAGTAGGTCATATTGAAGATGATGAGGAGGTGGCAAGATACATAAATGGACTAAGGTTGTCCATTCAAGATGAAATTGGTATGATTTGAATTAAACAGTTCAAGAGGCATATCAATATGCACTCGAGGCAAAAGAGAAATTGGCCCACAAGCAACAAAATAACTCTAGAGGGAGAGGACAATCTTGTAGAGGAAGAGGCCAGTTCCATGGAGGAAGATGGCAGCAAGCTTGTGATTCAGGAGAAAAAATTTCACAAACGAATAGTTTCAATTAGAGTACCTGAGAAAAAGGTGAATCATCGAGAGGACGAGGTGGATTTGGTAGAGGTAGAGGATGTGGTTTTACTAGCAAGTGTTGTAAATGCTTGGAAGGACATAAGGCGTATGAGTGTCCTCAAGCGCAGCAAACTAGTGGGCGAGGAAAGGAAGCCCATAACCAAATTGCACGAGCAGATGAATAAAGTATTACTTCATCGAAGCACATAGAGGAAACAAAATAAGGAGAATCTTTTATGATGAAAAGGGTGTTGTTAAAACCAGCAAAGGAGGTGCATGAACCTGAGCAAAGAAGGAACCTGTTCAAGATGATTTGTAAATCAAGAGGCAAATGTTGCAAGGTGATTGTGGATAGCGGAAGCACAGACAACTTAGTGTCAACAAGATGGTATAGAAACTTGGTTTGAAGAGAATGGAGCATCTGAATCCTTACAAAGTGTCGTGGTTACAAAATGGACACCAAATTTTGGGAATTGAACAAAGTATGGTGAATTTTCAGATTGGTTCTTATAAGGATGCAATCCTATGTGACATCATGTCAATGGATGCATGTCATATTTTGTTGGGGAGACCATGGCAATTTGACAGGAAAGCAATACATGATGGTAGACTGAACACTTATTCAATTGTCAAGGATGGCAAAAGTTATGCATTAAGTCCATTGAAGGACAAAGGAAAAGAGGTGGGTAATAGTTCTAAAGTTTGTCTAATCTCGGGAAAACAATTCTTGAAGGAGATGAAGGAGGAAGCATGTTTTGCTTTCATTACTAAACCCACGGAAGATGGGACAACAAATAAGATGGTTGACATTCCACTTGAAGTGAAGATTTGTTGGAAGAATATGCTAAGATTCTTTCAAAAGAATTATTTGATGGGTTGCCACCTATGAGAAGCATTAGTCATCAAATATACTTCATACCCAAAGCCAGTTTACCAAACAAGGCAGCCTATAGGATGACACCCATGGAAAATGAAGAGATGAAGAGACAAGTCCAAGAATTATTGGACAAGGAGCTGATCAAGGAAAGCTTGAGCCCATATGCACTACCAATCGCACTAGCACCCAAGAAAGACGAAGTTTGGCGTGTGTGTACGGACTCTAGAGCTATCAAGAAGATTACAATAAAATACAGGTTTCCATTAGCACGTATGATGATTTGATAGATTGTTTGAGTGGAGCAAAGTACTTCACAAAGATTGATTTGAATAGTGGTTATCATCAAATTTGAATCAAAGGAGATGAGTGGAAGACTACGTTTAAGACCAAAGAAGGCTTGTATGAATGGCTGGTCATGCCATTTGGGTTGACAAATGCACCTAGCACTTTTATGCGACTAATGAAGTCTTGAAGCCTTTTCTTGGTAAGTTTGTGGTGGTTTACTTGGATGATATTTTGGTGTTTAGCAAGACAAAAGAAGTGCATTTGAGGTTAGCTTTGCAAAAGTTGAAAGAGAAGCAATTGCTGATTAATTTGAATAAATGTAGTTTTATGGAGCAATTGATATATTTGGGTTTCGTCATCTCAAAAGATGATTAGCGGATGGATCTAGCAAAGGTAAAGGCTATTATGGATTGTCCATTGCCAAGAAGTATGTTTGAGGCAAGAAAATTCCATGGTTTAGCAAGTTTTTACAAAAAATTCATCAGAAATTTTAGTGGAATTTGTGCTCCAATCATAGAAACGATGAAGGGTGGTAGGCATGAGTTCAAATAGACGAGTGCAGCAAAAAGGAGCTTTCAAATTTTGAAAGAGAAAGTCATAGAACAGCCGGTTTTGGCATTGTCGGATTTTAACAAAGTTTTCCAAGTAGAATGCAATGCAAGATAAACAACCATTGGAGTAGATTTGAGACAAGAAGGTAAGCCCATTGCTTATATTAGTGAAAAGTTAAATGAAGCAAATCGGAAATATTCAATTTATGATCAAGAGTTTATGCCATTGTGCAAGCACTGAAGAAGTGGAGACATTATCTATGACCGAAGGAATTTGTGCTATTTACGGATCATCATACTTTGCAATTCATTAACAATCAAGGCAAATTAAACCAAAGACATATGAAATGGGTAGAGTATCTTCAAAGTTACTCATTTATTTTGAAATATACAAGTGGTAGTTCTGATCGGGTAGCCGATGCATGTAAGAACCCTAATAAAGGAGATGGATACCATGGCTTGATTATTTTAGCCAACAAGGATTATTATTCAAAGGACATCCGTTATGCATACCACGAAGCTTAATGAGAGAGAACTTGATAAGAGAAAAACATAGTGGACGACTTGTTGGCCATTTTGCAGTAGATAAAACCATGGGACAGCTAACTGACAATTATTACTAGCCAGGAATGAATGCAGATGTAAAGAAAATTTGTGCAATGTTGTCAAGTTTGTCAACATCCGAAGGGAAAAAGCCAAAACACTAGGTTGTATCAGCCATTATCAATACCAAAAAGACTATGGGAAGACATTAGTACAGACTTTGTCCTTGGATTACCTCAAACACAAAGAGGTAATGATTCAATTTTTGTTGTTGTTGATAGATTTTCAAGGATGGCACATTTCATACCTTGCAAGAAAACGAGTGATGTTACCAATGTTGCTGATTTGTTCTTTAGAGAAGTTGTAAGACTGTATGGCTTGCCAAAAAAACATTGTGTCGGATAGAGATGCTAAGTTTGTAGGTCATTTTTGGCAAAATTTGTGGAAAAAGTTGGGCACAAAATTGAGTTTTAGTTCGCTTATTACCCACAAACGAATGGACAAATCTAAGTTGTGAACAGAAGCCTCGGGAATTTGTTGAGGTGTTTAGTTGGCATGCAACCAAAGTTGTGGGACACTATTTTGGCACAAGCGGAATTTGCATATAACAACTCGGTCAATATGAGTATGACCACAAGTCCATTCCAAATTGTGTATAGAATCTGTGCGAGAGGAGTAAATGAGTCACTGAGTACAGCTGATTTGCAAAGACCCAGTGTTGTAGCAGAGGACTTTGCTGATTATATGCAAGATTTACATTGGGAAGTAAAGGCTGATTTAGAAAAGAGTGCCACCAATACAAACAACATGCTGATCTCAAGAGAAGGACACAAGAATTCCAGGTTGGAGACTTAGTTTTGGCACATTTGCAGAAGGAAAGATTCCCGAAACAAACTCAATTGGAAGATGATTAGACCTTGTAAGGTCTTCAAGAAGTTTGCAGCTAATGCATATGAAATTGAACTCCCAGGAGTAGACATCTCACCAATTTTTAATGTGGCATATTTGTCCACATATAATACTATATACTTAAGACATCACACCTGATTTTCTAACGTAAGAATGGATAGCACAGTTGCCAGAAAAGGAACAAGATGAAATACAAACAGTGATAGATTTCAAAGTGACCAAGAGGACAAGAGGCAAAGTATAATATGAATATCTAGTCAAATGGAAGAACCAGTCAGTTGAAGCAACGACATGGATGAATGCTTACGAGATTGCTAAGTATAGAACCTCGGTTACGAACTCCAAAAAATGTTCATGAGCTTTAGCTCATGAAACATTTTCTCTTACCTAGCATGTATGATCCAGGAGCATCCAAGCAATTTAATTTTTATTATATTAAGGTTTGTTAATGTAACGGTTATGGGCAGGTATTCCAGGTGGTTGTTCTAGTAACCGCCATCCTTGTGTAGGAGAGAAGAAGAAGAGGAAGGGGCGTGCATAGAGAGCACGAGGGGAAAAGGAAGAGAGAAAGGCTGGGTAGAGGTTTCCAATTACTTATTTGAATGCATGGCAGCCAGGGGAATGAAGGGAGAAGATATTGTAATATACAACAAACTAGCATATTGGCAATGACATTAATTTTCCACCTCAAATTTGTTTTATGTATGGTGAATGCATTGTGTTTTGAAATTGCATCTTATAGAGTGTTTAGAATGTGTATGCAGGATTTCACATTTGTTGCTAAGACCAAAGAAAGGTTGCAGTCCGGAAAGATACACCATTCAAGTGGAAGTTGCACCGTGTCGTTTAAATGGAAGTTGCACCGTGTCATTCATGTGGAAGTTGCACCGTGTCGTTCAAGTGACGTGTCATTCAAGTGGAAGTTGCATCCTTCAAGTGGATGTCGTTCAAGTGGATGTTGTTTGAGTGACGTGTCATTCAAGTGGAAACTGCACCGTTCAAGTAAATGCCGATCAGGAGAGATAAGATTATCGACATTCAAAAGTGAACGTGTGATTACCATTCATATTAAGATAGGAACATCATTCAAAGGTGTTGTGGAAAAACCTTGCCATTCAAGTGAACAATATTGTACCGTTCAAGGGAATAATATTGCTCTGTTCAAGTGATTGAGATTATCTGAGAAATTGTGCTACTTAAGAAGACAGTCATTCAATTGACCTCCTTCTCTTCATACTGCATCAAGATGTCCCCAAGCTGTTCCCTTTGAAAGGGGACTCCCCACAGAACATGGCATAAGAAAAATTATTTAGACCAGCATCCAACAGGATGTAGAGTGTTCAGTTTTGGAAGAAGCAACTGCAGGAATTGTTATCAGACCTACTAAATCATTATGAGGTGCACTAGTGTTATTAATGAAGAATAAAGATGGCATTCTGCAGTAATGCATTGATTATAGACAATTGCACAGTGATAAAGAACGAGGGGCCATTACCACAAGTTAATAATTGTTAGATCAGATGAAGGAAAAAATGTGTCTTTTGAGACAGATTCAAATTGGAATCTATTGCTGCTCAAGTCCTGACAAATAAACAGGACAGACTGGCTACATACAAAATATAGTTTTCTAAACTAAAACAAATAATTTTAAAGCATACTCCTTTGGGATTTTTAGAGTAGTTAGTTGGGAGTAAAGAGTTTCACATATTAAACAAAGGTTCAAATTTTATGGGTGAACCTTAACATTTAACAAATGGCATTAGTTCAATTGATTATATTCCTGGACTTTCAAGGAAACAAGGTTCGAATCTTGCCACGTGATAAATGCGTAATTGTCAAACCGTTGAAATACCACTATATGGTCATGATGTAATACAGTTGGGACCACTTTCAATCCCATACAACTTACTAGAAAAAAATATATAAAACATACTAAATGTTGTACAGGAATTCAACATTAGGTGAAACACATGCATAAATATTATTTAACCCAGGAATAAAAAAATATTACCTTAGTTGAAGACATGGTTGCATAAGTCACTTTATTTTATCAAAAATATTCAAATTTTGGTGATTTTGAGCTAGCTAGCGCAAACAAATTCAAAAAACCTAATTGGACATTCAGCAGCCAAAGGCAAACGAGATAAATATACAAAAACCAAACCAAAAAGTTGTCATCCCCACTAGCCGTGCAATCCATCCTACATTTGCTTGACTCAGTCCTGAATCTATAAGAATTAAAGGCAGAAACAAAATGACCAGGGATAAAGTAAAACAATCTCGGGCAATTCATTCACAGAGGCATTTACAAGTCAACCTCGTTCCTATATAACATGTAAAGTTCTTTATTCCTATTTATATTCGCTTTTTATTTAGACATTGAAATTACTAAAATTCATTATTCCTATATTTCTAATGTAATGGTGATTTTATAGCTGATTTACTCAGAAGAGAATTTTTTCAATTTTTATCCTCATAAAACTTGAACACAAACTCGAATCGATTAACCTAGGTTGCAGAATATAATACTAAAAGCTAACTGTATTTCATGGATTCTAATTTGGGATACATAACACAAGGTAGTTATCAAACAGTTCAATAATATTCATAAATGATTTAAAAAATAGAATTTCCCATTCAGACAGTTACTAAACTTAACCAAGGCTTTGACTATTTAAAAGCTTTGAAACATGATTTTCAGAACTTAGAAAACCTTTTACTTTTCCTTAACAATTTGTCTCTACTTATAATTACACTTAAAATTAACATTAGCTATCCAAAACTACTGATTAATTTCAAAATTTCAAGAATAGATTACTGGAATTGATTTTTACACTAGTTAAGTATATTGATCATTTCACACTGATTAAGCTTCAATGATGTATCTTCAACATCTAATCAAATGTTAATTTCATGCCCATAATGCATCACATTAGCCTTTCAGCAGTAATCTTAGGGATACTTATCAAGATTGACCATACTAAGCCTTTGACAGATATTTGAGCAAGTAACCATGCAAGCTCATAGTTTGGCCACTACAACAGTATATATGTTTATGGTCAAACTCTAAGCCTGCATAGTGGAGCCCAATAAATACTCTTCGAATATAATCTTCAACAGGAAATCAAACTTTGATTTTGTGTACATATTGCACACTATTAACCTTTCTGCTAGAATAACAGGCAGAAGATTTGCAGGAATTGACCAAGAAATCAATGTTGCCTATTTAGTTTCCACGTCTGTTTTGCTCTTGATTTTAGACATCAATTCCGAGTTAGCTAGAGATAGAAGCTTTATTGCTAGTTATACTCAACTGAAAGCATATAAGTAATCCTTTTAATAGAACCTGGACAAAATTGGATACCATATGGTTGTCTACTTACTAGACCGATAATTTGACTTTAAGCTTCCATGAATGAGCATTAGAAAGTATCATTGATCCAGGCAAATTTTCCATGATTGTAAGTACCCCACACATCTATACCCCATGTGAAACCACACCCATATATATATTTGCAACTTTTTAAAATCTCTTTTGTATAATCCATGCATGTATACAAGTTATTATTGCATTCAACACAAATACATGCTTATCCTACACAATCAGGGCTAGCACAAGGTTCCACACACCTGTTCCCTGCAACTCCCCCACACACCAACACCCAATCACCACAACTAATAAACAGTTCATCTTGTCATCGTTTCCCCATGCTATCTTCCCTGCACTTTACTATTGCTTTCACACTGAAATGTCAAATAATAGTCTAATTTTCCATAGACACCTCTACAGTTTGGGCAAATTAGTAAACTTCAGATGAAGATGAATAAGATGAGTCCTGTTGCAATATCCCTACTCCGGTATTTACTTCACATCATTAATCTTATGCATCATAATATTACATTTTATCCAACCTATAATTCATTCATCTTCACAGCCGCTTTCAAACAAGTAGTCAAATGGTTTCAACAAGGATACACATAAGCTCTTTATCATCTGCAACATTCAAAATATTCTAAATCAAATTGTAAACGAACCACACCAAGTTTTCCAATGAGTCAATGGAATGCTTTCACTAGATTTTCCTCCAATAAGTTAATCTGCTTGAACATTTTATGCTGCCCATATATTGGTCTTCCAGATGACATTATTCCCCGACCTATGCTTGAATCAAATTCACTTAATCATAGTTCTTTTGAGGTAACTTATGCTTCAATGTTGACCAGATGCCAGCAGTCCATAATTGTTTTTTTGTGCTTAATCCTATGCCTGCAGAAATGCTTCTTAGATGATTTATTCTCATTTGCTTTAAGTTCCACTCACCTCTCTTAGTTTATGGGTAACCAAAATTATTGAAAACAAAGCCAAATTTCACTTTGTTAAGATACTAATATTTCCAAGCTTATCAAAGTATTTTCTTGTATTTAAATACATTTTCTGTTAGGTCCAAGGTGTAGACCAATTGGTTCGACTAAACCTTGTAAGGGGGCCGGAGGTCCAAGGTTCAAATCTCGGGCCTCGCCGGATTGAACGCTTGTCCCTTTCCTGGTGCTTTCAGCGGCCTAAAAGGTTTAAAATGATTGTGGCATGGCGGCTTCCGGGACGGACTGCACAAAGAACTATGCGACGGCCATAAAAGCCGGACAGCCTTGTTAGAGCATAGGCATAGGCTCAACGGTTTTGCAAAAAATAAAATGTGCAATTTCTTGTATTATAGCCCTCCTTGGAGAAAACAAATGCACACTTTTCCTTTCATTTTGCAAAAAGTTATGTTCTTTTCTTCTTTTGTTTTAATTTGCAAAATTTTAAATTAATCAATAAATTGAATTAATAAGAAAATAAAGTTTTGTTTAAATAAAATCAATTTGAGATATTTATATATATAAAAAAATTTGATTTATAAAAACAAAATTTTATTTAAGTATTAAAAAAAATTGAAAAACTTTACATAATTGCGAAATAGAAAAATAAATTTGAAAATTTTTACCTTAGATAGGCACTGTTTAGAAAAATATGGGTTTGCTGGCACCGATGGGAGTCGAACTCCCGACCCCCCGCACTGCTTGGCCTTACCATGGCCCGAGCAACCAGTCAGGATACCAAGCCTGGCGATTATTAAGAGAATCCCCTACGTTTTTAAAACAGTTTTTCCATGTGAAAACAAGAAAAAAAAATGAATGGCGCTTTAGCATCAGGCGCATTACCTAACAAAATATTTGCCCGACGTTCTGCTGATTGCTTCCGGCTCGCGCTGTTAATGACGTCCGCCACAATTCTGAAGGTCTCCACCTGAACATCTATGTTCGAAACCAGCAATGGTTGTTCATCGATCCGGCAGCATATTGTTTCTCACGTCGAACGGAGTGAAACGTCACTCAACCGACAATTAAAGGCAATGATTTGTCGGCAACTCTGGCGGTGATCTCCGACGGGCACCTGCAGCTTCGAGCTGAGAACGACCAACTTGTGGACTGTAATCACTGCAAAACATCATCTGCAACAGTCAATTTGCTGTAATTCGCGCCGGCTGGGGATCGTCGGATATAGATGCCAATTGTTGACATCGCTTTGGATGCAACAATATCTGCAACATAAATCATCCTACAGGATCATCTTAGACATCGCCACTCAAGATCACTTAGACACCTTCGCCGCTGCAGCAGCAAAATGAGTAGTGTCTTGCCAAAAAAAAATGACGTGAATCTGCTGCACAAAGGGGATACACCATGTTACCTCTTATTGTTTTCGTGGACGAACGATTGCTGATTGTTGCCTTCCCAGCCACGCTCGCAATACAAAAGAGGTTGTATCGAATCGTGTGCACCAGATTGGGGGCTGCAAATCGTGTGCACCAGATCAGTTTACCGCAGTAGGTTGAAAACAGCGCACAGTGCTTTCTTGTGGAAGTATCCCACATTCGGGATACGGAAGTGCGTAGACAAATTTAAAAACGGGAGTGCTTACTAAGGTAAATGACTACCTTCGAGTAGTCTATTCCGTAGTTGCTTCGCCACACATCCGGTGTAGATGCCCAATTTTGCCTCTCCACACGTCACCCTTCATCCCACGTCAGCCCACTCATTGCTTAGGTGTCCGCCCGAGCTGTTTCCGGCTAGTCGTAGGTCTCTGTAGGGGTTACGTGTTCAATCTCGTGCGTCAAAGTGTAGTTGTCAGCCTGATGTGGCAATAGTGGAGTCCACGTCCCGAAGGTGTCAATGTGTCCCCTTAAAGAGGTTGTGCTTAATCAAATTTGTGCCGCATACAGTATCGGCCAAATCTGCCGCATTCAATGTCAGCCAGATATGTGCCCAAGCTGCGCAGAATCAAATCTGCACCGCTTAGATCAGCTTAGGGAGTCACGTTTGCTGGTCCGTGAACAGTCCGCTGGTTAAAATCAGTTGCTTAAGGTCCACCGCTTAGGAAACTATCGCCTCATTGTACAATCCGACTTGGTGAGTCCTTCCTGTCAGTCGAGCAAGTCTGAGCCAGATTTGACAGATTCAGATCTGCTGGGTTGGACCAGGTTCACCAGTAGGTGTCCACATCAAACTACGTCTAGTTCTCAATCCCACAGGTCTTGTCCACCAAAGGGTGGAGCCTGTGTCAAAGCGGCCTTTGTCAGGTATTGTCCACCAAATGTGGAACCTGAGGCAGCCACTTCACGAGGTCTTGTCCACCTAAGGTGGAACTTGGATTGCGGAGCGGAGCATGGCCTTAAAAATTGCTTGCTCTGATACCAATGTTAGAGCATAGGCATAGGCGAAAAATCATTAAAATATTATTGAATAGGTAAGTGCTTAAATAACACTTAGAAAGCTAACAATAGTCTTAGGAGCTAATCACGCTAACAAACGTGCTTAGCAAAATAAGCACCTAACTACTAACAACGTAGTCGATTTGACTACTACTTACCACAAGATATTCCACAGTGAATATCTTCGTGGTAGAAAGTAAAAGTAAAAGTAAATGTAAATACTATATTTACCATGCAGTAAATAACATCTACCTAAGAGAATCTACTAATTACCAAATGAGGTAATAATCATAGTTACTGTAGCATAGTAACTCTAACAAGCCTGCCCAACCTGAGGTAATCTCAAGAGTAAGGGATTTTCTAGTGATGAAGTCCAAAAAACCATTCGTGGGGGCTACTAATTCCACCATGTAAATTCAAAAAAAAAAAAAATACATTTTCTGTTGCAAAATTGCAAAAAAAAAATTTGTGTAGTTGATGAGACAGTCATGTGGTAAAATAATGACATACAGTCAGAGGGGCAGTTGCGTTTAATTGTATTTTGTAATCATTTATTCTTTACCCATGTTACAAATGTCTATATGTAAATCTTTCAGAAGTTTCCTTCTCGTTCTTTCAACGAGAAACTTCCATGTGTGTCTTCCCTTCGAAGCTTCCTTTGTAAAGCATGTATAGTTCTGGCTCTTTTGTATGCTCTTATCAATTGTACCCTACATTCTATCTGAATGAAACAAATAGAAGGAAAAAGAAGAAGCAACAGCTTTGCCTACTCAATTGTGTATGATTTCCAGCATTTCTTTATTTAAATCTTGGGCCCATAAAGGGTGATGATCATGTTCCATGAGTCACCCACCTAGAAAACTTTGAGCTACTTACAAAGATTTAATTTTTAAGATATAACAATTTAAAATAAAAGGAAAATCATAAGAAATTAAGAGTTCCATGTTTCAGGTATGATAAAATCAGGAACTAGTTTTCATTATTCAACAACGGATTAAATAGAGTTTACAGCAGCCGGGAATAGCACACCGGCTGAACTAATCTGTTACAGGAGTTGTAACAGTCAACCTGAAATGAAATACAGACAAATAATACAAGTACGCTAACATCCCCCTTTATTACATTATTTGGGTAATGTAATAACTAATAGCTATACTAACATCCCCTTACATTATTTTGCAATACAAAGTGAGCTGCGAAACAATTCAAATTTGACACGTCCAAGTGCCTTAGTGAAAATGTCTGCAACTTGAACATCGGTGGGAATGTCTTGAAGCTGAATTCGGTGCTTTGGAACTTCATCTCGAATGAAATGACATTGTGTGTCAATGTGCTTTGTTCTTTCATGATGCACTGGATTCTTGACAAGGTTCGAACACCCTGATTGTCGCAAAACAAGTGTATTGGAGATTTTGATGGATGGCCCATACTTGTCGAATGCGACGTAACCATATCACTTCGCACACGGCTTCACGTGCGGCGCGATATTCTGCCTCGTTGATGAAATAGCAACCACTGTTGCTTCTTACGTGCCAAGAGACAGGACCGGATCCCGGATGAAAAATGTATCCAGAAGTTGATTTGCGATCATCAAATGATCCGGCATAGTCGGAGTCCGTGTATCCTTGCAAGAAGAATTTGTTGTTCCTCTTGTATTCTAGGCCATATTCCATAGTACCACGGACATAGTGAAGAACACGTTTGCTTGCTTTCCAATGAGTGGTCTTAGGCTCCTGCATGAACCTCGAAAGATAGTTGACAGCAAATACGAGATCCGGCCTAGTATTGGTCGGATATATGAGACTCCCAATCAACTGTCGATAGAGAGTACCATCTACCTGAGGTGAGTCATCATATCGCGATAACTGAAGTCCATTCTCCATCGGAGTTGCCATTGGCTTGCAATCAGTCATGCGATATTTTTCCAACAATGTCTTGGCATATTTTTTCTGAGACACTTTGATGGAGTGCTCCTTCTGGCTGAATTCCAGACCAAGACAATAATGGAGAAGTCCGAGATCTCGTCATCTCAAAAGATTTGCACAAGTTTCTTTTGACCGTAGAGATCATAGTTTCTGAACTCCCTGTAATGAGCAGATCATCCACATAGAGTACAAGCAACACTATCTCAGAACCCTGTTTCTTGAAATAGAGGTTTGCATCTGACAGGAATCTCTTAAATCCATGCTGCATAAGGTGATTGTCCATTTTTATATACCAAGCTCGAGGAGCTTGTTTCAGACCATATAAGGATTTGACCAATTTGCAAACCTTCTGCTCTTGGCCTTCCACTTCAAATCCTTCAGGCTGAGTCATATAGACTTCTTCTTGGAGATCACCATTTAGAAAGGCACTTTTGACATCCATCTGGTGAACTTTCCACCCATATTGTGCTGCCATAGCACACATAACCCGAATTGTGGTCATCCGAGCAATAGGTGCAAAAGTTTCCTCGTAGTCAATGCCTTCTTTTTGAGCATAGCCCTTTGCAACAAGACGGGCCTTATGCTTATCAATTGTTCCATCTGCCTTGTACTTGACTTTATATACCCATTTGCGGCCAATGGGTTTCTTTCCATGCGGCAGATCAACAAGCTTCCAAGTTTTATTCTTCATCAAAGACTCATACTCTGTATCCATAGAGGCCTTCCACTGAGGCTCACTAAGAGCATCTTGCACTGATGCAGGTTCAAGACCATCTATGGTAGACATGAACACTGTTGTCATCATCAATATCCATATCCTCTACTTACGTACTTGGAGTTACAGAAAGTTCCTCAAAAGATTGACAAAGATCATCAACCTCACTAGTTTCTTTGGCTTCTTTTTCCTTTTGAGCCATACTGCGTGTACGAGGTCTATCCAAGTTCATATTGGGAGGAGTGGATAAATTTGCGTCTCTGATTGTATTTGTACACCATTTAGGATTCTTCTTCGGTGGAGTTGAAGAAGATGTAGAAGGACCTCCTGTCTGTGTTGACGAAGGAATCTTCTCTTCCTTAGATTCCACAATATCTTGATGTACTTTAGATGTGTTCTGTGATGTGAAAGCTTCATCAAAGACAACATCTCTGCTGAGATGAATTTTCTTGGTCAAAGGATCTATCAACCGATATCCTTTAGAGTGCTCAGAATAACCAAGAAAAATACATCTCAGTGTTTTCTCATCTAGCTTCTTCCTTTTCTCTTTCGGTATGTGCATGAAAGCGTGACATCCGAAAATACGTAGATGAGATATGGAGGGTTTTCGACCACTCCATGCTTCCTGTGGAGTCATTCCTTTTAGGGCCTTTGTGGGAGCCCTATTCAACAGATACACTGCAGTGGTGACGGCTTCCGCCCAATATTGTTGCCCAAGAGTAGCTCCTGTGAGCATACAACGAACCATTTCCATGATAGAACGGTTCCTTCTCTCAACAACTCCATTTCTTTGAGGAGTATAGGCGGTTGTTAAGCTGTCTCTTGATTCCATGCTTATCTAGGAATGCAGAAAATTCATTAGAGGTAAACTCTCCCCCTCGATCTGAGCGGAGGGTTTTAATAGAAGCTCCTGACTCCTTCTCAACGGATTTCTTGAACTGCTGGAAGAATGCGAAAGCTTCAATTTCGGTTGGAGAAAGAAAACCCACATCTTTCGTGAGTAGTCATCTACAAATAACTCGAAAGTACCTCTTCCCTCCACAAGTGTTGGGTGTGAAAGGACCGCACGGATCGGTGTGAATTAACTCCGAAGGTTTTCGTGCTCTTGTTGAGCTCTTCTCAAATGGTACTCTATCTTTGCTTTCCTGCCAAGCGATCGAGCACTGGCAATGTGGCAGAAAGGGAAGGAAGACCCTTTACCATCTCATACTTGCTGAGCTCAAGTAAGTAGCCAAAACTAAGATGCCCATATCTCTTGTGCCATAGGGAAGTTGCCTCCTTGGTAGAGACATTCATGGCAACATGTGGAGTAGAGATAGCATCTAGTGCAAATAAGCCGTGCTTATATGAAGCTGTTGCAATCTGCTTACCCTTCCTGGTAATGGTACAACACTTCTTTCCATTCTCAACACGAAAGTTGACAACCATATTTCTATCCAGGATTTGTGTGACTGACAACAAATTGTTAGCCAATCCCGGAACATAGAGGACTTTGTCAATCTGACACTTGCCATCAGGAAGAGTGGCTCGAACCTGTACCCTCTCCCCGAACCCCTGTCGGTTTGCCCTCTTTGGCCACAAATGATTCAAACCACGATCCGTCGTCGATCATATGTTTGCTAGCTCCGGAATCGACATACCAAACAGGATCCCTCTCTGTGGAATCTGTGGTAGTCATGAGCACCTTGTGTGCCCATTCAGAATCTGAGTCAGATTCTTCAACAGCAACATTCACTTGGGGTTGCTTGTTTTTATTTTCTGGTTTGTTTTGGCCTTTCCGCTTGTTCTTATGCCAACACCTGTTGGTGTCATGGTTGTCTTTCTCGCAGATCTTGCACCACCTCTTCTTCTGTTGAGGTTGTTTGCCTTTTCCTTTCGTATCTTGTTGAGAATTTCCTCCTTTCTGAAAGTTGCCTCCCTTTTGCCCATTACCTTTCTTCTTAGAACCACCTGTCTGTTGGTGTATAGGGCTGTATTGGAAGAATCATCCTTGTGAAGTTGGCGTGCCTCCTGTTGTTGAAGCAGATTGACCAACTCGATGTAGGTAATTTGTCGTTGAGACACCTGGATGGAGGTTATCAACATATCAAATGAAGAAGGTAAAGCTCTCATCACAAGTGAAATGAGAAGCTTTTCGTCCACAATATCTCCCAAAGAACTCAATTTCTCTTTCAATTCAGACACTCTGCACGAGAAGAGTTCAAGCTGTTTCACCTGTCTCAAACTCGAGGTTATGAAGTTGTTGTTGAAGATGAAGAATGGTTGAATCATTCTTCCCCTCATAGATGGTTCTAAGGGCATCCCATGCCTCTTTACCACTTGCTTTGTCAGCTATATGAGGTTGCACTTCATCTGAAACAGACAAACAAAATGAGCACCTTTGCTCGACTGTCTTTCTTGTCAAAAGCTATATGATCTGCGGAAGGACTTGTGGATCCTGCTGTTGGTGAAGGCCTAGTTGCTACTCCAGTAACAATATCCCACAAATCTTCCATTTGGAGAATTGCCTTCATCTTATGTTTCCATGGTGTATAATTTGGACCTTTCAATAACTGATGCGGATCAGTCATCAATTTTGCAACAGCGGCCATAGTGAAGGTTCCTTATATCACCAATTGGTCCCCCTTTCGATATACCTTTTGCTAAGCCAATATACCGTACAAAATACCCGCCCTTACGTGAGGGAAACTATAGGTATTTAGAAAGACCAACAAAAATCACCCGCCCTTACGTGAGGGAGACTATAGGTGAGTTTTAGAGATCATACGATACGTGGAACATAAGCGGTACTGAAAGGGAATCGCCTTGTTGATGGCACCTACCATAGAAGATTCTTCTCATGCGTGGGGGGTAACTTCCCCTAAACACTATGAAGAATACTTCGTCAGGATTTACGCCTAAACACAAGTGTGATAAAGGGTAGTGGATGGAGTAAAAAAATGCAAAAATGGCTAACTTATCTCTCCCTGACGATTTATAGAGAACAAGCTCAGACGTCGTTGTAGCGGCTATATTAGGCGGCGGATACAGTAGCCAAATCACGACAGCTTTACCTGTAAGTGCTGGCCAGAGGTATCACAAATACCGAACACTGCAGTGCAATAAATTGCACGGATGGGTTTTAAATATTCCGGGGACTTAGGGAGTGTATTTGATTTTTTTAAGTTTTTTTTAATGTTATAGTGCAAAAATGAAATATGCAACATACAACATAAAAAACTGCCCACAAGAATAACCCACAAGGTGTCGGTCACAGCCGAAAATGCACCTTTTACAATTCGCCAAATTGCTATTTTTCAAAAAAATTACTCACAATCCCCCTTTGATTTTTTGAAAAAATATCCCCCCTAAAAAAATTCCTTTAACAAAGCATTTTTAATAATTATTATATATTTAAAATTAAAATAAATAATTTTAATTTATATAGTTTTAAAACTTTAGGAAAAATAAATTAAAATTAAATTTTAATTTATAAAGTTTAAAACTATATTAAAAAAATTAAAATTAAAAATTTTAATTAAAAAAATAATAATTAAAAAAACAACTTTGAAAAAAAAATTATACCTTAAAGGGGAGTCTGCGGGATTTGAACCCCCGACCTGCAGGCTCCCTGAGCCTTACCGCACGGCTCACGACCACGTGAGCCAGCGGGCTGATCCGAACGGATCAGTCAACCTCCTCCCTTTTCAACGCCCGAATGGTCCTCCTCCTCGGCCTCACGCGCTGCTGCTCTGCGGCTCTTGTTCTCCTCTGACTTCGCCGGGGCTTTTTTTTTTTTTTTTTTTTTTTTTTTTTAAATCGGCTGCGGGGGGGAGGGTTTATACCCCGCGCGGGCGCGGGATTTTAAATTCCCGCGCTCGCTGCACGCGGGGGGGGGTGTCGCGACCTTGACACGCGGTGCTCTCTCTCCTCTGCCCTCCTGCCAGCTCTGTCGCGTCCGTGGCACGACAGTCCGCGCGCAGCGACCCTTGCGCGCTGACGAACGTCGGCGCGCTCTGCCTGGCGTGGCGCGACAGTCCGCCTCCTGCGGATGCGCGCGCGCAGAGCCTTCGCGGCACAGGGGGGACGTCTGCGTCCTCCCGTCCGCGCTCTGTCGCCGACGTCGCGGTACAGGGGGGGACGTCTGCGTCCTCCCGCAGACAGGCGCAGTGTCGCGGATGCCCTCTGCGCGCACGTCGCGGCTCTGTGTTGCGAATCTCTGCTTAGGCGATCCACGCGCAGCGGCAGCGTGTTTTTTTTTTTTTCTTCCGCTGCTTTCTTTCACTGTACGTCGCGCGATTGCGCGCGGCGTATAAAAAAATTTGCCTCTGCAAAAAAAAATCCGCTGCCCAGCAACCTTACCGAACTGGCTCTGATGCCATGATAAAATCAGGAACTAGTTTTCATTATTCAACAGCGGATTAAATAGAGTTTACAGCAGCCGGGAATAGCACACCGGCTGAACTAATCTGTTACAGGAGTTGTAACAGTCTGCCTGAAATGAAATATAGACAAATAATACAAGTACGCTAACAAGGTATAACCCCAAAAATGTATAAATTTGCTAGCAGTTTGACCTTCGTCCTCCTATTACAGAGCTCAGCTTCACATATAGAGCAAATATATAGTCCAGGTTGATGACAATGACTCTAATTTGAGCCAAGAAACACATCCACTAGTTAGAAATGCAAACCAGCTACTGCAGAATGAATCACCAAAAATAAAAAATTATCAAATGAAAGCAAGTGCATTAAAACTTTGTTCAAGGAAACAGGGCATTTAACACAAGTATAACTGATCCAGGCATATGACCTTTTTGTGGCTTGGCTTTATGCTCCAAAATATCCAAAAAATCTATTTTTTATCCTAACCATACTGTTAGGGGCATAACTTTGTGACTGTGTTTTGATCCGTTCAAAACGCATTGGAAAGCTTAGAGGAAGATCTAAAGTTTCGATAGGAAATCCATCCCAGACCAACTGCATGGAAAAAATGCTCCAGAGGCCCTCAAAAATGCAAAACAAAATAGTTGCTAAAAATAGTAATTTTCTATTTTTAATTTTCGTAGCCAAAATGCATCTCTCACCATATTGACACATTAGTAAAAGACAAAACACAAAAAGACAAGTCATATGTATGTAATTTTCTGTGAACCACCACATTTCCATATGGGTGACCTTCTAACTCACAGAAGGTGAACCACCACATTTCCATATGGGTGACCTTCTAACTCACAGAAGGTGAACCACCACATTTCCATATGGGTGACCTTACATATTCAATACGGTAGATTTCCAACATGCCAATTCTTGTATAAAGAGAGATGTACCTGACTATAAAAAAACATGAGTAATGGATGCAATGTTATAGCCTCACATCTCTTCTCAGAGATTGCTTGCATTGTACTCTGTTTTCTGAGCAATAAAATCATTCAGCTATTTTGCTTATATAATCTTGTGTTATGGTTTGTTATACTCTATTATTTCTGAGTTGCATTCTTTCTTGATCTTTCTTAACTCAAAATTCTGAGTTTGGGAACATTTGAAATTCTATGTTTCGAATCAGTGTCATGTTTTACAACTTAGAATCGTTATCTCAGTGATGGCATCATGCAGTATCATTATGATTTTGGTTAATATATTTACCTAAAATATGCATATTCTCCATTAAAAACAACATTCAACATTTTCACCCAGCAGAATTTAAATAATCCTGATTGTGATATCAGTGTCATTTTTTACAACTTAAAATCATTATCTCAGTGATTGCATCATGCACTATCATTATGATTTTGTTTAATATATTTAACTAAAATATGCATATTCTCCATTAAAAACAACATCCAACATTTTCACCCAGCAGAATTTGAATAATCCTGATTGTGATACAACAATGCAAACTATGCTTGAATTAAAAGATGTATGGGTTGGCAGATATCATATGGTTTATACTCTTTTAACACATAGATACTTTGAGCAAAAACAAAACCAGTCACGTTGACATTGCTTATAAATATTAAATTCAAGACAAGGAATGGTTTCACTGAAAAGGAAGGAAAAAACCTCTATATAAATTATTTTTAGTTTGATATGGTTTATACTATTTTAATAGATTGATACTTTGAGCAAAAACAAGAAAAAAAAACAGTCAGCTTGTCATTAGAATAACACCCTTAATAGAATTAGTTTATGGTTCAAAATTCTGTTTCTTTGTAGGTAAAACCAAATCTTCCAACAGATGAAAAAAATGAGAAAAAATTGTGAATACTCTCCCAAGTGACATTAAAAATACTGGCTATCATATGCAATTGTAAGCAATAAAATACATTAAGTTACAATTTGCAGTTTTTCTCTATCTTGTAGAACTCTATAATACATGAAGTACATCCTGGTTTCGGATCCCCTCATTTTTTCCCATGATCCTATTGCAAAACTGCAACAAACAACCCCTAGCACTCTCCACATAAAGTATGGCAAAGTACATAAAATCCCCTCCCCCAGCCAACACACAAATCTGTGGCATTTTTATCTTAATCCTCGTCTTCTTCCTCTGAACTGCCTTCTTCAGTAGAATATTCGCTGCTGTACTCGTCCTGCATGTCATCAGGATTAATATCAAGCTGCACAAACGGCACTTGAATAGCTTCTGCAGGCGGCCTGGCAGGAGCAACTGGCATCTGTGGCGGCTGCACTTGCTCCTGTGGCTTTGGAATAACAACAGCATCTCCAGGCTTCCAGCCAGCTGGCGGTGAGGGGATGGGATCCCCAGGCTTCCATCCTGGGGGCATAGGTGGCAATTCGATGGGCATTCCCGGTCTCCATCCGGGGGGCATTGCCGGCACAGGCACACCGGGAATAACCTCCGCCAATAGTAGAGGATTCTCCTTCGCCAGTTCAGCAGGAGGTTCCACAATTGCAACAGGAAGTGGCTCTGTGATTGTTTGTTTGGAAATTCCAACATCTAGGTCTGCAAATTGGTACAACTGGGAGGCTCTCATCTGCTCCTCTTGAGGGGCGGGCGGTATCGCACCTCTCAGTGGAGCCTGCCCGGAAGCAAACTCCGGGGGTGCAAACGTAGTGTAGCTTATTCGATGGGCATAGCTTACGATCTCAGACACTTTCAATTCACCGAGACCCACAAGATCATCTACATTGGAATTCGAAGTTTTGGATCGCTTACCTTTCCTGTAGCTGCTGTAATCTTCTAGGGTTTGGTCCAGAACCTGCTGGGCATCCCTCAATTTCCTCGCAAAGGCACGCATTGCAGAGTCCTTGGAGGCAATGTCGTGGGCAATCCTCTGTTTCTCCTCTTCAATCTTCTCAATCTCCTGCAGCTCCATCACGGCTTCTTCCAGCAAGGCCTGGTGAGATTCCAGTATTGATAAAATCTCCTTTGGGGTCGTGGCCTTGGCTCCTTCGGGAGGAATGGAGGACCCCTGAAGGAACGTGGGAATCGAACCCCGGTAGGCTGTCAGCCACGATGCCTTGTTACCTGCACAAAAACAACGTCAGAACTAAATATGCAATTTTACTAAAATAATTAGTTTATCACAGCCCTGCAATATTTCGTGACCTAAATTTATCCGCAAATTCAAATCCTAAAACAGAAAACCTAACCCAATTTAAACTTATATGAGATTTGATTCAATATTCATCATAAGTATTACAAGACTATTGACTATTATACATGTATCTCTTAGCGATATTAGAATCCAATTCTTCTACTTGGAAGTCTGGGAAATTAACCTTGATAAAGATCATTTGGTAACAGAAACCGTAAATTTAACATAATCCTAGAATTATCAGCAAACTCTAAATTGGTCTAAAACCTTGATTTTGCAGAACCCTGATATCCCTGAATTTATCATAACCCAATTCTTGTCTGCAAAATCTAAACTCATGTGAAACCTTAATTCATCAAAACTCTCCCATCTCTCAATTTATCATAAAAATTATCTTCAAACCCTAAATTGATATAAAACCCTAAAAATTCAAGACGCGATTAGAGTTGAGTACATACTAGAAACCTCGAAGATTCTGGAAGTAAGTCCGGCCATTTCCTGGAGAAGGAGGTGTGCTCTTCTCTTGGGAGGCAGGGCATACAAAGGCGTGTCGCGCTCTGATATTTTCTGTGCGGAAGGAGGAGGACCCGTCGGCATTGCGAGAGAGTCCTCCGGTACGGAGAGCCCAAGCCTGGCGGGCGAAGGGATAATTGCTGCTGCTGCATTCTGCATTGTTGAATTCCGCAGATAATTTAATTTCAGCCTTCAATCCTTATGGATTGAATAATTTGAACGTATTTATATGATTGACTTCAATCAGTCCATTTTCAGATCCGAAAAGTCTGTTACACTTCGAATTAAAAACTTTACCGAGGCTTCCGTGCTTCCATCAACCCTGCTACTACTACAACTAGTAGGGAAGAATTTTCAGGATCCATGGCATCCGAAGTGTTTTTGGCACAATAGATCGGAGTCGGAAATATAACTTTAAGCCATATGTTAATATGGTAGATAACATATAATTAACATTTAATGTCTATAACATTCAATATTTCATTTCTAGGATTGAAAAAGAGTAGAAATATGTTCAGTTGGGTTTTGGTTTTATTGGATTTAAAAATAGGAGTTTTTTTTTTTTTAGGTTCAAGATTTAAACTATGGTATGGGTGAGTCTCTAACGGGGTGAGTTGTGTTCATTTTGTTCATTTTTAAAAAAATAGAAATATAAAAAGATAATATAATTAATATTTAATGTTTAAAATATTAATATATTTTTTTATTTGTAACACACAACGCACATTAACACACCCATACCACAATTTGAATTTTAGACCTCTTAAAGACAAGCCAAGAGCCCTTACCATCGCGATTTGAAAAAGAGTAGAAATATATCTATATTCGTGGGACAGCACAATGGTTTGGGGTTTGGCTCTTCAAGAAGTCCAAGGTTCAAACCACGGTATTTGGTTGTGTGTTAATTCCCTATTGATAAGTGTAGTTCTCAATTTTACGAGGGATTGTGGTTGGAGGAGACTGCTCAGGCTTATGTGTTGGTCGTAGGGGTTTATCACACTATCCAATTAATTTAAGTTTTGGGGGACAGCACAACAATTTGGGCTTTGGCTCTTCTTCGAAGGTTTAAGGTTCAAACCACGGCATGTGCAAGTGTGTGAGGGGGTGGGGGGTATATGGCTCTTCTTTGGAGGTCTAAGGTTCAAACCATGGCGTGGGCGAGTGTGTGAGGGGGTGGGGGGTATATGGCTGGGAGGATACTACTCAGCCTTATGCATCATAGGGATTTATCACAGTATCCATTTAATTTAAGTTTTGGGGGGGGGACAACGTAACAATTCGGGCTTTGGCTCTTCTTTGTGTGTTAATTCCCTATTGATAAGTGTAGTTCTTAGTTTTACGAGGGATTATGGCTGGGAGGAGACTGCTTAGCCTTATGTGTTGGTCATAGGGGTCTATGACAATACCCAATTAATTTATGTTTTGAGGAACATAACAACAATTTGGGCTTTGGCTCTTCTTTGGAGGTTTAAGGTTCCTGCTACTACAACTAGCAGGAAAGAATTTTCAACAATTTGGGATTTGGCTCTTCTTCGGAGGTTTAAGGTTCCTGCTACTACAACTAGTAGGAAAGAATTTTCAGGATTCATGGCATCCGAAGTGTTTTTGGCACAAGAGATCAAAGTCGAAAATATAACTTTAAGCCATGTGTTAATATAACACATGGAAGATAAAAATATAATATTAACATTTAATGTTTACAAAATTCAATATTTGATTTATAAAACTGAAAAAATGTAGAAATATGTTCGAGGGACAGCGTAACAATTTGGCTTTGGCTTTTTTGGGAGGTCCAAGGTTTAAACCGTGGCATGGGTGAGGGGTGGGTGTGTTCATTAAAAAAAATAGAAATATAAAAAGATAATATATAATTAATATTTAATGTTTAAAACATTAATATTTTTTTATTTGTAGCACACAATGCACATCAATGCACACCCACACCACGATTTGAATTTTAGACCTCTTAAAGACAATCCAAAGCTCATACCGTCGCGATTTGAAAAGGAGTAGAAATTTATCTGTGGGACAGCACAACCATTTGGGGTTTGGCTCTTTAGGAAGTCCAAGGTTTAAACCGCGACATTTGGTTATGTGGTAATTCCCTATTGATAAGTGTAGTTCTTAGTTTTACGAGGGGTTATGGCTGGTAGGAAACTGCTCAGCCTTATGTGTTGGTTGTATGGGTTTATCACACTATCCAATTAATTTAAGTTTTGGGGGCACAATACAACAATTTGGGCTTTGGCTCTTCTTCAAACGTTTAAGATTCAAACCACGACGTATATTGGGGGTGAGGGGTATATGGCTCTTCTTCGAAGGTCTAAGGTTCAAACCATGGCGTGGGTAAGTGTTTGAGGGGGTGGGGGTTATATGGTTGGGAGGAGACTACTCAGCCTTATGCATCGATCGTAGGGATTTATCACACTACCCATTTAATTTAAGTTTTTGGGGACAACGCAATAATTCAAACTTTGGCTCTATTTTGGGAGGTCTAAGGTTCAAAGCACGACGTGAACTGTGAGGGGGTGGGTGGGTATATGGTTCAAAGCACGGCGTGAATAAGTGTGTGAGGGGGTGGGTGTGTATATGGTTGTGTGTTTGGTCCCTATTGATAAGCTTAGCTCTCACCCTTATCAAAAGTCATGGTTGGGACGAGGATGCCCAGTTGTCGTCCATAGGAGTTTCTCACACTAACCTCAATCAATAAAAGAAAAAGAGTAGAAATACAGAGATTTAAGATGCCCAACCTTCAGTCATAGGGGTTTCTCTTACTAACTTCAGTCAATAAAAGAAAAAGAGTAGAAATATAGAGATTCAAAGATGCTCAACCTTCGGTCATAGGGGTTTCTCACACTAGCCTCAATCAAAAAAAGAAAAAGAGTAAAAATATAGAGATTTAATATTTGATTTAAAAGATTAAAAATAGTAGAAATATAAAGATACACATGTAAAAGTAAAACAAAAAAATAATATATACGAAAACTGGTTACATCTTCATTTTTTACTATTAACTAGGATTCAAATCTTGGATTTGCCTCTTATAACCCCTATACAACATAGGGGTTTCTTACACTAACCTCGATCAATAAAAAAAAAAAAAGAGAAAAAATATAGAAATTTAATATTTGATTTATAAGATTGAAAAAGACTAGAAATATAAAGATACACATCTAAAAGTAAAACAATAGAGGATGAACAGTTATTTGTTGGTTTTTTTTCTCTTGGAACACTTTTTGGCCCTTTTTGGGATAGCAATGGTAGTGTTTGCAAGACTGTCAAGCCTGCTAGGTTACTTAGGATCAGTGGAAAGAAGGAATGAGAAAAGGTTAAAGTTTATGTTCTTTAGATGGTACTCAATTTTCTATTATTTTTGAAGATGTTAATTCTATTCGGATTTTAGGGCTTGCCAAAAGTGATAAATTTATGATTGAAAAATGATTCTTGTTCTATCAATATAATTTTTTTACCAATTCAAAAAAAATAAACATTTTTTTTTTAAATATAGAGAAATTAGTTTTTTTTTAAAGGTAAAAAATTATATTGATAGAACAAGAATCAAATTACAGTCATAGGTCTACCACTTTTGACAAGCTCTAAAATCCAAATAAAACTCGGATTAACATCTCCAAAAATAACAAAAAATTGAGTACCATCTACATAGCAAAAACTTTGAACCTATTCCCATTTATGTTTTACACTCATCCTAAGAAATCTAGCAGGCTTGATAGTCCTACGAACACTACCCATGCTATCCCAAACAAGGCCAAAGAGTGATATAAGAGGTAGCAAAAAACCAAACAATTAACTATTCATCTTCCATTGATCCATAAGACTAGTGGACTCTGGACCTATCCTCATCCTTGGCTAAGTATTTGTTGGCTAGTTTAAGAACCATTTGGTTCACCTCCCGCATTCAAAAGTGTTCCTATCTTGATTAGAATTCAACATGTCTCCAACCAAACTTTCACTACCATGTTTAGCCAAAAAGTTAATCGTTACATTATTTTATCTGTCAACATAGACCAAGATGGCATCCTCAAACTGTTGCCAAATGGACTTAATTTGGCTCACAATGTTTCTTATCCTCCAAGCCTTTGGTCTAAAATTTCTAATAGCATCTAGAAGCCCCACCATAATTTGCGAATCAAACTCAACTATGATCTTTCTAACCTCATTCTCCCAAGCATTGAGAGAACCTTGTCTGATAGCCAAGCCTTCAACTTCATTGTTAGTAGCCCTTCCAAGACCCTCTAGCTCCCAATGGAGGATCTTCCCCTTGAAATCTCTTTTGAGAAAACCAATGCCTGCAGCCCCTGGGTTATCCTTAGTTGCACCATTAAAATTAATCTTTTCCCAACCTAGGGGAGGGGGCTTCCATGGTCCCAACTTTTATGGCTTGGGAATCCCCTCATTCACCTAAGTTTTCTTATCCCTAAAGTGAGCTATGATAGTTTCAGAAATCTTGGTAACAATATTATGCCAAACCAACTCAATTGGACTGAACTCCTCTCTAAAAATTCTAAAATTTATTTTCAGCCAAATGTGCCACTAGATGAAGTTACATCTCATTCTTTTTTAACTATTAACTAAGGTTCAAATCTTGGAGTTGCCTCTTATAACCCCTATACCACATCGTTGTTAATGACCCGACGTGAGGGGACCAACTATGGCTCGATTGGAACTACCATCGACTAGTGCACTCAACAGAGTTAGTCTACTATCTTTGCCCCAAACAAGGCTTGCCTCTAAAGTTTGAACTTGAGTCTCTTCTTAATAAGTGTCTAAAACTTACCAATCCACCAACCCTCGAGACTTTAAATATATAAAACAACATAAACTAATTGTTAGGTATTTAAATATATTAATATGGGATATAGTATAATATTGTATTATGGTATGGATTATATATTAAAATTATAATAATATACAAAATAGTATAATATTATGTATTTTGTTTTGGGGGACAACACAATGGTTTGGGCTTTGACTTTTCTTCAAGAGGTTTAAGGTTCAAATCGTGGCATGTGTGGGTGTTAATCCCCTATCTATAAGCTTAGCTCTCACCCTTACAAGGGGTCATGGCTGAGATGGAAATGTTCAGCCCTAAGCATTGGTAGTGGGATGGAAATGTTTCTCACACTATTCAAATCCAAATAATAATAATGTTATGCACTTTGTAACTTAGGAAAGGTAAATCACTCTATGAGTGACCTAACTCATAGAAGGTGAACCATCATATTCTTGTATAGAGATAGATGTACTTTCAATTATAAAGAAGTCATATCAAATATTTTTTTTTGTAAGAGTTTTGGTTTGTGGTGTTGAATATTTTGTGAAGTGATTACTTCCTAAAAAAGTATTCTTAGTGTTGCCTTACCTCAAAGGTATTATCTATTTGTATGCATTTTTTTTAGATTTGGTTAGTGTGAAAAACCCTTACAACCAACGCTCAGGGTTGGGCATCCCCATCCCACCATGACCTCTCATAAGGGGGGAGTTGAGCTTATCAATAGGGAATTTAACACATAGCCACACATACATCGAGGTTTTAACTTTGGACCTCTTGAAGAAGAGCCAAAGCTTCAACCATTGCATTGTTCCCTCAGGATAAAACTCTTGGGTAGAGAGAAACCTCCAAAGTCATTCTTAGGTGGTCGTCAGTGTCATCTCATTTGGTTATACCACTATCTAAAAGGAAGTCATAGGAGGTTTTTTTTGTGTCCATAAAGATAGTACAAGTGTGGTTCAAATTACTGGACCTCCCATTTATTAGTGTTGAGGCCATGTCTTGGAAACCAACTATGCTTCGAAGATGTACAGGGTGGTTCCAACATTGGACCTCTCATTTATTAGTGTTGGGGCTATGTCCTAGAAACCAACTGCAATAGACTATCTATTTGTATGAGTTGTTATTGTGGAATTTATTTGTGGATGTAATTTTCATGTTTTTACATATTGATGAATGACTTATTGTTAAATAAGAAGAGAGGTTCATAACAATAATTAACATAGTACATAGGAATAAGAATGGGAAAAATAAAATAGCATTGTATTATGGCATAAGTCACACATAAAATTATAACAATAATTAGCATAGTGTCATGGAGAGGTTAATAACAATAATTACCATAGTACTGTCTTGGGGGACAACGCAACAGTTCAGGCTTTGGCTTTTCTTCGAGAGGTCCAAGGTTCAAATCGTGGTGTGTGTGGTTGTGTGTTAATCCTCTATTGATAATTTTAGCTCTCGACCTTACAAAGGTCATGGTTGGTATGGAAAGCGTTAGAAATAATTAACATAATACCTAGAGGTAGGAACCTGGAGAAATAAAATAATATTGTATTATGGCATGGGTCACACGTAAAATTATAACAATAATTAACATAGTGCTATATTATAATATTATGCACTTTGTACCCCATGTGTGTCTTCTAAGTGCAGCTGGTTTTTAATACATGGCCCTGACACTAATAAATGGGAGGTCCAATGTTCAACCACCTCGAGTATTGTTTTTGCGAATGCAAAAATATCTCCTATGGCTTCCCTCTAAATAGTGGTATACCTGGATGAGACAACATTGTTGGTCACCTAAGAATGATTCTGGATATTTTCCCTCTACCTAAGAGTTTTTGTCCTGGGGGACAACATAATAGTTTGGGCTTTGGCTCTTCTTCGAGAGGTCCAAGGTTCAAATTATGACGTGTGTGGTTGTGTGTTAAATTCCCTATTGATAAGCTCAACTCTCCCTCTTATGAGAGGTCATGGTGGGATGGGGATGCCCAACCTTGAGCATCGATCGTAAGGGTTTCTCATACTAACCAAATCTTTATATATATATATATATATATATATATATATATATATATATATATATATATATATATATATATATATATATATATATATATGCACTTTGTAACTCATGGAAGGTGAACCATCACATAGGTGACCTTGTAACTAATGAAAGGTGAACCATCACATTCTTGTACAAAGAGGTACCCTAATTGTAAAGGGAGTTATATCAAGTATTAATTATAAAATTCTTGGCTCGTGAAGTTGAAGATCTTATGGAGTATTCTTGATGTTGCCCTACCTTAAGGGTATTAATTATCTTTATTTATTGTGTATTGTTATTGTGAAATTTATTTGTGGATGCATAATTGATATTTCTACATATTAGTGAATTATTTATTATTATTGAGGAGAGAGGTTCATAACGATTGGTATCAAGTAGTGATTCTAGCAAAGTGGGGTTGTTTTTGCAAAAATAGGGTATATTTTTCCAAAAAAATGTCACGTCTTACGAGGGTCATATATTTTTTAGTAATCATTTTTCAGAATATTTTTGTTCCAACATCTAGATCATTTCGAGTACTATAAAAATGACTACTCATTTGTTAAATTCTAATAAATATTGAGAAAGTTATGGTTGTTTGAAATTAAGGTATTTGTGTTATTTTTTGGTTATGCAAAAAAAAATCAAAAGAAAAGATTTTATATTAAAAAAATTAGCATTCAATTTTTATAATATTTTTTTGAATAATACTTCTTATACACATCCACCATGGGGATTGAACCGGGTCACATCACCGATAATGCAAGTGGCGTCCTTGCCGGTAGACCACACTCACGGGGATAATTTTTATAATATTTTTGCACCAACATGCAGATTATTTTGAGTACTACAAAAATATTGTTCCCTTGTTAAATTATGATAAGTATTGAGGGAGTTATAGTTGTTGAAAGTTAGGTTTTTGATGTCGTTTTTGGGTTGCACAGAAAATTCATGTAAAAGGAAAAAATCATCTCTTAGTTTGGATAAACAAATTAGTTGTCATTTGTTTCTATAGATTTAAAACTTTAGTTGCCTTGGAAAAAAAAATGGTTGAGAGCATGGGGTTACAAATATTCATTGGAAAAAAATGATAGTAATGCTCAAAAATGGTGAAAAAAAATAAGTTCTTAAATTCTTCTAATTTTTTATGGAGTTGTGAGCTTTATGTGTATTTACAAGGGAAAGTTTTATCTTGGTTTATGAACTTTGCTAGTGCTCTAATCTTTTTTTTATTACATAGGAGAGTTGGTTACAACCACTATTTTTATCAATTGGACAACACAAGGTTCAAACCATAAGGACTGCTCCAAAAAACTTATTTGTCTCGTTCTTGTTGACCCGACGTGAGATGGGGACCATCGGTCGCTCGGGGTTCGTATCGTCATCGTCGATCTGGCACGCACTAAGAGGATTCAAAGCAGACTACTACCTTTGCTAAGGGTTGGCTTCCCCCTAAGGTTTGAACCTAGGACTCTTCTTGGTAAGTGCCCAAGCCACACCTGTACTTACTAATCCACCTAGCCCTTGGGGGTGCTAGTGCTCTAATCTTAGATACACACAAAAAGAATTTGGAGTTACATTTTTAAGCAAATGGGGGATCAAAATAAATGGATAATAATATGCATGCTAAGGAAATCACACATTTGGTATTAAACAATGTTAAAAAATACTTGTTTGATTATACAAATTTTATTTTGCAAGTTCATGGTTGCATCCAAAAGAAAAAGTTAGTCTCCACAAACCCTAGCAACAAACATAACTTCATCAATAGGGACTTGGCTAACAATTTGCAAGTTCCAATAACAAAAATTAAAAACATAAAGCTTGAAGATGAGGATGTTCAAAGTTTTGAAGATTTGAAGACCACCATGGATAAATATGTTTTACATTCAAATTTGTATGCTATTGAGATAGGTGATATGGATATTATTTTTTGTTATCCTTGGTTGCATTCTTTGGGTACTATTAATATTAATGTGTAAAACATGTTTACGAAGTTATGATATAAGCAAAAGAAGATAACATTATAGAATGTTTCTTAGCATAAGGAAAAACTTGAAGCAATTATAGGGGAACAAATTGAAGAACAAATAAAAGAACTTGAAATCGAGTCGAAGGAGGAGGTAGAAGATTTCAAAGAAGAAGCAAAAGCTAAGGATGAACCAAAAGTAGAGGTATAAAAGGTTGAATATCGAGCTAAGGTTGGAGTATATCACCATCCACACCAACATGAGGCAACAATCATGGAGATAGGGCATAAAGCAACAAAGGAGTTATGATGAACATACATAGAACCCAAGGGTTAATTATGGATATTCAAGTGACATAAGGGTATATTGACATCAACAAAGAACACCACTAATCAAAGTTTCACTAGGATAGATAGATGATCAAGATCGATACCAATTCTCATCTTTGCTTAGAAGGTCATATTATTTAGTTTTTTCCTATGTTTTAAGGACACAACATTTTTGTAAGGGGGTGGGATATCACGTACCTAGGGATAGGAATGTGGGGAAATAAAATAATATTGTATTATGACATGGATCACACAAAATTATAACATAATTAACATAGTGTCATATTATAATATTATGCACTTTGTAACTCATGGAAGGTGAACCATCACATAGGTGACCTTGTAACTAATGAAAGGTGAACCATCACATTCTTGTACAAAGAGGTACCCTAATTGTAAAGGGAGTTATATCAAGTATTAATTATAAAATTCTTGGCTCGTGAAGTTGAAGATCTTATGGAGTATTCTTGATGTTGCCCTACCTTAAGGGTATTAATTATCTTTATTTATTGTGTATTGTTATTGTGAAATTTATTTGTGGATGCATAATTGATATTTCTACATATTAGTGAATTATTTATTATTATTGAGGAGAGAGGTTCATAACGATTGGTATCAAGTAGTGATTCTAGCAAAGTGGGGTTGTTTTTGCAAAAATAGGGTATATTTTTCCAAAAAAATGTCACGTCTTACGAGGGTCATATATTTTTTAGTAATCATTTTTCAGAATATTTTTGTTCCAACATCTAGATCATTTCGAGTACTATAAAAATGACTACTCATTTGTTAAATTCTAATAAATATTGAGAAAGTTATGGTTGTTTGAAATTAAGGTATTTGTGTTATTTTTTGGTTATGCAAAAAAAAATCAAAAGAAAAGATTTTATATTAAAAAAATTAGCATTCAATTTTTATAATATTTTTTTGAATAATACTTCTTATACACATCCACCATGGGGATTGAACCCGGGTCACATCACCGATAATGCAAGTGGCGTCCTTGCCGGTAGACCACACTCACGGGGATAATTTTTATAATATTTTTGCACCAACATGCAGATTATTTTGAGTACTACAAAAATATTGTTCCCTTGTTAAATTATGATAAGTATTGAGGGAGTTATAGTTGTTGAAAGTTAGGTTTTTGATGTCGTTTTTGGGTTGCACAGAAAATTCATGTAAAAGGAAAAAATCATCTCTTAGTTTGGATAAACAAATTAGTTGTCATTTGTTTCTATAGATTTAAAACTTTAGTTGCCTTGGAAAAAAAAATGGTTTGAGAGCATGGGGTTACAAATATTCATTGGAAAAAAATGATAGTAATGCTCAAAAATGGTGAAAAAAAATAAGTTCTTAAATTCTTCTAATTTTTTATGGAGTTGTGAGCTTTATGTGTATTTACAAGGGAAAGTTTTATCTTGGTTTATGAACTTTGCTAGTGCTCTAATCTTTTTTTTATTACATAGGAGAGTTGGTTACAACCACTATTTTTATCAATTGGACAACACAAGGTTCAAACCATAAGGACTGCTCCAACAAACTTATTTGTCTCGTTCTTGTTGACCCGACGTGAGATGGGGACCATCGGTCGCTCGGGGTTCGTATCGTCATCGTCGATCTGGCACGCACTAAGAGGATTCAAAGCAGACTACTACCTTTGCTAAGGGTTGGCTTCCCCCTAAGGTTTGAACCTAGGACTCTTCTTGGTAAGTGCCCAAGCCACACCTGTACTTACTAATCCACCTAGCCCTTGGGGGTGCTAGTGCTCTAATCTTAGATACACACAAAAAGAATTTGGAGTTACATTTTTAAGCAAATGGGGGATCAAAATAAATGGATAATAATATGCATGCTAAGGAAATCACACATTTGGTATTAAACAATGTTAAAAAATATTTGTTTGATTATACAAATTTTATTTTGCAAGTTCATGGTTGCATCCAAAAGAAAAAGTTAGTCTCCACAAACCCTAGCAACAAACATAACTTCATCAATAGGGACTTGGCTAACAATTTGCAAGTTCCAATAACAAAAATTAAAAACATAAAGCTTGAAGATGAGGATGTTCAAAGTTTTGAAGATTTGAAGACCACCATGGATAAATATGTTTTACATTCAAATTTGTATGCTATTGAGATAGGTGATATGGATATTATTTTTTGTTATCCTTGGTTGCATTCTTTGGGTACTATTAATATTAATGTGTAAAACATGTTTACGAAGTTATGATATAAGCAAAAGAAGATAACATTATAGAATGTTTCTTAGCATAAGGAAAAACTTGAAGCAATTATAGGGGAACAAATTGAAGAACAAATAAAAGAACTTGAAATCGAGTCGAAGGAGGAGGTAGAAGATTTCAAAGAAGAAGCAAAAGCTAAGGATGAACCAAAAGTAGAGGTATAAAAGGTTGAATATCGAGCTAAGGTTGGAGTATATCACCATCCACACCAACATGAGGCAACAATCATGGAGATAGGGCATAAAGCAACAAAGGAGTTATGATGAACATACATAGAACCCAAGGGTTAATTATGGATATTCAAGTGACATAAGGGTATATTGACATCAACAAAGAACACCACTAATCAAAGTTTCACTAGGATAGATAGATGATCAAGATCGATACCAATTCTCATCTTTGCTTAGAAGGTCATATTATTTAGTTTTTTCCTATGTTTTAAGGACACAACATTTTTGTAAGGGGGTGGGATATCACGTACCTAGGGATAGGAATGTGGGGAAATAAAATAATATTGTATTATGACATGGATCACACAAAATTATAACATAATTAACATAGTGTCATATTATAATATTATGCACTTTGTAACTCATGGAAGGTGAACCATCACATAGGTGACCTTGTAACTAATGAAAGGTGAACCATCACATTCTTGTACAAAGAGGTACCCTAATTGTAAAGGGAGTTATATCAAGTATTAATTATAAAATTCTTGGCTCGTGAAGTTGAAGATCTTATGGAGTATTCTTGATGTTGCCCTACCTTAAGGGTATTAATTATCTTTATTTATTGTGTATTGTTATTGTGAAATTTATTTGTGGATGCATAATTGATATTTCTACATATTAGTGAATTATTTATTATTATTGAGGAGAGAGGTTCATAACGATTGGTATCAAGTAGTGATTCTAGCAAAGTGGGGTTGTTTTTGCAAAAATAGGGTATATTTTTCCAAAAAAATGTCACGTCTTACGAGGGTCATATATTTTTTAGTAATCATTTTTCAGAATATTTTTGTTCCAACATCTAGATCATTTCGAGTACTATAAAAATGACTACTCATTTGTTAAATTCTAATAAATATTGAGAAAGTTATGGTTGTTTGAAATTAAGGTATTTGTGTTATTTTTTGGTTATGCAAAAAAAAATCAAAAGAAAAGATTTTATATTAAAAAAATTAGCATTCAATTTTTATAATATTTTTTTGAATAATACTTCTTATACACATCCACCATGGGGATTGAACCCGGGTCACATCACCGATAATGCAAGTGGCGTCCTTGCCGGTAGACCACACTCACGGGGATAATTTTTATAATATTTTTGCACCAACATGCAGATTATTTTGAGTACTACAAAAATATTGTTCCCTTGTTAAATTATGATAAGTATTGAGGGAGTTATAGTTGTTGAAAGTTAGGTTTTTGATGTCGTTTTTGGGTTGCACAGAAAATTCATGTAAAAGGAAAAAATCATCTCTTAGTTTGGATAAACAAATTAGTTGTCATTTGTTTCTATAGATTTAAAACTTTAGTTGCCTTGGAAAAAAAAATGGTTTGAGAGCATGGGGTTACAAATATTCATTGGAAAAAAATGATAGTAATGCTCAAAAATGGTGAAAAAAAATAAGTTCTTAAATTCTTCTAATTTTTTATGGAGTTGTGAGCTTTATGTGTATTTACAAGGGAAAGTTTTATCTTGGTTTATGAACTTTGCTAGTGCTCTAATCTTTTTTTTATTACATAGGAGAGTTGGTTACAACCACTATTTTTATCAATTGGACAACACAAGGTTCAAACCATAAGGACTGCTCCAACAAACTTATTTGTCTCGTTCTTGTTGACCCGACGTGAGATGGGGACCATCGGTCGCTCGGGGTTCGTATCGTCATCGTCGATCTGGCACGCACTAAGAGGATTCAAAGCAGACTACTACCTTTGCTAAGGGTTGGCTTCCCCCTAAGGTTTGAACCTAGGACTCTTCTTGGTAAGTGCCCAAGCCACACCTGTACTTACTAATCCACCTAGCCCTTGGGGGTGCTAGTGCTCTAATCTTAGATACACACAAAAAGAATTTGGAGTTACATTTTTAAGCAAATGGGGGATCAAAATAAATGGATAATAATATGCATGCTAAGGAAATCACACATTTGGTATTAAACAATGTTAAAAAATATTTGTTTGATTATACAAATTTTATTTTGCAAGTTCATGGTTGCATCCAAAAGAAAAAGTTAGTCTCCACAAACCCTAGCAACAAACATAACTTCATCAATAGGGACTTGGCTAACAATTTGCAAGTTCCAATAACAAAAATTAAAAACATAAAGCTTGAAGATGAGGATGTTCAAAGTTTTGAAGATTTGAAGACCACCATGGATAAATATGTTTTACATTCAAATTTGTATGCTATTGAGATAGGTGATATGGATATTATTTTTTGTTATCCTTGGTTGCATTCTTTGGGTACTATTAATATTAATGTGTAAAACATGTTTACGAAGTTATGATATAAGCAAAAGAAGATAACATTATAGAATGTTTCTTAGCATAAGGAAAAACTTGAAGCAATTATAGGGGAACAAATTGAAGAACAAATAAAAGAACTTGAAATCGAGTCGAAGGAGGAGGTAGAAGATTTCAAAGAAGAAGCAAAAGCTAAGGATGAACCAAAAGTAGAGGTATAAAAGGTTGAATATCGAGCTAAGGTTGGAGTATATCACCATCCACACCAACATGAGGCAACAATCATGGAGATAGGGCATAAAGCAACAAAGGAGTTATGATGAACATACATAGAACCCAAGGGTTAATTATGGATATTCAAGTGACATAAGGGTATATTGACATCAACAAAGAACACCACTAATCAAAGTTTCACTAGGATAGATAGATGATCAAGATCGATACCAATTCTCATCTTTGCTTAGAAGGTCATATTATTTAGTTTTTTCCTATGTTTTAAGGACACAACATTTTTGTAAGGGGGTGGGATATCACGTACCTAGGGATAGGAATGTGGGGAAATAAAATAATATTGTATTATGACATGGATCACACAAAATTATAACATAATTAACATAGTGTCATATTATAATATTATGCACTTTGTAACTCATGGAAGGTGAACCATCACATAGGTGACCTTGTAACTAATGAAAGGTGAACCATCACATTCTTGTACAAAGAGGTACCCTAATTGTAAAGGGAGTTATATCAAGTATTAATTATAAAATTCTTGGCTCGTGAAGTTGAAGATCTTATGGAGTATTCTTGATGTTGCCCTACCTTAAGGGTATTAATTATCTTTATTTATTGTGTATTGTTATTGTGAAATTTATTTGTGGATGCATAATTGATATTTCTACATATTAGTGAATTATTTATTATTATTGAGGAGAGAGGTTCATAACGATTGGTATCAAGTAGTGATTCTAGCAAAGTGGGGTTGTTTTTGCAAAAATAGGGTATATTTTTCCAAAAAAATGTCACGTCTTACGAGGGTCATATATTTTTTAGTAATCATTTTTCAGAATATTTTTGTTCCAACATCTAGATCATTTCGAGTACTATAAAAATGACTACTCATTTGTTAAATTCTAATAAATATTGAGAAAGTTATGGTTGTTTGAAATTAAGGTATTTGTGTTATTTTTTGGTTATGCAAAAAAAAATCAAAAGAAAAGATTTTATATTAAAAAAATTAGCATTCAATTTTTATAATATTTTTTTGAATAATACTTCTTATACACATCCACCATGGGGATTGAACCCGGGTCACATCACCGATAATGCAAGTGGCGTCCTTGCCGGTAGACCACACTCACGGGGATAATTTTTATAATATTTTTGCACCAACATGCAGATTATTTTGAGTACTACAAAAATATTGTTCCCTTGTTAAATTATGATAAGTATTGAGGGAGTTATAGTTGTTGAAAGTTAGGTTTTTGATGTCGTTTTTGGGTTGCACAGAAAATTCATGTAAAAGGAAAAAATCATCTCTTAGTTTGGATAAACAAATTAGTTGTCATTTGTTTCTATAGATTTAAAACTTTAGTTGCCTTGGAAAAAAAAATGGTTTGAGAGCATGGGGTTACAAATATTCATTGGAAAAAAATGATAGTAATGCTCAAAAATGGTGAAAAAAAATAAGTTCTTAAATTCTTCTAATTTTTTATGGAGTTGTGAGCTTTATGTGTATTTACAAGGGAAAGTTTTATCTTGGTTTATGAACTTTGCTAGTGCTCTAATCTTTTTTTTATTACATAGGAGAGTTGGTTACAACCACTATTTTTATCAATTGGACAACACAAGGTTCAAACCATAAGGACTGCTCCAACAAACTTATTTGTCTCGTTCTTGTTGACCCGACGTGAGATGGGGACCATCGGTCGCTCGGGGTTCGTATCGTCATCGTCGATCTGGCACGCACTAAGAGGATTCAAAGCAGACTACTACCTTTGCTAAGGGTTGGCTTCCCCCTAAGGTTTGAACCTAGGACTCTTCTTGGTAAGTGCCCAAGCCACACCTGTACTTACTAATCCACCTAGCCCTTGGGGGTGCTAGTGCTCTAATCTTAGATACACACAAAAAGAATTTGGAGTTACATTTTTAAGCAAATGGGGGATCAAAATAAATGGATAATAATATGCATGCTAAGGAAATCACACATTTGGTATTAAACAATGTTAAAAAATATTTGTTTGATTATACAAATTTTATTTTGCAAGTTCATGGTTGCATCCAAAAGAAAAAGTTAGTCTCCACAAACCCTAGCAACAAACATAACTTCATCAATAGGGACTTGGCTAACAATTTGCAAGTTCCAATAACAAAAATTAAAAACATAAAGCTTGAAGATGAGGATGTTCAAAGTTTTGAAGATTTGAAGACCACCATGGATAAATATGTTTTACATTCAAATTTGTATGCTATTGAGATAGGTGATATGGATATTATTTTTTGTTATCCTTGGTTGCATTCTTTGGGTACTATTAATATTAATGTGTAAAACATGTTTACGAAGTTATGATATAAGCAAAAGAAGATAACATTATAGAATGTTTCTTAGCATAAGGAAAAACTTGAAGCAATTATAGGGGAACAAATTGAAGAACAAATAAAAGAACTTGAAATCGAGTCGAAGGAGGAGGTAGAAGATTTCAAAGAAGAAGCAAAAGCTAAGGATGAACCAAAAGTAGAGGTATAAAAGGTTGAATATCGAGCTAAGGTTGGAGTATATCACCATCCACACCAACATGAGGCAACAATCATGGAGATAGGGCATAAAGCAACAAAGGAGTTATGATGAACATACATAGAACCCAAGGGTTAATTATGGATATTCAAGTGACATAAGGGTATATTGACATCAACAAAGAACACCACTAATCAAAGTTTCACTAGGATAGATAGATGATCAAGATCGATACCAATTCTCATCTTTGCTTAGAAGGTCATATTATTTAGTTTTTTCCTATGTTTTAAGGACACAACATTTTTGTAAGGGGGTGGGATATCACGTACCTAGGGATAGGAATGTGGGGAAATAAAATAATATTGTATTATGACATGGATCACACAAAATTATAACATAATTAACATAGTGTCATATTATAATATTATGCACTTTGTAACTCATGGAAGGTGAACCATCACATAGGTGACCTTGTAACTCATGAAAGGTGAACCATCACATTCTTGTACAAAGAGGTACCCTAATTGTAAAGGGAGTTATATCAAGTATTAATTATAAAATTCTTGGCTCGTGAAGTTGAAGATCTTATGGAGTATTCTTGATGTTGCCCTACCTTAAGGGTATTAATTATCTTTATTTATTGTGTATTGTTATTGTGAAATTTATTTGTGGATGCATAATTGATATTTCTACATATTAGTGAATTATTTATTATTATTGAGGAGAGAGGTTCATAACGATTGGTATCAAGTAGTGATTCTAGCAAAGTGGGGTTGTTTTTGCAAAAATAGGGTATATTTTTCCAAAAAAATGTCACGTCTTACGAGGGTCATATATTTTTTAGTAATCATTTTTCAGAATATTTTTGTTCCAACATCTAGATCATTTCGAGTACTATAAAAATGACTACTCATTTGTTAAATTCTAATAAATATTGAGAAAGTTATGGTTGTTTGAAATTAAGGTATTTGTGTTATTTTTTGGTTATGCAAAAAAAAATCAAAAGAAAAGATTTTATATTAAAAAAATTAGCATTCAATTTTTATAATATTTTTTTGAATAATACTTCTTATACACATCCACCATGGGGATTGAACCCGGGTCACATCACCGATAATGCAAGTGGCGTCCTTGCCGGTAGACCACACTCACGGGGATAATTTTTATAATATTTTTGCACCAACATGCAGATTATTTTGAGTACTACAAAAATATTGTTCCCTTGTTAAATTATGATAAGTATTGAGGGAGTTATAGTTGTTGAAAGTTAGGTTTTTGATGTCGTTTTTGGGTTGCACAGAAAATTCATGTAAAAGGAAAAAATCATCTCTTAGTTTGGATAAACAAATTAGTTGTCATTTGTTTCTATAGATTTAAAACTTTAGTTGCCTTGGAAAAAAAAATGGTTTGAGAGCATGGGGTTACAAATATTCATTGGAAAAAAATGATAGTAATGCTCAAAAATGGTGAAAAAAAATAAGTTCTTAAATTCTTCTAATTTTTTATGGAGTTGTGAGCTTTATGTGTATTTACAAGGGAAAGTTTTATCTTGGTTTATGAACTTTGCTAGTGCTCTAATCTTTTTTTTATTACATAGGAGAGTTGGTTACAACCACTATTTTTATCAATTGGACAACACAAGGTTCAAACCATAAGGACTGCTCCAACAAACTTATTTGTCTCGTTCTTGTTGACCCGACGTGAGATGGGGACCATCGGTCGCTCGGGGTTCGTATCGTCATCGTCGATCTGGCACGCACTAAGAGGATTCAAAGCAGACTACTACCTTTGCTAAGGGTTGGCTTCCCCCTAAGGTTTGAACCTAGGACTCTTCTTGGTAAGTGCCCAAGCCACACCTGTACTTACTAATCCACCTAGCCCTTGGGGGTGCTAGTGCTCTAATCTTAGATACACACAAAAAGAATTTGGAGTTACATTTTTAAGCAAATGGGGGATCAAAATAAATGGATAATAATATGCATGCTAAGGAAATCACACATTTGGTATTAAACAATGTTAAAAAATATTTGTTTGATTATACAAATTTTATTTTGCAAGTTCATGGTTGCATCCAAAAGAAAAAGTTAGTCTCCACAAACCCTAGCAACAAACATAACTTCATCAATAGGGACTTGGCTAACAATTTGCAAGTTCCAATAACAAAAATTAAAAACATAAAGCTTGAAGATGAGGATGTTCAAAGTTTTGAAGATTTGAAGACCACCATGGATAAATATGTTTTACATTCAAATTTGTATGCTATTGAGATAGGTGATATGGATATTATTTTTTGTTATCCTTGGTTGCATTCTTTGGGTACTATTAATATTAATGTGTAAAACATGTTTACGAAGTTATGATATAAGCAAAAGAAGATAACATTATAGAATGTTTCTTAGCATAAGGAAAAACTTGAAGCAATTATAGGGGAACAAATTGAAGAACAAATAAAAGAACTTGAAATCGAGTCGAAGGAGGAGGTAGAAGATTTCAAAGAAGAAGCAAAAGCTAAGGATGAACCAAAAGTAGAGGTATAAAAGGTTGAATATCGAGCTAAGGTTGGAGTATATCACCATCCACACCAACATGAGGCAACAATCATGGAGATAGGGCATAAAGCAACAAAGGAGTTATGATGAACATACATAGAACCCAAGGGTTAATTATGGATATTCAAGTGACATAAGGGTATATTGACATCAACAAAGAACACCACTAATCAAAGTTTCACTAGGATAGATAGATGATCAAGATCGATACCAATTCTCATCTTTGCTTAGAAGGTCATATTATTTAGTTTTTTCCTATGTTTTAAGGACACAACATTTTTGTAAGGGGGTGGGATATCACGTACCTAGGGATAGGAATGTGGGGAAATAAAATAATATTGTATTATGACATGGATCACACAAAATTATAACATAATTAACATAGTGTCATATTATAATATTATGCACTTTGTAACTCATGGAAGGTGAACCATCACATAGGTGACCTTGTAACTAATGAAAGGTGAACCATCACATTCTTGTACAAAGAGGTACCCTAATTGTAAAGGGAGTTATATCAAGTATTAATTATAAAATTCTTGGCTCGTGAAGTTGAAGATCTTATGGAGTATTCTTGATGTTGCCCTACCTTAAGGGTATTAATTATCTTTATTTATTGTGTATTGTTATTGTGAAATTTATTTGTGGATGCATAATTGATATTTCTACATATTAGTGAATTATTTATTATTATTGAGGAGAGAGGTTCATAACGATTGGTATCAAGTAGTGATTCTAGCAAAGTGGGGTTGTTTTTGCAAAAATAGGGTATATTTTTCCAAAAAAATGTCACGTCTTACGAGGGTCATATATTTTTTAGTAATCATTTTTCAGAATATTTTTGTTCCAACATCTAGATCATTTCGAGTACTATAAAAATGACTACTCATTTGTTAAATTCTAATAAATATTGAGAAAGTTATGGTTGTTTGAAATTAAGGTATTTGTGTTATTTTTTGGTTATGCAAAAAAAAATCAAAAGAAAAGATTTTATATTAAAAAAATTAGCATTCAATTTTTATAATATTTTTTTGAATAATACTTCTTATACACATCCACCATGGGGATTGAACCCGGGTCACATCACCGATAATGCAAGTGGCGTCCTTGCCGGTAGACCACACTCACGGGGATAATTTTTATAATATTTTTGCACCAACATGCAGATTATTTTGAGTACTACAAAAATATTGTTCCCTTGTTAAATTATGATAAGTATTGAGGGAGTTATAGTTGTTGAAAGTTAGGTTTTTGATGTCGTTTTTGGGTTGCACAGAAAATTCATGTAAAAGGAAAAAATCATCTCTTAGTTTGGATAAACAAATTAGTTGTCATTTGTTTCTATAGATTTAAAACTTTAGTTGCCTTGGAAAAAAAAATGGTTTGAGAGCATGGGGTTACAAATATTCATTGGAAAAAAATGATAGTAATGCTCAAAAATGGTGAAAAAAAATAAGTTCTTAAATTCTTCTAATTTTTTATGGAGTTGTGAGCTTTATGTGTATTTACAAGGGAAAGTTTTATCTTGGTTTATGAACTTTGCTAGTGCTCTAATCTTTTTTTTATTACATAGGAGAGTTGGTTACAACCACTATTTTTATCAATTGGACAACACAAGGTTCAAACCATAAGGACTGCTCCAACAAACTTATTTGTCTCGTTCTTGTTGACCCGACGTGAGATGGGGACCATCGGTCGCTCGGGGTTCGTATCGTCATCGTCGATCTGGCACGCACTAAGAGGATTCAAAGCAGACTACTACCTTTGCTAAGGGTTGGCTTCCCCCTAAGGTTTGAACCTAGGACTCTTCTTGGTAAGTGCCCAAGCCACACCTGTACTTACTAATCCACCTAGCCCTTGGGGGTGCTAGTGCTCTAATCTTAGATACACACAAAAAGAATTTGGAGTTACATTTTTAAGCAAATGGGGGATCAAAATAAATGGATAATAATATGCATGCTAAGGAAATCACACATTTGGTATTAAACAATGTTAAAAAATATTTGTTTGATTATACAAATTTTATTTTGCAAGTTCATGGTTGCATCCAAAAGAAAAAGTTAGTCTCCACAAACCCTAGCAACAAACATAACTTCATCAATAGGGACTTGGCTAACAATTTGCAAGTTCCAATAACAAAAATTAAAAACATAAAGCTTGAAGATGAGGATGTTCAAAGTTTTGAAGATTTGAAGACCACCATGGATAAATATGTTTTACATTCAAATTTGTATGCTATTGAGATAGGTGATATGGATATTATTTTTTGTTATCCTTGGTTGCATTCTTTGGGTACTATTAATATTAATGTGTAAAACATGTTTACGAAGTTATGATATAAGCAAAAGAAGATAACATTATAGAATGTTTCTTAGCATAAGGAAAAACTTGAAGCAATTATAGGGGAACAAATTGAAGAACAAATAAAAGAACTTGAAATCGAGTCGAAGGAGGAGGTAGAAGATTTCAAAGAAGAAGCAAAAGCTAAGGATGAACCAAAAGTAGAGGTATAAAAGGTTGAATATCGAGCTAAGGTTGGAGTATATCACCATCCACACCAACATGAGGCAACAATCATGGAGATAGGGCATAAAGCAACAAAGGAGTTATGATGAACATACATAGAACCCAAGGGTTAATTATGGATATTCAAGTGACATAAGGGTATATTGACATCAACAAAGAACACCACTAATCAAAGTTTCACTAGGATAGATAGATGATCAAGATCGATACCAATTCTCATCTTTGCTTAGAAGGTCATATTATTTAGTTTTTTCCTATGTTTTAAGGACACAACATTTTTGTAAGGGGGTGGGATATCACGTACCTAGGGATAGGAATGTGGGGAAATAAAATAATATTGTATTATGACATGGATCACACAAAATTATAACATAATTAACATAGTGTCATATTATAATATTATGCACTTTGTAACTCATGGAAGGTGAACCATCACATAGGTGACCTTGTAACTAATGAAAGGTGAACCATCACATTCTTGTACAAAGAGGTACCCTAATTGTAAAGGGAGTTATATCAAGTATTAATTATAAAATTCTTGGCTCGTGAAGTTGAAGATCTTATGGAGTATTCTTGATGTTGCCCTACCTTAAGGGTATTAATTATCTTTATTTATTGTGTATTGTTATTGTGAAATTTATTTGTGGATGCATAATTGATATTTCTACATATTAGTGAATTATTTATTATTATTGAGGAGAGAGGTTCATAACGATTGGTATCAAGTAGTGATTCTAGCAAAGTGGGGTTGTTTTTGCAAAAATAGGGTATATTTTTCCAAAAAAATGTCACGTCTTACGAGGGTCATATATTTTTTAGTAATCATTTTTCAGAATATTTTTGTTCCAACATCTAGATCATTTCGAGTACTATAAAAATGACTACTCATTTGTTAAATTCTAATAAATATTGAGAAAGTTATGGTTGTTTGAAATTAAGGTATTTGTGTTATTTTTTGGTTATGCAAAAAAAAATCAAAAGAAAAGATTTTATATTAAAAAAATTAGCATTCAATTTTTATAATATTTTTTTGAATAATACTTCTTATACACATCCACCATGGGGATTGAACCCGGGTCACATCACCGATAATGCAAGTGGCGTCCTTGCCGGTAGACCACACTCACGGGGATAATTTTTATAATATTTTTGCACCAACATGCAGATTATTTTGAGTACTACAAAAATATTGTTCCCTTGTTAAATTATGATAAGTATTGAGGGAGTTATAGTTGTTGAAAGTTAGGTTTTTGATGTCGTTTTTGGGTTGCACAGAAAATTCATGTAAAAGGAAAAAATCATCTCTTAGTTTGGATAAACAAATTAGTTGTCATTTGTTTCTATAGATTTAAAACTTTAGTTGCCTTGGAAAAAAAAATGGTTTGAGAGCATGGGGTTACAAATATTCATTGGAAAAAAATGATAGTAATGCTCAAAAATGGTGAAAAAAAATAAGTTCTTAAATTCTTCTAATTTTTTATGGAGTTGTGAGCTTTATGTGTATTTACAAGGGAAAGTTTTATCTTGGTTTATGAACTTTGCTAGTGCTCTAATCTTTTTTTTATTACATAGGAGAGTTGGTTACAACCACTATTTTTATCAATTGGACAACACAAGGTTCAAACCATAAGGACTGCTCCAACAAACTTATTTGTCTCGTTCTTGTTGACCCGACGTGAGATGGGGACCATCGGTCGCTCGGGGTTCGTATCGTCATCGTCGATCTGGCACGCACTAAGAGGATTCAAAGCAGACTACTACCTTTGCTAAGGGTTGGCTTCCCCCTAAGGTTTGAACCTAGGACTCTTCTTGGTAAGTGCCCAAGCCACACCTGTACTTACTAATCCACCTAGCCCTTGGGGGTGCTAGTGCTCTAATCTTAGATACACACAAAAAGAATTTGGAGTTACATTTTTAAGCAAATGGGGGATCAAAATAAATGGATAATAATATGCATGCTAAGGAAATCACACATTTGGTATTAAACAATGTTAAAAAATATTTGTTTGATTATACAAATTTTATTTTGCAAGTTCATGGTTGCATCCAAAAGAAAAAGTTAGTCTCCACAAACCCTAGCAACAAACATAACTTCATCAATAGGGACTTGGCTAACAATTTGCAAGTTCCAATAACAAAAATTAAAAACATAAAGCTTGAAGATGAGGATGTTCAAAGTTTTGAAGATTTGAAGACCACCATGGATAAATATGTTTTACATTCAAATTTGTATGCTATTGAGATAGGTGATATGGATATTATTTTTTGTTATCCTTGGTTGCATTCTTTGGGTACTATTAATATTAATGTGTAAAACATGTTTACGAAGTTATGATATAAGCAAAAGAAGATAACATTATAGAATGTTTCTTAGCATAAGGAAAAACTTGAAGCAATTATAGGGGAACAAATTGAAGAACAAATAAAAGAACTTGAAATCGAGTCGAAGGAGGAGGTAGAAGATTTCAAAGAAGAAGCAAAAGCTAAGGATGAACCAAAAGTAGAGGTATAAAAGGTTGAATATCGAGCTAAGGTTGGAGTATATCACCATCCACACCAACATGAGGCAACAATCATGGAGATAGGGCATAAAGCAACAAAGGAGTTATGATGAACATACATAGAACCCAAGGGTTAATTATGGATATTCAAGTGACATAAGGGTATATTGACATCAACAAAGAACACCACTAATCAAAGTTTCACTAGGATAGATAGATGATCAAGATCGATACCAATTCTCATCTTTGCTTAGAAGGTCATATTATTTAGTTTTTTCCTATGTTTTAAGGACACAACATTTTTGTAAGGGGGTGGGATATCACGTACCTAGGGATAGGAATGTGGGGAAATAAAATAATATTGTATTATGACATGGATCACACAAAATTATAACATAATTAACATAGTGTCATATTATAATATTATGCACTTTGTAACTCATGGAAGGTGAACCATCACATAGGTGACCTTGTAACTAATGAAAGGTGAACCATCACATTCTTGTACAAAGAGGTACCCTAATTGTAAAGGGAGTTATATCAAGTATTAATTATAAAATTCTTGGCTCGTGAAGTTGAAGATCTTATGGAGTATTCTTGATGTTGCCCTACCTTAAGGGTATTAATTATCTTTATTTATTGTGTATTGTTATTGTGAAATTTATTTGTGGATGCATAATTGATATTTCTACATATTAGTGAATTATTTATTATTATTGAGGAGAGAGGTTCATAACGATTGGTATCAAGTAGTGATTCTAGCAAAGTGGGGTTGTTTTTGCAAAAATAGGGTATATTTTTCCAAAAAAATGTCACGTCTTACGAGGGTCATATATTTTTTAGTAATCATTTTTCAGAATATTTTTGTTCCAACATCTAGATCATTTCGAGTACTATAAAAATGACTACTCATTTGTTAAATTCTAATAAATATTGAGAAAGTTATGGTTGTTTGAAATTAAGGTATTTGTGTTATTTTTTGGTTATGCAAAAAAAAATCAAAAGAAAAGATTTTATATTAAAAAAATTAGCATTCAATTTTTATAATATTTTTTTGAATAATACTTCTTATACACATCCACCATGGGGATTGAACCCGGGTCACATCACCGATAATGCAAGTGGCGTCCTTGCCGGTAGACCACACTCACGGGGATAATTTTTATAATATTTTTGCACCAACATGCAGATTATTTTGAGTACTACAAAAATATTGTTCCCTTGTTAAATTATGATAAGTATTGAGGGAGTTATAGTTGTTGAAAGTTAGGTTTTTGATGTCGTTTTTGGGTTGCACAGAAAATTCATGTAAAAGGAAAAAATCATCTCTTAGTTTGGATAAACAAATTAGTTGTCATTTGTTTCTATAGATTTAAAACTTTAGTTGCCTTGGAAAAAAAAATGGTTTGAGAGCATGGGGTTACAAATATTCATTGGAAAAAAATGATAGTAATGCTCAAAAATGGTGAAAAAAAATAAGTTCTTAAATTCTTCTAATTTTTTATGGAGTTGTGAGCTTTATGTGTATTTACAAGGGAAAGTTTTATCTTGGTTTATGAACTTTGCTAGTGCTCTAATCTTTTTTTTATTACATAGGAGAGTTGGTTACAACCACTATTTTTATCAATTGGACAACACAAGGTTCAAACCATAAGGACTGCTCCAACAAACTTATTTGTCTCGTTCTTGTTGACCCGACGTGAGATGGGGACCATCGGTCGCTCGGGGTTCGTATCGTCATCGTCGATCTGGCACGCACTAAGAGGATTCAAAGCAGACTACTACCTTTGCTAAGGGTTGGCTTCCCCCTAAGGTTTGAACCTAGGACTCTTCTTGGTAAGTGCCCAAGCCACACCTGTACTTACTAATCCACCTAGCCCTTGGGGGTGCTAGTGCTCTAATCTTAGATACACACAAAAAGAATTTGGAGTTACATTTTTAAGCAAATGGGGGATCAAAATAAATGGATAATAATATGCATGCTAAGGAAATCACACATTTGGTATTAAACAATGTTAAAAAATATTTGTTTGATTATACAAATTTTATTTTGCAAGTTCATGGTTGCATCCAAAAGAAAAAGTTAGTCTCCACAAACCCTAGCAACAAACATAACTTCATCAATAGGGACTTGGCTAACAATTTGCAAGTTCCAATAACAAAAATTAAAAACATAAAGCTTGAAGATGAGGATGTTCAAAGTTTTGAAGATTTGAAGACCACCATGGATAAATATGTTTTACATTCAAATTTGTATGCTATTGAGATAGGTGATATGGATATTATTTTTTGTTATCCTTGGTTGCATTCTTTGGGTACTATTAATATTAATGTGTAAAACATGTTTACGAAGTTATGATATAAGCAAAAGAAGATAACATTATAGAATGTTTCTTAGCATAAGGAAAAACTTGAAGCAATTATAGGGGAACAAATTGAAGAACAAATAAAAGAACTTGAAATCGAGTCGAAGGAGGAGGTAGAAGATTTCAAAGAAGAAGCAAAAGCTAAGGATGAACCAAAAGTAGAGGTATAAAAGGTTGAATATCGAGCTAAGGTTGGAGTATATCACCATCCACACCAACATGAGGCAACAATCATGGAGATAGGGCATAAAGCAACAAAGGAGTTATGATGAACATACATAGAACCCAAGGGTTAATTATGGATATTCAAGTGACATAAGGGTATATTGACATCAACAAAGAACACCACTAATCAAAGTTTCACTAGGATAGATAGATGATCAAGATCGATACCAATTCTCATCTTTGCTTAGAAGGTCATATTATTTAGTTTTTTCCTATGTTTTAAGGACACAACATTTTTGTAAGGGGGTGGGATATCACGTACCTAGGGATAGGAATGTGGGGAAATAAAATAATATTGTATTATGACATGGATCACACAAAATTATAACATAATTAACATAGTGTCATATTATAATATTATGCACTTTGTAACTCATGGAAGGTGAACCATCACATAGGTGACCTTGTAACTAATGAAAGGTGAACCATCACATTCTTGTACAAAGAGGTACCCTAATTGTAAAGGGAGTTATATCAAGTATTAATTATAAAATTCTTGGCTCGTGAAGTTGAAGATCTTATGGAGTATTCTTGATGTTGCCCTACCTTAAGGGTATTAATTATCTTTATTTATTGTGTATTGTTATTGTGAAATTTATTTGTGGATGCATAATTGATATTTCTACATATTAGTGAATTATTTATTATTATTGAGGAGAGAGGTTCATAACGATTGGTATCAAGTAGTGATTCTAGCAAAGTGGGGTTGTTTTTGCAAAAATAGGGTATATTTTTCCAAAAAAATGTCACGTCTTACGAGGGTCATATATTTTTTAGTAATCATTTTTCAGAATATTTTTGTTCCAACATCTAGATCATTTCGAGTACTATAAAAATGACTACTCATTTGTTAAATTCTAATAAATATTGAGAAAGTTATGGTTGTTTGAAATTAAGGTATTTGTGTTATTTTTTGGTTATGCAAAAAAAAATCAAAAGAAAAGATTTTATATTAAAAAAATTAGCATTCAATTTTTATAATATTTTTTTGAATAATACTTCTTATACACATCCACCATGGGGATTGAACCCGGGTCACATCACCGATAATGCAAGTGGCGTCCTTGCTGGTAGACCACACTCACGGGGATAATTTTTATAATATTTTTGCACCAACATGCAGATTATTTTGAGTACTACAAAAATATTGTTCCCTTGTTAAATTATGATAAGTATTGAGGGAGTTATAGTTGTTGAAAGTTAGGTTTTTGATGTCGTTTTTGGGTTGCACAGAAAATTCATGTAAAAGGAAAAAATCATCTCTTAGTTTGGATAAACAAATTAGTTGTCATTTGTTTCTATAGATTTAAAACTTTAGTTGCCTTGGAAAAAAAAATGGTTTGAGAGCATGGGGTTACAAATATTCATTGGAAAAAAATGATAGTAATGCTCAAAAATGGTGAAAAAAAATAAGTTCTTAAATTCTTCTAATTTTTTATGGAGTTGTGAGCTTTATGTGTATTTACAAGGGAAAGTTTTATCTTGGTTTATGAACTTTGCTAGTGCTCTAATCTTTTTTTTATTACATAGGAGAGTTGGTTACAACCACTATTTTTATCAATTGGACAACACAAGGTTCAAACCATAAGGACTGCTCCAACAAACTTATTTGTCTCGTTCTTGTTGACCCGACGTGAGATGGGGACCATCGGTCGCTCGGGGTTCGTATCGTCATCGTCGATCTGGCACGCACTAAGAGGATTCAAAGCAGACTACTACCTTTGCTAAGGGTTGGCTTCCCCCTAAGGTTTGAACCTAGGACTCTTCTTGGTAAGTGCCCAAGCCACACCTGTACTTACTAATCCACCTAGCCCTTGGGGGTGCTAGTGCTCTAATCTTAGATACACACAAAAAGAATTTGGAGTTACATTTTTAAGCAAATGGGGGATCAAAATAAATGGATAATAATATGCATGCTAAGGAAATCACACATTTGGTATTAAACAATGTTAAAAAATATTTGTTTGATTATACAAATTTTATTTTGCAAGTTCATGGTTGCATCCAAAAGAAAAAGTTAGTCTCCACAAACCCTAGCAACAAACATAACTTCATCAATAGGGACTTGGCTAACAATTTGCAAGTTCCAATAACAAAAATTAAAAACATAAAGCTTGAAGATGAGGATGTTCAAAGTTTTGAAGATTTGAAGACCACCATGGATAAATATGTTTTACATTCAAATTTGTATGCTATTGAGATAGGTGATATGGATATTATTTTTTGTTATCCTTGGTTGCATTCTTTGGGTACTATTAATATTAATGTGTAAAACATGTTTACGAAGTTATGATATAAGCAAAAGAAGATAACATTATAGAATGTTTCTTAGCATAAGGAAAAACTTGAAGCAATTATAGGGGAACAAATTGAAGAACAAATAAAAGAACTTGAAATCGAGTCGAAGGAGGAGGTAGAAGATTTCAAAGAAGAAGCAAAAGCTAAGGATGAACCAAAAGTAGAGGTATAAAAGGTTGAATATCGAGCTAAGGTTGGAGTATATCACCATCCACACCAACATGAGGCAACAATCATGGAGATAGGGCATAAAGCAACAAAGGAGTTATGATGAACATACATAGAACCCAAGGGTTAATTATGGATATTCAAGTGACATAAGGGTATATTGACATCAACAAAGAACACCACTAATCAAAGTTTCACTAGGATAGATAGATGATCAAGATCGATACCAATTCTCATCTTTGCTTAGAAGGTCATATTATTTAGTTTTTTCCTATGTTTTAAGGACACAACATTTTTGTAAGGGGGTGGGATATCACGTACCTAGGGATAGGAATGTGGGGAAATAAAATAATATTGTATTATGACATGGATCACACAAAATTATAACATAATTAACATAGTGTCATATTATAATATTATGCACTTTGTAACTCATGGAAGGTGAACCATCACATAGGTGACCTTGTAACTAATGAAAGGTGAACCATCACATTCTTGTACAAAGAGGTACCCTAATTGTAAAGGGAGTTATATCAAGTATTAATTATAAAATTCTTGGCTCGTGAAGTTGAAGATCTTATGGAGTATTCTTGATGTTGCCCTACCTTAAGGGTATTAATTATCTTTATTTATTGTGTATTGTTATTGTGAAATTTATTTGTGGATGCATAATTGATATTTCTACATATTAGTGAATTATTTATTATTATTGAGGAGAGAGGTTCATAACGATTGGTATCAAGTAGTGATTCTAGCAAAGTGGGGTTGTTTTTGCAAAAATAGGGTATATTTTTCCAAAAAAATGTCACGTCTTACGAGGGTCATATATTTTTTAGTAATCATTTTTCAGAATATTTTTGTTCCAACATCTAGATCATTTCGAGTACTATAAAAATGACTACTCATTTGTTAAATTCTAATAAATATTGAGAAAGTTATGGTTGTTTGAAATTAAGGTATTTGTGTTATTTTTTGGTTATGCAAAAAAAAATCAAAAGAAAAGATTTTATATTAAAAAAATTAGCATTCAATTTTTATAATATTTTTTTGAATAATACTTCTTATACACATCCACCATGGGGATTGAACCCGGGTCACATCACCGATAATGCAAGTGGCGTCCTTGCCGGTAGACCACACTCACGGGGATAATTTTTATAATATTTTTGCACCAACATGCAGATTATTTTGAGTACTACAAAAATATTGTTCCCTTGTTAAATTATGATAAGTATTGAGGGAGTTATAGTTGTTGAAAGTTAGGTTTTTGATGTCGTTTTTGGGTTGCACAGAAAATTCATGTAAAAGGAAAAAATCATCTCTTAGTTTGGATAAACAAATTAGTTGTCATTTGTTTCTATAGATTTAAAACTTTAGTTGCCTTGGAAAAAAAAATGGTTTGAGAGCATGGGGTTACAAATATTCATTGGAAAAAAATGATAGTAATGCTCAAAAATGGTGAAAAAAAATAAGTTCTTAAATTCTTCTAATTTTTTATGGAGTTGTGAGCTTTATGTGTATTTACAAGGGAAAGTTTTATCTTGGTTTATGAACTTTGCTAGTGCTCTAATCTTTTTTTTATTACATAGGAGAGTTGGTTACAACCACTATTTTTATCAATTGGACAACACAAGGTTCAAACCATAAGGACTGCTCCAACAAACTTATTTGTCTCGTTCTTGTTGACCCGACGTGAGATGGGGACCATCGGTCGCTCGGGGTTCGTATCGTCATCGTCGATCTGGCACGCACTAAGAGGATTCAAAGCAGACTACTACCTTTGCTAAGGGTTGGCTTCCCCCTAAGGTTTGAACCTAGGACTCTTCTTGGTAAGTGCCCAAGCCACACCTGTACTTACTAATCCACCTAGCCCTTGGGGGTGCTAGTGCTCTAATCTTAGATACACACAAAAAGAATTTGGAGTTACATTTTTAAGCAAATGGGGGATCAAAATAAATGGATAATAATATGCATGCTAAGGAAATCACACATTTGGTATTAAACAATGTTAAAAAATATTTGTTTGATTATACAAATTTTATTTTGCAAGTTCATGGTTGCATCCAAAAGAAAAAGTTAGTCTCCACAAACCCTAGCAACAAACATAACTTCATCAATAGGGACTTGGCTAACAATTTGCAAGTTCCAATAACAAAAATTAAAAACATAAAGCTTGAAGATGAGGATGTTCAAAGTTTTGAAGATTTGAAGACCACCATGGATAAATATGTTTTACATTCAAATTTGTATGCTATTGAGATAGGTGATATGGATATTATTTTTTGTTATCCTTGGTTGCATTCTTTGGGTACTATTAATATTAATGTGTAAAACATGTTTACGAAGTTATGATATAAGCAAAAGAAGATAACATTATAGAATGTTTCTTAGCATAAGGAAAAACTTGAAGCAATTATAGGGGAACAAATTGAAGAACAAATAAAAGAACTTGAAATCGAGTCGAAGGAGGAGGTAGAAGATTTCAAAGAAGAAGCAAAAGCTAAGGATGAACCAAAAGTAGAGGTATAAAAGGTTGAATATCGAGCTAAGGTTGGAGTATATCACCATCCACACCAACATGAGGCAACAATCATGGAGATAGGGCATAAAGCAACAAAGGAGTTATGATGAACATACATAGAACCCAAGGGTTAATTATGGATATTCAAGTGACATAAGGGTATATTGACATCAACAAAGAACACCACTAATCAAAGTTTCACTAGGATAGATAGATGATCAAGATCGATACCAATTCTCATCTTTGCTTAGAAGGTCATATTATTTAGTTTTTTCCTATGTTTTAAGGACACAACATTTTTGTAAGGGGGTGGGATATCACGTACCTAGGGATAGGAATGTGGGGAAATAAAATAATATTGTATTATGACATGGATCACACAAAATTATAACATAATTAACATAGTGTCATATTATAATATTATGCACTTTGTAACTCATGGAAGGTGAACCATCACATAGGTGACCTTGTAACTAATGAAAGGTGAACCATCACATTCTTGTACAAAGAGGTACCCTAATTGTAAAGGGAGTTATATCAAGTATTAATTATAAAATTCTTGGCTCGTGAAGTTGAAGATCTTATGGAGTATTCTTGATGTTGCCCTACCTTAAGGGTATTAATTATCTTTATTTATTGTGTATTGTTATTGTGAAATTTATTTGTGGATGCATAATTGATATTTCTACATATTAGTGAATTATTTATTATTATTGAGGAGAGAGGTTCATAACGATTGGTATCAAGTAGTGATTCTAGCAAAGTGGGGTTGTTTTTGCAAAAATAGGGTATATTTTTCCAAAAAAATGTCACGTCTTACGAGGGTCATATATTTTTTAGTAATCATTTTTCAGAATATTTTTGTTCCAACATCTAGATCATTTCGAGTACTATAAAAATGACTACTCATTTGTTAAATTCTAATAAATATTGAGAAAGTTATGGTTGTTTGAAATTAAGGTATTTGTGTTATTTTTTGGTTATGCAAAAAAAAATCAAAAGAAAAGATTTTATATTAAAAAAATTAGCATTCAATTTTTATAATATTTTTTTGAATAATACTTCTTATACACATCCACCATGGGGATTGAACCCGGGTCACATCACCGATAATGCAAGTGGCGTCCTTGCCGGTAGACCACACTCACGGGGATAATTTTTATAATATTTTTGCACCAACATGCAGATTATTTTGAGTACTACAAAAATATTGTTCCCTTGTTAAATTATGATAAGTATTGAGGGAGTTATAGTTGTTGAAAGTTAGGTTTTTGATGTCGTTTTTGGGTTGCACAGAAAATTCATGTAAAAGGAAAAAATCATCTCTTAGTTTGGATAAACAAATTAGTTGTCATTTGTTTCTATAGATTTAAAACTTTAGTTGCCTTGGAAAAAAAAATGGTTTGAGAGCATGGGGTTACAAATATTCATTGGAAAAAAATGATAGTAATGCTCAAAAATGGTGAAAAAAAATAAGTTCTTAAATTCTTCTAATTTTTTATGGAGTTGTGAGCTTTATGTGTATTTACAAGGGAAAGTTTTATCTTGGTTTATGAACTTTGCTAGTGCTCTAATCTTTTTTTTATTACATAGGAGAGTTGGTTACAACCACTATTTTTATCAATTGGACAACACAAGGTTCAAACCATAAGGACTGCTCCAACAAACTTATTTGTCTCGTTCTTGTTGACCCGACGTGAGATGGGGACCATCGGTCGCTCGGGGTTCGTATCGTCATCGTCGATCTGGCACGCACTAAGAGGATTCAAAGCAGACTACTACCTTTGCTAAGGGTTGGCTTCCCCCTAAGGTTTGAACCTAGGACTCTTCTTGGTAAGTGCCCAAGCCACACCTGTACTTACTAATCCACCTAGCCCTTGGGGGTGCTAGTGCTCTAATCTTAGATACACACAAAAAGAATTTGGAGTTACATTTTTAAGCAAATGGGGGATCAAAATAAATGGATAATAATATGCATGCTAAGGAAATCACACATTTGGTATTAAACAATGTTAAAAAATATTTGTTTGATTATACAAATTTTATTTTGCAAGTTCATGGTTGCATCCAAAAGAAAAAGTTAGTCTCCACAAACCCTAGCAACAAACATAACTTCATCAATAGGGACTTGGCTAACAATTTGCAAGTTCCAATAACAAAAATTAAAAACATAAAGCTTGAAGATGAGGATGTTCAAAGTTTTGAAGATTTGAAGACCACCATGGATAAATATGTTTTACATTCAAATTTGTATGCTATTGAGATAGGTGATATGGATATTATTTTTTGTTATCCTTGGTTGCATTCTTTGGGTACTATTAATATTAATGTGTAAAACATGTTTACGAAGTTATGATATAAGCAAAAGAAGATAACATTATAGAATGTTTCTTAGCATAAGGAAAAACTTGAAGCAATTATAGGGGAACAAATTGAAGAACAAATAAAAGAACTTGAAATCGAGTCGAAGGAGGAGGTAGAAGATTTCAAAGAAGAAGCAAAAGCTAAGGATGAACCAAAAGTAGAGGTATAAAAGGTTGAATATCGAGCTAAGGTTGGAGTATATCACCATCCACACCAACATGAGGCAACAATCATGGAGATAGGGCATAAAGCAACAAAGGAGTTATGATGAACATACATAGAACCCAAGGGTTAATTATGGATATTCAAGTGACATAAGGGTATATTGACATCAACAAAGAACACCACTAATCAAAGTTTCACTAGGATAGATAGATGATCAAGATCGATACCAATTCTCATCTTTGCTTAGAAGGTCATATTATTTAGTTTTTTCCTATGTTTTAAGGACACAACATTTTTGTAAGGGGGTGGGATATCACGTACCTAGGGATAGGAATGTGGGGAAATAAAATAATATTGTATTATGACATGGATCACACAAAATTATAACATAATTAACATAGTGTCATATTATAATATTATGCACTTTGTAACTCATGGAAGGTGAACCATCACATAGGTGACCTTGTAACTAATGAAAGGTGAACCATCACATTCTTGTACAAAGAGGTACCCTAATTGTAAAGGGAGTTATATCAAGTATTAATTATAAAATTCTTGGCTCGTGAAGTTGAAGATCTTATGGAGTATTCTTGATGTTGCCCTACCTTAAGGGTATTAATTATCTTTATTTATTGTGTATTGTTATTGTGAAATTTATTTGTGGATGCATAATTGATATTTCTACATATTAGTGAATTATTTATTATTATTGAGGAGAGAGGTTCATAACGATTGGTATCAAGTAGTGATTCTAGCAAAGTGGGGTTGTTTTTGCAAAAATAGGGTATATTTTTCCAAAAAAATGTCACGTCTTACGAGGGTCATATATTTTTTAGTAATCATTTTTCAGAATATTTTTGTTCCAACATCTAGATCATTTCGAGTACTATAAAAATGACTACTCATTTGTTAAATTCTAATAAATATTGAGAAAGTTATGGTTGTTTGAAATTAAGGTATTTGTGTTATTTTTTGGTTATGCAAAAAAAAATCAAAAGAAAAGATTTTATATTAAAAAAATTAGCATTCAATTTTTATAATATTTTTTTGAATAATACTTCTTATACACATCCACCATGGGGATTGAACCCGGGTCACATCACCGATAATGCAAGTGGCGTCCTTGCTGGTAGACCACACTCACGGGGATAATTTTTATAATATTTTTGCACCAACATGCAGATTATTTTGAGTACTACAAAAATATTGTTCCCTTGTTAAATTATGATAAGTATTGAGGGAGTTATAGTTGTTGAAAGTTAGGTTTTTGATGTCGTTTTTGGGTTGCACAGAAAATTCATGTAAAAGGAAAAAATCATCTCTTAGTTTGGATAAACAAATTAGTTGTCATTTGTTTCTATAGATTTAAAACTTTAGTTGCCTTGGAAAAAAAAATGGTTTGAGAGCATGGGGTTACAAATATTCATTGGAAAAAAATGATAGTAATGCTCAAAAATGGTGAAAAAAAATAAGTTCTTAAATTCTTCTAATTTTTTATGGAGTTGTGAGCTTTATGTGTATTTACAAGGGAAAGTTTTATCTTGGTTTATGAACTTTGCTAGTGCTCTAATCTTTTTTTTATTACATAGGAGAGTTGGTTACAACCACTATTTTTATCAATTGGACAACACAAGGTTCAAACCATAAGGACTGCTCCAACAAACTTATTTGTCTCGTTCTTGTTGACCCGACGTGAGATGGGGACCATCGGTCGCTCGGGGTTCGTATCGTCATCGTCGATCTGGCACGCACTAAGAGGATTCAGATCGGACTACTACCTTTGCAGAGGGTTGGCTTCCCCCTAAGGTTTGAACCTAGGACTCTTCTTGGTAAGTGCCCAAGCCACACCTGTACTTACTAATCCACCTAGCCCTTGGGGGTGCTAGTGCTCTAATCTTAGATACACACAAAAAGAATTTGGAGTTACATTTTTAAGCAAATGGGGGATCAAAATAAATGGATAATAATATGCATGCTAAGGAAATCACACATTTGGTATTAAACAATGTTAAAAAATATTTGTTTGATTATACAAATTTTATTTTGCAAGTTCATGGTTGCATCCAAAAGAAAAAGTTAGTCTCCACAAACCCTAGCAACAAACATAACTTCATCAATAGGGACTTGGCTAACAATTTGCAAGTTCCAATAACAAAAATTAAAAACATAAAGCTTGAAGATGAGGATGTTCAAAGTTTTGAAGATTTGAAGACCACCATGGATAAATATGTTTTACATTCAAATTTGTATGCTATTGAGATAGGTGATATGGATATTATTTTTTGTTATCCTTGGTTGCATTCTTTGGGTACTATTAATATTAATGTGTAAAACATGTTTACGAAGTTATGATATAAGCAAAAGAAGATAACATTATAGAATGTTTCTTAGCATAAGGAAAAACTTGAAGCAATTATAGGGGAACAAATTGAAGAACAAATAAAAGAACTTGAAATCGAGTCGAAGGAGGAGGTAGAAGATTTCAAAGAAGAAGCAAAAGCTAAGGATGAACCAAAAGTAGAGGTATAAAAGGTTGAATATCGAGCTAAGGTTGGAGTATATCACCATCCACACCAACATGAGGCAACAATCATGGAGATAGGGCATAAAGCAACAAAGGAGTTATGATGAACATACATAGAACCCAAGGGTTAATTATGGATATTCAAGTGACATAAGGGTATATTGACATCAACAAAGAACACCACTAATCAAAGTTTCACTAGGATAGATAGATGATCAAGATCGATACCAATTCTCATCTTTGCTTAGAAGGTCATATTATTTAGTTTTTTCCTATGTTTTAAGGACACAACATTTTTGTAAGGGGGTGGGATATCACGTACCTAGGGATAGGAATGTGGGGAAATAAAATAATATTGTATTATGACATGGATCACACAAAATTATAACATAATTAACATAGTGTCATATTATAATATTATGCACTTTGTAACTCATGGAAGGTGAACCATCACATAGGTGACCTTGTAACTAATGAAAGGTGAACCATCACATTCTTGTACAAAGAGGTACCCTAATTGTAAAGGGAGTTATATCAAGTATTAATTATAAAATTCTTGGCTCGTGAAGTTGAAGATCTTATGGAGTATTCTTGATGTTGCCCTACCTTAAGGGTATTAATTATCTTTATTTATTGTGTATTGTTATTGTGAAATTTATTTGTGGATGCATAATTGATATTTCTACATATTAGTGAATTATTTATTATTATTGAGGAGAGAGGTTCATAACGATTGGTATCAAGTAGTGATTCTAGCAAAGTGGGGTTGTTTTTGCAAAAATAGGGTATATTTTTCCAAAAAAATGTCACGTCTTACGAGGGTCATATATTTTTTAGTAATCATTTTTCAGAATATTTTTGTTCCAACATCTAGATCATTTCGAGTACTATAAAAATGACTACTCATTTGTTAAATTCTAATAAATATTGAGAAAGTTATGGTTGTTTGAAATTAAGGTATTTGTGTTATTTTTTGGTTATGCAAAAAAAAATCAAAAGAAAAGATTTTATATTAAAAAAATTAGCATTCAATTTTTATAATATTTTTTTGAATAATACTTCTTATACACATCCACCATGGGGATTGAACCCGGGTCACATCACCGATAATGCAAGTGGCGTCCTTGCCGGTAGACCACACTCACGGGGATAATTTTTATAATATTTTTGCACCAACATGCAGATTATTTTGAGTACTACAAAAATATTGTTCCCTTGTTAAATTATGATAAGTATTGAGGGAGTTATAGTTGTTGAAAGTTAGGTTTTTGATGTCGTTTTTGGGTTGCACAGAAAATTCATGTAAAAGGAAAAAATCATCTCTTAGTTTGGATAAACAAATTAGTTGTCATTTGTTTCTATAGATTTAAAACTTTAGTTGCCTTGGAAAAAAAAATGGTTTGAGAGCATGGGGTTACAAATATTCATTGGAAAAAAATGATAGTAATGCTCAAAAATGGTGAAAAAAAATAAGTTCTTAAATTCTTCTAATTTTTTATGGAGTTGTGAGCTTTATGTGTATTTACAAGGGAAAGTTTTATCTTGGTTTATGAACTTTGCTAGTGCTCTAATCTTTTTTTTATTACATAGGAGAGTTGGTTACAACCACTATTTTTATCAATTGGACAACACAAGGTTCAAACCATAAGGACTGCTCCAACAAACTTATTTGTCTCGTTCTTGTTGACCCGACGTGAGATGGGGACCATCGGTCGCTCGGGGTTCGTATCGTCATCGTCGATCTGGCACGCACTAAGAGGATTCAAAGCAGACTACTACCTTTGCTAAGGGTTGGCTTCCCCCTAAGGTTTGAACCTAGGACTCTTCTTGGTAAGTGCCCAAGCCACACCTGTACTTACTAATCCACCTAGCCCTTGGGGGTGCTAGTGCTCTAATCTTAGATACACACAAAAAGAATTTGGAGTTACATTTTTAAGCAAATGGGGGATCAAAATAAATGGATAATAATATGCATGCTAAGGAAATCACACATTTGGTATTAAACAATGTTAAAAAATATTTGTTTGATTATACAAATTTTATTTTGCAAGTTCATGGTTGCATCCAAAAGAAAAAGTTAGTCTCCACAAACCCTAGCAACAAACATAACTTCATCAATAGGGACTTGGCTAACAATTTGCAAGTTCCAATAACAAAAATTAAAAACATAAAGCTTGAAGATGAGGATGTTCAAAGTTTTGAAGATTTGAAGACCACCATGGATAAATATGTTTTACATTCAAATTTGTATGCTATTGAGATAGGTGATATGGATATTATTTTTTGTTATCCTTGGTTGCATTCTTTGGGTACTATTAATATTAATGTGTAAAACATGTTTACGAAGTTATGATATAAGCAAAAGAAGATAACATTATAGAATGTTTCTTAGCATAAGGAAAAACTTGAAGCAATTATAGGGGAACAAATTGAAGAACAAATAAAAGAACTTGAAATCGAGTCGAAGGAGGAGGTAGAAGATTTCAAAGAAGAAGCAAAAGCTAAGGATGAACCAAAAGTAGAGGTATAAAAGGTTGAATATCGAGCTAAGGTTGGAGTATATCACCATCCACACCAACATGAGGCAACAATCATGGAGATAGGGCATAAAGCAACAAAGGAGTTATGATGAACATACATAGAACCCAAGGGTTAATTATGGATATTCAAGTGACATAAGGGTATATTGACATCAACAAAGAACACCACTAATCAAAGTTTCACTAGGATAGATAGATGATCAAGATCGATACCAATTCTCATCTTTGCTTAGAAGGTCATATTATTTAGTTTTTTCCTATGTTTTAAGGACACAACATTTTTGTAAGGGGGTGGGATATCACGTACCTAGGGATAGGAATGTGGGGAAATAAAATAATATTGTATTATGACATGGATCACACAAAATTATAACATAATTAACATAGTGTCATATTATAATATTATGCACTTTGTAACTCATGGAAGGTGAACCATCACATAGGTGACCTTGTAACTAATGAAAGGTGAACCATCACATTCTTGTACAAAGAGGTACCCTAATTGTAAAGGGAGTTATATCAAGTATTAATTATAAAATTCTTGGCTCGTGAAGTTGAAGATCTTATGGAGTATTCTTGATGTTGCCCTACCTTAAGGGTATTAATTATCTTTATTTATTGTGTATTGTTATTGTGAAATTTATTTGTGGATGCATAATTGATATTTCTACATATTAGTGAATTATTTATTATTATTGAGGAGAGAGGTTCATAACGATTGGTATCAAGTAGTGATTCTAGCAAAGTGGGGTTGTTTTTGCAAAAATAGGGTATATTTTTCCAAAAAAATGTCACGTCTTACGAGGGTCATATATTTTTTAGTAATCATTTTTCAGAATATTTTTGTTCCAACATCTAGATCATTTCGAGTACTATAAAAATGACTACTCATTTGTTAAATTCTAATAAATATTGAGAAAGTTATGGTTGTTTGAAATTAAGGTATTTGTGTTATTTTTTGGTTATGCAAAAAAAAATCAAAAGAAAAGATTTTATATTAAAAAAATTAGCATTCAATTTTTATAATATTTTTTTGAATAATACTTCTTATACACATCCACCATGGGGATTGAACCCGGGTCACATCACCGATAATGCAAGTGGCGTCCTTGCCGGTAGACCACACTCACGGGGATAATTTTTATAATATTTTTGCACCAACATGCAGATTATTTTGAGTACTACAAAAATATTGTTCCCTTGTTAAATTATGATAAGTATTGAGGGAGTTATAGTTGTTGAAAGTTAGGTTTTTGATGTCGTTTTTGGGTTGCACAGAAAATTCATGTAAAAGGAAAAAATCATCTCTTAGTTTGGATAAACAAATTAGTTGTCATTTGTTTCTATAGATTTAAAACTTTAGTTGCCTTGGAAAAAAAAATGGTTTGAGAGCATGGGGTTACAAATATTCATTGGAAAAAAATGATAGTAATGCTCAAAAATGGTGAAAAAAAATAAGTTCTTAAATTCTTCTAATTTTTTATGGAGTTGTGAGCTTTATGTGTATTTACAAGGGAAAGTTTTATCTTGGTTTATGAACTTTGCTAGTGCTCTAATCTTTTTTTTATTACATAGGAGAGTTGGTTACAACCACTATTTTTATCAATTGGACAACACAAGGTTCAAACCATAAGGACTGCTCCAACAAACTTATTTGTCTCGTTCTTGTTGACCCGACGTGAGATGGGGACCATCGGTCGCTCGGGGTTCGTATCGTCATCGTCGATCCGGCACGCACTAAGAGGATTCAGATCGGACTACTACCTTTGCAGAGGGTTGGCTTCCCCCTAAGGTTTGAACCTAGGACTCTTCTTGGTAAGTGCCCAAGCCACACCTGTACTTACTAATCCACCTAGCCCTTGGGGGTGCTAGTGCTCTAATCTTAGATACACACAAAAAGAATTTGGAGTTACATTTTTAAGCAAATGGGGGATCAAAATAAATGGATAATAATATGCATGCTAAGGAAATCACACATTTGGTATTAAACAATGTTAAAAAATATTTGTTTGATTATACAAATTTTATTTTGCAAGTTCATGGTTGCATCCAAAAGAAAAAGTTAGTCTCCACAAACCCTAGCAACAAACATAACTTCATCAATAGGGACTTGGCTAACAATTTGCAAGTTCCAATAACAAAAATTAAAAACATAAAGCTTGAAGATGAGGATGTTCAAAGTTTTGAAGATTTGAAGACCACCATGGATAAATATGTTTTACATTCAAATTTGTATGCTATTGAGATAGGTGATATGGATATTATTTTTTGTTATCCTTGGTTGCATTCTTTGGGTACTATTAATATTAATGTGTAAAACATGTTTACGAAGTTATGATATAAGCAAAAGAAGATAACATTATAGAATGTTTCTTAGCATAAGGAAAAACTTGAAGCAATTATAGGGGAACAAATTGAAGAACAAATAAAAGAACTTGAAATCGAGTCGAAGGAGGAGGTAGAAGATTTCAAAGAAGAAGCAAAAGCTAAGGATGAACCAAAAGTAGAGGTATAAAAGGTTGAATATCGAGCTAAGGTTGGAGTATATCACCATCCACACCAACATGAGGCAACAATCATGGAGATAGGGCATAAAGCAACAAAGGAGTTATGATGAACATACATAGAACCCAAGGGTTAATTATGGATATTCAAGTGACATAAGGGTATATTGACATCAACAAAGAACACCACTAATCAAAGTTTCACTAGGATAGATAGATGATCAAGATCGATACCAATTCTCATCTTTGCTTAGAAGGTCATATTATTTAGTTTTTTCCTATGTTTTAAGGACACAACATTTTTGTAAGGGGGTGGGATATCACGTACCTAGGGATAGGAATGTGGGGAAATAAAATAATATTGTATTATGACATGGATCACACAAAATTATAACATAATTAACATAGTGTCATATTATAATATTATGCACTTTGTAACTCATGGAAGGTGAACCATCACATAGGTGACCTTGTAACTCATGAAAGGTGAACCATCACATTCTTGTACAAAGAGGTACCCTAATTGTAAAGGGAGTTATATCAAGTATTAATTATAAAATTCTTGGCTCGTGAAGTTGAAGATCTTATGGAGTATTCTTGATGTTGCCCTACCTTAAGGGTATTAATTATCTTTATTTATTGTGTATTGTTATTGTGAAATTTATTTGTGGATGCATAATTGATATTTCTACATATTAGTGAATTATTTATTATTATTGAGGAGAGAGGTTCATAACGATTGGTATCAAGTAGTGATTCTAGCAAAGTGGGGTTGTTTTTGCAAAAATAGGGTATATTTTTCCAAAAAAATGTCACGTCTTACGAGGGTCATATATTTTTTAGTAATCATTTTTCAGAATATTTTTGTTCCAACATCTAGATCATTTCGAGTACTATAAAAATGACTACTCATTTGTTAAATTCTAATAAATATTGAGAAAGTTATGGTTGTTTGAAATTAAGGTATTTGTGTTATTTTTTGGTTATGCAAAAAAAAATCAAAAGAAAAGATTTTATATTAAAAAAATTAGCATTCAATTTTTATAATATTTTTTTGAATAATACTTCTTATACACATCCACCATGGGGATTGAACCCGGGTCACATCACCGATAATGCAAGTGGCGTCCTTGCTGGTAGACCACACTCACGGGGATAATTTTTATAATATTTTTGCACCAACATGCAGATTATTTTGAGTACTACAAAAATATTGTTCCCTTGTTAAATTATGATAAGTATTGAGGGAGTTATAGTTGTTGAAAGTTAGGTTTTTGATGTCGTTTTTGGGTTGCACAGAAAATTCATGTAAAAGGAAAAAATCATCTCTTAGTTTGGATAAACAAATTAGTTGTCATTTGTTTCTATAGATTTAAAACTTTAGTTGCCTTGGAAAAAAAAATGGTTTGAGAGCATGGGGTTACAAATATTCATTGGAAAAAAATGATAGTAATGCTCAAAAATGGTGAAAAAAAATAAGTTCTTAAATTCTTCTAATTTTTTATGGAGTTGTGAGCTTTATGTGTATTTACAAGGGAAAGTTTTATCTTGGTTTATGAACTTTGCTAGTGCTCTAATCTTTTTTTTATTACATAGGAGAGTTGGTTACAACCACTATTTTTATCAATTGGACAACACAAGGTTCAAACCATAAGGACTGCTCCAACAAACTTATTTGTCTCGTTCTTGTTGACCCGACGTGAGATGGGGACCATCGGTCGCTCGGGGTTCGTATCGTCATCGTCGATCTGGCACGCACTAAGAGGATTCAAAGCAGACTACTACCTTTGCTAAGGGTTGGCTTCCCCCTAAGGTTTGAACCTAGGACTCTTCTTGGTAAGTGCCCAAGCCACACCTGTACTTACTAATCCACCTAGCCCTTGGGGGTGCTAGTGCTCTAATCTTAGATACACACAAAAAGAATTTGGAGTTACATTTTTAAGCAAATGGGGGATCAAAATAAATGGATAATAATATGCATGCTAAGGAAATCACACATTTGGTATTAAACAATGTTAAAAAATATTTGTTTGATTATACAAATTTTATTTTGCAAGTTCATGGTTGCATCCAAAAGAAAAAGTTAGTCTCCACAAACCCTAGCAACAAACATAACTTCATCAATAGGGACTTGGCTAACAATTTGCAAGTTCCAATAACAAAAATTAAAAACATAAAGCTTGAAGATGAGGATGTTCAAAGTTTTGAAGATTTGAAGACCACCATGGATAAATATGTTTTACATTCAAATTTGTATGCTATTGAGATAGGTGATATGGATATTATTTTTTGTTATCCTTGGTTGCATTCTTTGGGTACTATTAATATTAATGTGTAAAACATGTTTACGAAGTTATGATATAAGCAAAAGAAGATAACATTATAGAATGTTTCTTAGCATAAGGAAAAACTTGAAGCAATTATAGGGGAACAAATTGAAGAACAAATAAAAGAACTTGAAATCGAGTCGAAGGAGGAGGTAGAAGATTTCAAAGAAGAAGCAAAAGCTAAGGATGAACCAAAAGTAGAGGTATAAAAGGTTGAATATCGAGCTAAGGTTGGAGTATATCACCATCCACACCAACATGAGGCAACAATCATGGAGATAGGGCATAAAGCAACAAAGGAGTTATGATGAACATACATAGAACCCAAGGGTTAATTATGGATATTCAAGTGACATAAGGGTATATTGACATCAACAAAGAACACCACTAATCAAAGTTTCACTAGGATAGATAGATGATCAAGATCGATACCAATTCTCATCTTTGCTTAGAAGGTCATATTATTTAGTTTTTTCCTATGTTTTAAGGACACAACATTTTTGTAAGGGGGTGGGATATCACGTACCTAGGGATAGGAATGTGGGGAAATAAAATAATATTGTATTATGACATGGATCACACAAAATTATAACATAATTAACATAGTGTCATATTATAATATTATGCACTTTGTAACTCATGGAAGGTGAACCATCACATAGGTGACCTTGTAACTCATGAAAGGTGAACCATCACATTCTTGTACAAAGAGGTACCCTAATTGTAAAGGGAGTTATATCAAGTATTAATTATAAAATTCTTGGCTCGTGAAGTTGAAGATCTTATGGAGTATTCTTGATGTTGCCCTACCTTAAGGGTATTAATTATCTTTATTTATTGTGTATTGTTATTGTGAAATTTATTTGTGGATGCATAATTGATATTTCTACATATTAGTGAATTATTTATTATTATTGAGGAGAGAGGTTCATAACGATTGGTATCAAGTAGTGATTCTAGCAAAGTGGGGTTGTTTTTGCAAAAATAGGGTATATTTTTCCAAAAAAATGTCACGTCTTACGAGGGTCATATATTTTTTAGTAATCATTTTTCAGAATATTTTTGTTCCAACATCTAGATCATTTCGAGTACTATAAAAATGACTACTCATTTGTTAAATTCTAATAAATATTGAGAAAGTTATGGTTGTTTGAAATTAAGGTATTTGTGTTATTTTTTGGTTATGCAAAAAAAAATCAAAAGAAAAGATTTTATATTAAAAAAATTAGCATTCAATTTTTATAATATTTTTTTGAATAATACTTCTTATACACATCCACCATGGGGATTGAACCCGGTCACATCACCGATAATGCAAGTGGCGTCCTTGCCGGTAGACCACACTCACGGGGATAATTTTTATAATATTTTTGCACCAACATGCAGATTATTTTGAGTACTACAAAAATATTGTTCCCTTGTTAAATTATGATAAGTATTGAGGGAGTTATAGTTGTTGAAAGTTAGGTTTTTGATGTCGTTTTTGGGTTGCACAGAAAATTCATGTAAAAGGAAAAAATCATCTCTTAGTTTGGATAAACAAATTAGTTGTCATTTGTTTCTATAGATTTAAAACTTTAGTTGCCTTGGAAAAAAAAATGGTTTGAGAGCATGGGGTTACAAATATTCATTGGAAAAAAATGATAGTAATGCTCAAAAATGGTGAAAAAAAATAAGTTCTTAAATTCTTCTAATTTTTTATGGAGTTGTGAGCTTTATGTGTATTTACAAGGGAAAGTTTTATCTTGGTTTATGAACTTTGCTAGTGCTCTAATCTTTTTTTTATTACATAGGAGAGTTGGTTACAACCACTATTTTTATCAATTGGACAACACAAGGTTCAAACCATAAGGACTGCTCCAACAAACTTATTTGTCTCGTTCTTGTTGACCCGACGTGAGATGGGGACCATCGGTCGCTCGGGGTTCGTATCGTCATCGTCGATCTGGCACGCACTAAGAGGATTCAAAGCAGACTACTACCTTTGCTAAGGGTTGGCTTCCCCCTAAGGTTTGAACCTAGGACTCTTCTTGGTAAGTGCCCAAGCCACACCTGTACTTACTAATCCACCTAGCCCTTGGGGGTGCTAGTGCTCTAATCTTAGATACACACAAAAAGAATTTGGAGTTACATTTTTAAGCAAATGGGGGATCAAAATAAATGGATAATAATATGCATGCTAAGGAAATCACACATTTGGTATTAAACAATGTTAAAAAATATTTGTTTGATTATACAAATTTTATTTTGCAAGTTCATGGTTGCATCCAAAAGAAAAAGTTAGTCTCCACAAACCCTAGCAACAAACATAACTTCATCAATAGGGACTTGGCTAACAATTTGCAAGTTCCAATAACAAAAATTAAAAACATAAAGCTTGAAGATGAGGATGTTCAAAGTTTTGAAGATTTGAAGACCACCATGGATAAATATGTTTTACATTCAAATTTGTATGCTATTGAGATAGGTGATATGGATATTATTTTTTGTTATCCTTGGTTGCATTCTTTGGGTACTATTAATATTAATGTGTAAAACATGTTTACGAAGTTATGATATAAGCAAAAGAAGATAACATTATAGAATGTTTCTTAGCATAAGGAAAAACTTGAAGCAATTATAGGGGAACAAATTGAAGAACAAATAAAAGAACTTGAAATCGAGTCGAAGGAGGAGGTAGAAGATTTCAAAGAAGAAGCAAAAGCTAAGGATGAACCAAAAGTAGAGGTATAAAAGGTTGAATATCGAGCTAAGGTTGGAGTATATCACCATCCACACCAACATGAGGCAACAATCATGGAGATAGGGCATAAAGCAACAAAGGAGTTATGATGAACATACATAGAACCCAAGGGTTAATTATGGATATTCAAGTGACATAAGGGTATATTGACATCAACAAAGAACACCACTAATCAAAGTTTCACTAGGATAGATAGATGATCAAGATCGATACCAATTCTCATCTTTGCTTAGAAGGTCATATTATTTAGTTTTTTCCTATGTTTTAAGGACACAACATTTTTGTAAGGGGGTGGGATATCACGTACCTAGGGATAGGAATGTGGGGAAATAAAATAATATTGTATTATGACATGGATCACACAAAATTATAACATAATTAACATAGTGTCATATTATAATATTATGCACTTTGTAACTCATGGAAGGTGAACCATCACATAGGTGACCTTGTAACTAATGAAAGGTGAACCATCACATTCTTGTACAAAGAGGTACCCTAATTGTAAAGGGAGTTATATCAAGTATTAATTATAAAATTCTTGGCTCGTGAAGTTGAAGATCTTATGGAGTATTCTTGATGTTGCCCTACCTTAAGGGTATTAATTATCTTTATTTATTGTGTATTGTTATTGTGAAATTTATTTGTGGATGCATAATTGATATTTCTACATATTAGTGAATTATTTATTATTATTGAGGAGAGAGGTTCATAACGATTGGTATCAAGTAGTGATTCTAGCAAAGTGGGGTTGTTTTTGCAAAAATAGGGTATATTTTTCCAAAAAAATGTCACGTCTTACGAGGGTCATATATTTTTTAGTAATCATTTTTCAGAATATTTTTGTTCCAACATCTAGATCATTTCGAGTACTATAAAAATGACTACTCATTTGTTAAATTCTAATAAATATTGAGAAAGTTATGGTTGTTTGAAATTAAGGTATTTGTGTTATTTTTTGGTTATGCAAAAAAAAATCAAAAGAAAAGATTTTATATTAAAAAAATTAGCATTCAATTTTTATAATATTTTTTTGAATAATACTTCTTATACACATCCACCATGGGGATTGAACCCGGGTCACATCACCGATAATGCAAGTGGCGTCCTTGCCGGTAGACCACACTCACGGGGATAATTTTTATAATATTTTTGCACCAACATGCAGATTATTTTGAGTACTACAAAAATATTGTTCCCTTGTTAAATTATGATAAGTATTGAGGGAGTTATAGTTGTTGAAAGTTAGGTTTTTGATGTCGTTTTTGGGTTGCACAGAAAATTCATGTAAAAGGAAAAAATCATCTCTTAGTTTGGATAAACAAATTAGTTGTCATTTGTTTCTATAGATTTAAAACTTTAGTTGCCTTGGAAAAAAAAATGGTTTGAGAGCATGGGGTTACAAATATTCATTGGAAAAAAATGATAGTAATGCTCAAAAATGGTGAAAAAAAATAAGTTCTTAAATTCTTCTAATTTTTTATGGAGTTGTGAGCTTTATGTGTATTTACAAGGGAAAGTTTTATCTTGGTTTATGAACTTTGCTAGTGCTCTAATCTTTTTTTTATTACATAGGAGAGTTGGTTACAACCACTATTTTTATCAATTGGACAACACAAGGTTCAAACCATAAGGACTGCTCCAACAAACTTATTTGTCTCGTTCTTGTTGACCCGACGTGAGATGGGGACCATCGGTCGCTCGGGGTTCGTATCGTCATCGTCGATCTGGCACGCACTAAGAGGATTCAAAGCAGACTACTACCTTTGCTAAGGGTTGGCTTCCCCCTAAGGTTTGAACCTAGGACTCTTCTTGGTAAGTGCCCAAGCCACACCTGTACTTACTAATCCACCTAGCCCTTGGGGGTGCTAGTGCTCTAATCTTAGATACACACAAAAAGAATTTGGAGTTACATTTTTAAGCAAATGGGGGATCAAAATAAATGGATAATAATATGCATGCTAAGGAAATCACACATTTGGTATTAAACAATGTTAAAAAATATTTGTTTGATTATACAAATTTTATTTTGCAAGTTCATGGTTGCATCCAAAAGAAAAAGTTAGTCTCCACAAACCCTAGCAACAAACATAACTTCATCAATAGGGACTTGGCTAACAATTTGCAAGTTCCAATAACAAAAATTAAAAACATAAAGCTTGAAGATGAGGATGTTCAAAGTTTTGAAGATTTGAAGACCACCATGGATAAATATGTTTTACATTCAAATTTGTATGCTATTGAGATAGGTGATATGGATATTATTTTTTGTTATCCTTGGTTGCATTCTTTGGGTACTATTAATATTAATGTGTAAAACATGTTTACGAAGTTATGATATAAGCAAAAGAAGATAACATTATAGAATGTTTCTTAGCATAAGGAAAAACTTGAAGCAATTATAGGGGAACAAATTGAAGAACAAATAAAAGAACTTGAAATCGAGTCGAAGGAGGAGGTAGAAGATTTCAAAGAAGAAGCAAAAGCTAAGGATGAACCAAAAGTAGAGGTATAAAAGGTTGAATATCGAGCTAAGGTTGGAGTATATCACCATCCACACCAACATGAGGCAACAATCATGGAGATAGGGCATAAAGCAACAAAGGAGTTATGATGAACATACATAGAACCCAAGGGTTAATTATGGATATTCAAGTGACATAAGGGTATATTGACATCAACAAAGAACACCACTAATCAAAGTTTCACTAGGATAGATAGATGATCAAGATCGATACCAATTCTCATCTTTGCTTAGAAGGTCATATTATTTAGTTTTTTCCTATGTTTTAAGGACACAACATTTTTGTAAGGGGGTGGGATATCACGTACCTAGGGATAGGAATGTGGGGAAATAAAATAATATTGTATTATGACATGGATCACACAAAATTATAACATAATTAACATAGTGTCATATTATAATATTATGCACTTTGTAACTCATGGAAGGTGAACCATCACATGGGTGACCTTGTAACTCATGAAAGGTGAACCATCACATTCTTGTATAAAGAGAGATGTACCCCCAATTGTAAAAGAAGTCATATCAAGTATTATTTATAAAAGTCTTGGCTCGTGGAGCTAAAGATCTTGTGGAGTGATTCCTTTTTTAAGGAGTATTCTTGGTGTTACCTTACCTCAAGGATATTATCTATCTCTATTTTATTGTGTGAATTGTTATTGTGGAATTTATTTGTGGATGCATGTTTGATATTTCTGCATATTAACGAATGATTTATTATTATTTAAAAAGAGAGGTTCATAACATAATTTTTAATATTTAAAGGATTCTACGTAATATAAAATAATATAGTTATTAATGTCTATAATTTTTTTGTTTGATAATATTTTAAACAAAGTGTTTTAAATTTTTATTTTTTATGTCCCAAGAGGAACAACCTTGGCTCTTCTTTGAGAGGTCCAAGGTTCAAACCATGGCATGGACGAGTGTGTGAGGAGGTGGGTGTGTTAAATTCTTTATTGATAAGCATAGCTCTCGGCTTTACAAGGGATCATGATTAAGAGGGATCATGATTGAGAGGAGGCTGCTTGGCTCTATATATTGATCATAAAAAATTTTCACACTAATCAAATCTAAATTAAAAAAAAAAAAATTATTATAATAAATAAAATTTTAATTATTTTTCATCCGTCTTTGTAGCGCAAGTGGTGAGGAGAAGTGGTGAAGAGAAGGCAAGCTTGGCCCTATTGAACAAGAGGTCCACGGTTCGAACCTCGACGATACAAAGGGGATATATGGTTGGATTAAAACCCAAAAAAAAAACTCCCTGGTGGAGTTGTTGTAACAGGTTGGGGGATTCCTGGTCAAAACCCCCACTTCTTAATATTACATAAATTTTGCACCTAAGGGTGCAGCGCAACGGTTTGGGCTTTGGCTCTTTCTCGGGAGGTCCAAGGTTCAAACCGTGGCGTAGATGAGTGTGTGAGAGGGTGGATGTGTGTCTCCCTGACAAAGTTGTTGCATGTTAGAGGATTCCTGATCAAAACCCCTATATCTTAATATTAAAAAAAAAAAAAAAAAATCAACTAATTTTCAAATCAATTACATTTTTTTTATTAAATACCTCTTCGACATTTACAAGGCATAAAAATATAATCATAGATTATATCACATGTATTATGGACCAAAAATCTTCAAGGACCCAACTTTTCCTTCAAAACATTGTTCATAAATTTTGATTTTTTTATTTTACTGATTTATCATCCCATCCCTCAATTTATCATAAAGTTTATCTTCAAACCTTGATATAAAACCCTAAAAATTCAAAATCGGGATTGCAGTCGAGTAGGAAACCCCGAAGAGTCTGGAAGTTCGTCCGGCCATCTCCTAGGGAACGAGGTGTGCTCTTCTCTTGGGAGGCAGGGCATACAAAGGCGTGTCGCGCTCTGTTATTTTCTGTGCGGGAGGAGGACCCGTCGACATTGCGAGAGAGTCCTCCGGTATGGAGAGCCCAAGCCTGGCCGACGAAGGGATCATTGATGTTGGTGCATTTTGCATTGTTGAATTCCGTCGTTAATTTAATTTCAGCCTTCAATCCTTTGGATTGGAGAATTTGAACGTTTTTATATGATTGACTTCAATCAGTCCATTTTTAGATCCGAAAAGTCTGTTACAGTTCATTTAAAAGCTTTACACTTCATTTAAAACATTCAATATTTGATTTATAGGATTGAAAAGGAATAGAAATATAAAAAGATAGTATATAATTAATATTGTTTGAGAGGGACAGGTAACTTGTTGGGCTTTTTGGGAGGTCCAGTGTTGGGCTTTTCGGGAGGTCCAAGGTTCAAACTGTGCACAACTTTTTGGACTTTGGCTCTTCTTTGGAAGGTCCAAGGTTCAAACCGTGGCATGGGCGAGTATGTGAGGGGTGGGTGTGTGGTGACCGTGTTAAATTTTTATTGATAAGCATAGCTCTCGGTTTTACGAGAGGTCATGGTTGGAAGGAGATTGCTCATCTGGGTTGGGCATAGGGGTTTCCAACACTAACCCTATATATATAATTAATGTTTAAACATTCACACCTATTGATGTGGGTTGGGCATAAGGGTTTCCAACACTAATCCTATATATATATAATTATAATTATAATTAATATTAATATTAATATTAATATTAATATTAATATTAATGTTTAAACATTCACACCTATTGATGTGTTAAATTTTTATTGATAAGTTTCTATTAATAAACACAACTCTTGGCTTTACAAGGGGTGTGGTTGGGAGGAGATTGCTATGTGCATTGGTTGTGGGGTTTCTCTCATTAGTATATATATATATATATATATATATTTAATATTTAATATTTAATGATTAAACATTCACACCTATTGATGTGTTAAATTCCTATTGATAGGCACAACTTTTGGCTTTACGAGGGGTGTGGTTGGGAGGAGATTGCTATGTGCATTGGTTGTGGGGTTTCTCTCATTAGTATATATATATTTATTTAATGTTAAACATTCAATGTTGGATTTATAGGATTGAAAAAGAGTAGAAATATGTCTAGGTGGGAAAAACGCAACAACTTGGGGTTTGTTTTGTTTGGGAGTTTCAAGGTTCAAAATGTTACATTTAGTTGTATGTTAATTTTTTGTTGATAAGTGTAGTTCTCGGCTTTACGAGGGGTCATGGTTGGGAAGAGACTACTCAACTTTATGCGTAAAGGTTTATCACACTAACCATTTAATTTAAGTCTCGGGGGACAACGCAACAATTCAAACTTTGTCTCTTTTTTGGGAGATCTAAGGTTCAAACCGCAGCATGGGCGAGTCTGTGAAGGGGTGGGTGGGTGTATGGCTGTGTGTTTGGTCCCTATTCGGACTTTGGCTCTTCTTTGGGAGATCTAAGGTTCAAACCACAACATGAGCGAGTCTGTGAGGGGGTGGGTGGGTGTATGGCTGTGTGTTTGGCCTTATTGATAAGCTCAACTCTCACCCTTATTAAAGGTCATGGTTGGGATGGGGATGCCCAACTCTGAGCATGGTCATAGGGGTTTTTCACACTAACCTCAATAAAAAATAATAATAGAAATATAGAGATTAAATATTTGATTTATAAGATTGAAAAAGAGTAAACATATAAAGATACACATGTAAAAGTAAAACAATTTTTTTTTAATATATAGGAAAATTAGTTACATCTCATTCATTTTTTTTTACTATAACTAAGTTTCAAATTTTGGAGTTGTTTCTTATAACTCGTATACCACATCATTAATTATTAATGATATGATGTGAGAGGACTATCTATGGCTCGAGATTGAAACTATCATGGGTTAGCGCTCTCGGTGGAGTAAGTCTACTGCCTTTACAACCGATGGTTCGAGCTTGAAACTACCATGGGCTAGCGCACTCGGTGGAGTCAGTCTACTACCTTTGCCCCAAACAAGGCTTGCCTCTAAAGTTTGAACTTGAGTCTCTTCTTAATAAGCACCTAAAACTTACCAATCCACCAACTAATCTGTTAGGTATTTAAATAAATGAATATGGAAAAATAATATAATATTGTATTATGGTATGGATTATATATTAAAATTATAATAATATATAAAATAGTATAATATTATGTACTTTTCTTTAGTGACAGTACAACGGTTTGGACTTTGGCTCTTCTTCGAGAGCTCTACGGTTCAAACGTTGTGTTTTGGCTCTTCTTTAGGAGGTCTAAGGTTCAAACCATGACGTGTGTGGGTATTAATCCTCTATTAATAAGCTTAGCTCTCGACATTACAAGTGGTCATGGTTGGAATGGAAATGTTCAACCCTAAATGTTGGTAGTAGGGGTTTCTCATACTATTCCAATCCAAAAAATAATAATAATGTTAAGCACTTTGTAACTTAGGAAAGGTTAATCACTCTGAATGACCTAACTCATGGAAGGTGAACCATAATATTCTTGTATAAAAAAAACGATATACCTTCAATTATAAAGAAATCATATCAAGTATTCTTTGTAAGACTCTTGGTTTGTGGTGTTGAAGATCTTGTGAAGTGATTCCTTCTTTAAAAAGTATTCTTAGTGTTGTCTTATCTCAAAGGTATTATTTATTTGTATGCTTGGTTTGTGGTGTTGAAGATCTTGTGAAGTGATTCCTTCTTTAAAAAGTATTCTTAGTGTTGTCTTATCTCAAAGGTATTATTTATTTGTATGCTTTTTTTTTTAAGATTTGGTTAGTGTGAAAAATTCTTACGATCAATGTTGAGGGTTGGGTATCCCCATTCCACCATGAACTCTCATAAGGGGAAAAATTGAGCTTATCAATAGAGAATTTAACACAATCACACACGTCACAGTTTGAACTTTGAACCTCTCATTTATTACTGTTGGAGCCATGTTGTAAAAACCAATTGCGACAGACTATTTATTTGTATGAATTGTTATTGTGGAATTTATTTGTGGATGTAATTTTCATGTTTTTACATATTGATGAATGATTTATTGTTAATAAAAAGAGAGATCCATAAAAATCATTAACATAGTAAGTAGGAATACCCGGGTGTTGTAGGTGAGTTGGAGAGGAGAGGGAAATCCTCCAAGAGAGGTCCCAGGTTCAAATCTCCACCCTACCAAAAAGCTGAATTGGGTATCCAAAATCCAATTGATAATGTTGGTGCGGATAGGGTCGGGTGCGACTCCCGGGTGACTTTGTTGGTGTAGAACCCCCTGTTCGTGGTCTCTCAGACCAAGGCGGCCCCGCAAGGGGTTTCGCTTAAAAAAAAAAAAAACATAGTAAGTAGGAATAAGAATGAGGAAAATAAAATAACGTTATATTATGGCATAGGTCACATAAAATTATAACAATAATTAGCATAGTCCTATCTCGGGGGACAACGCAACAGTTCAAGATTTGGCTCTTCTTCGGGAGGTCCAAGGTTCAAACCGTAATGTGTGTGGTTGTGTGTTAATCCTCTATTGATAAGTTTAGCTCTCGGTCTTACAAGGGTTATGGCTGGGATGGAAATGCTCAACCCTAAGCATCAGTCATAAGGGTTTCTCACACTAACCAAATTAAAAAAAATAATAATTAGCATAGTACCTAGGATAGAAACGTGGAGAAATAAAATAATATTGTATTATGGCATGGGTCACACAAAATTATAACAATAATTAGCATATTGCTATATTATAATATTATGCACTTTGTACCCCCTCTGCGTCTTTGAAGTGCTATATTATAATATTATGCACTTTGTACCCCATGTGCATCTTCAAAGTGTAGTTGGTTTTTGAGACATGACCTTGACACTAATAAATGGGAGGTCCAATGTTTGACCCACCCCAGTACAGTCTTTGTGAACACAAAAAAATCTCTTATGGATTCCTTCTAAATAGTGTTATACCTAGATGGGACGATATTATCAACTACCTAAGAATGGTTCGGGAGGTTTTCCCTCTTCCCAAGAGTTTTTGTCCTAGGGGATAACACAACAATTCAGGGTTTGGCTCTTCTTCGAGGGTCTAAGGTTCAAACCGCGGTGTTGTGGTTGTGTGTTAAGTTCTCTATTGATAAGCTCAACTCTCCTCCTTATGAGAGGTCATGGTGGGATAGGAATGCCCAACCTTGAGCATCGATCGTAGGGGTTTCTCATACTAACCAAATATTTAAAAAAAATTATATATGTGCACTTTGTAACTCATGGAAGGTGAACCATCACATAGTGACCTTGTAACTAATGAAAGGTGAACCATCACATTCTTGTACAAAGAGAGATGTATCCCAATTGTAAAGGGAGTTATATCAAGTGTTATTTGTAAAATTCTTGGCTCGTGAAGTTGGAGATCTTATGAAGTGATTTTTTCCTTATGGAGTATTCTTGACGTTGCCCTACCTTAAGGGTATTATCTATATTTATTGTGTGGATTGTTATTGTGAACTTTATTTGTGGATGCATGTTTGGTATTTCTACATATTAGTGAATGTTTTATTATTATTGAGAACAAAGGTTCATAACAATTGGTATCAAGTAATGATTTTAGCAAAGTGGGGTTGCTTTTACAAAGCTAGGGCATATTTTTTCAAAAAAATATCATGTCTTAAGGGGGTCATTTCTTTTTTTTAGTAATCATTTTCAAAATATTTTTTTCCAACATCTAAATCATTTTGAGTACTACAAAAATAACTACTCATTTGTTAAATTCTAATAAGTATTGAGAAAGTTATGGTTGTTTGAAATTGAGGTATTTGTGTTATTTTTTGGCTATGCAAAAAATAAAAATCAAAAGGAAAGAATTCATATTAAAAAATTAGCATTCAATTTTTAAAAGAATTTTGCACCAACATGCAGATTATTTTGAGTACTACAAAAATATTGCTTCCTTGTTAAATTCTAATAAGTATTAAGGGAGTTATAGTTGTTGAAAGTTAGGTTTTTGAAGTTGTATTTGGGTTGCACAAAAAAATCATGTAAAAGGAAAAAAATTATCTCTCTTAATTTGGATAAACAAATTAGTTGTCATTTGTTTTTTTCGAAGGAAATCTATAGATTTCATTGTAAAAAAAAAAATATGAGATCTCAGAAAAAGAAAAATTAAATATTTTTTATTATTTAAAACTCTAGCTGCCTTGGAAAAAAAAAATTGGTTTGCGAGCATGGAGTTGCAAATATCCACTGGAAAAGATGATAGTAATCTGTGAAATGGTGAAAAAAATAAGTTCTTAAATTCTTCTAATTTTCATGGAGATGTGAGCTTTATGTGTATTTACAAGGGAAAGTTTTATCTTGGTTTCTGAACTTTGCTAGTGCTCTAATATTACATACACATGGGATGAATTTGAAGTTGCATTTTTAAGCAAATGGGGATCAAAAGAAATGGATAATAATATGTAGGATAAGAAAATCACACCTTTGGTATTAAACAATGTTTAAAAAGATTTGTTCGATTATACAAATTTTATTTTGCAAGTTCATGGTTACATCCAAAAGAAAAAAGGTATTATCTCCACAAACCCTAGTAGTAAACATAACTTTATCAATAAGTACTTAGCTAATAGTTTGCAAGTTCCAACAAAAAAAATTAAAAACATAAATCTTGAGGATGAGGATGTTCAAATTTTTGAAGATTTGAAGATCACCATGGATAAATATACTTTACATTCAAATATGTATTCTATTGAGATGGATGATATGGAAATTGTTTTTTGTTATCCTTGGTTGCATTCTTTGGGTACTATTAATATTAATGTGCAAAAGAAGTTTATGAAGTTATGGTATAGGAAGAAGAAGATAACATTATAGGATATTTCTTAGTGTAAGAAAAAACATGAAACAATTAGAGGGGAACAAATAAAAGAACTTGAAATCGAGTCGAAGGAGGAGGTAGAATTAAGAACACAAGTTTATACTGAGAGGGGGGGGTGAACAATATAGCGCCCACTTTTTACTTTCTTTCCAAACCAATATTAATTAGTGTCCTTAATTGCAATAACAAAATATAACAGTGTGCATTAATGACATAGATAACAATAATAAACAAGTGCACAAATCACCACACACAATTGAGACACAATATTTAATGTGGTTCCCCTAATGTGGGGTACTCCACAAGATAATATCCTTATAATATTTCACACAGAAATAAGGATCTTTATCCCAATACAAATGATTACTTTGATCTGCTTAAAGCTAGGCAATACACTGATCTGCTCAGGTAGGCAATCCATTGATCTACTTCAACTAGGCAATCTTGATCTACTAAGGTAGGCAATCCACTGATCTTCTTAGCTAGGCAATCTTGATCTGCTTAGGTAGGCAATCCACTGATATGCTCAGCAAGACAATCTTGATCTGCTCAGGTAGGCAATCCACTGATCTACTTCAACAAGCTCACCAAGAACTTGCCCAAATATGCTCTAGCAAGCTCACCAAGAACTTGCTCAAAATCGCTCTAGCAAGCTCACTAAGAACTTGCCCAAAACTGCTCTAGCAAGCTCACTAAGAACTTGCGCAAAATTTTCTCTAGCAAGCTCACTAAGAACTTGCCCAAAACTGCTCTAGCAAGCTCACCAAGAACTTGCTCAAAATCTGCTCAACAAGCTCACCAAGAACTTGCTCAAAATCTGCTCAATAAGCTCACCAAGAACTTGCTTAAAATTTTCTCAACAAGCTCACCAAGAACTTGCTCAAAATTTTCTCAAAAAGCTCACCAAGAACTTGCTCAAAATATGCTCAACAAGCTCACCAAGAACTTGCTCAAAATCTTCTCAACAAGATCACTAAGAACTTGCTCAAAATTTTGTCCCAAAATTGTCCATAAATCTATCTCAAAAACCTTCTCAAAGGCTCAATCAATCATACACAAAAACTGCCACAAATATGTCCCAAAAGCCTTCTCAAAGGCTCAACCAATCATGCTCAAGTAGCACTCAAATCTCATCCACAAATCTATGAAGGCAAGGCTCAATGATGAACTCAACAATGAATGGCAATGCACTCTACAATGGATGACAACAATGATCCATAATGATCTCAACTCAAATCAATCTCAACTCAACTCAAGTCTTATAGAAGCATAAAGAGAATTGTTAGAGACTCAATATGTTCTACTCTCAAAGCTCAATCTCAACTCAAATCAAAATTATAGAATTGTTTGTTTCATGGGACTTGAACAATCACCTCACACAATCACTTGACTAGGCTCAATCAACTCAACTCAACCAATCACCACAAGGGACAACTCTTTCTCACAAAACCCTAGTCCAAGCATGTATCAACCAACTCAAATGTTTCTAATAATTCTCAACCACAAATCTCACATAACAATGATACTCATGTTCTTTTCTAACTCAAGTTCTTTGCATAACCAATGGGCTTCAACAACTATGCTTATAAAACAAGGTTTAAACACAACTCTCAAATCAGAAAACCTTGAAGCATTCAACCAACCACTTTTGAAAAGGAAACCACAATCAATCATTTTCTCTCCAATGATATTTCAGAAATCAACCACCATAAACAAAGTCAATGGAGAATATTGCTCATACATTTTGATGCCTTATTGGATGTCCACTAAATCTACCACACTCAACAAAGTTCTTTTTCAAATTTCAACAAGGATTAGAGATCATGATTAATATCACAACAATAATATCCAAATAACACCTTATCACTCCTACTCAATAAGATACAACATGTCCCCTCATGAAAGAATTAATCACCTTTGAAAAAGAACAAAACAACCTTCACTTTTGAAACCCTTTACAAAAACAAAAATATCTCTTTACATACACCTTATTTCTCCCTCTAAGAAAGTTAATCAAATAGCCCTCAAAATAATCTTTCCAACGATATATAATATGATATACTTTCAAAAGGAGAAACACCATAAATCTCTCTTTTTCTAAACATGCATCACAACCCTTATTCCTCCTAGGGCAAATTCAAAAAAATAAAATATATTTAAAAATTTATTAACTTGCCTTTGTCCCTGACAGGATTTGATCTCGTGACGTCTCCTTGCTCAGCACCTTAACCTCAGCCAACCTACCGTTGGGCCACACGCCCTCATGTGTCCAAAGGGACACGAACAAAAACTTATGCTATAAACTTCTGCACCCTTCGAAAAACTTAACAACGCTTCAAGCGCTTCAACAAAGCAAATAACCACGACGGGACTCGATCGCATGACCTCCTGCGTAACACACAACGCACAAACCGCTAGGCAAAAGATGCATATGCGTCTTATTAAACTCCACGAATGATTTTTCAATAGACCAAAGTCACACTTCTCTCTTTTCGCAATTCATTCCCTAATCGAAGGCATTCGAAAAATAAGCGTCGGGGGTCATTTGTCTAAGCTCTTGTTGGCATATATATATGCCTTTCCTCTTTATTTAGATGTCGACGCTATACATTAATATAGCCTTTCCTCCTTTATTTAGTCGACGCTAAAATTAATATATTTAATTTTAAAATTAAAATTAAAATATTTAATTTTAAAATTAAAATTAAAATTTTAAATAATTTAAAATTTAAACTAAATATTTAAAAATAAATATCTCCATCACTGGGGCACCTTTTTTGACAAAACGAAAAGCCAATCTAGGTTTTAAGAAAAACCCATTTCAAATCTGCCATCCATGGTTTTAAATAAAACCTTTTATTTTTCTTGCCTTGGTTTTCACAAAAACCCTGTATATATCCATGCTCTCCAAAATATAATAAATGTTTATTTATGAAATACTTTGGCCACCAAAACTTATTGTGATCCATATGACATCAATGATCCATGTGACATCAATGACAACATAAAATAACTCAAGTTTCCAACAATCTCCCCCTTTATCATTGATGGCAACACCTCTAATGCAAAATCCTCAATCATTGCAAAAACCATCTTTGAGAATCAAAGCTGCTCCCCCTGACTCAATACTCTCTATGGAGGCTGCTCCCCCTAACTCAATGCTCTCTTTGGAGGCTGCTCCCCCTAAATCAATGCTCTCTCCCTTACTCAAATCTCTCCCCCTTTGACATCAATGGCAAAAGGGACACCTATGGGGCTAAAAGATATGACTCTTAAGCTTAGCCCCCTCACCACCTTCTCTCTTGAGGTGATTAATTTTGGGGTAGGAGTACTTTTACTCCCATATTACATTGTTTCTTTCCTCTGTCAACTTCCTTCCATATTTTTTGATATCCTTCTCTTGATGAATTACTTGATCTTCTTGTCTTGAACCTGTTTGACCTTCTTGCCTTGAACCTGTTTGAAATTGAGTCCTACACCATTTTGTAATATGTCCAAAGTTATTGCAATTAAAACACTTGATATTGTAGCCTATAGATGGTGCCCATATCCTGAATTCTTTCTTGAAATAATTTCCATATCCATTCCTTTCCTAAATCCTGTATTGTGAAGTTTTGTTTTCATGACCATTATGACCATGACTTCTGATTTGTGTAGCTCTAAAACCAAAACCATGTTGCTCATTTTATTTGCACTGAGAAGCTCTAAGACCAATACTGTTGCATAAGAAGTAATTTCCTTGAAAACCATACCTTCTTCCTTTGAAGTTTATTCTAGCAAAATCAAACTTCTTTGATCCATGGATCCTGCAGTGTATAGCCCTCTGTCCAAATACATTACAAGAAAAACAATGTCCTTGAAAAGCCCTTTGTTCATGTCATGGTTCCTCATACCTTTCTTGACCATTATCCTTATGATCATTTTCAACTTGTGCATTGCATCCTTGAACCTTCTTTGTCGTATCTAAATCCTCTTCCTTAGTTTCTTCCTTGCTTTCCTCTTCAAGAATTTCTTTTCCTTTTGAACTTGATTCACCTATCTCAAAACAAGATCCAAACCGAATATTATGAGTCATAGGAACTTTGGAAATTTCTTCATAAAAATTAGGTTGGAGTATAGCAAAAACAAAGGATGAACCATAAGTAGAGGCATAAAAGTTTGAATATCGAGCTAAGGTTGGAGTATATCACCATCCAGAACAACATGAGGCAACAATCATGGAGATAGGGCATAAAGCAACAAAGGAGCTATGATGGATATACATGGAACCCAAGGGTCAATTATGGATATTCAAGTGCATAAGGATATATTGACATCAACAAAGAACACCACTAGTCAAAGTTTCACTAGGATAGATGGATGATAAAAATTGATACCAATTCTCATCTTTGCTTAGAAGGTCATATTATCTAGTTTCTTCCTATGTTTTGAGGATGCAACATTTTTATAAGGGGGATGGAATATTAGGTACCTAGGGATAGGAATGTAGAGAAATAAAATAACATTATATTATGGCATGGGTTACACAAAATTATAACAATAATTAACATATTGTCATATTATAATATTATGCACTTCGTAACTCATGGAAGGTGAACCATCACATGGGTGACCTTGTAACTCATGAAAGGTGAACCATCACATTCTTGTATAAAGAGAGATGTACCCCCAATTGTAAAAAAATTCATATCAAGTATTATTTATAAAAGTCTTGGATCATGGAGCTAAAGATCTTGTGGAGTGATTCCTTCCTTAAGGAGTATTCTTGGTGTTGCCCTATCTCAAGGGTATTATATATATATCTATTTTATTGTGTGGATTATTAGTGTGGAATTTATTTGTGGATGCATGTTTGATATTTTTGCATATTAGTGAATGATTTATTGTTATCGAGAAGAGAGGTTCCTAAAATAATTTTTAATATTTAAAATATTTTACGTAATATAAAATAATATTGTAAAGTGCGAGCATGAGCTGGGAGTAACTGCAGCAGTGAGTGCAAGCATGAGCCGAGAGTAACTGCAATAGCTAGTGTGAGCATGACCTGATATTCAGTCATGGCATAAGAGTGATAGGTTCATTCGAAGTGCATCAATGCTTCAAACCCTTACCATGAATGTGTGGAACATTGTTTCCAAAAAATTGTTGAAGCTAAGGAATGATGGTAGAAAAAGAAGAGACAAGGGCAATTGTGAGCCAAGGGGAGTGCAAGGCAAGAGAGAGTGCAAGGTAGGAGAGAATACAAACCAAAAGGGAGTGCAAACTAAGAGTGGAAGGTTCATCCATAGTGCATCAATGCTTCAAACCCTTACCATGAATGCATGGAACATTGTTTCCAAAAAAATGTTGAAGTGAAGGAACGCCAAGAAAAAGAAGAGACACGAGCAAGTGTGAGCCAGAAGGGAGTGCAATCCAGGAGAAAGTATGAGGCAAGAGAGAGTGCAAGCTAGGAGTAAGAGCAAGTGCAAGCAAAGAGGGAATGCGAACCAAGAGGGAGTGCAATCCAAGAGCAAGCCCCATTACCTATTGTGGAAGGAAAGTCATTTTTAAAATCCCTAATGGGAAGTCAGGATGCCCTAGATAGAAATCAAAATTCCCTTTTTGGAAGTGTGAAGGCCCAAGCTGGAGATATCCGAAAGAGCGAATATATGGCAAGTTTGATCTAGGTAGTAGATGGTACACCAAAAGTAAGTATCAAGGATGAGATGATTGAGCATGATATAATGGTTCTTAAAAGTAGAGGGATAATATGTAAGTTTCATAGATCATGGCTAGGGTTTTTGGAGATTCAAAATTGGACCAAATAGAAGTGGGGACTGAATTCAAATTATTTTGACTTTTCTTCCTAAATATTTTTTCCTTATCATCTTTTCCAGTTCAAAAATTAAGGATAAAATGATGGTTGGTGGCCCATGGTTTATGGGAAGAGATACACTTTATTTGAGACCATGGAACAAATTTTTTTCAGTTGATACAAAAACTATTAAGAAGCTTCCAATGTGGGTTAGGCTTTTTGGTCTTCCATATTAGCTTATAAATAAGTATGTTTTAAAAAAGATTGGAAATGCCCTAGGGGAATTCATCAAGGAAGGACCAACAACTAAGGAGTGAAAGCATGCTATATATACTCGAATATGTATTGTTATGGATATTTCAAAACCTTTACCACAATCCATTAAGATCAAATCTGAATCAAGAGAATGGGATCAATAAGTAGATTATGAAAATATTGCATTTTGTTGCCACAATTGTTTTGAGATTGGACACATGACAAGAGTTTGCAAAGTAAAAACTATGAAGAAAGAGACAAAAATTCTAGCCATGAGATAAACTTCAAGACAAAGCAATAAAATCATTCAATAATAGAAGCTAGATCAAATCAAGGATATTTCACTCCAAAAGAAGAGGTAAATAAATCCTATTGACAATATCAATTGGAAAATTTAGAAGGAATTAAAGGTGCAAAAGAAAATGTGGAGATAAAACCCAAAACAAAGACAACAAAAAAGGTCAATTTTATTCCAGGTAAATCATCTTCATTTTCCTCAAGTAGTATAAAATCCTCTTCATGTAATAAAAGTGAAAGTGGTGAAGATGTTATCCCTTGCACTTTAAGGTTTCAAAAGCTAAATAATATAGAAGTGAGGTTGGAGGAAACAAATAACAATTTAGGGTTTTTAGGGTAGAATAAGAAGGCAATTGCTACAAAAGAGCATCCTTGCACTTTAGGGTCTCTAGGGAAATATGAAGAAGAGTGTGCTTTTGAGGTTATTCATTGTACTTCAGATCCTTCAGAACAAGGTAAACCTAAAGATGATAAGTCTTACTATGAGCAGTGTGAGAAGTTTGAAGAGATTGATGAAGATGAAAGTATTGCTGAGAATGAGAAAAAAAGAGGAAGACCCAAGAGGCAAAAACAAAGAAAAAGAAACACAAAGGGATATTGATATGGGAAAACAAAAGCAAATATCACAAGTGTTAACAAGAAGTGGGGCTAAACCCAATAAAAAAATAACAATGAAAAATAATATATTGGAATATTAGGGGAATGAATAAGAACCCTAAAAAAAGGTATTAAGAAATTGTGAGGTTGTTATAGACAAGATATTTTTGGATATAGAAGTTGGGAAGTAAATATTTTAGCCATTCGTAGTGTTGAATTTCATCTTGACATAATTTAAATTTTAAAGACATTTGATATAAAAGGAGTTGATTGTGGAAACTTAACAGTTTGAGGAAGATGAAGAATATCTTTGATAGAAAAGGGTAAATGAAAAATATATCCCATAGAAAGACAAAGTTGGATATGTTTTAATTAACTTGTTAGAAATGTAATGTTTTATTTTTGTAATGGGAGTGGCCTCCAATAGAAGCCACACATAGCTTATTAAAATATAAATATAAATATCATATATATATATATATATATATATATATATATATATATATATATATATATATATATATATATATATATATATATATGCCTATAAATAGTTTGTTTGATAATATTTTAAATGAAGTGTTTTTAAATTTTTATTTTTTATAATAATAAATGAGGTTTTGTCTGGTTTTCAAATCAATTACATTTTTTTGGTATTGAATACCTCTCTAACCTTTAGAAGACATAGAAATATAAACATAAATTATATTACATGTATTATTGACCAAAAAGGCTTCAAGGAGCCAACTTTTCCTTCAAAAAATTGATTATAAATTTTGACTTTACTAATTTTATCTGATTTGACTTTCAAAATACCCTTATTAAGGTGGGAAACTCTTCATCATCCCTCCATATCCAACTTTCTTGTTCCAAAACTTCTTTTTTGTTAATATGTCTACCAAAGAATTATCAATGAGCTCTAAATTGGTCTAAAACCTTGATTTTGCAAAACCTTAGAATCCCTGAATTTATCATAACCCAATACTTGTATGTAAACTCTAAAATCATGTGAAACCTTAATTCATCAAAACTCTCTCGTCCCTCAATTTATCATAAAGTTTATCTTCAAACACAAAATTGATATAAAACCATAAAAATTTAAAATCGAGATTGGAGTTGAGTACATACTGGAAACCTTAAAAAGTCTAGAAGTAAGTCTGGCCATCTTCTAGAGAAGGAAGTGTGCTCTTCTCTTGAGAGGCAAGGCATACAAAGGCGTGTCATGCTTTGATATTTTCTATGCAAAAGGAGGACCTGTCGACATTGCGAGAGAGTCCTCTAGTATGAAGAGTCCAAGCTTGGCCGACAAAGGGATAATTGTTGATGTTGCATTATGCATTGTTTAATTTCATCATTAATTTAATTTTAGCCTTCAATCCTTATGGATTGGATAATTTGAATGTATTTATATGATTGACTTCAATCAATCCATTTTTAAATCCAAAACTTCCATTACACTTTGAATTAAAAACTTTATCAAGGCTTTCATGTTTCCATCAACCCTGCTACTACAACTAGTAGGGAAGAATTTTCAAGATCCATGACATTCGAAGTATTTTTGGCATAAGAGATCAGAGTCAAAAATATAACTTTAAGCCATGTGTTAGCATGGAAGATAATATATAGTTAATATTTAATGTTTAAAACATTCAATATTTGATTTATAGGATTGAAAAAGAGTAGACCTTAGGTGTCCTCAAGAGATGAAACAAAGTGATAAAATTGGCTACAATTTCACAAAAGGGATGCAAACCCTAAGTTCAATCAAGCGTTAAAGAAAGAGGGTTATTCGCAGACCGTCTCTTCAGTCTATGAGAAAGACTCTTTGGTAAGAATAAATATCTCTCAAGGATCTTTAGGTTCATGGGTGGATGAACCTTTGCCCTCTATTAAGATTTTAGATGATGAATTTGGGTAGGATCTGATTGATCATGAAGCTCGAACAATTATATGCAAACTAAAGGGAAAATGACTACGCCTAGAGGAGCTCAAATGATTCATTAAAGAATGGTGGACTAGTATAGAATTCCAAGTAACTCTCTACCCAAAAATTTATTTTTTTGTTTCTTTTTCTAATTTATCGGATAGAGATAAGGTAATGGATTATAGATATAATTGGTTTTTTAGACAAAGGGGTGTCTATATAAGACCTTGGACTTCTAGTTTCAAAACCTTTGCAAAAGAAGTTAATGGCTTCCTAGGTTGGGTGAATATTTATGCTCTCCCCCTATATTTCTAGGGAGAGAAGATATTCACCAAATTAGGTAATGCCATTGGTGCATTCCCGTAAATGGATGCCCAAACAAAGGAAAATTTGTCTAGAAAATTTAATATGAGTAAAGAGAGATTGGTTGTTTGGATGGATGTTTTCGCTCTTGGGCCTCAATCCATTACTATCTCCTCAAGCAAAGGGGAATGGATCCAAAATATTGAATATGAAAACTTCTCCCTAAGATGTTATGGTTATCAACAATATGGTCACCTGAAGAAGATATGCTCAATCATCCGATCATGCTTTGATTCCTCCTTGGTGGAGGAGAAGGCCCTACATGCAAATGATTCAAAACATTCAAATGTCCTAGTTCAAAAGAAAGAAGCTCATCCTCCAGATGCACCAATTATCCAATAGGAATCATGCGAGCAACAAAAGAATCAACCCCAAAAGGAGAATTTAAATTAGATCATTGATAAAAGCCAAATGGTTACTAAAGACCATCCAGATGGCTCCAGGGAAAATATTAGCACCTCATATGGTATTCTAAAGCTAATTATGAAACAATCGATGATGATCAGTTTTTTGAGAATGAAGATCCTACAAAATGTGCTACAACTAGATATTACCTTAGGTGCTTGAAGTGCAAAAATGCATTCTCAAAGCTTGCCACTCTAAAGGAGGAAAAAACTTTACTACAAAAGAAAAATAATCGAACTGATTTCCTCTTTGATGGATGACTGTTATGTTTGTTTTTCTTCTATCTGTAAGAATAATGTGTCATGTAAGGGTTGTTCTTGTTGTTAGTTCCTTAAAAAAAAAGAGTTGATTATGGAAACTTAGCAGTTTGAGGAAGATGAAAAATATCTTTGATAGAAAGGCAAATATGGGTATGCTTTAATTAACTTGTTAGAAATGTAATGAGAGCAATGTAATGTTTTATTTTTGTAATGGGAGTGGCCCCCAATAGAAGCCACACATAGATTATATATATATATAATGTTAAAACATTCAATATTTGATTTATAGGACTAAGAAAGAGTAGAAATATGTCCAGGTGGGAAAAATACAACCGTTTGGAGTTTGACTCTTTTTTGGGAGGTCCAAGGTTCAAACTACGATATTTGGTTGTGTTAATTACCTATTGATAAGTGTAGCTCTTCGCTTTACAAGGGGTCATGGCTAGGATGAGACTACTTAGCCTTATGCATTGGTCATAGGGGTTTATCACACTACTCATTTCCCCAAGGGGATAGTGCAACATTTTGGGCTTTGGTTCTTCTTCAGGAGATCTAAGGTTCAAACTACAATGTGGGTGAGTGTGTGAGGGGGTGGGTGTGTGTATGGCTGTGTGTTTGGCCCCTATTGATAAGCTCAAATCTAACCCTTATTAGAGGTCATGGTTGGGATGGGGATGCCCAACCTTGAGCATCGGTCGTAGGGGTTTCTCACACTAACCTCAATAAAAAAAGAAAAATAACAAAAATATAAAGATTCAATATTTGATTTATATGATTGAAAGAGGAGAAATTTAAAGATACACATGTAAAAGTAAAACAATATTATATTTTTAATATATAGGAAAATTAGTTACATCTCATTCCTTTTTTACTATCAAATAGGATTCAAATCTTGGAGTTGCCTCTTATAACCCCTATACCACATCATAGTTAACGACCCGGTGTGAGGGGGACCACCGGTGGCTCGAGATTGGAACCACCATGGGCTAGCACACTCAACAAAGTCAGTCTTCTACCTTTACCCCAAACAAGGCTTACCTCAAAAGTTTGAACTTTAGTATCTTCTTGATAAACACCCGAAACTTACCAATCTACCAATCCTTGGGACTTTAAATATATGAAACAACATAAACTAATTTGTTAGGTATTTAAATATATGAATATGGGAATATAATATAATATTGTATTATAGTATGGATTATATAATAATATATAAATAGTATAATATTATGTACTTTGTCTCTAGGGACAATACAACGGTTTGGTCTTTGGCTCTTCTTCGGGAGGTCTAAGGCTCAAACCATGATGCGTGTGTGGGTGTTAATCCCCTATTGATAATCTTAGCTCTTGAACTTATGAGGGGTCATGGTTGGGATGGAAATGTTCAGCCCTAAGCGTTGGTAGTAGGGGTTTATCACACTATTCAAATAAAATAATAATAATAATGCTATGCACTTTGTAACTTAGGAAAGGTAAATCACTCCATGAGTGACCTTCTAACTCATGGAAGGTGAACCATCATATTATTGTATAAAGAAAGATATACCTTCAATTATAAAAAAAGTCATCAAGTATTCTTTGTAACTTAGTTTGTGGTGTTGAAGATCTCGTGAAGTGATTTCTTCCTTAAAGAGTATTATTAGTGTTGTCTTACCTCAAAGGTATTGTTTATTTATATGAATTTTTTTAGATTTGGTTAGTGTGAGAAACCCCTACAACCAATGCTTAGGGTTGGGCATCCCCATCCCACCATGACCTCTCATAAGGGGGAGAGTTGAGCTTATCAATAGGGAATTTAACACACAACCACACATTGGATCTCTCTAAGAAGAGCCAAAGCCCAAACCACTGTGTTGTCTCCCCAAGATAAAACTTTTGGGTAAAGAGAAACCTCTATACTCTCTCTTAGGTGGTTGATAGTACTGTCCTATCTGGGTCTACCACTATCTAAAGGGAAGCCATAGGAGGTTTTTTTTGCACCCTTAAAGATAGTATAAGGGTGGTTTGAACATTGGACCTCCCATTTATTAGTGTCAGGGCCATGTCTCGAAAACCAATTGTACTTCAAAGATTCATAGGGTGGTTCGAACATTGGACCTCTCATTTATTAGTGTTGGGGCCATCTTCTATAAACCAATTGCGATAGACTATCTATTTGTATAAAATTTATTTGTGGATGTAATTTTCATGTTTTTACATATTGATGAATGCTTTATTTTTAATGAGAGGTTCATAACAATAATTAACATAGTACGTAGGAACAAAAAAAAGTGAGGAATAAAATAATATTGTATTATAGCATAAGTCACACATAAAATTATAAATAATTAGCATAGTGCCATAGAGAGGTTAATAACAATAATTAGCATAGTACTGTCTTGGGGATAGTGCAACGGTTTAGGGTTTGGCTCTTCTTCAGGAGGTCCAAGGTTCAAACCGTGGCATGTGTGTAGTTGTGTGTTAATCCTCTATTGATAAGTTTAGTTCTCAATCTTACAAGGATCATGGTTTGGATGGAAATGCTCAGCTCTAAGTATCGATTATAAGGGTTCTGACACACTAAATAAAAAAATAATAATTAGAATAATACCTAGGGATAGGAACGTGGAGAAGTAAAATAATATTGTATTATGGCATGGGTTACACATAAAATTATAACAATAATTAACATAGTGCTATATTATAATATTATGTACTTTGTACCCTTTGTGCATCTTCGAAGTGCTATATTGTAATATTAGGCACTTTGCACCCCCTGTGCATAGTTGGTTTCCAAGACATGGCCCTGACACTAATAAATGGGAGGTCTAGTGTTCGAACCACCCCCTGTACTGTCTTTGTGAACACAAAAAACTCTCCTATGGCTTCCATCTAAATAGTGGTGTACCTAGATGGGATGGCATTGTCGGCCACCTAAGAGCGATTTTGGAGGTTTTCTCTCTAACCAAGAGTTTTTGTCTTGGGGGGACATCATAATAGTTTGGGCTTTGGCTCTTCTTTGGGAGGTCCAAGGTTCAAATTGTGACGTGTGTGTGGTTGTGTGTTAAATTCCCTATTGATAAGCTTAAATCTCCCCCTTATGAGAGGTCATGGTGGGATGGGGATGCCCAGCCCTAAGCATCATTCATAGAGGTTTCTCATACTAACCAAATCTAATATATATATATATATGCACTTTGTAACTCATGGAAGGTGAACCATCACATAGGTGACATTATAGCTAATGAAAGGTGAACCATCACATTCTTGTACAAGAGAGATGTACCACGGATTATAAAGGGAATTATATCAAGTATTATTTGTAAAAGTCTTGGCTCATGAAGATGGAGATTTTATGGAGTGATTCATTTCCTTGAGTATTCTTGATGTTGCCTTACCTTAAGGGTATTATCTATCTTTATTTATTGTCTGGATTGTTTTGTGGATGCATGTTTGATATTTCTACATATTTATGAATGATTTATTGTTATTGAGAAGAGAGGTTCATAACAATTGGTATCAAGTAGAGATTCTGGCAAAGTGGGGTTGTTTTTGCAAAACTAGGGGATATTTTTTCAAAACAATGTCACATCTTATGGGGGCCATATATTTTTTTAGTGGTCATTTTCAGAATAATTTTGTTCCAACATCTAGATCATTTCAAGTACTACAAAAATGACCACTCATTTGTTAAATTTCTGATAAGTATTGAGAAAGTTATGGTTGTATGAAATTGAGGTATTTGTGTTATTTTTTGGCTATGCAAAAAACAATCAAAAGGAAAGAATTCATATTAAAAAATTTAGCATTCAATTTTCAGAAGATTTTTGCACCAACATGTAAATTATTTTGAGTACTACAAAAATATTGCTCCCTTGTTAAATTCTATAAGTATTGAGGGATTTATAGTTGTTGAAATTTAGGTTTTTAATGCCATTTTTGGGTTGCGCAAAAAATTCATGTAAAAGAAAAAAAATCATCTCTCTTAATTTGGATAAAAAATTAGTTGTCATTTGTTTTGTTTTGAAGGAAATATATAGATTTCATTGTAAAAAAAATAGATGAGATCACAAAAAAATATTTTAAATTTTTTTCATTATTCAAAACTCTAGCTACCTTGGAAAACAAATATTGGTTTGAGAGCGTGGAGTTACAAATATTCACTGGAAAAGATGATAGTAATGCTCTGAAATGGTGAAAAAAACAAGTTCTTAAATTCTTCTATCTACAAGGGGAAGTTTTATCTTGGTTTATGAACTTTGCTAGTGCTCTAATCTTACATACACATGGGATAAATTTGAAGTTGTATTTTTAAGCAAACGAGGATCAAAAGAAATGGATAATAATATGCAGGCTATGAAAATCACACCTTTGGTATTAAATAATGTTAAAAAAGATTTGTTTGATTATACAAATTTTAATTTGCAAGTTCAAGGTTGCATACTTTTTTTTTATTATCTTCACAAACCCTAGCAGTAAACATAACTTCATCAATAGGTACTTGGCTAACAGTTTGCAGGTTCCAACAACAAAAGTTAAAAACATAAAGCTTGAGGATGAGGGTGTTCAAATTTTTAAAGATTTGAAGATCACCATGGATAAATATGTTTTACATTCAAATGTGTATGCTATTGATATGGGTATTGTTTTTTGTTATCCTTGATTGCATTCTTTGGGTACTATTAATATTAATGTGCAAAAAATGTTTATGAAGTTATGGTATAGGAAGAAGAAGATAACATTATAGGATATTTCTTACTGTAAGAAAATACGTGAAGAAATTATAGGGGAACAAATTGAAGAACAAATAAAAGAACTTTAAATTGATTCAAAGGAGGAGGTAGAAGATGGTTGATTTGATTAAATTGTAATGACCTTCACCATTTGCTAATGCACAGGGGATTTCTTAACCACTTTATTAGGAGTGGAAAACCCTTGATTTTCCCCACATTCTATTATAACACGATCTTCAAAAGGATTTGGTCATGATGAGGCGAGGGTTTTTGAGAGCAACGACGAACGAAAAATGCAATGAAGACCTTGCAGCAGGCAAGAAGGAGACACGATTAGAAATGCAATCTGAAATGGTCATGAATGCAAAGGATACTTTCACAACTTATGCGGTGATAGGGCAAGCCAAGGATTTATCTACCACCAAACATGAGCATATACAAAGTAACATCGACCGGGGAAAGGAACCCCCCGACAAAACGGGCGATCCAGGGAGCTTCCAAGGCCACCGGTCATACGTAGACCTCCTGCAGAACAAACTCAAATCACCCACAAACGGTTCGAATGGCTTTATTTCATAGGGGTGTGATGTGTTATGCCCTAAAAACCTTATGGAAGGTTACGCATCCCACGATTCCTTTTCCCTTGTGGGAAAATTTGTAGGAGGACGCCCAAACATGGATGCAATCCGTCGGTTGACGACTTCAAAGTGGAAAATATTGGGAAATATAGGGCTGTCCGTGATGACCAGAGGATTTTTTATGATCCAGTTGAACACTCAGGAGGATGCAGAGCACATTCTGTTTGGAGGTCCGTTGTTCTTTGGGAGGTGAAGTCTATTTTTAAAGAAATGGGAGCCAAATTTTGACCCCGACTCACAGAACATTAACTTCGCCCCCATATGGGTCCGACTCCATAATATCCCAACTCATTTTTTCTATGAGGATGATCTTAAAGGTTTGGATAGGGCATTTGGGGAATTAGTGGCCATTGATATGGCCACTCATGCCAGAACTCGCCTAATCCAAGCTCACATATGCGTCAAAGTGAATCTAGAGTCGTAACTCCCAGGCCACCTCAATTTGATTTACAAGGATTTTAGGCAGAAACAACTGCTAATATTCGAGAACAAACCTTTTCTCGAAGTGCCAATCCCAAGGGCACCTCTCATCTCAATACCCTAAGCGTATAAACCCTAAATATGACCACCAACCAGCGGGATGCCCGAAGCAAAGCATTGGTTAGAGGACAACCATCAGCCAGGGGTAAAACCTAAATTAGAAGGACAAACAGCTAATTCAACCACCAACAACCCCAACTCCTCAAAAGGTAAGTACCTAAATCACTAGTGCTAGTAAATTTTATTTGCTTAAGGATTTTGGGACCAACAAGGAAATTGAAGAAGAATAAATCCCTACTAGATCCTCCCCTGCCCCTAATCTTGCAACCCTGCTACCTCTTGCTCCTAGTCCCACCCAGGAGAGTCCTTGCCCCATCACCCCCTATGCCAGCCCAACCCTCCCACCACCAGTGACGAACCTTAAAGCCCTACCCCAAATCCCCTTTGGATGCCCTCCTCTCCAGCCCCGTCGCCCCCCCTTGCTGAGTCTGACTTCCCTGCCTCCCCGAACAACACTAACACCACCAATTCTGACAACGATGAGTCTACCCAGAAATCCTTGGAACCATGGAGTATAAAGCAAACTCGAAGTTTTATAAAGTCCCAAATGGATGTAGGAGTAGACAAAAATAAGGGTAGGCCTTCCGACGTAGATAGAAGAAATCGAGATACTGTCGAGGATATAGCCAATGGCACTCAAAAAACACTGTTTCAAGAAATCAAAAATCTCATCAAGGAAGAAAGCAGAAAACCTAAGCCACCCACACAACAAGGCAAAGGGGGCAAAAAACCCTCCAAAAGTTCCAAATGATAAAGCGCAACAGGAAGGGAACAAGGATTCCTAGTAGCCTAAGGAATTTGTCTTTGGGCAGTTGGACTGCCTGTGATTGTAACAAAATTTTCCTAGTTACGGTTTCGTTGGTCCTGGTTTTGGAGGACCAAGGTAGTAGAGGGTCAAGCCCCAAGATGGTTCTTGTTTGTTCTATCCTGATAACAATGCCTAGCAGGAAAGGAGCAAATAATCCCAGTAGCCTGGGAAGTTGCTGTTTAGGCAGTAGGGCTGCTAGTTTTTGTATCAATTGTAATAGTTCTGGTTTTTCTATCTTGGAGGGCTCCGGCCCTGACTGGAACATGATGTTTGGGGTAGATCCCCAGTTGTTTTGTGTTTGTTTCCATTGGTGGTGATCACTTTTTGCTACTAATGTAATAGGGATGAGATCCTTTAATCCGTACAATAATTACTTTTACCTACCAAAAAAAAAATGAGGAGGTAGAAGATTTCAAAGAAGAAGTAAAAACAAAGGATGAACCAAAAGTAGAGGCATAAAAGGTTGAATATCAAGCTAAGGTTGGAGCATATTACCATCCACACCAACATGAGGCAATAATCATGGAGATAGAGCATAAAGCAAAAAAGAAACTATGATGGACATACATGGAATCCAAGGGTCAATTATGGATATTCAAGTGGCATAAGGGTATATTGACATCAACATAGAACACCACCAGTCAAAGTTTCACTAGGATAGATGGATAATCAATATCGATACCAATTCTCATATTTTCTTAGAAGGTTATATTATTTAGTTTCTTCCTATATTTTGAGGATGCAACATTTTTGTAATGGGGACGAAATGTTAGGTACCTAGGGATAGGAATGTGGGGAAATAAAATAATGTTGTATTATGGCATGGGTCACACATAAAATTATAACAATAATTAACATAGTGTCATATTATAATATTATGCACTTTGTAACTCATGGAAGGTGAACCATCACTTGGGTGACCTTGTAACTCATGAAAGGTGAACCATCATACTATGATATAAAGAGAGTTATACCCCCATTTGTAAAAGAAGTCATATCAAGTATTATGTATAAAAGTCTTATCTCATGGAGCTAGAGATCTTGTAGAGTGATTACTTCCTTAAGGAGTATTATTGGTGTTGCCCTACCTCAAGGGCATTATCTATCTCTATTTTATTATGTAGATTGTTAGTGTGGAATTTATTTGTGGATACATGTTTGATAATTCTACATATTAGTGAATGATTTATTGTTATTGAGAAGAGAGGTTCATAACATAATTTTTAATATTTAAATATGGTTATTAATGTATAAATATTTTTTATTGATAATATATATACATATTTTGAATTTACATGGTGGAATCGGTAGCCGCCACGAATCCGGGCATGCTGTCCAATTTTTTATGGCTACCACAATATTTCGTGCTATCCACCTCAAAATATGCCACACAAATCTTCACACAGTCCGTCCCTATAACCACCATGCCACAATCATTTTAAACCTTTTATGCCGCTAAAAGCACCAGGAAAGGGATAAGCATTCAGTCCGACAAGGCTCGAGATTTGAACCTTGGACCTTCGCCCCCCTTATGGGGTTTGGTCGAACCAATTGGTCTACACCTCGGACATTAGAGGGCTTATGGTAGCCAGTGTGATTTAAAACGGAGTTGAATGGACCCATGGTATAGATCGTAGACCTCAACTAGTAGCCTTACACCAAATCAACTACTCACTCACTCTTGATTGATAATATTTTAAATGAAGTGTTTATAAATTTTTTATTTTTTATTATAACAAATGAGGTTTTAACTGGTTATCAAATCGATTACATTTTTTTATATGAAATACCTCTCTAACCTTTGCAAGACATAAATATAAACATTAATTATATTACATGTATTATGAATAAAAAAAGCTTCAAGTAGTCAACTTTTCCTTCAAAATATTGATCATAAATTTTGACTTTTTTGACTTTCAAACTGCCCTTATCAAGGTGGGAATCTCTCACCCTCCCTCCAAATCCAACTTTTTTGTTCCAAAACTTCTTTCTTTGTTAATATGTCTACCAAAGAATTCTCTTAATGAAAGGTATATTGAATACCAGTATCCTCGAACGTGCTTAGTAGAGCTAGAATCTCTTTAATCATATCCATCACCTGCTAGTTGGATTTATTCTTGTCGTTGAACCAATTCACTAGCACCTATGAGTTACAGTCCACTTCTAACTTACTTATGCACATTTCCTTTGTCAACTTAACTTTGATAAACAATGCCTTTGTTTTTGCCATAGTACTGGTAGTCTCATTGAAGTTATTTGCTAATGTCACTCTTATTTTTCTTTTATCATCTCTCATTGCTCCTCTTCATTTTTTTGGGTTGGGATTTCCTTTGAAATCCTCATTAGTATTTAGTTTATGACACCATTTTCTTGGTTGTTTCCATGTTATCTTTTCTCAGTATAATTTTTATTGTCCAGTTTCTCTGGTAGAAAGTAGATGAATACACCATATTTTTAGGGTCTTGTGCTCCTAGGTACATGTTTTGTTCACTTGTGATCCTATGCTCAAAGCATATTGTAAGGTGATGTCAGTTTTAATCAACCAACTTCCCATCAAAGATATTTTGGTTCTAAATATTTAGCAAACCTCCTAAAGCCCCCTTTTTTGGAGCTCCTAAGAAGTTGCTTCTGCTCTAGATATTACTGTCTACTTTTCCTAACATTTTTTTCCCTAACTATATCTCCTGTAATATTGATAAACAAAGTGGTAATATAGGAATTTAGCAGTCTATGTTTGGTTGGGGCATTTAAACCCCTCAAATTCTAAGATAATAATTTTATTTTTTACCTTTAGTTATGGGTTTGGATCCCCAAAGAAGGCATCAACAAGACAACTTTGTTTTCCATTTGCCACTTCTTTATTGGTTTGCAAAGTATTTCCTAAGGATTTTCCCTTCCTCGTCTAGAGCCCCTAATGCTAGCTTGTTTACTAGTACTCCTTCCTCTCTAAGAAGGTTAATCATCCTCTCCCTTGCATCTTGCCTCTTCCCTCTTATGTTTTGGTTCCTTATATTTATTCAGGGAAGTTTCTTAGGTCTCCTTTATGATTTTGTCTTGTTTAGTTTTTCATCTTCCACATTGATTTTTCCTTCTACTAGACCCTTCTTGGGCTTTTGTCTTTGAAACTATTTCCTCCTCTTGTTTTGTTTACAAAACCTCTCATTATGATTGTTTCAATTTCGGTGTTGTTTGTTGAATTTTATTTTGTAGGTTTGACTCTATGGCAAATGAGTCCTACTATGACTTCTCCTACACTAGTCCCTAAGGGTCCTCTTTTAGTGGTCGTTTCTTCATTTTTTTGGGTTGGGATTTCCTTTGGAATCCTCATCAGTATTTAGTTTATGACACCATTTTCTTGGTTGTTTCCATGTTATATTTTCTCAGTATAATTTTTATTGTCTAGTTTCTTTGGTAGAAAGTAGATGAATACACCATCTTTTTAGGGTCTTGTGCTCATAGTTACATGTTTTGTTCACTTATGATCCTATGCTCAAAACATATTGTAGGTGGTGTCAGTTTTAATCAACCAACTCCCCATCAAAGATATTTTGGTTCTAAATATTTAGCAAACCTCCTAAAGCCCCCTTTTTTGGAGCTCCCAAGAAGTTGCTTCTGCTCTAGATATTACTGTCTACTTTTCCTAACATTTTTTTACCTAACTATATCTCCTGTAATAATACTATATTGATACACAAAGTGGTAATATAGGATTTTAGCAGTCTATGTTTGGTTGGGGTATTTAGACCCCTCAAATTCTAAGATAATAATTTTATTTTTTACCTTTAGTTAGGGGTTTGGATCCCCAAATAAGGCATCAACAAGACAACTTTGTTTTCCATTTGCCACTTCTTTATTGGTTTGCAAAGTATTTCCTAAGGATTTCCCCCTTCCTCGTCTAGAGCTCCTAGTGCCAGCTTGTTTACTAGTAATCATTCCTCTCTAATAAGGTTGATCATCCTCTCCCTTGCATCCTGCCTCTTACCTCTTATGTTTTGGTTCCTTATATTTATTTAGGGAAGTTTTTTAGGTCTCCTTTATGATTTTGTCTTATTTAGTTTTCCATATTCCACATTGATTTTTCCTTTTGCTATACCCTTCTTGGGCTTTTGTCTTTGAAACTATTTCCTCCTCTTTTTTTGTTTACAAAACCTCTCATTCTGATTGTTTCAATTTTGGTGTTGTTTGTTGAATTTTATTTTGTAGGTTTGACTCTATGGCAAATGAGTCCTGCTATGACTTCTCCTACACTAGTCCCTAAGGGTCCTCTTTTAGTGGTTGTTTCTTCACTAAGAAAAAGCTTAACAAGTTCCCACATGCATGGAAAAGGCAACATCAAAAGGGTATGTTTTCATAGTCAACCTCCTAACGATGCTTACCTAGACATGAAACCAAATCTATAATTTTAATAAGGGATTTTTGTAGGTCTACCTTCACATAGATGCAATCAAAAATAGCCTAGGCTTCATTTTTAGTTATAGGGGCCATCGAGGCGAATTCCCCCAAAGTGCTTTTGATATTTTGAAATACCTTTGCTCAAAATTCCATGGGCATGTTGAACAACCATATCCACACTAGGACTTTTATAACAACTTATGTATGAGGGTTAAACATTGGTAACTAGTGACACATGCATAGACCAACACTATCAAAATCAGGACCCTCCTATGTAAACTTGGTCGTAGTCTTCTTCTTGGGTGAAGGTTACCAAGAATAAACCATTTAGCATCAAAGAAATTAAGCCTTCCCCTTTCAAAGCCCATTTACTTCTGATTCGACTCTTCAAAATTGTCAAACCTAGATGAATTTTGTATATCAAGCTACATTATAAATCCAACATATTACATCTTGTAACATTATCACTAATTGGAATGAAGGGAACCCCATCCTCTACCAAATGTCTTATTGGATTTTTAACAAAAAATTGTAGCCTAGGGTTGAGGTTGATTGAGATCTTACATTTTTATTTGAGGGAAATTGTAAATGAGGGTTTAGTTTTGCTCTTTTGCCACCTTGACATGCCTACACTTTTATTCACCCAATCCTTGAAACTAGGTCCTTTATCCTACCCTATGATTTTCGCCATAAATAAACTTCTATTCTTGTTGGCCAAGCTCTTAAGTATTATTTGGCAAGTTCTACGATCTAGATTTTTAATAAAAAGACAATAGTTAAAGCATAGTCAAACTTAGATTCTCATATAGTTTAAAAATTTATGGACAAATAACCAATTTATGCTATTAAATTTACATAAGGCTCACATCCAACTTTGACATTTTTTATCCTAATTAATGAAGATATTTTATTAGTTACATGAAATTAAAATGAACTCCATATGTATTACATCATAATTACATGACCACACAATGGTATTACAACAAATTGACAATTATACATATATTATTTAGGAATATTTAAACCTAAATCTCTTCTTCAAAAATAAAAAAAATTAATTGATTGAATTTATGTCATTCAATAATTAGTTAGTTTAGTTAGGGCAATTTTTTCTAGAAAAATATCTCATCTTTTAGGAGCCTATATTTGCTAAGGATTGTCTGATTTAGATGATTCTTTAACCAGTTTGTGTGAAGTATTAAGAGCTTTAAAATGAGTGGTCATATGAAGGAATCCAATTAGTATTGAGGGAGATACCACACTATGAAGTCAACCATATAGAACAAGGATAGTGATAATTTTTCAAGTCATGATGCAGGAGCATCCAACGAAAGGCAAAATACAACAAAGTAGAAAAAGTGTCGCGATATCGTGACATGTCGCATAATCGCGACCAAAATTCGAGAGAAGGCTCAAGAGAGAAAAGTGTCGCGATATCGCGACATGTTGCATTATCGCGACCAAAAGCCGAGAGAAGGCTCAAGAGAGAAAAGTGTCGTGATATCGTGACATGTCGCATTTTCGCGACCAAAAGCCGAGAGAAGGCTCAAGTAGAAAAAGTGTCGCGATATCGTGACATGTCGCATAATCACGACCAAAAGCCGAGAGAAGGCTCAAGAGAGAAAAATGTCACGATATCATGACATGTCGCATTTTTGCGACCAAAAAATGAGAGAAGGCGAGAGAAAGAAAAATGTCACGATATCGTGACATGTCGCATTTTTGCGACTCAAGGAGCAGAGCAAAAATGTCGCGATATCGTGACATATCGCGAAATTGCGAACGAAAGAAGACAGGACAGGCCAGAGAAGAAAATGTCACGATTTTGCGACATGTCGCGAAATCGCGACCGAAGGAGCAGAAAGAAAGCAAGGAAGGAAATTGTCACGATTTCGCGACATATCGTGAAATTGCGATTGAAGGAGCAGAAAGAAAGCAAGGAAGGAAACTATCGTGATATCACATGTCACGAAATCGTGACTGAAGGAGCAGAAAGAAAGCAAGGAAACTATCGCGATATCGCGACATGTCACGATTTTGCGACCCAAAATAGAGAGAGAAAACAGAGAGCAAAGCTATCACGATATCACGACATGTCACAATTTCATGACCCAAAAGGCGAGGAGGAGGCAGAAAGGAAATATGTCGTGATATCGCGACATGTTGTGATTTTGCGACCGAAAAGGAGAAAGAGGAGCCAAAAAGAAAAGATGTCACGATATCATGACATGTCGCATTATCGCGACCAAAGGACGAGAGAAAGTGCAAGGGAGAAAAAGTGTCGCGATATCATGACATGTCGCATTTTCAAGACCAAAAGGTGATGGAAGGTGCAGGAGAGAAAAGCGTCGCGATATCGTGACATGTCGCATTATCGCGACCAAAAGGCGAGAGGAGGCACAAGGAAGAAAAGTGTCACGATATCGTGACATGTCGTATTTTTGCGACTCGAAAAGGGGCAGGAAGGTCGAAAAGCAAAAGTGTCATGATATCGCGACATGTCGCATTTTTGTGACTCGAGAAGGGGCAAGAAGGCAGTAAAGAAAAAATGTCATGATATCGCGACATGTCGCATTTTCATGACCAAACAAAAGAAAAGAAATGATAGGCGGTTACAAGGGCCGTTACAGAGGAAATTGTCGAGCGGTGGGTATACCGAACGCCATCATTGGGTGACAGGTAGACAGAGTCTACAGTGGCAACACTGGACAAGCACATGGCACCAAGGTGCAGTGAAAGCGGACAAAGACCAAGAGTTAGAATGTTTTTGAAAGCCAGAACAACGAAGAGGCACGGGAGATGAAACTAAGGGTCAAAAAAGGAAAACGGAGAGTCATGCCAGAGAGTTTAAAAGGGGAAGTGAAGGCATGCATAAGGGTCAAAAAACAACGGAGACAGAGTTGCAGTCAAGAAACTACGGAGACAGGTTACAGACGTGAAGGCAAGAGGGCCATTCTGGACCTGCGTGGACTGTTTTTCTTCCAGAATTGGAAAAGTAATGTAATTAGAAAGTTAATAAACTATCTTTCTGTAAAAGAAGTTTATTTGGTAGAGTTTGCCATTTTTGTAATCTTTTTCAGAGTTTAATGAATGAGAATTTTTTTGAGTATGTGGGCTGAGCGATTTTGGATCCCCCCATCAAGTGGTATTAGAGCGGGAGTTCCTGAGTGTGTGAGCAGATCGTCAAAAGTGAGGCAATTTGCACCAAGATCTGTGGAAGAGTGGGAGTGCCTGAGTGTGTAAACAGATCGCTGGACGTGAGGTAGTTTACACCAGGATCTATGGTGAAGGGTTGTGAGAAGAGAGTGAGGAAGAATGCCTCCATGAAGAAACCGTGGTGGTGGGAGAAATGTGGTACCTGAAGAAGATTTCAGAGTTTTGCAAAGGCAAGTGCAAGCCCTGCAAGAGGAGTTGCGAAGAGGGGTTGAGTCAAGGAGAGAAGACCATAGTGAAGATGAAGCTTGGGAGGTTGATAATCCATCAGAAGAAGAAGAAGCAATGGATCCTACAGAAGCTAGATTAGTTAAGGCCATATCTCGGATCGGGAAGAAGCCAAAGTTTGATGTCTCCACATATTCTAGGAATCTCAATCCAAAGGAGTTGATTGATTGGATCAATGATTTGGAGGAATATTTTGAGTATGAGGAGGTTGTCGATCTAGATCGGATCAAATTGGCAAAAACAAAGTTGAAAGGCCATGCTAGCCTATGGTGGAAAGGAGTGCAGCTAGAAAGAAATAGAAGCGAAAAGGAAAAGATAACCAGATGGGATCGAATGGTAGAGAAGTTGAAGAGACAGTTTATTCCTACAGATTACGAATTGGATCTATTGAGGAAAATGCAGAGTTTGAGACAGTCAAACAAATCTATCAAAGAATATACATAGGAGTTTTACTAGATCTCAATTAGAATTGGCCATTCAGAGGCTAACACGGAGAAGGTAGCCCATTAAATCAATGGATTGAGAACTAGTATTTAAAAAGAGTTGAGTTTGGTTAGAATAACCACCATTGAGGATACATATCAGTTTGCCTTGAAGGTTGAAGAGAAGCTGAACATAAGATTTGAAGGCAAACAAAGAGGAAGAGGTCGAGGTGGAAGAATAGATGGAGGATGAGATGAGAAGAAAGAAGAAGCTAGCTGCAGTCAAGATCAGAAGGGGGATAATGATTACAGACCCCGTAACCAGAACAATGGTTACCAAAGAGGAAGAGGTAGATATGGAAGAGAAAGACGAATAGGAGTCCTGAGGGTCATGCCAGATCTGCTATAGCAGATGAAGGTGCTGAATCAAAACATTCTAAGGAGGCAAAGAGAGGAGAAGTTATGGTCACAAGGAGGACCCTATTGAATGAGGAGAAAGAACCAGACCAGAGGAGGAGCCTATTCGCACAAGGTGCAAAAGTTTGGGTAAGGTCTGTAATATCATTATAGATAATAGTAGTACTGATAACTTGGTCTCAGAATAAATGGTTACTAAGTTACAGTTAAAGAGGAGAAACCACCCGCATCCATATCGGATTGCGTGGTTGCAAAAAAATCATAGAGCATTAGTCAGTGAGCAGTGTTTAGTTAAATTTCATATTGGAACTTATCAAGATGAGGTTCTATGTGATGTTTTGCCTATGGATGCTTGCCATTTATTGTTGGGGAGGCCATGGCAATTTGACAGACGTGCGGTGCATGATGGGCATGTGAATACTTACTCTCTGATGAAAGGTGGAGTGCGTCACAAGTTGAAGCCATGGAAGGAGATGGATGAAAAGAGTTTGCTGACAACAATGAGAGTGGAAGTTGTGGGGTTTGAAGAACTTAAGGGTTTGTACCCTGCAGACCTAGATTTTGCTGAAGCTTGGAGAACTTGTACAGCCCCAGTTAAAAAGCAGGTGACAGAACAGTACAGAAGTGAAGGTCACTTCTCCATCCACCCCGGTTGTCTGATGCAGGAGCATCCAATGAAAGGCAAAATACAACAAAGTAGAAAAAGTGTCGCGATATCGCGACATGTCGACAAAGAAGAAAAGTGTCGCGATATCGTGACATGTCGCATTATCGTGACCAAAAGCCAAGAGAAGGCTCAAGTAGAAAAAGTGTCGTGATATCGCGACATGTCGCATAATCGCAACCAAAAGCCGAGAGAAGGCTCAAGAGAGAAAAGTGTCGCGATATCGTGACATGTCGCATTATCGCGACCAAAAGTCGAGAGAAGGCTCAAGAGAGAAAAGTGTCACGATATTGTGACATGTCGCATTTTCGTGACCAAAAGCCAAGAGAAGGCTCAAGTAGAAAAAGTGTCGCGATATCGCGACCAAAATCTGAGAGAAGGCTCAAGAGAGAAAAATGTCGCGATATCGCGACATGTCGCATTTTCATGACCAAAAAACGAGAGAAAGAAAAATGTTGCGATATCGTGACATGTCGCATTTTCACTACTTAGGAAGGAGAGAGAAGGTGCGGAGCAAAAATGTCACGATATCGCGACATGTCATGAAATCACGACCGAAAGAAGACAGGAGAGGCCAGAGAAGAAAATGTCACGATTTCGCAACATGTCACGAAATTGCGATCAAAGGAGCAGAAAGAAAGCAAGGAAGGAAACTATCACGATATCGCGACATGTCATGAAATCGTGATTGAAGGAGAAAAAAGAAAGCAAGGAAGGAAACTATCGTGATATCACGACATGTCGTGAAATCATGATCGAAGGAGCAGAAAGAAAGCAAGGAAAGCGTCGCGATATCGCGACATGTCGCGATTTCACGACCCAAAACAGAGAGAGAAAGCAGAGAGCAAAGTTGTCACGATATCGTGACATGTCACGATTTTAGGACCTGAAATGCGAGGAGGCAGAAAGGAAAGATGTCATGATTTCATGATCGAAAAGGAGAAAGAGGAGCCAAAAAGGAAAGATGTCGCGATATCGTGACATGTCGCATTATCGCGACCAAAGGACGAGAGAAAGTGCAAGGGAGAAAAAGTGTCGCGATATCGCGACATGTCACATTTTTGTGACCAAAAGGCGAGGGAAGGTGCAAGAGAGAAAAGTGTCACGATATCATGACATGTCGCATTATCGCGACCAAAAGGCGAGAGGAGGCATAGGAAAGAAAAATGTCGCGATATCGCGACATGTCGCATTTTTTGCAACTCGAAAAGGGGTAGGAAGGCCGAAAAGCAAAAATGTCGTGATATCACAACATGTCACATTTTCGTGACTCGAGAAGGGGTAGGAAGGCAGTGAAGCAAAAATGTCGCGATATCGCGACATGTCGCATTTTCGTGACCAAACAAAAGATAAGAAACAATAGGCGGTTACAGGGACCGTTACAGAGGAAATTGTCGAGCGGTGGGTATACCGAACACCATCATTGGGTGACAGGCGAACAGAGTCTATAGTGGCAGCACTGGACAAGCACGTGGCACCAAGGTGTAGTGAAAGCAGGTGAAGACCAAGAGTCAAAATGTTTTGAAAGCTAGAACAACGAAGAGGCACGGGAGATGAAATGAAGGGTCAGAAAAGGAAAATGGAGAGTCACGCCAGAGAGTTTAAAAGGGGAAGTGAAGGCATGCACAAGGGTTGGAAAACAGCAGAGACAGAGTTGCAGTCAAGAAATTGTGGAGACAGGTTGTAGATGTGAAGGCAAGAGGGCCATTTTGGACCTGCGTGGACTGTTTTTCTTCCAGAATTGGAAAAGTAATGTAATTAGAAAGTTAATAAACTATATTTCTGTAAAAGAAGTTTATTTGGCAGAGTCTGCCATTTTTGTAATATTTTTCAGAGTTTAATGAATGATAATTTTTTTGAGTATGTGGGCTGAGCGATTTTGGCTCCCCCATCAAGTCATGGAAAACAAAATTGCAGATATCTATTAGTCAAGGTTTGAATGATGGAAGGAGCAATCGAATTCTAGGGCTTAGTGAGGTAGGACATTCCATTAGGGTGCAAATTTTTTTAGCTAAGTTTTAATTATCCCTTCATTATCATAGAAGTTTTGCATGTAGATTATTGTAGGTTTATTTTCAAATAATATTATCACTATAGGATATATTGACAAATTTTAGTAGATATTAAGTTATAGTTTCCTTCCCATGGACTGATTTATAGCTAAATCCTTAAAATTATCCGTAATAGTAGAGTTTAGGAAGGATCTTGTAGAGCATCAATCTTTGTTGCTAAAAGATAAGATAATCATTTTTAAATTTAATGGGTCTTGGCCAAGGGCTTCAACTCTAAGAAAATAGTTTGATAGGAGATGGAAGTCTCTAGGAGTGAGTCTATCCTTTCTTTCCAAAGGTTTCTTCCTATCTATTTTTTGTTCTAGAGAGGAAAGAGATAAAATCTTAAAAAGGGGTCCATAGTTTATGAGAAGAGCAAGACTCTTCCTTGTTGATATGAAGGCTTTGCACCTAAAAATGTAAATCTATCCCTAGTACTAGTTTGGGTCAAGATGTATGGGTTACCCATTGAATTATAGAAAATGGATACCTTTAAATAAATAAGCAACATTCTAGGATAATTCCTTGATATTTTAGAAACTACAAAAGACATAGTTTTGGCTATTTATGCTCGGATATTGGTCATGATTTATATCAGCAAACCTTTATCAAAATAAATCATGCTTAAGTATGGGGGTAAGTTGTGGACCCAAACCATGGATTATGAAAACACATCTTTTAGCTATAGAAGATGTCATGAGGTGAGGCATATTGACAGATCCTACCCTATGAAGAGTCCAACAAAAACATATGTAGAAAACTGCAAGAGAAAATTACAAATGGATATGGATGATGATGGTTTTCGACTTTCAAAAAATAGTGGAGAAAAATAAGTAAGGATATTGGAAGAAATACCATTTTTTTTAGTCTTTAGCCTATGAAGAAAAGGTAGATCAAAGGTTAGAGGACAAGATACAACAAGAAAAAAATATTAATAAGGAACTGTCTACTTAGTATAAACCCAAATAAGTAAGGATATATGAAAGTAAATAAATAGTGGAGACAAATAAGTAAGGATATTGGAAGAAATACCATTTTTTTTAGTCTTTAGCCTATGAAGAAAAGGTAGATCAAAGGTTAGAGGACAAGATACAACAAGAAAAAAATATTAATAAGGAACTGTCTACTTAGTATGAACCCAATTTAGGGTTGAAAATTCCTGTTGAACCTAAGGAATGTACCTCATTAGATTTTGAAGACTCTCTTGAAGTACCATGCACTATTCAAGAGAAGGAAAGTTGTGGAGAAAATATAATGTTAGATGTTAATATCTCTACCATTAATAAGGAAATACCAAAAAATGAGTAGGATAAGTCCAAAGCTTCCTTAGTAGATCTAGGAGAGGATAAATTTAATGAAAAGGAAAGTTGTGAAAGAATATTGAGGAATAGAATAATAAGACCTACCCTTGATAATAACAAGACAAAAAGAGGAAAATCCTCAAATTATCAAGTAAGAGTAAGGGAAGCGAGAGCAAACATAGAGAAAGGAACACAATCTAAGTTGGTTGAACTTCTCTTTGTAAAATAGAAAAATAATATTAGTAATTCGTAGAGGGGTTAGTAGCCCCTAATGAGACATGATTACCATCTCATGGAATATAAGGGATGTTAATGTCCTCTCAAAGTAGAGGTGTATTAGGAACCTCTATATAAGTAATAAACCTGACATTCTTCATATCCAAGAAACTAAAATGACAAAGGAAGAAGCTTCCAAAACTATGAAAGCAGTATGGACAAGATGTGAATGGGATGTTGTGGATTCAAAAGGAGAAGTAGGAGGAGTTCTAACATGTTGGAATCCAATTAGAACCTCATATGAAATCATTTATAAACTAGGCATTGGATAGACTCATTAGTCACATGCTTCTTTGTAGATATTGGTTTCATCCTTATCAATGTCTATGGAACTATAACTCAATCAAGCAATTCAAAAGTGTGGAGTGATATTGAAGCCTTAATGAGAAGTAAAGACCAAGGAACTCGATTCATGATCATAGGATATTTTAATGCCATAATGAAGTTGCATAATTTTTTTGGAGAAATTAGAAAAATAACCCAAAGTATGAGAGATTTCTTATTCAAAATAATAATATATTGGAGGTTGAGTCTAAAGAAAATTATACATGGACCAAAAACAAGATAGGCCAGAACCTGTTAGTAAAAAAATTAAACAAATGCATACTCTTAGATCATTTGCTAGATGAAGGGACTTGTGCTAAAATTAATACCTTGACAAGGATTGGTTCAAATCACTGGACAATAAGAGTTAAAATGGTGGTAAGTGAACTTAAATATATATCATATTTTAAATATGAGCAAATATGAGAAGACCATCCTCAATTTTTCGATGTGATAGTGCAAACATAGAATTCTTTAGAAAATGATGGGTTGTATATACTTCCTAAACAAATTAAATTAATGATATCTATATTAAAAGAATGGAACCAAGAACAATTTTGAAAATATTTTTGATAAGAAAGAAGAACTAAAAGAGAAACTTCAAAATTCCAAAAAAGTGAGCACAATAACCCAAGGTCCGAGGAAAGGGGGTTGCTTAGTGAATATCATAATATTTTGAGTAAGAGAAGTTTTGGAGATTAAAACTGAGATAGACTTGGTTAAAAGAAGGAGAAAAAACATAATTTTTTTCATAGGATGACAATAGGATAGAGATCAACTTCCATAATTAGTAGAATTAAATCAATAGAAGGGGTTTGACTTGAAGACTAGAGCAAAAATAGAAAGGAAGCAAGGTTTTTTTACCATAATATCCTAGGATCGAAGGAGATTGAAGTTATTTTTGATAAACTACTACAAGAAGTACCTTCAGTTATTTCTTGCTTTTTAAGCCTTTATACTACCATAAAATATCAAAGGTTATCTTAACAATATCGCACAGGTCCCCAAATATAAAATAGCCATAAGGTCAATGTAGTAATATGATGAGTAGAATAATACAAGAAATTAATATGTATATCAAGGCTTATATAATAAATCAAATAAAATTTATTTATATACATAAATATGAATGTAAATAGCCTGAATCATTCATGTACTTTGCATGAAGAACAACTTACAAAATTAATTGCTTAAAATGTATACAAGCTTTATTTTTCCTCTTCTTGTTACAACTTTGGATATAGATCCTATACTCTTGATTGTATTTTCATTCTTCAATTAAATTCATTCCTGTGGAGCATTGTCTCCATAATATAGCAATAGTAATATGACTAGTCAAGTACTTGATCATTGCTTTCCATATGCCAAGTCTCATGACTCTTGGCTTATCAACTTGCTACTTGCATACTTGATGAACATTGGACTCTATAACATTTGCACATGTTTACATGACTCTTACACTTCCACACACATTCCTAATATGAGATACTTGTGCACATATTTACATTACATATTTGCACTCTTACATACAAGACATTTGTGCACATTTACTCAACCTACACTTGCACTCTAAATTACATGACACTTGTACATTTCTTGCATATTACACTTTTACATGACACTTGTGCATTTCCTGCACATTACACTTTTATATGACACGTGCATTTTCTCTACATTCACACTTACATAAAGGGGAAATATAATTCACACTCTCAACTATAGACTCAACCCTAATCTATTATTTACAAATGTACCATGAAGGTATCGTGGGGTACATTACCATGTACCAAATAATGTAATATTCTCCAACACACGCCTATATTACATTATTTGGTTATTGAAGACTTTAGTCTTCAATCTTGGTCTTCGTCTTTGTATTTAATATTCAAGTGACATTGCATTATTCATAAACCTCCACTTCTCTTGAATCTACTTGATCATCTTCTTTGGGTTCAACTTTGTATTCTTCTTCACCTTCATTCTTTAGCTTCTTTGGTTCTTTAATCTTTGTATCTTCTTGATCTGGATCATGAACTAATTGAACTTCTTTGTTAGCATCAGGTTCATGTGCATGAATAATGTGAATATTTCCTTCAGTATTTGATATATATGGCTCATTCCTAACTACTAGACCATGTGCTTCATTTGATATAGTTTTCTTACAATATTGATATTCTTATAAACATTCACTTAGAGCATCATAATAATTTCTTGAATTAGATGAACTTGGAATGTCAATATTACAAGAAGAATGAAACATTGTTTTTAGAGATGATTCACTTGATTCTCTTGTATCAATCTCTACTTTTATTTTTAGAGTTTCAATCAACTTTTTTTGTTTTAGATTTTCATCTTTATAAAGCTCAAGTGAAAGCAATGCCATATACATTATGCTACCTATATCCAGAGGTATCATAATATTATATTTTCCATTATCAACTACTTCAACAAGTTGTGAATGTAAATAGTATTAAAATATCTCAAAAATTTCATCCATAGCTTCCTAGCTCACCTTTAGATTTTTCAAACAAGTTCTTAATGCTGAATTTTATAACTTCTAATATTTGCTTTCTAATTATGGACTCCATATTTCTATCCATCAAAGTTTGTAATTTGATTCCTTTGAAGTAGTAAACCTTATAACTCCCTAATTTAGAAACTTAAATAATAATTCAAATATAAATATGAAATTTGCAAATTTTATTTTCTAATACTTTGATGTTGAAAACCTTTTATCTCCAAAATCATAAATTTTCTAAATTTCAAAAACTTCTAATTTATATTTATTTTTAATTAAAAAGAAACAAATCTTCTACCTTTTTAATACTTCAAATATAAAAATCGTGAATAATAAAAAAACTTAACTAAGTAGACATCCTTATTACTCCCATAGACATGGAAAATTGACCCATAAAAATCAAGAATCATTCTAGGATCAATTTCTTGCATCTTTGTTTGTCTTGCATTGTTCTTTCATTTCTATAGCTTAGATTTTAGAAAGGCCAAATATAGGTGTTTGCTTAATATACACATTAGACATCTCCACCCTGGACTTGAAGCAAATCCTTAAACCATTCTTGGTGAACCCCTCGATCCTCAAGCCCTTGAGTGTAGATAATATAACACACCCTTGCGATCACCTCGACTCCCAACAGATCCAACTGATAATCGTATGTGATAGGGTAGTTTTCCCCCTCTACATATTTGGTGAACCTGATGTGAACACACATCTTAGTGGCTAAGACGGGAAGCCTTTTCCATTTTGTTTTTCTTTTGAGAACTTTAAGCAAGACCACTAAATTTGTTTGCTTAGAATTAGAAAATATTACAAACATCTTAAAAATCTTCTTGCGTGTCTTTTTCTAGTTTTATCCTATATCCTCTCTCTTCCTTCTAATGGCTCCCAACCTTAGGAGTAAGCGAAAGCTTTTAGAATCTAATCAATTTTTTCAAGAAGATGATCAGATTTATAGGGAGAATCATAAGCTAGATGCAAAAGAGGAATAACATGAAGAAATTGCTGCTAACTTTGACCCTTTTGAGGGACCCATTGGAGGATTCACTTTCAAATCATTTGATCATTTATGGGATTTTATGAAACATCATAAAAAGTCTTTGGTTAAGGCTATGGAAGAGGAAACCCGACTTGAAAGAGGTGGGATGTCTCATCCTCCAACCATTTATCCTAGGCTTGTTCATAACAATCGCTTGTTTGAATCTTCACATCCTATTAGTCCTTTTCATAAACCAACATATGCTACTACTATGACCACCAACGTTGGGAGGATTTCATAAGTTCCTCCAACCAGTAGTGCATCCCAAAATTTTGCTCAATTTCCTCCTCATTTTGCTCATCTCAACATTCATTCTTCTGTTCCACCAAATGTCAATTATCCCTCACAACAAGATATCGCATATTATAACCCATACCAGAATAGTGTCAATGCCTCCAACATTGGCCAAGTTCCCTTTCAACAGCCTACCTATACCCCTCCCCTAGGGAACCTAGGGGTATTGCACAACAACAATCTCGATGTGCAAAGTTTAACTAATGTGGTGAAACAATTAGTTTCAAGAGTGGATATGAGTCAATCGCCAATGTTGAGAAAAAACATTGGTTAGTTTTCTACGTTAAGTTCACTACCTCATTTAATTTGTCAACCCGGGGTAGCTCGTAGACTTGTGAGTAGCCTTGCACAGTATATGCTTATAATTTCCTCCACAGATATGAGTCCCTTAAATTTATGGTCTGGAAGGTGTTGGTGTTCATTGAAGTTCTATTTTTGATTTCCAAACCACTAATCTATCCTACATTTATGAAAACATGCCTAAATTACATTCAAAAATTAAAAATGCACATTGCTGGAATTTACATGAAAACATGGAAAAATACAGAAATTTAAATTAATCTACAAAAATAAAATGAAATCAAAGAAAACAAAAAACAAGAGAAAGGAAAGGGAAGAACATTGTTGAGAGTGGGTCCACGCTTCCAGCTGCCCGTATTAAATAATTCATCGGATGCTTAATCAATTTAACCAGAAATGACTTAGAAAAATATTTATTAAAAATTGCAATAAAAAATATAAAGGAGAAATTCAGGATCACGTTTTTAGGAGTGGCCTGCATATTTATAAGATATGCGGCCACACCTTGTTACAAATTGTAAACAAATCAAAGTCTTGATTCTATTTTACAACGGTATGCATGAATACAAGGGATCAAGCAAAATGTCGAATTGTGTGGACTATTTCAACGTATTCTATTTTATCAGAATACATCTGATATTTGCTTTGCTTGATTTACATAGATATTTACATAGTAGCTAAAAATAGATGGTTAGTCATCTTTGACATTATCCCTAGTTTGGACTCATCGCTGAAACTCCTTCTACACTCATTGCTGATATCATGTTCTATTTTTTTGACCATAGAGCCATGCTGGAATTTGGCTTCAATGGGAATCAGACACCTTGTATGTAGAAATCAGGAAGTAGGCACCTTGTTTGTAGAAGTCGAGAAGCAGGTGCCAATACGTGAGTCAGGCACCTAACGAGAAGTAGACACCTAACGGGAATCAGGTGCCCATTAGTTAAGTGCTGAATAGAAGTCGAGCGCTTCGAAGGGAATTAAGTGCCTGACTTAGCAGTGTTTTAGCATGTTTTTATAAATCATATATATCTACAAAAATAAGTGCCACCGTTTATAAGGAAAGTAGTACAAAAAATGAGCATTTTTAGGGCTCATCATCCCCCCATGCTTAAGGGTGGCACGTCCCTGTGCTACTTTATACTAGTAATTACCAGTTTTATTTACAAATTTCCAATAGGCCCTGACTGTTTCTTTCATTTTCTTTGCAGTGACATTTTATTTTTCTTATCTATGGGCTTTTGCCCTTTTGGTGCTTTTTGTGCTGAACTGGATGACTTGGATGTGCTCTTTTTCTTGGTTGTTCTCTTTTCCAGACCACCTTGCCTTTCTCAATATTTAGATAGTAGCTAGTGAAATTGGTGGCATACTTATAGAATGCAGGCTCAATTATTTTCCAATATTCATGGTAAAGCGGTAACTCTTCACCGATAGGTACTGCTGATTCATCTCAGAATGGGATGCTAGTCTTTTTAGCAACCTTCGCTATGGGAAAATTGGCCCCTGTTGGGTCAAGTTTAGCTTCAGCCTTAACCTTTGTTTCTACCACCAGAGGGGTTCTGATACTTGATGCCTAATCTGCAGGTGGTACAAGACCTAAAAATTCTATCCTCATAAAATATGCATTCATCCTTGAAGGTTGATCACCTATTGACCCATACAAGCCCCATAACTGATTAGGTTGGGCAACTAGAATTTTCTTGGGAGGCTTTTTGGCCTCCTTTTTGACCTCTTTTTTTGTTTTTTGCGTGCCCTCTTAGAAGCCTTTTTTCAGGTCTTTTTGTCTACTACTATATCTTCCTTAAGTTTTTCAAAATTTTATTTTTGTGCAGTAAACAATTTCTTTGCTGCCTTCCATTCCTCATCGGAATCCAGGTTTGATTCCTCATCAAAATTTATGCCCAAATCCTTTAATTATGCAACTCTTACTCTAGTTTTGGGTCTTCGTTGAGATGCCCTTACAACCTTTTGCTTGGATCTCAACTTTTTGGGCTATATCTCAGAGTATGTTGGTGCTGATGCTGCTTCTTGGTTTTTAGCAGATGCAGGTTGCTAAGCCTCTTCTACCTGTACAAAAAATTGCTACTCAGTTGGAACTACCTTTTCCTCCTAAGGCTGTTCGGCCCCTACATCAACTAGAGAATATTTTGGCTCTTCCTCCTTATCTAAAACTTGAGGCTCTCTAGCCTCTACTTCATTATCCTTTTTCTGTAGATTGTTTTAAATTTTAAGGTTCCTCAACCTCAACATCATCTTCTTGAATTACATGTTCTTCAGAATGAGATGTGGAACAAAGTTGCTCTACTTCCATTATAGCATCCACCCCTTGCTTAGTTTATGTGTTAGTAGTGGGTACCTATGTTGCCCCATCAGTCTACATCGCTGCATCTACTTTGGTCGGCTGCTCGGCTTCCACTACTCTGCCCTATAGTTGCAATCTTCCAATTTGCCCCTATAGTTTCTAAATTGTTTGATACAATTCATGCATATTCAATGCAGTTTCTTTCCTAGACTCTTGAAATAGAGTTCATTCTTCCTTAAATTTGGCTTCCCAAGTGGAAGCCTGCTCTCTCAATAACTACAGTTATTGTTGCAAATCCTCTACCTGGTCCTCATGTGGTAAATTTTATGTTGACACCTCATGTTGAGGAGTTTACTCCTTGAAAATATCTTGTAAATTTGGGCCATGTATTCTTCCTTGTTCAGCTCATCGATTGTTGCCTCATCGTCTAATGAGCTCGAAACCACCATAAACACCTTTGTCCTTCGGCTTCTAGTTCTAGTTGAAACTGGCATGAAAGTAGGGCTTGGCGGATCTTGCCTTACCTCATCATTGAATTGAGAGCCAGTTGGGGACAAAGCCTATACTGCTTCCTCATCAAATTGGGGAAAAATAAGGGATGAGGCTTGTCTTGCTTCTAGTTTATTTTCCTCAAGCTAGGATGTAGGCACTGTCTCTTCTCATTTCATCACCTTCTTAGCTGACTGTTCATTCTGTAATGGCACCTCTACTCCTTCTTGTGCCCCTGGAACTACATTAGTGCCCTCGGTATCCTTAATCATCACATTTTTATGTGACTCTACATATCGTACCAAGGTCAAAATTAGGCCATGGTGAGCCAAGGCAGATGTTGTGCCTGCTTGGTACCATTTGGCCTCATATTTGAGGGTGCATGTAAGGTAATACGGGACATTGATCTTATTCCCATGTAGTATATGATTTAGAAATCAAAAGTAATTTGAGTTCAAATTAGAGTACCTACTAGAGCAGGTGAAAAATCGTACGATCTATTCGAAAAATCCCTCGAAAGCGTATGTGATGTTTGGGCAAACTCGCATGCATCAAATGCTCTATCAGTCTACCAAATAATCTCTACACACAAAGATCTGGGTTGTCCTCCTTGTACGTACACTCCCCTATCAGAGGAAGGCCCATCACCATGGTGATATACTCTTTGGTTACCAGAATCTTTAGTCCCTACTTATGCACGATCCCATCCTTCATGGATGCTGCAAACTCACTAGCTACTACTACGTCTTGGCCTTGGCTGACTAGTTGATAGTACTCCATCCATCCTACAACATTGAATTGGGTTTGGAAGTCCACAAAAATCTTGAGCAGTCGATAGGTTCACTCTTCTTCAAGTCATGGTTCTTAGATTTGTCCCCCATGCTTAGAGTGCAAATTCTCTTTGGTTTATGATTCACCCGACAGCTGCTTCACACTATTTTTTTTGAATTGCCACGCTCTATAGTTTCCCTCCTTACATATAGTTATTTAGTAAGCAATTTTTAAAAATAGCTGCTTCCTTGGACGCAGGTGGTTAACTACCGTAATTAGAAGTGATTATGGTTATCCATGTAAAATTTCCTTAGAGCATGTGCTAGATTTTGCGAAGGTGATAACCATAAGCATTTTACCAATCAGAGTCATGCCACGTAGCAAAGTACCAAGTGGAATTATTCAGGTGGCTAAGACTATGATGGGGGTTGTGCCAACACTTTTCCATAGACACACATGCGTATGAAAATAATATAGACATAAAACAAAAAATTTAATCATGTACCTAAATTTGTTTCGTGGGTGCACCATGTGTAGATATTCATGGTGCATTGTTATTGGCTGGTGGATGATGACTAGGCAAACCTCAATGGACAATGATGGCCATATTTACCATAGGGTGAATTTCTCTCCAATTGGTTCTTGATAGCTACAACATGATTCGTTTGAGACATCCTACAAGGTTTCAAAGCAAAGGTTCGAAAAACATATCTTCATGGGATGACAAACATCCCCTCCTTGAAAGTTGGTTGACATCAACTTTTAATTTCATCTGTGATATATTTGAATTTGCATGAGTGGGGTGCTGATATGGCTTGGGCCACTTTCCCAATGCTGAAGTTTTATTTTTACAAGGCAAAAATGATCATGAAAATGGAAAGTAGACGCATTTTCTATGTGGAAATCAAGTGCCTTATTTTAGAATTATAGCATGCAGGTGCCTCGAAAATAAAAAACAAGTGCCTTAGAAATCAGGTGCTATGCTTAACATGGAAAGCATGCACCTTAGCAATCGGTTGCTATGCTTAACATGGGAAGTAGGCGCATTAGCAATCAGACACTATGCTTAACATGGGAAGCAAGCACTATGCTTAACATGGGAAGTAGGCAACTTTTGCTGAATGTCGAGTGCCATACTTTTAAAGTAAGCTTTATATAAAATCAAACTTTTCTTTCTATGTTTAGAAGATTCGATGTTGCTTTCTCGACAAATGGAAGTTGGATGCTCTTTTCTTGGAAAACCCAAGAATCAAGCATCAGTTTTCCAGAATACGGGGTGCATACGCCATCTCCTTAACATACTGGGAGTCAGGCACCTTCTTTCATAAAACAAGAATTAGGCACCTTCTACCATATAAATGGGAATCAGGCACCACCTTCCTAAAATATGGGAATTAGGTGCCTTTTATCGTAAAATAAGAATCAGGAACCTTTCCCATCAATTGAACAAAAAATAGGTGCTCCTCCTTTATTGCAATGTCTGCTTGACATGCCCACTTATATACACTTAAGGTTGATAAGGCATTTAGTGCTTTGGTTGAAAAACAAGGACAAAATCAACATCCACCCTTGAACCAACAGTTGAATATTTTATTGTCCATAAAGACCAATCTAAGCACTCTTGTGCAAATTCAGGTATTGTATTCCCCTTTCTAAATGGGGACAAGCTACTCCTATTGCAAACAATTCTTCTAGAAAGTTGGGAAGACGCAGGTTCATGGATCCTATGCTTTTTAGGCCTAGGTTTCCTAAGCTACCTAACAGCTGCACTCAAGGCATCATTCATGCAAAATAAAAATACAACTAAAAATAAAAACTTTGAAAGAATAATTATTTTTGGGACTATGTGGACTATGTCCACATACTACTAACTTAATTTAAAATTAGAATCAACTAGGGTCTCCTCCATACCTAATCTGGACTCAATCATGTATGCTTCAGACACATGGTATGGATGCAGGTGGTGACCATTGACTATTAATGTAATGTTGCTACTATTAATTGTTATGATCCTCATAGGTCCATTTTTTATGACTTCAGTCACTTCATATGGTCTCATACAACGCTGCATGAGATTACCTTTCCTTTCCTAGAATCGAGAGTCATATAGTAATGCACTCAGACACATGGTATGGATGCAGGTAGTGACCATTGACTGTTAATGTAATGTTGATACTGTTAATTGTTATGATCCTCATAGGTCCATTTTTTATGACTTTAGTCACTTCATATGGTCTCATACAACGTTGCATGAGATTACCTTTCCTTTCCTAGAATCGAGAGTCATATAGTAATGCCCATTCTCCTACTTTGAGCTACTTTGGCCTAGTGTGGCAGTCATGCAACTTAGCCCTTTGTTTATGAATAATCTATATTTTTTGCAGAGCATCAAGGTGATATTTATCCAATTTATTAAGCTTATGAATTCATTATTTTTGTGCATCATCCTAGTTTATATTAAACTCTACTGTAGTCCTAAGTTTTTTGACTTCAAACTCTATAAGCATCATAATACTCTTCCCATAGACTATCTGGAATGGTGTGAAATTGGTAGTAGTCTTCTAGGTGGTCCTATAGGTCCACACTGCTTATGGTAATCTAGTGGCCCACTCCTTCCTATGTTGCTACACTATCTTTGTTAGGATATTTTCCAACTCTTGGTTGGTTACCTCAACTTTTCCATTCGCCTGTGGATGGTAGGGAGTGGTTTTGTTATGCCTAATTTTATATTGTTGCATGAGTTTCTAAATTATCTTTTAAGTAAATTAAGGTCCTTGATCAGTTGTGATATCTATTGGAACCCCAAATCTTATAAAAATAGATGAATACAAGAAGTCTGCTACAATATTCTCTTTTGAATCATGCAAAGCCTGCATTTCAACCCACTTGGTCACATAGTCAGTACAAACTAAGATAAACCTCTTACCTGTTGACTGTGGATTAATGGGTCCTATGAAGTCCATCTCCCATTTATCAAATGGATCTATGTGAACATGTGGTTGGAGTGGAATCTTACCTCTAAGAGTAGGTCTGCCCATCCTATGAAATTGATCACACTAGCTCACATGCTTGGCTGCATCTTTGAATAGTGTAGGCTAGTAATAACCAGCCTACAACACTTTATATGCAATCATTTTTCCTACAAAATGACCACTACAAGGTTCACCATGACAAGCCTTCAATTTTTCTAATATATCATTCTCAGCAACACCTTCTCATGATCTTATTAGGCCCTATTTGAAATAGGTACCCATCAATCCATGAGAAGTCTACATTTTTCTCAATTAAAGTTCATTTTTCATGAGGTAAAAGTGTAAGGGATACTTTACCAATGGCTAAATAATTAGCCATATATGTGTACCATGGTATCTGTTCATTAAGAGCAAACAAACGCTCATCTAAAAATTTATCACCTGTTGCTGCATCATCTGGAGGTGTCAAACTAGACAATAAATCAGCTACCACATTGTATTTACCTAGCTTATCTACTATTGTCACATTAAAATACTATAGTAGCGATAACCATCTAATTATTCTACCACTAATCCTAGGTTTTTTTATTAGGTATCTGATAGCTGAGTGATCAGTATGTACAAAAACCTGATATCTTGTAATATAATGATGAAATTTGTTAAGCGTATGTATAACTGCAAGAAACTCTTTTTCTGTGATAGTATAATTGAATTCAACACCTGTGAGGTGTTTACTGACATAATAGATGGCATAAAAATCATCACCATCCTTCAATCCCAGCACTGAACCTATTGTATTGTTAGATGCATCAACATATATGTGAAAAGGTATGGTCCAATTTGGACCTCTCAATACTGGGGCAGTAATTAGTTTTTCCTTTAAGGTGTTAAATGCTTGTTCATGTTCCTCTGTCCAGACAAACTCTATGTCCTTTGATAACAATTTGCTCAAGGGTTTAGCAATTTTGCTAAAGTCTGCTATAAACCTCCTATAATAACCAACTAATCCTTGGAAACTATGAATATCCTTCTATATTTTGGGAGTAGGCAGGTTTTGGATAACTTCTATCTTCTTCCTATCCACTTTGATCTCATTTGTAGAAATATGATGTCCTAAAACTATCCCTTCCTGCATTAGCATGTAATATTTCTCATTGCTAAGGGATAGGTTAGTTTCCTCACACCTCTCAAGTGTTTTCTCCAAATTTTTTGTGGCTATTTCAAAAGTTTCACCATATACAGTGAAATCATCCATGTATACCTCCATAGTTTCTCCAATCATGTCAAAGAATATGCTCAAAAATGCCCTCTAAAATGTGGCAGGTGCATTGCACAGACCAAAAGGTAAAACTCTGTAAGCAAAATTACCCTATTTGGATCTGATTATATCCACTGAACCCATCCAAGAAATAAAAATACTTCTTACCTTATAAGGTGTCAAGGACCTGATCTATAAAGGGTAAATGAAAGTGGTTTTTCTTAGTTGCTTTATTCAACAACCTGTAATCCACACAAATTTACCACTTGCCATTTTTATTGGGAACCACCACCAATGGTGATACCAATTCACTATCTGAAATGGGGTGAATGAACCCAACTGTGAGGAGTTTCTACAATTTAGTTTTGACAATTTCCTTCATTACTGGATTCATTCTTCTCTGTGGTTGTCTTACTGGTTTAACTTGGTATTCCATATATATCTTATAAGTACAGGTTTCAGGAGTTATTCCTCTCATGTCTGAATAGTCCTAAGAAAAAGCATCTTGATGTTTTACCAATGTTTCTTTCAATTTGATTTGCTATTCAGTTGTCAAGTTGTCATCTATGTTCAACACTCTACCAGGTGCAACCTCTATTTGCTGAATATGATGGTCTTTTCCTCCCACTAATGGCAACTCAAGAGGAGGACAGGAGGGTTCCCCTTGAAATTTTTTTGATATTACCCTATCATCATCACTCTCATATTCTAATTCATCAAGTGTCATGATAGATTGGATCATTGATAGACCATCAATATTTTAATTTTCATTTTAAGATTCTCCCAATACTTATGTAGATTGTGCAGGTGGGTGGATGATCAATTTTTTTATGTTTTGTCCATAAAAAATGGTCATCTGGCCATCTCTACAGCTTATGTAAGCATCGACTGTTGCCATCCAAGGTCTATCTAAGATTAATGGATATCCACCCAAACCTAAATTGGATTGTAACACTAAGAAGTCTACTGGATACTCCCATGCATCCACTATAACTGTGATATCCTCCAGTATTCCTTCAGGGAGTACAATAGACATATCTACCAACTGCAAAACAATATTGGTTGGATTTAGGTTAGATAGTTTAATATTTTACATGGTTTCTTTGGGCATGACATTAATGGTAGCCCCAAAATCTACTAGTGTATTGGGTAAAATGTAGCCCTCTATTTGTACAGTCAAGACAAGGCTTCCTAAATCTGAGTATTTTTGGCTGTAGGTGTTCTCTAACATGAGATCAACTAACTGAACCACCAAAATAATTGACTTTGCAAGTTTTCTTCCTAGTTTCTTTAGACACAATTCTCTTATGGCCTTGCCATAGATAGGAATATCTTCGATGGCCTGAAAGAAAGGGATTGTGATTGTCAGGTTCTTTAGACTAGAGAGAATATAAAATTTTGATTGTACTAGCTTTTTAGGTTTTTGCAATATTTGTGGAAAAGGTGGGACCTCTTATCTATTATTTATAGGTGTTGATTCTTCTTTTACTTCTACTATAAGAGGTGATTCCTCTTTTCCTAATTCTATGTTTTCCTCTTCTACCAGAGGAGTGAATTCCACATCTACTTGTTTTCCTGATCTTAATTCTATTGGACTATAGTCTACTTTACTATTATACATGGGGTACATCTTATTATCCACTTGATAAGCTAGCTACTATTTGTTATTTGGATTGGCTGTAGGCTGTAATGGCAGTTGAGCAGACCTGAAAGCAGGAGGAGTAGGTAGGGTTGGTTGTAGTGGAACTAGAGTAGCCTACTATGGGTTTTGATTCCAAGCATTATAGTTCCTCCACTATTGCCCAGGCTACTGGTATTGCATCCATGGATAGGTGTTGTAAGGATTTTCTCCTTGGGGAGACTGATTCCAAGGTTGTTGCCCCCACCAGCCCATGTTGGGTGGATGAGCTTGACCTTGATTCTAAAAATTACTGCCCCCATAAGATAGCATTCCTGTTGGCATGTTGTTTTCCATAGGAGACTGCTTCCAATTTCTCTTATTACCCATAAAGTATTCTTCTACTACCTCATGTTCCTCTCTAGGTTTTGATAATTGCGGACACAACTTTATTTTGTGATCTTTTGAACATACAAAACACACTTGAACTTTGTTTAATGGATAATCATTTCTAGGGTGTTTAACCTACATTTGGGATAAAAGTAGGCCAATAATGCCTCATTATCCTACTTCTTTTTCTAAAGCATAAGGGTGTCCATTTGAAGAGCCAAAGATGACAAAATATCGCTCTTGAGGTCTTCCAACATGTTGCCTATTTTTTTTTAGTGACAATGGCTGATTATTTGATATTTCTAGGGATCAACTCACCTTTCCTTCTTGAAATTTTTTGATACAAATGCCAAATATCATCCATCTGATGTTGATAAATATCCCCTCAAAAAATAATATTTAAGGCTTCCAAAGATTCATTTGTAAGTCCTTTTAAGAAGATGCTTCTTAAGGACCTATCTCCTAGTTTTGAATGGGGTGATCTTTGCAAATTAAAGTTGAACCTATCCCAATATTCCTCCACAGATTCCCCTTCCTTTTGTGTCATGTATAGGACTTATTCCCTTACATCACATGCTCTACCAAAATCCTTGTACTGTTCTAGGAAAAGTCTCTATAATTTTTCATAGGTAGTTATTTGTTTATCCCCCAAACTAATGAACCAACACAAAGTTGAATCATCAAGAGTGGAAGGGAATAATTTAAGTTTTTGAGCATCAATGGTGTAATCCATAGATCTACATAAAAAATCAAATTTAAACAGAAATAATTCTACATATTATGTTGGTAGTCCTCTAAAGTTTGGAAGGTGGGCAAGGGACATATGCTTCATCTTATGATCTCCCCCTGCCTCTCCTATGGGAAAATTAAAACTAGTGGATGCTTCCTCTGCATCAGTCATCTTGTCTATGAACAAGGTATCTACACCATCTACATTCAAAGCAGATTTCAAGGCCTTTAGTTAATTTCTCTTTTCCTGCAAAAGGATTACTAAATCTATGTTTGATATAGTTCCTTCTCTAATCACTTGCCAGCATTGAAAGTTTAATAAGTCTTCCTCAGACTAAACTCTACTTATCTCTGATCCTTCTCTATGATGTTGTTGATTTGTTTCAGAAGGATCCTATGCAAATAGTGGGTGTTCTCTCCAATGCACAGGTGGAGATTGTGGAGAAGAGGATTCAGTCTCAAGATCAGGTACAACTAAAGCATAAGATTTTTGAGAAATGTCCTTGTTTTTAACAAAATGATCATTCGGTCCTCTATTCTTAGGCGGACTCATACAAGGCTTGAAAATGGAGGTTTTGTAGGTCACAACCTAAACTACTACTAATATGCTTCCTTCATAACAAGAAATTACAATAGGCTACTCCTCAAAAATGGTGCCAAAATGTTGGGCAAAAACATTGGTTAATTTTCTACATTAAGTTCATTGCCTCATTTAATTTTTCAACCCGAGGTAGCTCGTAGACTTGTGAGCAACCTTGCACAGTATATGCTTATAATTTTATCCACAGAGATGAGTCTCTCAGATTTATAGTTTGGAGGTGTTGGTGTTTGTTGAAGTTCTATTTTATATTTCCAAACCTCTAATATATCCTAAGTTTATGAAAACATGCCTAAATTACATTCAAAAATTAAAACTGCACATTGCTAAAATTTATAAAAAAATAGGGGAAAATACAGGAATTTAAATTAATACACAGATTTAAAATGAAATCAAAGAAAACAGAAAACAGGGGAAAGGAAAGGGAAAAACACTGTTGAGAGTGGGCCCATGCTTCCAGCAGGTTTTACCCGCGTTAAATCATTCATCGGACTCTTAGTTGGTTTAACCAAAAATGACTCAGAAAAATATTTATTAAAACTTGCAGTAGAAAATATATAAGGGAAATCCGGGATCACGTTTTCAGGGGTGGCCTACATATTTATAAGATATGCGACCACACCCTATTACAAATTGGAAATAAATCAAAGTCTTGATTCTATTTTACGATGACATGCATGAATACAAGGGATCAAGAAAAATATCAAACTGTGTGGACTATTTCAGCGTATCTATATTATCAAAATATGTCTGATATTCACTTTGCTCGATTTACATAGCAACTAAAAATGGATGGTTAGTCATATTTGACATTGTCCTTGGTTTGGACTCAACGCTGAAGCTCCTTCTACGCTCGTTGCTGATATCACGTTCTATTTTGTCGATCACAAAGTCATACTGGAATTTGGATTCAATGGGAATCAAATGCCTTGTTTGTGGAAGTCATGAAGTAGGTACCTTGTTTGTAGAAGTTAGTAAGTAGACACCAATACAAGATTTAGGTGCCCAACAGGAAGCAGACACCTAACAGGAATCAGGTGCCTGTCAGTTAAGCATCGAACAAAATTTAAACGTTTCAAAGAAAATCAGGCACCTGACTTAGCACTTCACACTGGTGTACTGTGAATGTTTTACCTTCATGAAATCGAAGGTGCTAGGTTCGAGTGGGACCTTGACGAAAACATGCTAAAACATCACAATTTCTATGAAATCTACACAAAACACACTTAGAAACAAATATTAAATAACATGTAAAATAAATTGTTAAATATATATAAAATTTTCATAAAACATATATATCTACAAAAATAAGTGCCACCATTTATAAGGAATGTAGTACAAAAAATAAGCATTTTCAGGGCTCATTAGCCAAGTTTCACTTACAACTACAAGGAGATGTGCAATCAACTCTTAGACCCTGTGGTCGCTTCTAGGCCCTACCCTAAGCATTTTACAGTGTTGATTTTTCCTATTTATAAGGGAACAAAGGACCCAATTGAACAACTAAGGATGTTTAAGATACCATGCCATGATATTATATATGATGATATGTTGTTGCTAAATACGTTCTGTAAGAGCCTTGGTGGTATGACAATATAATTGTATTATCAATTGCCTCATCATTCTTTGAGGAATTTTGAGGAGACAACTTAATTGTTTGTTCAACAATTCTGAGCTTATGTTGAGAAGAATGTGATATGAAAGATGTTTATATGTTGAAACAAGGTAAATATGAAAGTTCTTGTCTCGTTAGAGGAGTGATATACTTTACCTCCTCAAGATATGTTAGAGATATTCATTGGAAATTTACAAGAGCAAATATCTTATGAATTGGAAACAATAACTATCACCTCTTTTGACCAAGTGATAGATCTGGAAAGAAGGGTAGAGCAAGCTCTTATTTGAAGAGGTCAAATTAATCCAAAGAAATAAGAAGATAGGACCATGAAAACTAGTATAAGAACAAGCATGTAGTTGGTGATGAGGAAAAAAATAGTAGACCTATTAATAATGTTGTTAATGCTCTATAAAATACGGTGCTTCACATGTAGATAGGCATATTGAGATATCCTTAATTGCAGAACCAGTTTTGATATTATGTGTTTTATTGTAAATGCACACAAAGTGTTTGACGAAATACTCGTGCATATATTTTAATGTTGTAAGTGCAATTTAATATTGTACGTAAAGAATAAAGTCATGTAAAGTCATATTAAATCATGAAGTCGGCTAAATAAGCTATTTCATCCTGTAGTGCAAATGAAATGTAAATGCAAAGCAAATACACATAAAATGTAATTTGAGGGTAGTTGCAAGGTAGTTGGAGAAAGTAACTACTTGGTGGATGTATAAATAAACCCCCCCTAATTCATTAGAGTTGCTCCAGATTATTACGTGTGAGGATTAAAGTCTATGGGCATAATGCAGTCTAACATGATATGCAACCATGAAGGATGTTCAGCCTAGGGTTGAATGATGGATACCTAGAGGAGATATTGCAGGACATTCATGCAGATTGATGGAAAAGCGTAGTCAAATCTTGTGTACAACCATGGATATGATGGCTGTAGATTGTATTGATGAAACTGTAATGCTATATCACACATACCATTATTAATACAAACTGCTATAGTTACTATTAACTATTATTGCTATATTTTCTACCATTACTACTATTATTTAATGTTGTTGTAGAATTTCTACGTATTATTATTGCTATACTACAATGCTTGCAGATCTGTAATTTATTATGTGGAAAGGGAACTGTTGGGATATGTAAAAATCCTTTCTACATTTTGGTGTCGTTGCTTTACGAAATTGGGTCTAAATTGGTGACATAGGGTTTGAAGAAGTGAAACCCTTGGGAATATAGGAAAATGAAGATCAACCCAGTGCAAAGACAGAGGAGAAGACATACCAGATTTTTTTGTGGTTGCATATTAAAAGACGTGCATGCCAAGCGAAGGAAAAATCTAAGTGATATTTTGTAGGTGGGAAGTTGCAGAAGTTTACAGACATAACGTCTGCAGGCCTGAAATCTAAGGCCTAATGTTTGCAGGCCTAACGTCTGAGGCCTAATGTCTACAGGCTAGACGTCTCTAGACCAGACATCTCTAGACCTGACGTCTGAGGCCTGACGTCTACATGCCAGACGTATGAAGACCTGACATCTGTAAGCCTGACGTCTGCAGGCCTAACGTTTGTTGTTGACGTCTGCAGACTTGACATCTATAGGCTTGATGTCTACCAGCTAAGAATTTTGTAGTGGAACGATGCATTGCTGAAAGGAATAACAGAATAGGTATAATGACCACCAAAATTCAAGGAAAATGTTGATTGATGCAGAGATATGTTGAGTGGATGGTAACACCTAAACAAGCAACAGGAAGGTTGCAGAGGAGTGTAAAGGATGGGAGTCAGGCACCAGAGCAACAACACACAAAGGCTCAGGAAGGAAGACCAAGGCCACAATCAATATCCCAACGAAGGAAGTCACAAAGTAAGAAAGTTGAAAGAAAACTATTTTGTGAGAGTCAAGGCAAAGAATACCTGACGAGCAGCATAGAAGAAACCCCACCAATGGATAACATAGAAACCCAAGCATTGGAGAATTTACCACTTTTCATAGGAGAAGGGCAGAAAGACCCAATTAGGCATTGGAGAATTTATTGTATGGAGTGGAAAGCGATTGGGCAAAACAATGAAGAAGATTGGAGGAGGTGGTTTCCTGCAACGTTTTGAGAATCTGTAATTGATTAGTACATGTACTTATCGCAAGTCAAGTTCCAGACATGGGGAGAGTTACATGATGCATTTGTGGAAGAATTTTGATCATACGATACTGACAAAAATTATAACATTCAAGGAGAGAAGGAGCCTATTCGTTCTTATAATCGAAGGTTGATTAGGTTGTTTGACTATGTGGAGAAAGGCCACTTAGAGGAATCAAAGGTTACATGGTTCATAGATGGATTTCTCCCTATGTATTAAAGGAAGATGAAGATATTTCCTCCAAGATCATACCAAGAGGTTTTGGATTATGCATTGAATTGGAAAGAGATGTAAAAACCTCATCAATTAAGGAGACTCAGACAACTAGAGAATGCAGTCATATGGCAATGAAGGAGACGTCTGAGGTGCAGACGTCTGAGCAAGAGATGTCTGATGTGGATATGTCTAAGGTACAAACATCTAAGCAAGAGTTGTCTGAGAAGAAGACATCTAAGGTGCAAACGCCTGAACATGATTCATCTAAAGTGGAGATCTGAGGTGAAGTCTACAATGCATCTATCAGAGGAGGAGCCATATGAAGAGAACCTGTCTGAAGTGGAGTTGTCTAAAATCTACCCGTTTGAAGGAGTTAAACATTAGGTAGTTAGACTAGACGTCTAGCAGTCAAATCAAACATTTGGTAACTAGTCAGCCCAGAGGTCTAGCAGCCAGTCAGCCTAGACATTTGGCCCTCCAGCCTAGACATTTGGTAGTTAGTCAGCTCAGACATCTAGCCATCAGACCCAAATGTTTGGCCGTCTGGTTGGTCGTCCGTCTGGCCACTTGTCCTAGATGCCTAGCAATATGTCAAGATGTCTAGCCCATCTATTTGTGATGTCTACCCTTACCCATTTGAGATGTCTACCTATGTACAATATGTCTGAGATGTCTACCCATATGAGCTGTTTAACCCATTGTCTTAGACGTCTAGACATGGTACCTGTTAGAATCCTCAATTCATTTGGTCTAATCCGTCAGAAACTAAGTTGTCAAGGATTATCATTAGAAATGTTGACATCGGAGGTAGTGCAGTCAGAGGAGTTGCCATTAGAAGCACAATTCGACAAGGGAGAGGTCTGTCAAAGGATGATAAGCAGTCAGTTGGATCAAGAAATAAGTGAAGTAGAGCTAAAAGAAAGCAGTTTGAATGAGTTGAAGAAAAACTTCCAAATTATTGATGAGAAGAAAAATTTAGTTTGGACATTGAGGCTTACAAGGGTTTTGCTGTTGAGGTTTCAGGGCTCCACCCCAAACCCCGCGAGGGACCACGTGAAGGGCGCTACCACTTGAACCTACAAGGGACATTGTACCTTGACCTTGTAAGGGGACTCCCGCCCCATTGATCCCTGACACAGATGATAGAGGGCATTACCGATTATGTTCATGATGTTGATGGCATTACTCATGCTGATGATATGGATTATTGCAAAAAGTGAAGTGCCTATTCAGAGAATGTTGATCATGCTGATGCTATACATACTTGTAGCAGTAGAAGTGCACAATCAGAGAATCAGATGTTGTGAGCAGCCCCAAGTAAAGTTTATTGCCAAAGATGTATGGAACAGGAATAAGAGGAAGGAGCGTGACAAGAGATCCTATTCCATTGCTCAGTACTTCTATTCACAGTGTTTAGCTCGTGTCGTTGAGGATACTGACCAGTTTAGAGGAGGGGATAGATGTAGACAGACATATTCAGATATCCTTAATTGCAAAACCAGTTTTGATATTATGTGTTTTATTGTAAATGCACACAAAGTGTTTGAAGAAATGCCTGTGCATATATTTTAATGTTGTAAGTGCAATTTAATATTGTACGTAAAGAATAAAGTCATGTAAAGTCATATTAAATCATGTAAGTCAACTAAATAAGCTATCTCATCTTATAGTGCAAATGAAATGTAAATGTAAAGCAAATGCACATAAAATGTAATTTGAGGGTAGTTGCAAGGTAGTTGGAGAAAGTAACTACTTGGTGGGTGTATAAATAAACCCCCCCTCATTCATCAGAGTTTCTCTAGATTGGTACATGTGAGGATTGAAGTCTATGGGCAAAATGTAGTCTAGCATAATATGAAACCATGAAGGATGTTTAGCCTAGGGTTGAATGATGGATACCTAGAGGAGATATTGCAGGACATTCATGCAGATTGATGGAAAAGTGTAGTCCAATACTGTGTACATCCATGGATATGATGGTTGTAGATTGTATTGATGAAACTATAATGATGTATCACACATACCATTATTAATACAAACTACTGTAATTACTGTTAACTGTTATTGCTATATTTTCTACCATTACTGCTGTTATTTAATGTTGTTGCAGAATTTTTGCGTATTATTGCTATACTACAATGCTTGCAGATCTATAATTTATTACGTGGAAAGGGAACTATTGGGATATGTAAAAATTCTTTCTACATCACCAACCTCAAAAACCCCCACCAAGGAATTTTACAAGACTCAACACGCCTATGAACGTGACCCTCAAGCAAATTTTGGAAGCTAATATTATTTAGTTACCTCCTATAAGGAATTTTGATACCATGACTGATTGGTATAAGCCTGTTCAACATTATGAGTATCCTAGAGTGAAGGGGCACTTGAAAAATTTATGTAAGAGGTTGAAACATGTGGTTTAGGACTTAATTGATGAAAGTCACCTTGTTATAGAGGGTCCTCAACCTAATCCTCCAACAAACAATCAACCTCCTACTCAACAAGCACCTACAAATAATCAAGATATGGGGATATTCCAAGACCCCCTACCTAAGCATGGGTAATAGGCAAGTAACCAAGTGTCATATCGTAATGTGTCACCTCCCTAAAAAAATATGGTTGGTATGATAGCAATAACTACAAGGAAATAAGCCTAAACACAATTGAATCAATGATCTTAATAGGATATGAGTTCTACATCCAACCAACCTTCGAAACCACCCTTAGTTTTGAAGAATTCCTAAAAAATGAGTACAAGAGTAGAATACCCACCTTTAGTGTTGAAGCCATTACCTAAAGTCTCCTTCAATATTCAAAAACAATTAGCTAGTACCCCAACTAAGATCTCCCTCTTAGAACTTTTACAAACTTCTCCTATTCATAGGGAAGCCTTGTTGAATCTTGTAAAATAACAATCTGTTCCTCAAGACATCTCCCCTAGTGATATAGCTAATGTTGTAGGTTCTCTTGGGATACATCATATCACATTTTTGAATGATGATATTCATTCCCCAGAATTACAAGGGGATTCTTCCCTCTACATCACTGCTTTCATTGGAAAAACATTTATTAAGTGAATCTTGATAGATAATGGTTCTTCCCTTAATCTATGCACTTATCAATTCTTCCAAAATTTTGGATTAAAAAAGGAAGACCTAACTAAATTAGATATCATCATCAAAGCTTTCAAAAATGTGTTCCAAGAGGCCTACGACATTAAATATCTCCCCCTTAGGGTCTGACCTAAGATCTTTAGATACCTTGTTTTGCATATTTTAATCTTCTTCTTGGATGCCCTTGATGCAATGAGTGTTGTCCCTTCTACTTTTCATCAATGTTTGACATTTAAATTCAAAGATCAACTTGTCACCATTCTGGGTGACCCTAATCCATTTCAATATTTTTCAATGGTTGACCAAGATCAATCTGATCTCAATCTATTCCCATCAGTATCTTCACATCACATCACCAAGCAATTTAAAAATCTAAAGGTGAGTGAGGAACCAAAAATTAAAGTTTCATCACAAGATCAAGTCAATCCATTTCTTCAAGAGCCTCATTTGGATCTTGCCAAGCTACCACCTTCACTAAGTACTATAGGTTTACCCTATAAGAAAGGTGAAGTTTTAAATATTGGTACATATACTTTTAACTTCACAAGTATGACCCTCAAAGAAAAGATCCTTGGTAGAAACCCTCTTCCTATAGAGTGTTCTTTTACCCATTGTTACTTGTCCAATTACTACCCACTTCCTAAGCAAATGCTATATAGCATGGAATATATAGGTAAATGTTTGAGACCACAACATAAAGGTATTCAAGAGACTTTAGAAGTTGAGCTTTGTCTTGGGAAATGTGGTGTAGGATACATCCCTAATAAAAACCAACCTTTACCCTTTGATAATGATGATCACCTTATTAATTATACTAAATATTTAGATCATCAAGGCTTGGAGTGGAGTGATGAGGAAGAGGGACTGACTTATCCACTAATATTTTATTATGCAATGTTGTAATTATGGGTGGCTTTCCCGCACCCACTTAATCCCTAAAGTAAGCAAGATAGAAGTTGGCCCAAAAATTGGATAAGTTTGAAAGAGGGTAGTGAATTGGGTTCATACCCAACCTTAAGCTGATCCTGAAGTCCCACCATAAATATATGTAAAAAGAAGTATCGGGTGGAGATTGGGTCGCATGCAATTTTTGTATACTCCCAAATATCCGCACTTGAGGAAGTTTTATGAAGGGTAGAAGAATGAGCACGTCATGATCTATCAGTGATCCCAAAGCCTTACCCTCTAAGGTGGGTGACAATTTGAGTAATCAGTAACTAATTAGGAGGTCCTAAAGTCTCACCCGAAGCAGAAAGAGCAATAAGCTCAAGCAAAAAAGTAGGATCAGGTTAGCCTTTTTTGAGGTCCCAAAGCCCCGCCATAAGGGAAACAAGAACAAAATTAGGTGAAAAAGTGGGATGATATCAGACTTTGTGTATGACCCAAAGATCCACCTTGTACAAGAGCTAATTTTTAGTGGGAAAATAGGATACCACCAAGGTTTGGGAGAGGCCTAAAATTTTTCCACACTAGAGATCATAATTTTACAAAAGCCTCCAATAGGTTAGATTTTCACCAATCATGGCTGAGCAGTGTAACCAAGATAGGGGTTGATGAGAAGGTTTAATGATTCATCAAGAAGAACTCTATGAGTAGTTGGAGTATTGCAGATTGAAGTTAAAATCTCTACGACAAGTTGTAGGAAATATGAATGCCTCAACTACTTGGCCCCAAAGCTGGCATGGGTATTTAAGGTAGCAATATTATCAGTTTTAGTTACAAAGAAATATATTGGATAAATGCAACCAGTACATCCAACTCAGGTGTCACAAAAATATTTCATCAGTGACAACAAAGTGGTAAAGGGGGGAGTGTGTAGTCCAACTACTCTCTGATGCAACTACCCTCTATTAATGAGTCTTTAATTGCTTACATCTATAGTCTCTCTTAGAAGACTATATATGTATGTTTGTAATGCTTTTCAAAAGGCTGGCTCTTTGGCTATTACAACTTGCATGTAAGATTTGAAATACTCAGAATACAAGCAAATCATTATTTGACCTTTGAAACTTCTCATGTATGTATGCTTGTTTAGTTATTTATTTATGTTAAAGTTGGATGAATGAATGTGCTGTAATTCTGCACTCTAGATTTCATGCTTTTCATTCTCTAATTCTGGAATTCATAATCAAAATCTATGTAATAAATGTTAATGGAAAATATTTGATGGTCTGTTAGATGATTTGTGTGAATTTATTGAGTATTTAGGTTTTGCATGTACTTTAATGCAGCTAAACCCATCCCTTGTAAGTTCTAGCTTCAAATTTATTTCTTTTGTCCCTGCTTCCTTTTCCCCTCAATATTAGTTAGCTAGGACCCCTAGGAACTGACCTTCTCCAAAAATTGACCTCAAAGCTTCCAGTGAGACCATCTAAAGTTGGTCAAGGTCAATGGATGCACAATCCTTACCATTAGACAAAATTTTGATGAACAATTTTTGGTATACCTGATGGGACCTTGTCCCACATATTGGATAAGCTAGAGGTTGGTGATACTCTATTTTACTCAGTCCTTTTGAATCACCTGGTGACTCCATTAAAGATCTATCCAAAAAGCCATATAAATCCTACTATTCTTTCATGTTTATAGGACATAGGGCTTCCCTCTTTGAAGAGCCAATTGAGTTCTTGGAACTATCCTTTAGAAGAAGGCCATCCATACCAATCAATGAGTCAATATCATCCTTGTCATTTATTGAAAATCAAGAGGAAGATTAGGTTGACACTCACTCAATACCTGCACCCCAAGAGCCTATTGTTGCTCAAATAATAATGGATCAAAATCAAAACCCAAGAGTTCCTAACTAGAATCATATGGGTCCTCTTGATCTTGCTAATCAACATGCCATATCATAGGTAGCATTGAAAGCCCTAACAACATATGAAGGTACTGGAAAAACAATGTATGAACATTGCTAGGATGTTGCATCATTGACTACTGTGCAGAACATCCAAGAGGAGGATGTGATGATAAAGTTGATGGTTATTTCCCTGAAAGGAAAAATGTTGTACTGATATAGAACCCTACCTAATAGGAGTATAAGGTCCTGGGCTAACCTAGCAAGAAAACTAATAGAAGAGTTTAATGAACAAGAAGACCCATTTTCCTTACTCATCTAGTTCATGATGATACAAAAGCACCCATAGGAAGAGATAGTGGACTTCAACATCAGATTCAGTTACACTTGGAAAAGAGTGCCTGATGGTCATAGGCCAACTAATGAGTAGGTTGCGTATTATTATGTAAGAGCCTTCAATTCAGACTTGGGATTTATGATAAGACAATCAAATGTTCTCATATTTCCTTAGATATTCCAAGAAGCTATACAGGTAGAAAAGGTTCTTATCACCATAGGTTGGTTGTCTTCCAAACCTTTTATTCTTATCTTCCTTGAACTACCTCAGATTCAACCACATCCAACTATCTCAGCTCTTGCCTACCCTACACTTCCACCTATTATAATCTCCCCTTAGTGGCCCAAACCCTCTACAGTTCCAACACTACCAACTCTACCAACGGTCCCAGTCTTATCTATCCCTCCTATAATCCTTGCATTGCTTGCTCCAGATCCACAAATGGCTATCATACAGGAAATGAAAAACTTCATAAATGATCTATCTAATGAGATCACTCTAATGAAAAGAAGGGAGGCTGAAAGAAACTTTTAACTAAGAATATTTTTATACATGACCAAAGATCAATCCACCTCCATCAGCAAGCCTCCTAAAAAACCAATACAACCCTTATCAATGAAGAAGGACAAGCCTCAACCTCTGCATATGAATCAAATTATTGGTGTTCTACATGTAATGATAACCACGAGGAAAGTACTTGTATGATGCATCAAATTTATGTACAAAATATGGTCATTGAGAAGGCAAAGAGGGCCTAGAAAGGACAGAACAATAAGATTAGAGATAGTGATCACAATTTCATGATGACATCTATTGAGCAAGTCTTCATCCTAACAAGGTCTAGGAAGAAACCACTGTAGATGAATATGGAGGAATTAAACCCCTTAAAGGTGCCCACTGATGCTAGAGAAAAAATAAAGTTAAAAAGGAAGTCCCGCAAAAGGTTCCTATTCATAAACCATTTCAATTGTAGAAGAGGGAGGTCAAATCTAGTGAAGCTCAACAAAAAGGGGTTGAAACTTAGGTGGAGGCTAGAGATAATTTGAAATATCCTTCCCTGATAAAACACCAAAATATTTAGGGCACCCATGAGTATAGAAGCAAGTTTGAACACCCTCAAAAGGACAAGGATAAGCAACCCAAAATTCTTAGCTTCAAAATTATTGAGGAATTAAAGAAAACACCCTCAAGGGCCAACATGTATGATGCTTTGCTGATCCTTGGATAGATTGATTTACTCCAAGCTTACCTCAAATTGATAAAAATCTAAAATAAGACTCATGGGGAGAAGAATCTGGCTCAAGGAAGTCCTATTATGAGAGCCACTAAGAATAGGCCTTCCCCATTCTTTTTATCCCTAGAAATAGAAGGATAGGTGGTGCACAACTGCATGATTGATTGATTCAGGTGCTACTACTACAATCATGCCCAAGGCAATGTGTGATGTAATGGGTATGGAATACATGAGAAACTATATTGGTGTTCTACAACTGGATGGTACTCCAATAAAAACTATGGGGATCATCAAAGATGTGCCCATGGTGCTCCACAGATTGCCTTAGGTGACTATTATTTAGGAGATTGTGGTGGTGGACCTTTAATCTTACTTCGGGATGTGCCTCTTGAGGGAGTTTACTACCAATATTGGCGGATACCTTTCCCTTAATTATTCTCATATAGAAATAACATACAAGGGAAGGAGAGTAAAAATCTATTCAGAGAAACCATATTCTTTCCATATTGAGAAATTAGAAGAGGTAAATCAATAGGCAACCATAGTGAGTATGCTGACTGAAGAGGACCTGATGGAAGAAGTTCTCGAGGAACTGCAAATAGAAGATCAATTTTCTCTAAAATAATTCAATGCCATGATAGAGACGAGAGTGGGCAGACACACCATTTAGAATTCGAATACAAAAGAACCAACTGCACAAGAAGAGTTAACTTCCTCACCTTACTAGTTGTGGAAGCTCTATTTTGATGGAGCAAGATGTAAAAATGGTTCAAGAGTTGGAGTAGTTCTGATTTCATTAATGGGAGCCTAACAAGTTTTCTCATATAGACTAACATGAAGTTGCACTAACAATACAACAAAATATGAGGCCCTATACATTAGTCTAAAGAAGGTGGAGAAGCTTGGAGTCAAGCAACTATAGGTATTTGGAGATTCAAAATTAGTAATCAACTAGATCACTAAAAAATGTATCAACAAGCAACACTACCTCAAAGCTTATAGAAACATAGTTTGGAACCTGTTAGAAGAATTTGAGACCCTGAACATCAAGGCTATCCCAAGGGATCAAAATAGACACACTGATATAATGGCATCTATGGGGGTAAATATTTACACAATATCTAATACTATCCACAAGGCAAAGATAGTCAGGTTGATATACAGGTATTCTGTTCCAGACAAGAACATCTTTTAGCAAGTATTTAAAAGTGATGAGCAAATAGTAGATTTTTTGATCCATGAAATAAATTTTGAATATGAGGAAGAAGAAGAAGGATTCATCCATTTAAAAAATAACCACATACCAAAGGGATTAATCACCCTTGAAAGCTTTTTGATAACAACGATTGGCCAATGGACCGTATGATTAAGGTAGATTCTAAAGGCTATAAGGAAACCAAGGTTGTACCAGGAAATGTTTTGAAGATAGGAGTGGATTATTATAATGAAGAAGTCCACTAGATCCAAGAACTGTACAAGAAGCATGATGATATCATTACCTGGATCTATGATGATCTTAAACTATATATCAAGGATGTTATTCAACATACCATCGAACTAGAACCTGATGCAAAGTCATTTCAGCAAAGATAGAGGCCAATTTACCCAAATATAGAGGCTTTAATTAAGTAGGAGTTGTTGAAGCTACTGAATGCCAACATAATATATCCATTTAAGCATTCTACTTGGGTTGTAAACTTGGTACTAGTCAGAAAGAAAAATGGAGACATCAAACTCTATGTTGATTTTTGAAACTTGAACAAGGTTTCTCTGAAAGATCATTATCCTTTGCCCCAAATAGACTAAATATTACACACGATGGTAGAAGTAGAAATATTATCCTTGCTAGATGGTTTTTTAGGATTTAATCATGTTTGGGTTCAGGATGAATACTGGTATAAGATGATGTTCACCACTAAGTGGGGAACCTTTGCATATCAATGAATGCCATTTGGGTAACTTAATGTTGGTGCCACATTCCAAAGGGCAATGGACATGGTGTTTGGTGAGTTAGTGAACAAGGCGATTGTTATTTATTTAGATGATATGTCCATATTATATCACAAGAAATAAGATAATGTGGAGAACCTTAAGCAAGTCTTCAAAAAATGTAAAGAGTTCGAGATATCATTGAATTCGAAGAAATCCATTTTTCCTATGTAAGAATGCAAACTTATAGGACATGTAGTGTCAAAAGAAGTGTTTGCCATAGACCTAGATAGGGTAAAAGCTATCTTGGATCTACCATTGCATCTAAAAAAGAAGGGACTTCAATTATTCTTTGGGTAAATCAACTTTGTGCAGAAATATGTATTTGACTTTGCTTAGATAGTCAAACCTATGATAGAAATGTTGAAATAAGATGCGGAGTTTAAATGGATAGATTCTCGAAGGGATGATTTCAAAAACATCAAAGAAACCATTTCTCGAGCCTCAATCCTTACCATCTATATTACTCCAAGGATTTAATCTTATATGCTTTTGTAGTGGAGCAAAGCTATGTAGTAGTCCTTACACAAAAAGGAGAGGATGGTAATGAAATACCTATTGCATTCCTTAACCAGACACTGCATGACCATGAAGAGAGATATAATTTCATTGAGAGGTAGGTCTATGTTGTCATGAAGTCTTTATTTATTTTTAGATATTTTTTCTCTCAAAGAAAAACTGTTGTGTACTTGGTGCACCCATATATCAAAAACTTTGTGATTCAAGGAGAATGGGATGACCAAAGAGCTGGTTGAGTGATGAAAATCTAGGAGTTCGATGTGGAAATTTAACCAACAAGGCTAGTCAGAGGCCAAGCGCTTTGTTAATACTTAGCAAAATCTATAGTTGTGGATTCTCATTTATGCATAGAAAAAGCGTAGACATCACCTGACACCTGGATCACCAACTTGATTCAATATTTTAACTCCAATAATTTTTCGAAGGGGCTAACAACATACTAGAGGTAGAGATATAGGTTTTAGGCTAGAAAATATAGATTAATCAACAACGTCCTCTATAGGAAGAATTTCAATGGGGTCTTACTATGGTGCATAGGGTGGGGCTCTGTTGGCCATCCATGTTCTCAGATGCATTCAAATTGGTCATGGCATGTGATAAATATCAAATATTTTTTGGGAAAGGAAAACATCCTGCCATGCCTCTATGGTCAGTGATTGCAGAAGAGCCATTTCAACAATGGAGTTTGGATTTCATTAGAGTTATTAGTCCAAATTCATTAGCTGGTCACAAATACATCCTGATGATAACATATTACTTCACAAAGTGGACTGAAGCTGAGGATACCAAATAGGTTGACCAAAAAATAAGTGCCCGTCACTATAATTTTAGACAATGGCACATCATTCATAGGTGCTAGAACAATGGACTTCACAAGGAAATACGAAATCTACTGGAATACTACTTCGAACTACTATCCACAAGGGAATGGTCTAGCTGAGTCTACAAATAAGAATTTGCTTATGATAATAAAGAGAAATATTGAGCATAATCCTAGTTGGCACCTCCTGCTTGATCAAGCATTGTGGGCAGTGTTAGAGTTAGAGTATATTACATCATTTAGGTCATGCAAATGTACCACCTTTGGTACATAGCTAGAGTAGGATATTACTTTAGGGGGAAGTTAGCTAGTTACTTCAAGTAATGTAATAAGTGCACAAGCAACAATGTGCAAGTTGTAATGTGCAATATGTCCTCTTATACAACTAGGTAGAGTGTTGGCCAAGGAATCTATCTTCCTATATAAAGGGCCTCATAGTGGTAAATCATAGATCAAGTCAATATCAAATTCTTATCAAGTGCATTGTATTAGATAGTAGTGGTGCTCCTGTATGAAGCACAATGTAGCTCTTTGGCTCATATTTTAATGGAGTGACCATTTCCTCCATACTGCATTGCATTTTTATCATTTCTATTTATTGTATATTTTAGTCATATTGTAGACTCACTTGCTTTCATATTTATTGCATATTATTAGGACCTATGTTAGATCCTCAAACGGAAGATCTACACGCTGCTTCAACAGTTTGGGTACCTGATAATGTACGTAGAAATGATGGATTTCCAATGCTACACTCCCAAGGTGCTCCAGTATCTGTCATCCATCACCTTAATAAGAGGATCGCCAGTAAAAGAGAAGGATGAGGTAGCTAAAAGCTGATCAATTGGGCAAAAGCATCAGAAGATCTAAAGGCCTAAATTCAACCAAGTATGCCTACCTCCTAGAATATCGAAGCTATCTAGAGGAGCAGTGCACCAAAGCAGTGCTCACCTGCTACGAGGGTCATATTCCTGCCTACCGCCATTGTAAGTATACCTATAAATAGTGGAATATCGGACATTCCTAAGGGTGGCTCTTTAGCCATTACAATTCTTATGTAAGGTTTCCTAAGGTCTCTAGTTGCATCCTCTTGTTCTTCACTGAATGCATGAATATTAAATTCTTTATCCGCTTAAGTCATCCTATGTTATTTTTCTATCTAGATTCTATGGGGTGTGCCTGAGTGACTAAGGGGAGCATATTCATTATATGGGTTAGGGGTTTATTTCTACTAAAGCTTCCCAAATAGGAGCACTATGATTTTGCATCCTGGATGTCATGCACCTATTCGTCGGTACTAGAATTTTCCTCCCACCCACCGTTGATAGAGAGCTAGGACAAAGATGTCATTAAGTGATCTATTAGGTGTAGGGCTTGTGTTTGTGATAGGGTATTACACTTGCATAGGTCTTGATGCAGCTATACCCATCCTTGTGAGTTTTGGCTATGACCTTTTTATTTATTTCTTTTTGCTTTTTCTTTTCCCTTCTTTTGCGATGTAGAGTAGTTGGAATCACACCAAAGAAATTTGTCTTCTCTGAAGATCGTTCACCCCATCCTTTTGACATGATAGCCATTCTACGCTACTTAGCACTGATATATCCAGCCTACCCTGCATGCGGTGTTAGATTATCAATCAACAATTTTTGGTGACTCTGCTGGGGAACTCATTGAGTCCCCATGTTTTAGGAAATCAGAGTTTGGTGACTATTTGATTTATGTAGATATTCTAAAAGTCACCTCGTGACTTCAATTGCATGACATGACCAGATCATGAGACCAATTGCCCACTCATGTTGAAGATCCAAACATACTCTAGGTATGGTGAGCAACCTTGACCTCATTGGAAGAGATAGCATGCTCACCTGGCGACTCTGATTCCAACTCTGACACCACAATCGGGACCTCTAAAGATTGGTGCCTTAATGGCTCAACTATCATTTTCCCAATGGAAAAACCTCAACTCACTGAACCTCCACTGCTCACATGAGATTCCTAAGGGTGCCCTAAAGGCCCTAAAAAAATATAATGGTACCTTGGGAATGGTTCGAAAGCATCTTGAAGATGTTACTACACTGGCACCCCTCCATGGAATCACCCACGAAGATGTTATGATCAGGTTTCTTGTCATATCACTAGAGGGAAGGACATTGCTGTGGTACCGTACCCTTGGGTGGAGAACCATTTTCTCATTGGAAGACTTGGAAAGAGCTCTTATTGAAACATTTGATAGCTCCATGGATCCCTTCTAACTCTTGATGAATCTATCATACATAAAGAGGGCACCTCTCAAGTATCTAATCAATTTCAACATTCGATTTGAGAGGAGTTGGAAGAGGATTCCTCCTCAATATCAGCCATCACCCACCTAAGCTCACCTATACTATGTTCAGGATCTAAGCTCAAACATAGGCCCCCCCTACTTCAATATGGGGAAAAGATATCCCCCCAAGCATTTTAGGAGGATGTACGGGTAGAGCGACTCCTGCTTCAAACAAGAATGACATCTTCAAGGGACTCCGCCCTACCATCCCTATTTCCATCCATCGCTACTCCCCACCCTACTACACAGTATCCCACATGGATTTCATATCTAGCTATGCATTAGCCAAGGATGCAGTCTAATAGAACACAAATGGTGGATGCTATCTCAAGCCCAAATTAGAGAAGTGAAAGCATCAGCATAGAAGGTGGTATCTCTAGTGCTTGCACATTTCCCAAAGGAGGGGAGGATCTAGACTTGGGTGAGAATTCTACACATAAGGGGGGAGAATTTTTGCACCCTTTTTGTGTCTTGAAGTGCAACAACTAAGAGCTAAACCATATCCATGATAGCTTAACTAACTAGCACCCAGTTCTCAAGGAGGTCTCATTAGCAGCATGCTTGATCAACAAAGCCTATGAGGAGAAACATGCAAAGGTAGTGAAGGTATACCAAGCCAAGAATTCGTAGTAGGTGAATCCCCAGGTTTGGCAACATCAAAGCTTGTTTCTAGGTAGACTAGTATAAAAGGAAGGCTCTCATATAGTAAAATTCATTACCATCTTGATCATCGATTGCATAAGTACTGGTGTACACAATGATCTACCAAGTTGTGGGTTCTTCATGATTTAGAAATGTTGGAGATGTCAATTAGACTACAAAAGGCATCTCAAGTACAATGTAATATGGTCAGTCATTGTAGATTCACTGGATGACATCCAAAATGAATCAATGGTTGTGGCATGACACTCATGCCATATTTTGTGTACATAACTTGACTATTAAATAAAAGCACTACATACACGTGTCGAAGTGACATCATATGAACCCTTGAAAATTGGAGGAAGATCATCAAAATCCTCCATATTGGAATTCACTCATGTTTTCCAGACAATCGTTGTGACCCCGTACCCAATGGACCTAAGGCTCATGATTCACGTATCTCTATGGATAATATTGTATAAGATATCTCCTACTTCTAGAAAGCAGTACCTACTCCTTGAATAACGGGAAATGAACTCTCTAAACTCTAAAGGGTAGAAGCAACATGAATCAAAGAACATGAAAATAAAAATGAGGCTATGACTAAAGATTCCCTGGGAGAGTGGAAATAAACAAACAAGGTTCTTACAAGATTGTATCAAAAAGAGGTGTTGCACCAGATATAGCAAATGCCTTCAACATTATGTCTGTTCTTGAATCTGCCATGATCCTTGATGGGGTATGTTAGCAAGAATGCGATCTATGGGGGTATCTCATGGATCACTTTCCCTTTTGTTTATTTTATTTTGGTGCATCCTTTATTTCCTTCTCTTTCCTTGGTTCTTCATCACTACCAACCGTCAAGGTTAGTAGTGGCTATCTCCCTACTTTTACTACTTCCTATGTTCCCTTCTCTCCCCTCTTCCCCTATTGTTCTCTTTTATTTGTTTTTTTGTTTTGTTTTTTCTTGCTATATTTCCTCTTATCTTCTCTTTCGCTCTCATCCCCCTCATTTTCCATTCACCTTTAGATCTCTTCCTCCATTGTCTTGCAGCCTTCCTCAGCTACTTTTATTTGTATCCTCACTAACCTCCTTTCCTCTTTATTTTCTCTGTGTTTCAATTCGAGGCTTTTTGGGTCCTCCTTTATCACAAGGGAAAATCCCCTATGAGTCGCCAAGAGTGTGGGTGCAATTTTGAATTTCTGTACCCACCTGTAAGATGATGAATCTGTAAAGGAGTTTGCCAAGTTTTGAAGGCATAGATGGATAGGTAGAAGATGTCAGAGTAGCAGCAGTGGTCACAGGGCATACCAAACTGATGGGTAAGTGACATAATCAAGCAAGGTGTGTGACAAGAGTGGCCAGACACCCGACCTTAAAAATTTGGGTGGAAATTCCCTAAAAGCTTGCCCAACTTGTTGGGTAGATATTTCAAAAGACTACCATGGCAGATAAATTGTACAACCCTACCCTTGGGAAGAAGATAAACTCCTACCCATATTAGGTAGGGAATACAAGTGTAAAAGGGGTAGAACCTCAAAGAAATACCTAGCCTCACTTCCTAGAACCCCATGGGTGGAAACAAAAGCAAACAAATCACCTGCCCAGCACACAAAACTCCTACCATCACCCGAAAATCAAATGAAATATCTACACATGGTTGCAGCAATTTGGGTACCTAACAATGTATGAAGAAATGATGGATTTACAATGCTACACTCCCAAGGTACTCAAATATCTGTCATCCATTGCCTCAATTAGAGGATCACTAGTCGAGGAGAAGGATGAGGTAGCTAAAATCTAATCAATTGGGTAGAAGAATAAGAATATCTAAAGACCCAGATTCAACCAAGTACACCTACCTTCTTCTAGAAGATTGATGCTATCTAGAGGAGCAGTGTACCAGAGTGGTGCTCACCTGCTACAAGGGTCATCTTCTTGCCTATCACCATTAATGTATAGATTTTAAAATCTATGTAAATATACCTATAAATAGTGAAATGTTGGTCATTCCTAAGAGATACTCTTTAGCCATTACAATTCTTATGTAAGGTTTCCCCTTTATAAATACAAATTCTATATTGTTTGGTCTCTAGTTGCATCCTCTTGTTCTTTACTGAATGTATGAATATTCAATTCTTTAGCATATTCTGTATTGTTTGGTTTATAGTTGCATCCTCTTGTGTTATTCTACTATCTGGATTTCATGGGGTGTTCCTGAGTGACTAAGGGGGAGCATATTCATTATATGTGTTGGGGATTTATTTCTACTAACGTCACCCAAACATAAGCGCTTTGATTTTACATCTTGGATCTCTTGTACCTGTTCTTCAGTACTGGAATTCACCTCCCACCTACTATTGATAGAGATCTAGGAAAAAGATACCATTGGGTGATCTATTAGGTGTAGGGCTTGTGTTTCTGATGGGGTATTGCACCTGCATAGGTCTTTATGCATCTATACCTATCCTTATGAGTTTTGGCTATGAACTTTTTATTTATGTCTTTCTGCTTTCCCTTTTCCCTTGTTTTGTAGAGTAGAGTAGTTGGAATCACCTCAAAGGAACTGGCCTTCTTAGAAGATCGTTCACCTCATCCTTTCGATGTAGTGGCCATTCTACGCTACTTGGAATTGATCCGTCTACCTTACCCTGTGCACGGTGCCATATTATCGACCAATAGTTTTTGTTGATTCTGTTGGGGAACTCATTGAGTCCCCATGTTTTAGTAAATAAAAGTTTGGTGACTTTCTAATTTACCTAGATCTTCTCAAAGTCACATCGTGACTTCAACTACGTGGCATGACCATATCATGATATCGGTCACCCACCTATGCTAAAGATACAAACATTCAAGATAACTCAAGGTGTGTTGAGTAGCCTTGATCTCATTTGCAGAGATATCATGCTCACCCGATGACTCAAACTCTGACTTCGACACCACATTTGGGACCTCTGAAGATTGGTGCCTTAATGGTTTAGCTATCATTTTCCCAATGGAATGACCCTAATCCACTGAACCTCCATTGCTCGCATGAGATTCCTAAGGGTGTCTTGAAGGCCCTGAACAAATATAATGGCACCTTGGGAATGGCTCGAGAGCATCTAGAAGATGTTGCTGCACTAGCACCCCTCCATGGCATGACCCATGAATATGTCATGATTAGGCTTTTATTCATATCACTAGAGGGAAGGGTACTACTATGGTACCGCACCCTTGGATAGAGAACAATTTGCTCATCAAGAGACTTTGTAGGAGCTCTCATCGATACATTCGATGGCTCCATGGATCCCTTCCAACTCTTGATGCATATCTCATACATAAAGAGGTCACATCTTGAGTCTCTAATTGATTTCAACATTCGATTTGAGAGGATATGGAAGAGGATTCCTCCTCAATATCAATCGTCACCTACCTAGGCTTAGTTGTACTATGTTGAAGCTTGAAGTTCAAACATAGGCCTCATCCTACTTCAATATGGGGAAAGGATATTCCCTCAAGTCTTTCAGGAGGTTGTACGGGTAGAGCGACTCCTACTTCAAGTAGGAATGACATCTTCAAAAGGCTCCACCCTACCATCCCTATTTCCATCCATCGCTACTCCCCACCCTACTACACAGTATCCCCCATGGATTCTATCTCAAGCTTTTTAGTAGCCAAGGGTGCATTCTGATGGAACACAAAGGGTGGATACCATATCGAGCCTAGATAGGAGAAGTGCAAGCATCAACACAAAAGGTGGTACCTATAGTGCTTGCACCTTTCCCCAAGTAAGGGAGTATCTAGACCTGGGTAGGAATTCTACGCACAAGAGGGGAGCATTTTTGCACCCTTTTTGTATCCTAAAGTGCATCAACAAAGAGCCAAGCCATATCCAAATTAGTGTGCTATCTAAAATGATGTATGAATTCTTACTTAGATAATGGATTCTTATAAAGTTTAAGCCTATGTCCTTTTACTAATAATTTTCTTGTTGAATCATCTATAGGCTTAAGCTTGACTATACCGTTTCCAAATATTTCCTCAATTTCATAGGGTCCTAGCCATCTTGTTCTTAATTTACCTTGAAAATCTTGGTAACGAGAGTCAAATAACAAGGCCCAATATCCTGATTGAAATGTACGTGGTACAATGTGTTTATCATGCCATTTATTTCATTTTTGTTGAGTTATTTCTGTTCTATGTAGTGCTTCTATTCTTTTCTCATCCAAAATATTCAATTTTTTCAACCTTTGTTTTTTTGCATTATCCAAATTCATGTTAAGTTGTACCGATGTGCGTAAGGTTTCTATCTCAAATTCAATGGGCATGATGGCTTGTTTTCCATAAACCATTTCATATGGTGATAAACCTATGGTAGTTTTCCAAGTTGTATTATATGCCCATACAACTTATTTTAATCTCTCATCCCAATCACCCTTATTAACAGATATAATTTTTGTGATAATCTTTTCAATCTCTTTGTTTGTAACTTCTACTTGTCCATTAGCTTGAGGGTGATATGGTGAGGTTTTCTTGTGTTTTATTTGATAGATGTTGAAAAAATGATCAATCACATTGGAAGTAAATTGAGGTCCATGATCTGAAACTAATTCTCTTGGTGCTCCAAAGCGTTGCATTATGTTTTCATAAAGAAAATCAGCTACTGGTTCAACTTGAGCTCGAGGAAGAGATTTAACTTCAACCCACTTGGTAACATAATATGTACATACAAGTATGTGTTTATTACCATCACTTGGAGGGTCTATTGGTCCAACAAAGTCAATTCCCCATTTTTCAAAAGGTTCAAGAGCTATTTGTGGAACCAAAGGCATTTCCATAGAAGGTGTAGGCTTGCTAGCTCTTTGACAAGCATCACATCTATCAATAAATTGATGAACATATTTAGTCATAGTAGGCCAAAAGTACCCAGTTTGAAGTATTTTCATAACTATTATTTGGGTGGCATAATGACCTCCACAAGGTTCTTCATGTGTTGCCCTGATAATATCATATACATCATTTTCTTGCACACATCTCCTAATGATTTGGTCAGGACATTTTTTAAACAAAATTCCATGAATCCATGTAAAAGGAATACTTTGATGTATTAATTTCCTACGCTCATGCGGTGTAAAATTTTGAGGTATTTTTCTTGTTACTAAATAATTTACAATATCAGCGTACCAAGGGGTAAAAATAGAAATAGCAAACAAATGTTCGTCTAGAAAATTGTCAGGAATTAACTCGTTATCATAAAAAATCGGCATGCAAGATAAGTGATCTGCAATAACATTATATTTTCCTACCTTATCTATAATTGTGACATTGAATTCTTGTAGTAAAAGAAGCCATATAATCACTCTACCACCCACTGTTGCTTTGTTCATTAAGTATCTAATGGCAGAATGATCAGTGTGAAAAAATACTTCATACCCTATTATGTAATGTTTAAATTTATTGAGAGCATGAATTACAGCTAAAAATTCTTTTTCTGTAATAGTGTAGTTAAGCTCAACTCCATGCAAATTTTTGCTTACATAATAGATAGCATAAGGTATTTTATTTTCTATTTGTTGCAATACTGCTCCTATTGCATAACCTGAAGCATCACAATGAATGTGGAATGGTAATTCCCAATTTGGTCCTCTCAAGATTGGAGCAATAGTCAAATTTTCTTTTATTTCTTCAAAGGCTTCTTGACATTTGTTTGTCCAATTGAATTCATTATCTTTAGTTAAGAGCTTAAACATGGGAGTAGCAACTTTACTGAAGTCTTTAATGAACCTACGATAGTATCCTGCATGTCCTAAAAAAATTCTCACCTCTGTTTGTGTTTTTGGAGGTTGAAGGGTTTGAATAACTTGTATCTTTGCAGGGTCTACTTTAACACCGTATTCTGATATATAATGTCCTAGAACAATACCTCCTTTCATCATCATAAAGCACTTTTCATGACTTAGAGAGAGGTTTTGCTCTTGGCATCTTACCAAAAAATTTTGCAAGCTTGATAATGTTTCTTCAAAGGTAGTACCGTATACTGTGAAGTCATCCATATAAACTTCCACACATTCATTAGTTAAATCAGCAAAGATAGCCAATACAACTCTTTGAAAGGTTGCAGGTGCATTACATAGTCCAAAAGGTAGAACGTTATAAGCATAGGTTCTTGCAAGACATGTGAAGGTTGTTTTTTCTTGATCTTCTTCAGCTATGGAGATTTGATTATATCCACTAAAACCATCTAAAAAGCATAAATATTTCTTTCCAACCAATGTATCTAGGACTTGATCAATGAATGGTAAGGGAAAATAATATTTCTTGGTTACTTTATTTAATTCCCTATAATCAACACAAATTCTCCATTTACCATTCTTTTTAGGGACTATCACCATAGGTGATACCCATTGGCTATCGAAAATTGGGTATATAAATCTTGCATTTAAGAGTTTAATGATTTCCTCTTTAACTATTTCTTTCATAGCTGGATTTAATCATCTTTGGGGTTGTCTTACTGGATTACAACCTTCTTGAATAAATATGCGATGGGTACAAACATTTGGGTGAATACCTGTCATATCCTCATAGTTCCATGCAAATGCAGACTGATGCTTTCTAAGCACATCTACTAACTGAGATTCTTGCATGCCTATAAATTCATTACTAATTTTAAGAGTTTTTCCTGATATAATATCTATTTGTTTACATTTTTCTATATTTGCATCTATCCCATTTATCTCATGTTCAAAAATATTGAAATCATAACCATATGGTTCCATTTGAGATTGACTTGTGCTTGCCTCATAAATGGAAGATTGAGATGAACAACTATTGTCTTGACCTTGATTCTCTTGTTGATTTTCTAACAATAATGGTAGGGGTCCCTCAACCTCTTGTTCAAGTTGTTCAATTAGAACATTAACTGATAAGGTTTGGATATCATCATATTCATGAGGAAAATCATACCACAACTACTTTGGAAATTCTTCTTCTATTGGTGATTCAGGGAATAAACTAAGATCTTTTGTATCCTTTCCATTAGAAATAGTCATATTTCTTGATCTACAACTAATGTAAGCATCAGTTGTTGCAAGCCATGGGCATCCTAGTATTAAGGGATGTCCCCCTAATTTCTTTTTGGGTTGTAAGACTATAAAGTCTACAGGGTATTCCCATGAACTTACTGAGACCATAATGTCTTCTAACTTTCCTTCTGGTTTAATAGTAGATCTATCAGCGAGTTGAAGCACAATAGAAGTTAATTGTAGTTTATGGATCCCTAAGGATTATGTTGTTTCTTTGGTCATGACATTAATAGCGGCTCCTAAATCAATCAAAACATTTTGTAATGTTATGTCTCCAATATGCACAATGAGTATAGGTATTCCAGGATCTGTATATTTTGGTAATAACCTATCTCCTATCATTATCTCAGATAATTGTCCAATGACCTGAATAGTTTGAAATTCATTCTTCTTTTTCTTTCCTAAACATATATTTTTAATAAGTTTGGAATAGATGGGTATATCTTTGATAGATTGTAATAAAGGAATTTTAATAGTAACGCCTTCTATTTCTTGAAGGAAGTTAAAAGCTGGCTTGGATGGTTCTTTTGGTATTGCCAGTATTTGAGGGAATGATACTTCTACTTCCTTCCTTATTTGGATTTCTGGTTGCTTTGTTGGAATATTTTTTGGTTGGTTTTTTGTTTCCTTTTTGTTACTATCTTCTTTTTCAACCAAATGTGGAATAGGATCATCAAGTTCTATGAGAGTGACATTATTTTCCAACACCTTTCCTGATCTTAATTGAATCTGTTGACATGGTGCTATAGATATAGAACATGTTTCATTGGTCTCATAAACTTGTTGAACATTCTTATTATTGTTGGGGTTAGGAATTGGTTGAGCTGGAAGAGGTGGTTGCTTAGGAGGATTGTTATTATTGTTCGGAGGTGGTAGAAGTCTATTTTGAGGTGGATTTTGAGTGTTTTGTCCCCTAAATTGATTTTGAAGATTTGGTTGTTGCATTGTATTTGGGGACCAATTGGTGCCACCTTGATTATATTGGCCACTATTATTCCAACTAGGCATATTTTGATTTTGTGTCCCTTGATTCCATGGGGGTTGTCCTCCATAAGAGTTAGCCATAAATTGAGCCCATGGGGGTATGTTCCAGTCTTGATTGTAAGAATTCCAATTTGTCCAATTTGGTGCATTAGACCATTGATTAGGCCTTTGTTGGTTGGGATAATTAGGGTTTGACCAATTTGGTGGGCCATTAAATGGACCATTTCATCTTTGAGCGACAAAATAAACATCTTTTGCTTCTTCTACTTCAAGTTCTTTTATGGCAGCTTTAACAGTGGAGATATACTTGCATTTTTTAGTTTTATGATTTTTATCACAAATTTGGCAACAAGCAGAAATATTGGAGATATTTGTTATGTTGAGAGGACATTCTCTCATATTGTGCTTTTTCCTACATCTGTGGCAGTAAATTTCTTCACTATCCTTTGATTTTTTATCCATTAAGTCCAAATATGAGGTCAAATTACTCAACAAATCAGTTTTTAAACCTTCCAACATATTTCCAATTTTAGCTCTTGTCACTCCTCCTCCTGTGGATGTATATTTATTACTTCTTAGAGGTTTGTTTCTTGAATAATTTCTGCAAAGGTTTATAATCTCCTCAAGTGATATAAGATGAATGTCTCCTTTTGCCATAATATTTAAAATCTCAAGAACATCTTCCTTTAATCCTTTCAAGAAAAGTTCTTTTAGGATTTCTTCTTCAAGGTCTATATTTACTCTAGATCCTACAAATTGAAATCGTTCGAGATAATCCTCCAAAGATTCTTCTTCTTTTTGATTCATACAAAAAAGCCCAGCTTTCTTATCCCTAACTCTACAATAATCTTGATATCTTTCAAGGAATAGTTGTTTTAATCCATTTTCGCCATCCCAACGATTACAAACTCCTTCTCCTAGACCCATAAACCATCTTAAAGTTGCATATTTAAGAGTAGATGGAAATAATCTTAGCTTTTTCTCATTGGTGGTGTAAAAGTAAGCTTGACATACTACTTCAAATTCAAAAAGAAAAGCATCAGGATCTTCATAGGGTTTTCCATGAAAGGTAGGCAATATAGAAACAAAAACTGATTTAGGTTCTCTTGTTGTCCCTTCTGTATGTAATATTGGGAAAGGGAACATTTTTCTTTGTCTGTTCTCTCTCTGATATCTCTCTTGCCTTTGTCTCCCATTTCCATGGTTTTCTCCTTCCTCTCCCAAACCACTTTGTTCATCAGCCATACCTGAATATAGGATTTCAAGAATTGAATCAGGTATAGGTTCAAAAAAGATAGAAGAGGGATCTACGTAGTTGTCAAATTCTAGATTGGGCAATAAATATGATTTGGGATCTTGATCTAGGATTTTAGCTTGATTGGTTGATGTTGTAGCCTCATTTTTTACTAGTTTATAAATCCCAGGCGTTCTAAAGTCTCTTGGGGATTTTTCTTCTGTTTTGTTAGTTTTTATGAATCTTCCTTTAGAGTCTCTAGGTCTGCTCATGAATGTTCTAAACTTTCTTGTTTTTCTTTTTTTTTAGCAATATGTCTAATCTTCTTTAAATAATTTATGAATATCGTTGATTGGATCAAGTTGTTTTGGTGTCATAAAATGTTCCTCTTCAAAATTAAAATAGTCTACCAACAATTGAATCAACTGAACAAGGTAAGCTTTAGTTGCAATAGGATTAGGAATTCCAAATTGTAGCTCGTAACGCAACTCTTGGCACAATTCTCTAAAACGTACAACTCTAGGAATTCTACAGTATCTCTTATTGTATTGTAGGGCTAATTATTTCCTTTCTATATCTGCAAGGAAGTTGTGAACAGTGAGGGAATCCTCTAGGTATTGATTCCAATGATAAATTACTGGATTTACTATTGTTCTCCTATCCCACAACCAATTTTCACAACTTACTCCAAGATCTTGATAAGGTGAAGAATGATTTACCCATAAAGTTCTTGCTATATTTATCCTCTTGATTTTCTTTAGTTCATCTGATCTTTCATTGATAGAATCAATGCGTTCACATAATGCTTCCCATTCTGGTTTGGTTTTTTTGTATCCTTGGTCAAAAAGAAGATTAACCTCTTGTTGTATTAGTAATTTTCTAAGGTCTATAAATTCAATTTGACTACTTTCAACCATTTGGCAATTTTTATTTATTTTCTCTCTTTGATTTTTGTGTTTTTTTTTCTGTTTGGGTTTGGATTTTCTTTTCTGTTTCAATCCTACTATTTGCTAAGCTTAATATAAAATTCAGAACTTATAAATGCTCTTAACACAGTAGAAAATAAATATATTTAAATTACTAAGCAGTCCTAATGCTACTAAAATTAGATGCATCATACAACTAATTTCAGCATAATTAGGGAAAAATAAAAGTACTTGGAAAGTAAAGTTTTACTAGAAATAAAATTGTTGAAGTAAAAGGTAAATTACTATTGCTCTTTGACTATTAGGAGGGATTTCATTACAGTTGTGTCACTCAACCTAACTACTTCCTATAAAACAAAAATAGGGTCCTAAAACAATATTAGGTTGTTTTCAACGTTCACCTACTTCCTATTCTTTTTCATAGGTCCTAAATCAAATTAACAATAGTAATTACCCAAAGCAAGGAAATTGCAGAAAATAAAATTTGTTGGAATTGAAATTTGCAGGAATTGAAATTTGCAGAAAGTAAAATTTCAGGAAATAAAGTTTTAATCTAGGAAAGCTATAAAAATGAAACCCTTATGAAAAATGAACCTGGCAACGTCGAAAGGTGAGGCTTGTTGGAACCATCTACGGGCCACTTTGACTCGTATGCACACCAAGGTCTCATATGTACCCCTTTTCACATACAAGTAAGTCCTCTCGCTTTGCATTGCCAAACAAATTTTTTGACTAACCACTACGATGCTACTCTCCCCGACAACGGTGCCAAAATGATCGATTGTAGAGCTTACATTTAATTTTATCAATCCGAGGGAAATCAAGGTCAGATTTAAAGAGTAACAATCTAGTATAGATTATATCGTAGGAGTTAATACTAAGCTTAGCTCAAGTTTCTTTTTTAGGCTTCACGTGTACAGAAAAGTAAATGAACAGAATTAAATTTGTGCAGAAATGAATGAGATGCAGGATATGATGAATGAATGCAATTATGTTTTACTTTTACTGATGAATTAATTTACTGATGCACTTAATTACTGATGAATTGATTTACTGATGCACTTAATTACTAATGAATTGATTTACTGATGCACTTAATTACTGTAAACATGATTTAATTTATTTGTGAGGATCCTCGTGCAATCTATTTTATTTTATATAATTTGAAATGCAATTCTAACTAATCCTAACCTAATGCAAGGGTGAGAGCTCAAGGACTATCTATTAGGAGTGGGCCCTACCTCCTAAAGGGTAGTGTAAGACTTTCTCCCCTAATTTACCTTATCTTTGTAACTAGATTTTATACTTCATACTAATATTTATGCATATTCTGTGAATGCAGGTAATAAATACACAACTTACAAAACAAAATTCAAACAATCCATAGAATTGATACAGATTACCATATTTGAAGAACAAAGTGCTATTTTATTACTGGAGCTTCAACTGTACATGCTGAGCATTCCTTCTGAATTGTAAACTTAGAACAAACTATAAACTGTAATGAGTAGTGTCCAACATCTAGACCTCTTTCCAGGTCTTCTATGTAATTTATATTGTAACTAATATAATTCTAAACAATATTCTCCACGTATTTGACATGCGAATTTTGTGGACTGATGACTATACATTAATAAAAAATAATCTAAAACCTAATCATAATACGTACTCCTACTTGGACTTATAAATATTTTGACTGGTCCAAGTGGCATCCTACTAATAATCCTAACAAGACAATGCTACTTTAACTGACTCGCAAGATATACATTAGGATCTCATGTCCTATATTCCAGGAAAGTCTAACAATCTTTGCGTTTATATCTCAAACTTCCCAAAATAAACTGGTTACAAGCTTTATAAAGTAAATCATAACTTTGTCAACTTGAAATATTCTTACGGATAGTATGTGAGAAATGGAATATTTTTCTAGATATAAAATATCAGTTGCCATCCATTTTAATGTGCCATCCATCTTAATGTGTCATCCAAATATGATGTGGCATGTTGAAGTCAACAAACTTTATTATCCTTCAGTAACTGCTGGTAAAACAATCTTCAGTAACTGTCTTTAGTAACCATATTTAGTAACCATCTTCAGTAGTTACCTTTAGTAGTTACCTTCAGTACCTTTAGTAGTTACTTTCAGTAATTACCTTCAGTAACATACTTTAGTAATCAACATCTATAACTAGATCAATTACTGTTGTCATCGAACTCTGTTGGTTCTTCTTCTCATTCGAGGTGCACTCCAAAGTTCTGCAATCTCTTCATTGATCATCCATACATTTTCCTGCATTTTTCTCAGAACTTGGACAAATTTGATATAAATCAAACACTTATGTTAGATTACTATAATTAATCATATTTACTAATAAATCACATTTTATTAATAATAATTTATATAAAACATATCAATTAATCATATAAATGAAACAATTATGGTACAGAAATATGTGGCAAATAGCCACTCATCAATGGTCACCAGTCGTTAATTTCTAGGTGTAAGCATGCAACCAAGGTGCATCAGTTATTCATCGTCCTAATGCAACCATTAAAAGTATTGGTTAGATTGGGTCACATGCCCAACAATGGATTTATACATGTATAAAAGGTAAGCCCCATACCAATGAAATATGGGTGAACTGATTACATTATTTGGAGGCAATAATTTCAAGACCATCATAAAGGATAATAGTCAGAGCGATGTGGCATGTTGGTTGGTAGCTACTTAGCTAGGCACAATAGTAAACTAGCACCAAAATAGTAGTGAAGGCACACTTCCTAGGACAATTCATAGCATGCATCATAAATGGTGGAGTGGGAGATATCCCAAGCACAATCGACCTAGAGAAGGTGCACCCTAAAGAATAATGACACCATGATGATTGACTAGCTGGATGTGATGCTCTCAACCGACGTGAACCACTGCTCGAGTAATCCTACTGGTTGATGATTCACACCCCAAGGAAGATTGACAATAATTACCTGTTAGATAGAACATGTTTCAAGAAGATTTTCCTTGTCCCATGCAAGATCCTCCCTAACATCTCTGTCAGCTAATTCAGTAGACCACTTCCCTGATCATTATAAATAAAAAATGGGTATTGCTAATTTCAAATTTCATCTCCTTCAAGATGCTATTGTACCTAAGTGATAGGGCTTACATAGGTAGGAGTTAGGTATTCATAATTTGCATTCTCCCATGCAAAAAAATATCTAAAAATAGAAGGATGGAGAAGACAAAATGATGAAGGCTAAGCCTAAGAAGAAGCAAGAGGATTCGTTCGATAGAATCACAAACACAAATTTAACTATCATGACCAAAGTTAAGCTTTCAAGAGATGGTATAGCATAGAATATGATGAAATAACCTCTAACCTCAATGGGAGTTGCTTCATGGACAACCCAGTTGAGAAGATTTATGTCTATTACTATACACCCATGCCCTAAGTTGGTTGAGGTCATTACAGAATTCTACGATGCCAGTATAGGTATGATTTGAAATTAAAATTGATAATTCTTATTTTAGATAACTCCATAGAATAACAGGTGGGCATTTTCTACCCTAGAGTCTCCCATGGAAGAGTTGCATAGAGGACAATAAAAAATTATCAACCTAAAGGAGTAGAAGAACAAGTTTGGTGACGATGGCCCAAAATGTTGGCTGATGCAAACATTTTTTTTTTTTAAGCAAAAAACCCCTTGTGGGGCTGCCTTGGTCTAAGAGACCATGAACAGGGGGTTCTACACCATCAAAGTCACCCAAGAATCACACCCGACCCTGCCCGCACCAGCATTATCAATTGGATTTTGGATACCCAATTTAGCTTTTTGGTAGGGTGGAGATTTGAACCTTGGACCTCCCTTGGAGGATTGCCCTCTCCTGTCCAACTCACCTACAACACTTGGGTCTGATGCAAACATTGAAGGCCCAAAAATTACGAAAATATTATATGGAGAAAACATAGTTATTGGTAGACTTCAAAGAAAAATCCCAGCCAGTCTTGTCCATGCTAGCCATATTGCTTGGTCTAGCAATAGATATGATAGTGTACCTAGAAAAAATATCAATAACACATACGGTACTATGAGCACATCAATTTGTGAGACTCGACTGGGCAAAGTTCCTATATAGAAACATCCAAGAGCAATTGGTAGATTACCAGTCAAAGCTTAATATGGAATTCCATTACCCATCCTACTTGGCATGGCTATTCTTCTTTTGCATGCCTCACGCAAGGCACTCTATGGCAATTAGCGATAAGAATGGTAATGGGCAGATACATCCAATGGTAGACTGGATTCATTCATTCAAAAGGAGAAAACCATATTTGGAGTTCAAAAAGAAATTTTTAGGGATTGCCTTGGCATATATTTATGAGGTCTATCCTCATTTGTCTAAAAAGGTTGTAAAATTATTAAGGGAAAAGATGCTGGAGACAAGGGAATGATATTTTCTAAAATAAAGCAATTGCATCCGCTTGTATGGATTTTGTGAATTCACTTACCTGCTTCCCTACTACTTCACAGATTGGATCTTAACAATAGAAGTGTGCAGGCAAGCCTTGGTGGTTGAAAAGAAGTATGGTTTGGGAGCAAAGAAGAGGATGATCTTCTAGCTTCCTAGTTTGCATGGGCCTATAAATATGTTGGTAAGAGATATTACCATGTACCAAAAGTTGAACGATAAGCTACTAGCCTTGGGTCTCCATGTAGTGCCCCCAAAATGGCATTATGACCTAGATGATATTCTCAGAGAAAAACTGGAGAGCAATATCAAGTCATGGCAATTCAGACACCAAAATAATGAAGTGAATGAAGTAGTCTTGGATTATAGAAATTTATTGGATGACTAGATAGCACCATTTACATAATTTTAGATGCATGAATGACCACCATGGAGGTATCCTTATCCGTGTAAGAGGGTCTTTGACCCTAAGAGAAATCTTGACCAAAAGTTGAGCTCAATATTCATTAGGCTAGTAAAGGACCACACAAACTGGGAGGATGATCACAAAATTGAATAATGGTGGGTGATGAAGTATGAAAAGGATGATTACAATGAAACTCTCCTAGGGAGGGATGATAGAAGGTTTGTAAAAGAGTATGATGCCAACATTGAAGAATGAAAGGTATGAGAGGACAAATATCTCTCCTCAAACATTTTGAGGAAGTAAGACATAGTAAATCCTTAGGAGGTGGGAGATGAAGAAGGAGGACAAGAGGAAGAACAAGAAGTCTAGAGATCACTCTAGATTCAGGAAAGCCCAACCCATGGAAAAGTGGTTGAGTGAAAGGTTCCCTCCACACATTCCTAGTAAACCACTAAGAGGACTAGGTCAACTAGACCTTCTGGAATGGTGGAAGATAAAAAACCTAGGCCTCTATTGCAAAGACCAAAGTAGAGTGAGAAGATAAAATATTGCTCCAACCCTAAGGTTTCCACAATATGAGAACCAAAACTCAAGCAATAGTGATCACATCAGAATTTCTCAAAGGTGGAGGGGGCTAGAGATGTGGCCCAGATAGATAAGGTAAAGGAGATAACTGAGGTGCTCCCAAAATAGATCTAAGAACAAGATGACATTCTAATGTAGGCTCATTATCCCTCTCAAGAGCAAACTCCTTACCTTGATTCATTTGAAGACTCATCGATTTCACCCTCTTAGGCCACCTAATACAAAGAAGCAATCCCATCGATGGTTTCCATGCTCAGCAAAAAGTATTCCAAGTTTCCAATGGTATCCTTGTTGCATCCTTCCTATGTGCCTGACCATCCTCAAAATCTACTGGAATCTCTCATATTTCTACCCACATATAATCTGTTGGTCTCTCCACCACCCCCACCTTAGTATCCTATTTTGTTGGTGACTCTATCCATTCCTATGAAATTAGTACAAACCCTAAACCAACAATCTCCATTATCATCTCCATCATTATAGTTAAGGACCCCAAGTGGAACAATTGGTCTAGCCTCAGTGCAAGCAATAGTGACATATCCCTTGACCCCACTACCAACCTTCTTAGTTATGTTTCTCATGCCCGAGGTAATAGAGAAAGATGTACCAAAAATATTTAGGATTTTTATAGTTGTAAGAGATAATAAAAAAATAGGCAGATGAACAACTGCACCAATTGTACAAAGACAAGGTGGAAGCCACTTTTGTTACATTTCATGATCTTGATCCAATCGAAGGGAAGAGGCATAAGATAATAGCTCATCCTAAGGAGAAAAAGGCTATGGTGGATATGGGACCTGATGATTGGCAGCTGGACCTCTAGATCAAGAAAATTGTTTAGTCCACTTCGACTAAGATTGTAAAAGCTTCTCATGTCGATGTTGACACTCTTTTCCTAAAAATCAAGGAGGCAGAGAAAAAGCTTAAGGCCGCAAAAAAGAGGGTTCAAACCTTGGATGCTCAACTTCATTGGGTAGGGATGGACAAAAAAACTCTCCAGAATAGAAATAAAGAGTTGAGCCATGCCCTAGAGAATACATCCTCCCCAAATATTTTATAGAAGAAGGATGAAAATATTTCTAACCTAGAGAGTGAGCTGCAAGTAATGAAGACTGCTATTGAAAAGTAGGGTGCAAAATTCAGTGCCAAACTACAAAAACAAGAGGATTTGTTGAATGAAAGCAAGGCCATGATGCAGGAAAAGGAAGATGCTCTAAATTTTGCATTGGAAAAGCTATAGGAAGATAAGGAAAATCTATCTAGATTATTTTGAAGGACTCTTTGAAGGAGATCAAACTTATCCATTTGAGAAAATCAAAAGAGGTATCTCTAAGAATCATCACTCCCTTTGCAATGGTAATAGAGGAGAGCATAGCAGTTTCAATGAAGGCCAATGCTAAGTTAGATAATAAAAGGAGTATGGTATGGGACATGGATCCGCAAGCAGTACTACTAAAAGCAAAATTGATAAATAAAGAAGTTCAACCATCCGTCTGCTCGATTAAAAATTCAACAATATTGGATCATGATGCAACACATATTCCATATTATGGACATGTACTCTAAAGGGGAAGAGCTACAAGGAGCACTCAAAAGAGAGCTATAAGTGATGAATGCACTCAAATCGAATCTCAAGGTGCTTGACTCCCTAGGATTTTTGGATAGCCAACAATAACTGTACATAGAGACAAAGCTCAAGAAGATGTTTGATGACCTGGAGAAGGATGAAAGTGAAATCATGGTGTTGTAAGAGCCCAAATGATGGATAAATTGTTCTAGGTTAATTTTAGGCTTTTAAACCTTTCATTCAAGTCTAAGCAAGTGATTGAGCAGTACAGTGATCCTGCTTGCATAGAATGTTACAAGTTGAGATATACTATTGACCAGATCAAAAGTACCCCTATTCTTGCTGCAGGAGCTTGGGAGTAAATGTGTACAAAGATTTAAGTCCAAGTTATTTAGAAGGTAGCCTCCCAGGCTGAGTCTTCCAGAGCCTAAGAGTAGTAGCATGCAAATATGGTGAGTGAGGCATAGGATGTAGGAGACATCCCTATTGGACCCATATTTGTTTCCTTTTGAATCTATGGCCCAATGAATGTTGGCTAGAGAAAATATTTTTGCTGAAGACTAGCATGGTAGATTCTTTCACCAACTGGGTTCCTTGCTTTTTAGTGAGTGAAAACCCCCCGTGAGTTGCCAAGAGTGTGGGTGGATTTCCTACACCCACTTACTCCATGAAGTAAGAAATACAGAAGTTGGATAGAAAATTGGCTAAGTTTGAAAAAGGCTGGTGAATTGGGTTCATACCCAGCCTTAAGATGATCCTAAAGTCCTGCCATAAAGATATTTGAAAAGAAGTGTTGGATGGAGGATTGGGTCATATGCAATTTTTAGATGCTCCCAAAGGTCCACCCTTGGGAAAATTTTATGAAGGATGAAAGAATGGGTGCATCGCAATCTATTGATGATCCCAAAGCCCCGTCCTTAAGGCAAGCGATAATTTGGGTAATCATCAAGTGACCGAGAGGTCCCAAAGTCCCACCCAAAGTAGAAATAGTAATAAGCTCAAGAAAAAAAGTAGGATTAGGTCAAACTTTTCCTAGGTCCCAAAGTCCTACCAGAAGGGAAACAAGAACATAATTGGGTGAAAAAAAGTAGGATGAGATCAGACTTCGTGTATGACCCAAATATCCACCCTATGCATGAGATAATGCCTAGTGGAAAAATAAGATGCTACAAAGGTTTAGGAGAGGCCTAAAAGTTTACCACACCAGAGATCACACAGTTTTGGAAAAGCCTCCAAGAGGTTAGTTTGTCACCAATCATGGTTGAGCGTTGTACCCAAGATAGGGGTTGGTGAGTAGGTTTAATGACTCATTAAGAAGAACTCCATGAGTAGCTAGCATGTTGCATATTGAAGTTATGACCTCTATAGTAGGTTGTAGGAAATATAAATACCTCAGCTACTTGTCCCTAAATCTGGCATGGGTATTTAAGGCAACAACATTATTACTTTCAATTACAAAGAAAGATATTGGATAAATGCAGCCAGGCTAGCCAAATCGGGTGTCACAAAAATATTCCATCAATGATAGCAAAGTGGAAAATAGGAGAGTGTGCAACCCAACTACTCTCTAACACAACTACCCTCTATTAATGAGGCTTTAATTGCTTGTATCGATAGTCTATCTTAGAAGATTATATATGTATGTTTGTAATGCTTTTCAAAAGGTTAGCTCTTTTGTCATTGCAACTTGCATGTAAGATTTGAAATACTTAGAATACGAGAAGATCATTGTCTAGCCTTCGAAACTTCTCATGTATGTATGCTTGTTTAGTTATTTATTTTTGTTAAATTTGGATGAATGAATGTGCTGTAATATTACACTCTGGATTACATGTTTTCATTCTCTAATTCTGGAATTCATAATCAAACTCTATGCAATGAATGTTAATGGGAAATATTTGATGGTTTGTTATATGATTTGTGTGAATTTATTGAGCATTTAGGTTTTGCATGTACTTTGATGCGACTAAACCCATCCCTTGTAAGTTCTATATTTAGCTTTATTTTCTCCCTGCTCTCTTTTATTTTAGGCATAGTTAGCTAGGACCCCTAGGAACCGACCTTCTTTGAATATTGGCCTTAAAACTTCTAGTTTTGAGACCATTCAAATTTGGTTGAGGTTTGTGGGTGCACAATTCTTACTATTAGAAAAAAATTCAACCAACAATAACTTCGATGCATCTTGATTTAGTTGCAACCCTAAAGGAGTATGTTGCAGGGGATACTCTTTGTGATATGGATCATGAGGATATTCTTTGCAATAGTTTCTTATTTTATAGGTCAATCCCTTATGTTGTGCATGTCGAGTCTTCTAGTTCTCAAGAGAACTTTGGTTCTATGTCTCCTGAGGACCTTGAGAAACTAGGAGTTATCCCTGCCCACCTCATTATGAGGATGAGTATCAGATTCTCATTGAGGAGACTATATAGGTTAACATAGGTTTTCATAAGATCCCTAGAATCCTTAAGTTATGCAAAGCTTTGTCCATGGACGAGTAGGAGCAATTAACCAATTTGTTGAAGAAATTTCATGATATTTTTGCTTGGTCATATGTTGACATGACAAGGCTTGATCCTTCCCTTGTTATGCATAATTTGGTAGTGAAGCCTAGTGCTAAGCTTGTTAAATAGAAAATTAGGAGATGCATCCTAAGGTCACCCTTTTAGTCAAGGAGGAGCTCCAATAACTCCTTGACATCAGTCTCATAAAAGCTATCAACCATTCTGATTGGATCTCCAACATTGTTCCTGTGGCTAAGAAGGTAGGAAAAATCATAAAATGTATCGAATTTAGAGATATTAACTTAGCATGTCCCAAGGATGATTTTCCTCTCCCTAACATAAATATGATTATAGATTTCACCATCAAATATGGCATGATTTCGCTCATGGATGGTTTCTCAGGATACAATCTTATCATGGTTACCCCTGAGGACTAAGTCAAGACAACATTCCTCACACCATGGGAAATTGTAGGCCCAGAAAGACCATATATTTAGCAAATTTTGTAAAATTTGGTTGTGTTGAAAGAACCTCAAAGACAGTGTTAAAATTTGCCAGAGGGTGAGCTCAATGCAAAAATCCTCAATCAAACTGGTCAAATAGTTCCTAGTGGAATTTTTAGGAGTGGATTTTGAAAATGGAAAGATGAATATAACTTTGGGTTGGTGTTAATTTCCGTGTAGGAGAGTTTACATTGTTAAATTCCATCGAAGTGCAAAATTTTGCAATCAAATTGGTCAAACATGTCTTAGCAAAATTTGAAGTAGAAGAATGGAATAAAGAAGAGTTTGCAGTGTTAAATTCTGTTGAAGTGCAAAAATCTATGGTCAAATTGGTCAAACAAGCCCTAGTGAAATTCAGAGGAATGGAATGGAATAAAGAAGAGGCAATGCAGTGTTAAAATCCATTGAGAACAAAGACAATGTAAAATTATGTGGTCAACATGGTCAAACAATGCCAAGCAAAATTTGAGGAGCAGATTTTCCAAAAGGAGATGACTCGAGGAAAAGTTTCACTCTCCACCAAGCACAATCCTATGTTATTTTTTGTACACCCATGACACAAAGCAAAATTCTGTGGTCAACATGGTCAAACCTGACTATGTGGAATTTCAAGGAGCAGATTTTGAGAAGAAGGCAATCCATAGTAAAATTTTTCAAAAGCAAAATACCTCTAAGCCTCCATTATGTGATCAATATGGTCAAACCTGAGGGAGTGAAATTCCAAGGAGCATATTCTTACACTAAAGGAGATACAATAGGTACTGAGAGCAAAAATTTTAGGGAGTGGATTTTGAAACCAAAAAGTAAGTGATGACACAAAGTCCTAATGTGCCAAGCTATATTTCATCTCAATCATTCAAAGGCACATCAAAGGCTGAGGAGGAGAAGATCAAAGTAAAGGAAAAAATTCCATGTTGATAAAAAAGTGACCCTCGGTCTCCTTGTTGCTACTCATGAGCGAAAAGAACCTGCGGAGACCAAGCATAGCAAAAATCAAGATCCACCAATATTTTTAGTTATAGATCTACGATGGAGAAGCCTAGTCAAGAATAGGAGATGGACTAGATTAGCCTACATCCAATGTAGCAGCCAGATTCAGTGGAAGGTCGAGTAACTTGTAGAGATCAGAGTTGTAGAGTTTTATGGAGGACAACTCTTTTATTTATTTCTACAAGCAATTGAGAGGCTGCCACCTTAGTACTTTGCTAATCTGGCATGAAATTTTCCTTGTAATGTTCCTATATTTCTATTCATTGTAAAAGCTATATATAGAGGTCGAACCCTCGATTTGAAGGGTTAGCTCTGGAGTGTTTTCTTGTCCTATTCTTGTAATTTTTTCTAAGAAATCAATAGAAGGAGCATTACTTGGATGTTTACCTCAAGCTTTTATCTTCATTTTCTTGTGAGTTTAATCTGTGAATTCATTTTTGCTACTGCTGTTATGGTTAGTCAATTCTATTAATATTGGATTGTTGAATAAGGGCAAATTGGAATACTTTATGTTTAAAAAAATGCTATAGAGAGATTATTTTTCTATTAGTCTAAATGTTGATATAATTCTTCTATTTGGATTATTAACATTTTAGATGTTTAAAATAGTTCTCTGAGTATTTTTTGGTTCTGTAATGATGAAGATCATTTGTTTTGAATGTTGTTAGTTACAAGTGTGGCATATTAGAAATGTGATCTATCATAAGGTTCTTTATAGTTTTTAATGTTAGATTTATCCAACCATTATTCATTCAATAGTTTCTAACCCTTAACCTATTTCTATCCCTAACCATACATATTAAAATTAGCTTAATTGAGTCAACACACAATTAGTTGACAAGGTGTACTAGCCTACTCTAGAAATTGGATTGAAGCAATATTTAATCCATCTAATATTAGTGTTTGAGATGTGATTAGCAGGTGTGCACCTTCCAGAATATCATAGATTCATAGTCACAGTTCAAGATTTATTTGATGTCAATTCAAACCCCAAAAAGTAACTTCTATTATAAAATCATATCTTTTGGCTTAAAGAATGTTGGTTCCACATATCAGAGGGCTATGAATTACATATTTCATGACATGATGCATGATATTTTAGAGGACTATGTGGATAATATTTTGGGTCGTTCCATACATCAACAGGATCATGTTCACAATTTAAGACAAATTTTTGAAAGGCTTCAACAGTTTAGGGTTTGTCTTAAGCCCTCCAAGTGTGTGTTTGGAGTCACATCTAGCAAGTTGTTAGGGTTCATCATTTATAGGTGAGGTATTGAAGTAGAACCCTTTAATATAGTGACTATCACTGATATACCTCCTCCCCAAACCCTAATTGAGTTGCATAGCTTGCAAGGTAGGCTTCAAGCTATTCATCGATTTATAGCTCAGTTAATCAATAAGTGTCAACCCTTTCTTAAGCTTCTTAAGAAATATATTGTGTTCTAGTAGGATTTTGATTATCAGTAAAATTTTGATGAGCTCAAAATGTATCTCACTTCCTCACCTATCTTAGTTTTGCTTAGACCAGATAAGCATATGATGCTTTACATAGTAGCCATATCTCACACTTTGGAAGCCTTGTTGGCTCAACATGATTATGAAAACAAAGAGTGAGCTATCTACTATATTAGTAGAACCTTGGTTAGCTATGAAACCTGATATACTCCCTTAGATAAGCTTTGCCTTGCTATGCTGTTTGCTTCCTAGAAGTTAAGACACTACATGCTCAACCATAATACATTGGTGGTCATAAAGTTTGATCCTTTGCATTACTTAATGTCTAAGCCCCAACTTTCAGGTCAAGCTGCTAAGTGGCTTTTAGCCCTTAGTGAGATTGACCTAACCTTCATAGGTCAGAAGGCTATCAAGGGTCAGGTGATTACTGGTTAATTAGCCTCCAATCCCCTAGAAGCTACCCATCCTTTGGTCATTGAGTTTTCTAATGAGTGCCTTAGTGTAGAAGCTAAAGAGCTAGAGTCTTGGAATTTATTTTTTGGTAGAGCTCGATGCATAAAGGGTGCTGGTGTTAGAATAATTCTAGTTACCATAAAAAAATTAGCCATTTCTCTTTCCTTCAAGCTTTGTTTCTCTTACATGAATAATACTGTAGAGTATAAAGTCTTGATCCTTGGTATTAGAGTAACCTTAGCCTTGAAGGTTAGTGTTATTTTGATATTTGGTGACTCTCAACTTATGGTCAATCAGATTAATGATGTTTATCAGACTGGGGATGATAAGCTAAAATCTTATAAAGAGATTTTTACCAAGATTTTATTCACATTCGATCGAGTGACTATAGAGCCTGTCCTTAGATCCTCCAATCGATATACAAATGCCATGGCTGTTGCTGCATCCTTATTCCCCTTGGAGTTGGAATATGATAAAGCATCAATTATTATTAGTCAACTCTAGGAGCCTGCATCGCTTAGTTCTAGTCTTGTTCTGTTAGATGTTTTGACCATTAGAGTGTTTCTATATGATCCATGGTATAACGACATATTTAATTTCCTTAAGGATGGCTTGATTCCTAATGGTTTAGATTGTAATCAATGTAAGATTTTGTGCAAAAGAGTGTGTCAATTCATTATAATTGGCAATACTTTATATCGATGTTCTTTTGAAGGTATCCTCTTGCGATGCCTTAACTTCGATGAAGTCTAACTAGATCTTAGTGAGGCTCATGAAGGTTCATGTAGAGGTCATTTCAGTGGAAATGCCATTGCTAAGAAACTCCTTTAGATGGGGTATAATTAGCCTTCCATAGAGAAATATGCATGTGACCATGTTTGTTGTTGCGACAAGTGTCAACACCATGACAACCTTGTTCATGCTCCTTATCAAAACCTTGAGGTTTTTTCTTCTCCTTGGTAATTTTACATGTGGGGATTGAAAATCATAGGGAAGATTAACCCAATGTTGTTTGATGGTCATAATTTTATCATAATAGTGACAAAGTACTTCAGTAAATGGGTCGAAGCCATACCCCTAGCCATGGTGACTAGATCTTAGGTCTCCAAGTCCATATTCAACCAATTATTTTTTAGGTTTGAGATTCCTTTGGTGATTGTTTTTGATAATGACACTCCTTTCAAGAACAAGGATATCCATAAATTTTGTGCTAAGTACGAGATTCAAAATAAATAGTCAACTCTATATTACCCCTAGGGTAATGGCTAAGTCAAAGAATCCAACAAGTCTTTGATCAAGATCCTTACGAAGTTGGTTAGTAAGATCAGTTGCAACTACCATATCCGGATTTATCCTACCTTGTGGGTTTATCGTATCAGTGTGAAAACTCCTACAAGTGCTTAAAATATCTTGGTCTATGGGATTGAGGTGATTTTTCTATTCGAGTTAGAGGTCCCTTCATTGCACATATTGCTACAAGATGCCTCGATCGACGATTAGTATCGCTTTGATCATTTGCACAAATTAAAGATGATAGATGAAAAACACATTCATGCCTTAGAGAATTTGCAAGCCTATAAAAATAGGCTCAAACGATATTTTTCTAAAAGAGTTCACAATCATTCTTTTGAGGTTGGGGACCTTGTCCTCAAGGAGAACCAAAAGAACACCAATGCTTGTTTAGATCTTAAAGGTAAGTTCCAACCCAATTGGTTAGGCTCCTTTGTCATAAAAACCAAGTTTGGCTCAGGGGCCTATCGTTTAGCTTCTTTATATGGTAAAGAACTTAAATAACCAATGAACATAATGTATCTAAAGAGATACTATGCATCAAAAACTATGACTTGTTGAACAACTACTAGCTCGGGATGTATTGACATAGTCATGATTAAATACTTTTTCCTTTGGTGTTCACCCTAGTTCCATCCATTTGAATTATATTTCTATCAATTTTAGTATACAATAAATCAATTTCTTCACAAATAGCCTTAGACATTACTATCAATATGACCCTTAAATCTACTATACAACTTCTCAGCAAAAAAAATTAATTTTCAAAGTTATATAGAACAATTATGGTTTCAGTTTATTCAGCTTTATGACATTTAGAATATAAGCTACATTGATCTAGATATTTGAAGGGTCTTTTGCAATCATATTTTGTTACTAAACTAGATTAGGTTGTGTTTGTTTCAATTTCCTATTCTTGGCATAACTCCTTTTTTGCTCTTTGAGGGCATTTTGGAGTAAATCCCTTTGATATAATAAAACTAAGGATTCCAAGATGCTTATTTTGATGGTGTCTTATTATCTCCTATAAGATATTGAACTTGAATTAAATGATGCATATTTCACTATGTGGCATAAAATTTCGACATTGCCTTGTAGTGATTGTGCATCCCTCGTTGGTTAGGGAAGGATATCTTAGATTATTTTTTAGCCTCCCTTTATAGTTTATCCCCTTTCTTTCTCATTATTATTATTATTTTATTTAGTACTTATTGACTCTTCCTACACTTCCTTTATATTTTTAGAGTCTTTTCTCTTTTTTAACTGTTTTCCTTTCTCAACTTGGGCACTAATCTATGATGCCACATCTAGACTCTTTTCAATAATCTCTTATTATTTTTCTTGCTACATAGTTGCTATTGGATCTTTATCCTTGATATACAATGATGTCCTTCATCTCCTTAATAATATGGTACCTGTATTAGCCTTAGTTTATTTCTTGATTGGCTCTTACTCTTCTAACACCTTCCTTTTGCTTGTGGTTCTAACAACTTGTTGGTTAGCATATATGATGTTATCCCCAAAAGTGGAATATTTACCTTCTTTGACAATGCCAAAGTTGACAAAGACTACAATTTTTGAATTTGATAAAGTTGGAACCATTTGTTGTACTAAACATGAAGCTTGGTAATTTAGTTGACATGCTATAGGTAATAGATAGATTGCTTGAATCATTATAGGAAGTTGATTTACTATGGGTACCATTTATCCCATAACTATGGCCTATTGATCATAATTATTGGTTTGAGAATACCTAATAGCTATGACACAATAAATAGGATCATATCCAACATAGCATGAAAATCACCATGGAGTCTTGAGTTTTGAATTTATATTCATCATATTATTTTGTATTTAGTTATTAGTTTTCCTAACATTATTTATAGGGACATGAACTTTGGTAAATTAGGAGTCATTTATTTGCTGCCAAGTTTGCTATTGTCATCCACTATTTAGTTTCCATTACCTATTTTCCATGTTTTTTTATTCACTAGTATCCTCACTATATACACCATTTCCTTCATAGAGAGTTTACAATCATCGAGGCTTTGAACAATAACATTGTTGCTACTTTGTGGAGGAGTATGTAAAGCACATAATTAAGGCTAAAAAGAAATAGTTGCTTCATTAACTAGTTAATGACATAGTGTATGGGGAAGGAGTAGTATTAATAGATGACTAGGCATTTGGGATAGGTGAAATGGTAGAAGTGGACCCTAGAATTTGGGAGTTTTGGGTAACATGAGTGGCACAGGCCATAGGCAAGGTAGGCGGTAATTTTACTACTCTAATGAGGATATCCTCTATATGGTCCACTTATTCGAACATTACAACTAAAGTAACATAGTTAGAATTGTAAATCATTAGTGCTAAACTAGACAACAAACCCTTTATATAATATAACAAAGGTTGCTCCTCATTAGGTCATATATTCAATGAAATCAAATAACAAAGGCCTCATAAATCTATTGTTATAATCATAAATATTTTTTTGAGATGACTTCACATAACATTTAAATAGAACAATATAGAATACTCATTACCCATATTACCAAATCTCTATATGAAAGGTTCTATAATTGATATCCAATTAGTAATAAAATTATCTAGTAATTGTTTATGCGATAAAGTAGCTTTATATCTTAATGAGGAGATAAGAAAATACACCATGATATATTATTATATGCAATGAATCAAATTCAATATAGAGTGCTCATTCAGACGGTCCATCACCATTTTGGTTTTATTTCCATCAAGAGTTGGTAAGAATTTCATGGAAGTGGTTGGAAGGGGGAATATGACCTTACATTCAAGGGTCCTTGATATGTATATTCCAAAAGTTGATTTTGAGGTATAGGTGATAGAGGTGCTTGATTGTACTGAGATGGTTAGCCAAATTACATTAGATAAGGATACAACACATATCCTTGAGGTAGAGTTGTGTATGTTTGGTATGGGGAATTCTTTAGACTATTTTTGGTGTAAAAACCTAAGGATATTGTTGTGTGGCATAATACTACAATGGAAAATAAGGATTTGAATTCTACACAGGTGGTAAATTAGGATAAACTAAGTTTTGATTAGGCAAGGCTTACAAATTTTGGATAAGCAAAGGATTTTACAAGACTTCACGAGGGATTTGATGATTAGGAGAAGAGATGGACTATTGTAGACTTTGTGATGGATGGAAGGCTAGAGACAACATTTGATTTAGGATTTTTATTGAAATTCTTACATCCCCATTTGACTAGCTAACACTTATGCAATCTAAGACATACCTTGATTTGAGACTAAGATGTGAATTTCTTCAAAAAGATTACAAATATTGGTAATAAATGAAGGGGGCTTGGGGATGAAGTCATTATGTTGGAGGTATTAGTCTGTTGACTAGACATGGGTAAAATTTAAGTTAAGATAGTACTCATTGGAGGGTTATTTTGGATATTAGAAACTGGTGATTGACTTTCTCTAACTTGGGTATTAAAAATTACTAGGATTTGATTATTTATAGAATTAGCCACATTGACTAAAGACCCTATCTAATTTATGAATTACGATGAGGTTTGTGATATTTGTTCCATTTTGTATAAAGGATTGGTATGAGTGACGATTACCCTAGTAGATGCCTAAGCTTGGTTTAGATAATTTGGAATGGGAAATGCATAGCTAGAAATTGGAGGAAAGCCAAGAAAGTTCATTTATTTAGGCAAAGGATTTTAAATCATTTGATAAAACTTTATACTTTTTCCTTTTAATGGATTTGGATTTAGTGTTAAATTTAATTTTAGGGTCATCATCTTTGTGTACCCATCCAACTATTTGTTCCTTGTTTCCCCCCTCATTTTCCTTCATTGGTATGATATCAACTTAGCTAGATGAAATTCTTTGATTGATTGCTACATTTATGAACTTGTATTCACAATCTTGGGTCCTCATGTGTATGTACCTATACAGATAAAATTTTGGGGTTAAAATAAAAAATCCTAAATTTTTTATCAAGGGAGTGAATCACTCTATCGGGTGGAGCGAATCACTCCAAAATATGGACTTGAGAAAAAAATTAGAAGAAAGTGATCTAAGTGAATAACTTTGAGTGAATAACTTCAAGTTCCCATGTGAATTGCTCCTTTGATAGGACTTGGAATTTTTGTTTTGTTTTGTAGGTGATTTGCTTCTTGGAACCCAAGTGAATCATTCACTTTTAATTGAGTGAATCACTCTAATTTTTTTTATTGGTAAAGGGGATTTAAAAGGATTAGCAAAAATGCAAAAAAGACAATCTATTATAGATTAATATGGAAACCCATCAACAAAATTAGGAAGCCCTCATAGGGGTATGAAGGAGTAACAAAACAAACCCAACCAAAAAGAGACCCACGCAAGGGTAAGCTGAGAGACAGAAACAAAGAAACAAACACCTAGAAGCCAAAAAGGAAACCCACGTAAGGGTAAACCATGAGATAGAAAATAGAAGCCAAAAGCAAAAAAAACACCAAAGAGCCAAAATACAAACTAGATGTTGGGTTGCCCAATTTTGCGGCCATCCCTAGTTACACCCACCAGGTTCTTAAATTCCTCCAAGATCTCAAACTGGTCCTTGTATTCATCCAGGAGAGTATTTTTCTAAGAGAGTAGAGAGAAATTCATCCTAGCCACTCTCCCTAGGGCCTTCATAATATCATGAAGGTCTTGGAGGTGGCCTCTTTTAGAGAGATTAGGCCAACATGAAACTTTGGAGGTCAAAAAGGGGAGAGGCTTGGCAGAAGTACCCTCAAGAGGGTGACTTTTATTGGGTGCAGTCTCCTTTGGGTGCAGTATCCTATTTGACCTAAAAGAAAATAGAGTCATCAAAATAGTAATTATTAACAACAATGGGAGCCTTACATTTTCCATTGCTAGCTTTGCCCCTGGTGGAGTGGTGGGTGCCCAAAGTTCCCTTCAATTTTGTGTCAAAATTGAGGGTCCGATTGGTTCTAGGATATGCAAAAGTGTCCCCACCAGCTCTGCCAGTGTCATTCGTAGGTCCCATGGTAGAGACCACCACTCCCATGGCTTTGTGAGTTTGGTGCTCCAAAATGTATCTATAGATTAGCAAATGAAGGCCTTGATACAAGGGGAAGGATGAGACCCTCCTCTTGACATTGAGGACTAATCGTTTAACAGACCAAAAAAGGTACATTGGAATGTTGATAGTTTTATTATCAAAAGTGGTTGAGAAAAACCAAATGGAAGCTCCTCAACATCACTCTAGGACTGCATAGCATGAATTACTAAAGGACCATCACCATCACTATATTCCATGACTTTGGGAGAGTATCCTATAGAATTCCACCCTTATCTCTGCCCAGGGATTCACCATGATCTTATAAGAGAGCTAGCTTACACTGGAGTGAGTGCTTATCTTTGTTAATAATCTCCCCTTCATTCAGGATCCCCATGATCTCATCCAGGAGGTTAGCAGTCATTGTGAAACTCAACTTGCAGATGGCAACATGTCCTCCATCCAACATCCACACAAAATCTAGGGAAAGGTCAGGGTAATGGCCATTATAAAGTTACAAGAAATTAAGGAGGTCAAGATTTCAAAATATATCCTTGATGAGAGTAGTAAGGTGAAGTGCTGAGGGTTCAACTTCGACCATCAGGATAGGGCTTGATAGGATGAGGGAATTGTAGACACCAAAATAGCACCCATCCGATTATGTGACTGCAAACACTGATCGCTTTGACAAACACAGCCCCCAGGGCAGCCCTCAGAGGTCAAACAGTGGTCCTAACCACTTCCATAGCAATTTTGTAAGGTCAGGAAGCAATTTGGTACAATTAGACACTTTGCCCAGTACTCGTCTCACCCAGGGACGATTACTAACTTGCAATCGTCCCACCCAGGGACGATTGTTTTAATCGTCCCACCCAGGGACGATTACCAAGTTTAACGGGAAAAACGACAAACGGTGCCAAGTGGCAGCCCAGAACAGTCAGTTGATGACTCCTGCCTTGCACGCGTGTGTAGGTGGACAGAAGGGCCGTTAGAGGACTGTCACAAGAAGCAATTATGAAAACACAAGTCAATGGAGGACTCCCCTCCCTCATGGGAAGACAAGATTGCCACATGGCGCCTATGACCAACACATGGCATTTGTGCTTCCCTCCCAAAAGAGACCCCTGGGGTCTATAAAAGGTGGGACTTTTCTCACCCAAAAGAAGAGGAGGTGGAAGGAGTTTTCAAGCAACGAAGTGCTACCGAATTGGAGACCCACTTGCATCCCCTTTTAGTCATCTTCCCACATCCACCAATCTCTTTTGCAAGGGAGGTTGTTGGGTGGCCTTTGGAAGCTCGAACTTGACCCAAATCCAACACATGGACACCTGAACCAACCAATTCGCCGACCCCCCACTCCTAAGAGATTTTGGGCCCATCCCAAGTGGATTGGTGCCAAAATCAAGTTCCATCGGTGGGCTGCCCACTTGGGCACCCCGCACCTTTTGGATTTAGTTGTAGTTCATTTTCTGTCATTTGTTCATATTCCATGTTATTCTCTCCTGTTCAATAGTTCAGAATCTTGAATCTTGATTTCAAAAGGTTTTCATCGAATATTATCATGCTTTTGTTATTTTGGTTGTCCCACTGACTTGCAGGTAACAACGTCCAATTTCTCGGTGATGGAGGCCAAATTGGGAGAATCCGACCATCTGGGTCGTCCCAAAATGGCCCCAATTACATAACCCCCTTGTTTGCAGGCATTTTGCAGGTCTCGGGAATCGACATTGGAGCAGCGGCAGGTCGGCTTCTTCAACACAGTATCAATCGTCCCTGCAGGGGACGATTAACAGCAGCAATCGTCCTTCCAGGGGACGATTAACAGCAGCAATCGTCCTTCCGAGGGACGATTACCAGGTAAACGTAGATTGGCCGGCTGTCTCAGGGGCAATGGCCTTTTGGTAACATTTCCCGTCTTCTGTCAAGTTTTCAAGCCATTTGGACTTACTGTATTTACTGTTTCAGGCAGATGTTTACATGCGTATTTCGTTGATTTTAAGAGAACGAACCCCTTTCATTTGCAGCAGGTGCTACTGACATTTTCATTGTTTCTTTGACTGCAGGAAAAGCAATCAGAGGTGAAGAACTTATCCACATCAGCGGCGGCAGCATCTTGGCCCGCCCATTGCAATCGTGGGCACGCGGGAAGAGGAAGACTAGGTCACACATTTGTAATGAAGACAAATTTAACGCTCCTAGCCCCCAAAAGGGGAGGAGACGTCTATGTAACCGAGGATAAGATATTTTAATAAAGAGGGCTGTGATTTCTTTGCATCTTGTCTTTCGTTTCCAAGTTGTCTCCTTTCTCTGTTTTAGTGCATAGGATCAAAGCGTTACATTTTCGTTTTATGTTGCATAGCTAGTGTTTCCTTTGCCCGGAATCTCGTGCTTTCAGTGGCGATCACGGTGGGACCTCGTCCCCTATTTTTAAAATCATAGAAACTGATTGAATTTTTTTTTGTGTTTGTGCTTGACAGGTACATTTTTCTTCTTGCAGACTGTTAATCGTCTCTGCAAGGGACGATTTCTATTCTGGAAATCGTCTCACCCTGGGACGATCGTAAAATCGTCTCTGCGAGGGACGATTTCTATTCTGGAAATCGTCTCACCCTGGGACGATTGTAAAATCGTCTCTGCAAGGGACGATTTCGGTTCTGTTAATCGTCTCACCAAGGGACGATTTTCTGTCTGCAACTTTTTAGAGCAAAAATTTAGAGGCAACTGGAGCAGGCAGAGAAGAGGTAGGGATTTTCATCATCTCTGTTGAAATTTTCTGTTTTTGTTTCGTTTCTTTGATCTGTTTTCATTTTAGCTTGCATTGCTTAGGAAAAGTCATTCATGCATGTTTCATTTTCGTTGGATAAAATGAACCTCACACACTCCACGAAACAATTTTAAACCAAGGAGCTGGTCGTAAGACCCCAACCCTTGATCAAGACCATTGGTGGATTTAATCACCACCTTGGCTTGATTTGCATACATTTCCTGATTGTCAACTGTTGTTAGGCGTAAATCCTGACGAAGACAGACCGAGCGTAGCTGGGGTGATTCCCATGCGCACGAGGATAAGTTTTCTATGGTAGGTGCCATTAACAGGACAATCCCCCTTCCGTACCGCCTACGTACCACGTACCTTCTGCTCTCACGTACCTATAGTCTCCCTCTCGTAAGGGCGGGTATATAGAGAGGTTGGTATATCGGCTTGGCTGGTATATTGAAGGGGCGACCTTTTGGGAGTTATAAGAGCCTACATGATGCATTTAAACGTTCTACAAAACCTACAAAAACAAAACAAAACACCAAAATACACTAAACCAGTCTAGGGCACACCAAGAATCCTTAAAAGAGATAATCACGGTTTTGTGAATGTGTGTGTTTAATTCTATTTAGTATAGACAAAAAAAAAAAAAAATCATTAAAAACAAGATAAAAATCTACTTAGATAGTGTGGACGCACCGCAATGGTGTACACCCGCAGTCAAGCCCAATCAAGGGCAGCAACTCCGGAAGGTACACAAGAAGCAGGCACAAGTCGCCTTCGCTTCAGTCCTAAGGATTTGGTCATACCGCCTTATCGGTCTAACCTACAAAAGTATCCAATTCAAAATCCTCGGTGGGGTATGCCCATTCAAAGCAACCCCTCTCAAAAAGACGCCCTACATGCAGACCTTAATGTAAACAGAGAATCACCCTCTCAAGCTAGACATGAGTGGCCACAGCGCGATAAAGCGCTAACGGGGCACACTGTCCATTTGGAGGGACAACGTGGATATGGCGTCCCTTCTTTACCTCTCATCGAAATAGAGAGACCAAATCCAGAGCGTAGGGCTCCTTACACAGGGCGACCTAACTCCGCCTGCCCCTTACGCACCTATGAGAGAGAACATGAGGAAGATCATCGCATTCCTCAAGGACAACAACATACAACGCGGGAACCTTATGCTTCTGCACCAGCCGGATATCATGATCACCCCTTGAGGCCAGAACCTCGAGCACATACAGCCTACCTCGACGGAGGGAAGCGACCCCTTGAGATTTTAGAGCATCAAAACCGAGGTAAACCCATAGGAGGAACATTTGAACCTTCGAACAAAATAGGGTAGATCAAATTGATCCGGTTGTCGCCAGATATACCACCCGTCAAGCCCAAATCATGCGGCTTAAACAAAGTCAGCAAGAGATAGAGTATCAATACCGCTTGGATAAAGAACGCATGCAACGTGAAGCGGATGAGTTACAATATGAAATACTTGAGAGAGGGCCAACCCCTCGCGTCCAAAGAGCCGAACAACATGAGAGGCATAACCCTTTAACGCAGGACAGGTCTCCACGACCTCGTCAAGCTCTGCCGCCAAGACCTCATAGATTCGAGAGGGAAGCAACTCCTCGAAACAATGATAGGTACCTTCAGCAAGAGCTTGATCAGGGTCAGAGGTTTCGCCCAGAAACTCCTCAAGAATTTTATGAGGAGTACGAACCAGAAATAGAATATGTTGAAACTCCCCATCAAGGCAGGAGGGATGCCATTCGGCCACCCCTCCATAGGCCTCCAGTTTATCGTAACTTGCAACAAGAGCGAACAAGAGAGGAAGAAATAAAATCTTTCGATGCATACCAAGCGCTATTGGAGCGTTTGGAGTCTGTGGAAACAAAAGCTGCTGGGCATCAAAAACCCACATTACGTCTACTCCGCAGTAATCCGGTGCATCCTTCAGTGCCTGCGCCTCTTTACCCTGAACACTTCAAGTTGCCTCAATTGGCAGTTTTTAAAGGTGAGGAAGACGCACAAGAGCACGTTACAAGATTTCTAAGCCAGTGCTTCGCAATCCAAGATAATGACGCGTTGCTGCTTAGAACATTCATAACCACATTCGCAGGCCCTGCCTCGGATTGGTTCACACAACTGCCCAAACACAAGCATAAGCGGCTTAGATCAGCTAGTAGATGCGTTTCTTGAACGCTTCGCCTTCAACATAAGGAAGAAGGCATCACTTAGTGATCTTGCTAGCCTTAAACAATTTGAGGAGGAAACAATGGCAGCGTATGGGAACCGATGGAGAGCTTTGCTTTCTAAGTTACCCTACCGTCCTCCCATGTCGGATCTCACGCAGATGTTCGCAAAAAGTTGCTTAAAATCAATCTCCGGTCTATTGTTCTTGCGACAATACGACAGCTTAGAAGAAGCTTTGGCGCAAGCCAGAGTCATAGAAGAGATTAAGATAGGCGAAGGCGCAATTGCCAAGCCTAAGAAGAAAGAGTGGAATAAAACCACTAAAACCGGGACAACGCAACCACAACACGCTACAGTCAATCAAGTTGCGATAAATGTTCCCGCGCTCGTGCAAGAAACGCAGCCTCAAAAGGCTAACTACCAGGCAGTGCCTCCTGCTTACGAAAGAGATAACAGAAGACAGGAGCAAGATATCAGCAGCGTCGCCCTAGGCGACAATTCACCCCATATGCGGAGTCTAGGGACTCCTTATTTGACCGCTTGTCAGCGGCAAATTTAGTTACTCTGCCAGAAATCCAAATTTTTGACCCTAACATTCCCAAGCCTAGGGGGTATAGGGAGGAATTGTATTGCAGATTCCATAGGCGCAGAGGACATGACCTAAATGGGTGCTGGAAATTCAAAGAACTAGTCCAGGATTTGATCGATAACAGAACATTGGTCGTGGACAACCCCATCGCACCAAACAACCAACAAATGGGGGTATTCAAGGACCCCTTGCCCGCCAATGAGGCACGGACAAAACCGCTCCAGATTAACGAGGTGCGACAAGATCTTCCCGCGCAAGGATTTGTGGGAATGATTAGCATTGTAACAAGGAACAGAAGATACCCAGCAGTTGCCCCCGAGGTAGCTGCGAGGGAAGTTCCGTCGACATCGCAGCCTCAACAACGCCCAACGCAGTTACCTCCGCCTAGACCTGAGGTCACGATACGAACCAAACTCACGCAGAGTTTGCGGACCACGTCGGCTAGGCTGTCCATCTACGAGCTTATTCAACAATCAGCTCCCCATAGAGAAGCTCTTATGGACATTTTAAAAGCCATTGAAGTACAACCCCACGAAGCAAATTCTTTCAACGCCTTCGTGGGACATGTGAAACAATGTACGGAGCCTGTCATCACATTCGGAGAAGACGAGGTCAAAACGATATCAAATGACATGCCGGATCCACCCCCGCACGTTATCGCGCGGGTCAACGGGATCCCGTACAAGAGAGTGCTGATAGATATCGGCTCGTCCAATGAACATTATAACCACCTGCAGCGTTAAAACATTTAAAACTGCTAGCCTCTCACATCACCGCTTCCACGTACACACTGCGAGCTTTTAACGATGCAATTTGCTCGACGGTCGGCACGGTTGTTCTGCCTATCCAGGTAGGACAAAAGTCAATACCCACACTGTGCCATGTGTTGGAAGGCGAAATGGCTTATAATATACTTGCTAGGGCGGCCTTGGATCGGGGACATGAAGTGTGTCCCCTCGATCGCACACCAGTTGCTTGAAGTATGCCTATGAAGGGCAAATACATGTAGTCCCAATGGACTTAGAGCCCTTCAAGTATTGCAATGCGGTACAATTCATACCTCAATCGACCCTCCCATCAACGCATTTGGATTTTCAATTAAATCCATCTAAACAGGGTCCGATACCGCAGGCACCACTGGTGGCCAATAAGGCAAAATCCCAACCAGGTGAGACTTCATCATCGGCTCCTTCATCATCAACGCCACCTATCACGGCCCAACAGAAGGACAAGGGAAAGCAAATCATGGAAGAGGTTAAGCCTCTAGAAGAGGGGTTGCCCACGATTTCAACGATATCAACAGAGGAAACACCCAACACAACACAAACCAAGACTCCTGAACAACCAAACATGGAATGGACTCAGGAAGGACTACCGTTTCCTCCCACCCAATCATCAACAATCACTGTTGAAATGGCCGATACGGGCCTGGGGGAATACTTAGTGCAAAATGTTGTGGCAACCCCCACATTGGAGTCGATGCGAGGACATGGGAAGACCTCGCCTTCCCATAGGGACAATTGTTCCACTAGGCTACCCTCCCAACCGGACGAATTTTGTGTATGGGGGCCTTGATCATGGTTCCGAACCATGCGAACAAAAGGAAACAGATGAAGAGCCTTTTGTCGAAAACATCAATTATCTGTCAAACCCAGAATTTGCCCTAAAATATCTCGACCAATGCAATTGGCATGGGTATGGGCTAGGCAGATATGAGCAAGGGATGCGGATCCTTTGCCAACCAAGATATCAGATGCCATATGACAAGTCAGGGGTAGGGTTCAACCATCCCCTGCCATTAGACATCTTGGTTGAAAATATGCAAGGCCTAGAAATAGGCAACAAGGGGGGATTGGCACAAGACCCGTACGCCAATCCAAACACAGAATACACATTAGGGGATTATCTCCCATGGTCTACAAACACCCCTGGAAATAGCAATAATCCCTCTCCTTTGCTAGAGAGAGGTGAAAGTTCAGAGAGCAATCCTCAAAGAGAACAACAACGGCTTCCAGACATTTTTCTGAAACCGTTCCCCTTAGAGGTTCCAGATGAAATAACACAGTCTCAAAAGAATCAGGTCCCTCCACTAAGAGTGGAACAACCGCAATGGGACCAGATTAATTCACTGGAACAGGAAGAGTCCTCAACATCGCAAGCAACGGATGTTGAAGAGGATGAACAATTTTGGATCTATGAAAGCGATTCAGAAGACGAAACTGAAATGGACTATCTCAGACATGCACGACGACATCACCGCGCTCTAACTCATGAAGATCTAATGGGACAAATGGGTATACGGTTAGGACATGAATGGCACGTAGACCCAGCGAGGTGGGACCAAGTGTTAGACCTATGGCTCCAAATTCAAGATGAGCATCGTCCACCTCGAGATCCCATCATGACAAGCAGTGCCAAGGGAAGACCCCGCCTTCCTTTTCACACATAGAGATGAGTTTGCACCTAGAGAGGATCCATTCGTGCCTGTTCCCGTAGAGCCAGATCCAGAGTATAGGGAACATCTAAAAGAATCAAGTCATCACACCCGTGGTTCTGGAGACCAAATTCATTCCATCCACATGATCTCCATTGATTTGACCACACCCATCCGCAATCCGACCGATCCATCATGGTCATTGCATCTAGACATGGATGCCATCGACTGGGATCGCGTCAATTCGCCATTGTCACCATCAGAGTATTGGCCTTTCGGTGAAATGCTTCATTTTACCCCAAGGACAACTCAGGATATTTTTCAAGCTGAAGAGGGACCCGAGGTTCCAAACGTAGATCTTAACTCAGCTGATGATATCCATTTAATCCCAACTCCACATCAGTTGGAGGACGGATCTCACATGTCAGTCGAGGAGACGACTGACGTAGACATCGGCACAGATCCAATGAATCCATGGATTCTCAAGCTGGGGGTAAGCCTTTCCCCGAAAGAGCAAGCCGATTACATTGCCCTTCTTAAAGAAAAGAAGGAGGTTTTTGCATGGTCGTACAAAGATATGCCGGGACTAGACCCGCGACTAGTCATGCACAATTTAACGCTTGATCCGAAAATCAAGCACTGTAAAGCAAAAACTAAGAAAGATGCACCCAACGAGTGGCCTTGATGGTCAAAGACGAATTGCAAAAGCTGTTGGATGCACAATTTGTCATCTGCGTGGATTATCCGCCATGGTTGTCCAACATGGTTCCCGTCAAGAAGCCCGACGGGAGGATTCGCATATGCACCGACTTTCGAGACCTAAACAAAGCGAGTCCTAAGGATGATTTCCCCTTGCCAAGCATCGACGCATTGGTAGACGCTACAGCAGGTCACGAAATGCTCTCCCTAATGGACGGTTTCTCAGGATACAATCAAATTCGTATCAATCCTGAAGACCAACTCAAAACGGCATTCACAACGCCTTGGGGGACATTTTGCTATAAGGTCATGCCTTTTGGCCTTAAAAACGTTGGCGCTACATACCAACGTGCTATGACGTATATCTTCCATGATTACATGCACAAAACTTTGGAAGATTACATGGATGATTTGTTAGCCAAGTCTCTCTTGCGCTCAGATCATCTCGGTGACTTAAGCAAGATTCTCGATCGCCTCATAGAGCATAAGGTCGAGTTGAATCCCAAGAAGTGCGTGTTCGGCGTCACATCTGGAAAACTCTTGGGTTTTATAGTCTCCAAGAGAGGCATCGAAGTGGACCCAAACAAAGTCAAGGCAATCCTTGAAATGGCTCCCCCAACCACTATCAAGCAACTCAGAAGTCTGCAAGGAAAGGTCGCGTCGATTAAACGCTTCATAGCGCAATTATCCGACAAATGCCGACCAATGAACAAATTATTGCACAAGGGGGTCACATTTCATTGGGATGACGAGTGCCGATCGACCTTTGACGAAATCAAACAATACTTGGCTTCGCCGCCGTATTGGCACCACCTAGACCAGGTGTGCCGTTCTACTTATACATCTCGGCTGCTGAGGTGGCACTGGGTGCAATGCTAGCCCAGAAGAATGAACTTCACAAAGAACAGGCTACTTACTATCTTAGCCGCACCCTGGTCAGTTACGAACTTAACTATGCATACGTTGAGAAACTTTGCTTGGCAGTGGTGTTTGCTACCAAGAGGCTACGCCATTACATGCTGAGCAACACGACGTATGTTGTGTCTAAGGAGAATCCATTGCGATACATGATGAGTCGTACTTATCATAGTAGTCGCACGGCGAAATGGATCATGTTGTTGACGGAATTTGACATTGAGTTTATTGGGCAAAAATCTATAAAAGGACAAGTCATAGCCGATCAACTAGCAGAGGCTCCTCTTGAAGACGATCAGCCTCTAGTCATAGAACTACCCGATGATGAGGTCTTCCATGTCTCAGAATCGCCAGATTCTGAAGAGCCCGAGTCTCAGGCCGACATAACCTTATTTTTTGATGGTTCTAAATGCGAGCAAGGTGGTGGCGCAGGAATTGTATTCTTCACACCGCAGGGCGCTCCAATGCCCCTGTCATTTAAATTAAATTTCCAAGTGCACCAACAACAATGCAGAATATGAAGCCTTGCTCCTAGGTCTTCAAACAACAATCGCCATGAATATCAAAAGATTGAACATCTTTGGCGATTCGCTGTTAATCGTCAATCAAGTCAAAGGGGTATATCAATGCAAATGCCCAGTTCTGAAGGCCTATAAAGCCCTCGTGGATAAATTCTTGGCAAAACTTGAGTGGTATGACATCGAGGCACTCCCTCGATCATCGAATCATTTTGCGGACACAATGGCCTCCTTAGGGTCACTAATCCCGCAAGACCTTTCCGGTGATATAACAACCATTCAGGTCAAAACCTTATCGCAACCCGCGATGGAGCGCGCAAGCTCAGATTTGACGCCGGGAGTCCACATGATCCAGATCGAACCATCTTCGGATAAGTTCTTTCGAATCCGAGACTATTTGAAACATGCCAACTGGGGTCTTTGTTCTCCCCCACTCCCATTAATAGCAACACAACGCTATTCTTACAAGTTCTATCCCAATCAGCATTTGTTAGGGAAGAACTCCAAAAGGGATTGACTGTTCAAACTGTCGAGGTATCCGATCAACGGGACTGGTATTTACCCATAAGAGACTACCTCAAGTTAGGTAATCTACCCTTTGGATTGACGCACGCCGCAAAACGAACATTCAAACAGAAAGCGGCAAAATATGTCTTGATAGGAGACATTTTGTATCGTCGCAGCTACGACGGAATTCTTCTTCGTTGCTTGGACCAGCAAGAGTCCACTTGGGCAGTCACCCAAGCGCATGACGGTACATGTGGCGGCCACTTTAGTGGTATGGCCATTGCAAAGCGCATTCTTCGCATGGGCTATTATTGGCCATCTTTAGAGCGAGATTGTTGCGCGTATGTCAAGAGGTGCGTAAAGTGTCAACATCATGCTAATTTGATGCACGTACCTTCCCAGGCCCTACAGACAGTCCAGTCTGCTTGGCCATTTTTGCAATGGGGCCTCGATCTAATCGGAAAGATCTCCCCTGCATCGTCAGGCCGTCACACGTTTATCATAACGGCCACAGAATACTTTACCAAATGGGTGGAAGCAATTCCGTTAACCTCTACGACAGGACCCCGCATTGCGGAGTTCATTTTGCATTACATCATATGTCGTTTTGGTATTCCATCCAAAATAATCTCGGATAATGGGCCATCATTCAAGAACAAAGACGTGCGTGCTTTAACCACAAAGTACAAAATTCAGCACAGACTTTTCAACACCCTATTATCCGCAAGCAAATGGGCAAGCAGAGGCGTCAAACAAAATGCTAGTCGCCATCCTTAAAAAGACCGTCGTAGACGATCATAAGGATTGGCACATACAAATCCCACTTGCCCTTTGGGCTTATCGCACTAGCATTCGGACGCCCACTGGGGCAACTCCGTTTTCACTAGTGTATGGCTCAGAGGCAGTAATGCCTCTCGAGTTGGAAATTCCTTCCCTGCGCATATCAATGCAAGAGTTCATCGATGATAACACTGCGCGGCAAGCCCGATTAGACCAACTTACGTTGCTTGACGAACGACGCGTTAATGCTCTCGAGCACTTACGTATCTATCAAGAGCGGCTTAAGAGAGCTTACAACATGAAAGTTCACCTAAGAGACTTTCGGGTTGGTGATTTGGTTCTGAAGGAAAACCAACAAAACTCTAATTTGCCGTCCCATATGAGAGACAAATTCACGGCAAATTGGTTAGGTCCTTATGTCATTGATAGCAAAATAGGACCAGGAACGTACAGGCTAGCTTCTCTTGACGGTATCAAGGAAACAGAACCCTTGAATATCAGTCATTTGCGACCATTTCATATCTAAGAAAGCCATATACCAAAAAAAAAAAAAAAAAAAAAACAAAAAGCTCCAAGGATTATCGCAATCTCTTGTCACCAAACCCACCACTTTCAACCCAAAAAGCTCCAAGGATTATCGCAATCTCTTGGTCACCTAAAAAGCTCCAAGGATTATCACAAATTCTTGGTCAACCCAAAAAGCTCCAAGGATTATCGCAATCTCTTGGTCAATACAAAAACCTCCAAAGATTATCGCAGTCTCTTGGTCAAAAAAAAAAAAAAAACAACAAATATCATCAAAAACAACAAAGATTTGCATCTCAGTTCTAGGCATACTCAAATTCATCAAAAAACAACAAAAACACCAAGCATAACTTTTACCACACTACAGTCAGTGGTCTGGGAATGTACCAAGAGTTTCAGTGATTCAGTCATCATGTTCATCTTTAGCCATGTAGTGTATCAAGTCGAACAGATTTTACGAAGGTAGAGTCATACTTGAAATACACCTTGTTACGTAACATCCCAACACAAATCAAAACACTAAAATTCCCAAATTGTGTGAACGAAAGATGAAACCTGCAAAATAATCTAGGTCACCAAAAGCGAAACGGTTATCTTGCTCATCCCCCTGTGCGAATGACCCCTAGAATGTTGAGAGTTGGCAAAAGGACAAGCATCCTCCCTACCCAATTCCCTAAGAATCCCTAAAGTTCTCAAAAGTTGCAAAACACAAAAGCAAAATGTCAAAACTCCAAATTTGACAAACTATAGTGCACACATCAAAAGGCACAAACAACAGTGATTTTCGTCACTCCATATCCCCAATCCCTTGCTCAAAAAAAAAAAAAAAACAAATCAAAATAAACAGTGATCTCATCACTACAATGAGCAAGTATCCCAATACAATTGAAGAAAAGAAGGGAGTTGACCTTGAATCCCTGGAACTCTCAAGCATTCTATAGGTCATAAGGCAAGCTTCAGTACCAATTTGGTTGATAGCCTATCGGTAATGAAGTAAACCTCCCGCATGACGATATATCCGTCACATTAACTTGCGTACAGATCAATGTTTGCATGTGGATGAGCTAGCTTATGGCATCCTGGATTACACCGCAGAATAATCTTAGTACATACAACAAAGGAATTCATGGAGCTAATTAGGTGATCCTCAGTACAGGTTCGGTTGAAAGCCCATCTGGCACTGGCGGTATCCTGATAAATACCACAATAATGAACTCAATTGCACACACAGGGATGTGAAATAGCTTGGTCAAAAAAGACACCAAATGATTCATACCTTGTTCAAAAATCATGTAAGATAAAGTACAGTCGTGGCTAGTGAGCTAAAACCGCCTGAGTCTCAGAAAACCTTAGCTACATTTCTAAACCAACTGCGCTACTTTTCATCCTCGCAAATACCATCAGAAAATACAAAAACAGAAAAACCATGCACAGAAATCACCTAAAAACAAAATAACAGAGCTCTAAACAGTCTATGGTACCATAGCCAAACATCACAAATCCATTCATCCGTTTCATCTCTGCATATCACATATAAATCAAAATTTGCATTCATCATAGCATATGCATCCATCAAAATAAATCAACATAATACATCCATATTCATCAACCATCATGCACAAGATCAAAGAAAATCAAAACAACAAAAACATCACAAAAAAAGCAACACAAAAAAAAGCAATAAACATTGCCAGACATAAGTGCTCTTGCACTTAAACTCTTGGCATAGCAAAACTGATATCGAGGTTTACATTGTCACTATCCTACTCCCTAAGAAGGCTACTATAGCCGGACCGCTCCACGGGAAGACGGATTGTCGACAATTTAATCCCCAAATGATATCACAAAAACAACAAAAACAACAAAACATGCAAAATAAAAATAAAGCAATAAGAATTGCCGGACATAAGTGCTCTTGCACTTAACCTCTAGGCAAACAAAATCGATGTCGAGGTCCAAATTATCGCTCTCCTACATCCCCAAGAAGGCTACAATAGCCGGACCGCTCCACGGGAAGTTAGATTTTCGATGATTTCACCTCATTACGGCATCACCAAAAGGGTTAACACCCACCAAAAATAGGTCCATATGTTGGAAAAATTGCACACACTTAACGGTAAACCCTTTAAAGGCACCCTTGCACAAGTCATCTCGAGTCAAGCGACTCGTCGCTTCTCTCACAAAGGTCATTCCCTCATCGATTCGTCGCTTGAGGGGGTAGTCACACTTAGTCACCAACCAACAATCACACACCCAATTAAGGAAAACGACATGCATTCAAAGAATCATTGACAAAGACAATCACGCTCCTGCTTGGGGCAGTAAACAAGCAACAATCAAATCAATCAAACACTTGGCATTTCGTGAATCATGAATACAAGGTTCCCCTGAGGTAAAAACGCCCTTCGCCTATTCATGACTGATCAATGTCTAAGTTCAAGTCACACCTCACCAAAACAGGTTAACACTTGAAATCAAATTCCTTAGCTCGTCAGAAGCAAGGATTCAAGAATGCATGCCCTTTCCATACTTGGGGCATCAAAAGTTGGTTAGGTTACCAAGAAACCCTAATCATTAGTGCTTTGGTTATCTATTTTTGCTCAGCATTGCGTTGCCCGCGACGCTTCCCAAAAAGGGGCATCTGTAGACACCAAAACAGCACCCATCCGATTATGTGACTGCAAACACTGATCGCTTTGACAAACACAGCCCCCAGGGCAGCCCTCGAGAGGTCAAACAGTGGTCCTAACCACTTCCATAGCAATTTTGTAAGGTCAGGAAGCAATTTGGTACAATTAGACACTTTGCCCAGTACTCGTCTCACCCAGGGACGATTACTAACTTGCAATCGTCCCACCCAGGGACGATTGTTTTAATCGTCCCACCCAGGGACGATTACCAAGTTTAACGGGCAAAACGACAAACGATGCCAAGTGGCAGCCCAGAACAGTCAGTTGATGACTCCTGCCTTGCACGCGTGTGTAGGTGGACAGAAGGGCCGTTAGAGGACTGTCACAAGAAGCAATTATGAAAACACAAGTCAATGGAGGACTCCCCTCCCTCATGGGAAGACAAGACTGCCACATGGCGCCTATGACCAACACATGGCATTTGTGCTTCCCTCCCAAAAGAGACCCCATGGGTCTATAAAAGGTGGGACTTTTCTCACCCAAAAGAAGAGAGGTTGAAGGAGTTTTCAAGCAACGAAGTGCTGCCGAATTGGAGACCCACTTGCATCCCCTTTTAGTCATCTTCCCACATCCACCAATCTCTTTTGCAAGGGAGGTTGTTGGGTGGCCTTTGGAAGCTCGAACTTGACCCAAATCCAACACATGGACACCTGAACCAACCAATTCGCCGACCCCCCACTCCTAAGAGATTTTGGGCCCATCCCAAGTGGATTGGTGCCAAAATCAAGTTCCATCGGTGGGCTGCCCACTTGGGCACCCCGCACCTTTTGGATTTAGTTGTAGTTCATTTTCTGTCATTTGTTCATATTCCATGTTATTCTCTGTTGTTCAATAGTTCAGAATCTTGAATCTTGATTTCAAAAGGTTTTCATCGAATATTATCATGCTTTTGTTATTTTGGTTGTCCCACTGACTTGCAGGTAACAACGTCCAATTTCTCGGTGATGGAGGCCAAATTGGGAGAATCCGACCATCTGGGTCGTCCCAAAATGGCCCCAATTACATAACCCCCTTGTTTGCAGGCGTTTTGCGGGTCTCGGGAATCGACATTGGAGCAGCGGTAGGTCGGCTTCTTCAACACAGTATCAATCGTCCCTGCAGGGGACGATTAACAGCAGCAATCGTCCTTCCAGGGGACGATTAACAGCAGCAATCGTCCTTCCGAGGGACGATTACCAGGTAAACGTAGATTGGCCGGCTGTCTCAGGGGCAATGGCCTTTTGGTAACATTTCCCGTCTTCTGTCAAGTTTTCAAGCCATTTGGACTTACTGTATTTACTGTTTCAGCCAGATGTTTACATGCGTATTTCGTTGATTTTAAGAGAACGAACCCCTTTCATTTGCAGCAGGTGCTACTGACATTTTCATTGTTTCTTTGACTGCGGGAAAAGCAATCAGAGGTGAAGAACTTATCCACATCAGCGACGGCAGCATCTTGGCCCGCCCATTGCAATCGTGGGCACGCGGGAAGAGGAAGACTAGGTCACACATTTGTAATGAAGACAAATTTAACGCTCCTAGCCCCCAAAAGGGGAGGAGACGTCTATGTAACCGAGGATAAGATATTTTAATAAAGAGGGCTGTGATTTCTTTGCATCTTGTCTTTCGTTTCCAAGTTGTCTCCTTTCTCTGTTTTAGTGCATAGGATCAAAGCGTTACATTTTCGTTTTATGTTGCATAGCTAGTGTTTCCTTTGCCCGGAATCTCGTGCTTTCAGGAATCAGAGGAGAAATGCATCAGGTCAGATAGGATATTGGATAAGGATAACGATATGAGGGGTTGAAAAGTAGAGAATAAGAAGATAGATGATCCTTCTAGAACACATATTCAATTGTAATGGCACAAAAAATGTAAAACTCACTCTAGAAAAGCATGGGACATGATGGCACTCTAGATGAAAGCAATTGGTACAGATAAGTTGACACAAGTAAGGAGAATCCAATAAAAATGTAGGATTGGATACCAAGAAGCATAGGTCGATGAAAACATTACTCTCGAGGGAGTGGAACCAAATTTAGATGCAATTGTTGTCAACAACATCAAAAAAATACTCTATCGATGATAATGAGGATCCAACATAGTCTCTTGAGGTAACAAGTTGGTGATTTTTGAGGCTTCTGGTATGATTGGTGATATTTGCAGAAATGAAATTGTTGGGAAGATCACCACCAATGATAAAGGTGAACCTAGACCAAACAAATATGAGGTTTGGTTTCATAGGGGTACCCACTTGTAAATGTCAAGTTGAAGGAGAATCCATGTGGTTTTGATGAGGATTGGATGAGTGCCAGGCTAGATGATGAAGCTGCATCATTTACCCCAAAATATGAATCTACCAAGGGTTCCCCAAACAATTATCAATAAGAATGTTTTGGTTGGTGACATTAACATCATGAACTAATGTGTGTCCCATGTCAGAGCATCTACAACTTTAGAGTTGATATATTTCCAAAGCGTGAGGATTATGCAACCTATTAAAAGTGCCATTAACAGTGAAGTACAAAGTTGCATCCTCATTATATTTCCTTGGGGTGTTCCATATGAGTAAAAATCAAGCTGGGTCTTCCACTCATGGTGTGACTTATTACATGATGGTAAAATATTTGAACATAGCTCCACGTGGAGTACAGGTGACCCCACAACAAAACCCAATAAGGAACAAGGGTCTTACTAAGAAAGAACATCCAGGGCATTGACATCATTAAGGGATGGAGAGGAAAGGCCTCTCTAGATAGTGAGACTCGGTTTAGAAATCCCCAAGTCCACAAGGAGATTAGTAGCATAGTTTTCTTCACAGAAGACATCATTGAAAGTGAAACTCATGAAAGAATTCATTAAAAATTTTGCTTCATAGATCATTTTGAAAATATTCCAAGAAATAGAGTGAGTCTCAGATAGGTTTTGGATGATATTATTGGAGTCCTCTTCAATAATTAATTTGGAACACTGCATGCTATGAAGAAGGACAATACCTTGATGAAGTGCCCGAGATTATGTTAAATGACTAGATTGATATCCCACATTTTTAGCAAAGGCAAAAATGATTTTTCGTGTGTTATATCTGACAATTCCCCCAACACCAATAGGTCCAAGATTCCCTTTTGTAGCTCCATCATAATTTAGTTTGAAATATCCTAGAGGATGGGGAGACCATTTGACCAACAATCAATCAACCTTCGAAGAAGGATGAGAGAGATTACAATTGGGAATCTTAAGAGAAGAGGCCAACAAAACTTTAGAATTGGGTTCTAGTTCACCATCTCCATGAGTGATGGATAGATTCTCAGTAGCTGCATGAAATATTCTAGAGAACACATACTAGACATCATGTTTTGAATCATTGAAAGTGCAAGAATTATATTTATGCAAAATATCCTAAAGAAAGTGAGGGAGACAAAAGGACCAAAAGGTCTTAAGGTAGAAAACATTTAAAGGAGTAGGTCATTAAATACATAAATCACTCAGGAGGGCAGGGGGCCTAGGAAATGTCAAGGGAGGAGAAGAGAGAAGACATGATGGAATAGGAAAAGAGGTAAGACAGGAAGATGTGATGGGTAGACTCATAGTATGGGAGACACAAGTAACATCGATTGGGAATAGGTATGCCATGATGATGGAGTTTCGATATGGTGAGGATTTTATCGTAGATGGCAAGCTAGAAGAAGAAACTCACTTTGAGGATGAGGTGTTTTTTTACAGATGATATTGGAAGAAAATCAAGTAGGGGATGGGCTCTTAGTGAGGGTGTAGGCAGACTTGATAGTGAAGAGTCCATTGGAATCAGGGTCCCAAATGATCAAATATTCAAAGGGTATACTTGGAATGACACAAATACATAAAAAAATTGATAGCATAGAAGCAACTTGTATCTGCTCACTAGAAAGACCAACAACTGGGATCAGTTTCTAGGATTTATGGTTAGGATGAAAAAAGTGACAAACCTTTGAATCAAACAAGGATTCAGTGATAGGTTTTAGGTAGATGAGGTTTGCATGAGTCTACAGAGGACTGTTACCCAACCAGAGATCCTTCTAGAAATTGATCTTTTCACCATTGCCTAATTTCTAGTGAATGCATTTTCTGATGATCAACCTAGATTTGAGGATGGAGTTCCATGTTGTTGAACCAAAGATGGAAGAAGGATCATCCAAGAAATTGGTGTGGTGCCATAGATATTTCACTTTCATAATAGAATCCCATAGAGAGTTCTCATTGGTAATAACTCACCATCCTTATTGGAAATGAGTGCTAGATTCATATTACGGACCTTCTAAAATCCAATTTCTCTATGCTATTTCCTTGAATAGACCTGGTCCCATTCGACCAAGTGGATGCGTTGCTTCAACTCTGATCCAAACCACAAAATATTTCTCTAGATTTGCTCAATTTTATTGTAGAATTTAATAGGAATATAAAAAATGGAGAGGAAAAATACTGGGATGCTTTGGAGGGTGGCTTTGACTAAGGTGGTCTTGCCATATTGGTTGAGGAGGCTCCCTTTCCAACTAGCCAATGTTTCAATAACAATGTTCCAAAGGGACTTTTTGGAAGGACCTTCAAAGAGGAAACCCTAGGTAGGTGGCAAGAAGCATAGTAATAGTACACCCAAGAATAGCAATAATTCAGGATTGGTGTCTAATGGGGGTGTTGATGAAATAAATCTTAATTTTTGAAAAATTCACTTTTAACCCAGTAGTAGCCTCAAAGAAGAGTAGGATCATTTTAATGGTATGGGCTTGAGGAACTGAAGAAAGGGTGGATAAGATGGTGTCATCAATAAAATTTTGGTGAGAGATAGGTTGGAGGGAAGAGGTTGGATTGAAGCTAGAAGTATCTCCTTTGGAATAGGCAGATTTTAGGATTCTGCCTAAGGCTTCAATAACTATGTTAAAGAGAAAAGGATATAAGGGATCCCCCTATCTTAAACCTTTGGAACTCTTTAAATAACCCATAGGAGAGCTGCTAACAAGGATGGATAAATTAGTAGTGGATATAAATTCCTTTATGAGAGAAATCCAGTCAGGATGGAACCCAAACCTAGAGAGAACAGAGAAAATAAAACTCCAGGAAACTCTATCAAAGGCCTTGTTCATATCAAGCTTTAGGAGAAATTATACCTTACCACTTTTATAGATAGAATGAATAATTTCATGAATAGTGATGATGTTGTTTGTGATGAGTCTCCCATTAATAGAGTTTCCTTTATTGGGAGCAATTATGTAAGGGATGATTGGTTTGAGTCTGGTGGCTAGGGCTTTAGTGAGGATTTTATAGAGGACATTGCAGAGGCTGATGGGGCAAAAATCGATAAGGGTGCAAATCTTGTTGACTCTAGGGATGAGGTCCAAGAAAGTGGATTTGACATCTCCAGAAATCTCTTTATGAATTTAAATTTTTTGGATGGCTGACACAACATTAGGGCCAACAATGTCCCAAAACCATTGGAATAAGAGAGGAGGAAATCTATTTGGAACTGAGGCTTTCCCACCTTGCATGGAAAAAATAGTAGCACAAATTTCTTCAGTAAATAGTGGTTTAAGCAACATTTGATTGTGATCCAAAGATACTAACCTTGAAATAAATTTAAGGAGAGTCTTAGACGTTTTATGGTTGTAAATAGGACTAGGAGCGAGCAACTCTTCAAAGAAATTGACAGTCTCATTTTTGATTTTAGAAATATCTGTAGTTACTTCCCCATTTTGTTTGATGAGCTCCTTGATTTTGTTACATCCTCTTTGTATTATGGTGGTGGTAAGAAATAATTTTGTATTAGAATCCCCTTATTTGAGCCAAGTGACCCGAGATTTTTATGTCCAAAATACTTCCTCATTTTTGAGGATATTATGAAATTCCTTTAGGAGAGTCTTCTCTGTATCCTGGAGGTTGGGATCAAGATCTCCATGTTGCATTGAGAGCTTGATGCTGGTGATTTGATATTGGATTTGATGCTTTTCATGGAAGATATTTCCAAATACCTCTTTGTTCCATTTTTTTAGCTTGATTTTCATGTACCGAAGCTTATTGGTCATCTGGGAAGCTTTAAACCCAAAACAATTGTGAGACCACCATAGAGAGATCAAATATTTGAGGTTCAAATCTTGAAGCCACATAGATTCAAATCTAAAGGGTGACTTGAAAGGAGAAATTTAGGAAATTATTGACATTTTATTTTGTGGTGATTTTCTTTAGAGGGGGTGAATCCCTCAAATTTTGGAGTGAATCACTCCTCATATAAAGACTACAAAATTATTATAACTTTGGAAAATCATTTTTTGTCCTTAAAAAATATAATTTAGCATGAAAAATAGAAAAAAATTGATGAATTCTAATTATCTTTTGTTTTCAATTTCCTAAGAATTTTAAAAATCTGATACGGTTTGTAACAGATTCACCATTTATAAATATTTGAAAAAAATGAAGCAAAGCCATGAAGGGACCACCTCATGATAGGGTACAACGAGACTATATTAGTGTTGAGGGTATCACCAATTTCAAGTGGGGTAATCTATTGTGGATGTTTTCATCTCAAATATCTACACCAATGCCCATATGCTTTCTTGTTGTCTTTATGAGTAAGCAACTAACTATTGTCTTGAGATTCCCATTCTTAGAGTGGGTGCTAGGCATGATGAAAAAGGTGTACAAAGTGAGACAAGCAAAGGTATTTAATTCTAGAGCTCATTGGTAGAGTAGAGGGTCAAAAATTTGATATGGTATGTAATGGAATCACCTTTTACAAATATTTGAAAAAATGAATTTAAAATTATAGTTCAAAATTGACTACTCTTGATTTCATCTTGGAAATTAAAACCTTGGTACCATTGGGAGTGCAAAAAACATGTTGAATTGTAAAAATGTCCAACTAATAAACTTGTAATTTTGTTTCAAAAAATTGGAAGAAAGGAGAGTGTGTCCCTTTTGACCTCTAGGTTTAGGCTATCCCCAATTATTCTTGCTAAATATAATCTTTTTTTCTTAAGTTGGAAAAGTGCATTTTTGAAAGGAATGCTAGCATTTTACATCAACAAATATGGCCAATCATTTTCCATTTTACCAAGAATGATTTTCCACTGGTATAAAGCCTATACCAACCATGTAACAACAAACACACTTCAATAATCACATCCAAAACTAGAAAATCAGCATACACCTTACATATCTAAATATCATATACTCTATGCTTTCCTGGAAACCTCTTCCTATTGATCCCCATTGTCAATTCATGTGGCATTATCATTGTCAACTAAATTATTTATGTGCATTGGGATATCATTCCCCCATTCCTTTCTGGCATCTACCATAAATCCTTCATTAACAAGACCATATGCTACCCTATTGACTTATCTATAAATATGATTTATATACACCTTCTCGATTCTATCCAAAAGCGCTCGGGATTCCACCATCATTAAATAAATAGTCCAGGCAGCTGGTTGTTCTCCCTTTGAAATGGTCATAATATTTTGTGTCTCCTTCAACTATGAGCTTATCTAGATTGCAATTGATAGTCAAAGAAATTCCTACATAAGCTACTCTTGCTTCAGTAAAATGACTTGTATGTTCACCCAATGGTTCAAAAAAGGCTTTGATTACCTTACCTAGATGATTCCGGATCACCCCTCCAGCTCCTACCAGCCCATGATTACCTTTTGAGGCCCCATAAAAATTTAATTTGAACCATCCAACCGATGATAGTATCCATTTTACATGAGTTCTAGGATGAACTCGAGGCATTGGTAATTTCTCTCTGACTCCCCAATCTACCATCTACAACCTTGCTGGATCAAACATCTTACCTATTGAAGGCTATTCCAAAAACTAGACCTCTTAGGGGGGTTGAGGTTTTCTAGAAAGGAGGAATTATGTAAATACTTAACTTTTACAATTTTGATCCAGGGAGTGTCTTCTTTGTTTGCCAACTTCCAACCCAAATTTCCCATTAGAGCTTTGTTCATTTTGTAAAAATTTCTCAGTGCCAATCCCCCATATTGTTTAGAGGTACAAAATTTGTTCCAAGAAAGTAAAGATATCCTCTTATTTTCCTCAACCCTAGACCATAGAAAAATCCTTTGGATCTGTTCAATATTTTTGCAGACTGATACTAGTATTTTAAAAATTGACATGAAGTAAATAGGTATACTTTGAAGGCAGGATTTCACAAGTTGGTCCATTCCTGCCTGACTGAGAAGAGAGCCTTTCTATGAAGATAGTTTCTTTGTAACACATTCAATAACCATATCCCACAAGGCTTCCTTCATACTCCCATAGAATAAAGGCATCCCTAGATAGGTTGTTGGAAAATCACCTATGCCATAGTTGAAGATTCTTGCTATCTACAATTGGAGAGCTCTAGAGGTATTCAAGAAAAAAATCTTGCTTTTATTAAAATTTACCTTTTGGCCTACTACACGCTCATAGAAATGAAAAATCATCTTAATATGTCTTGCTTGTGGAAGAGATGATATTGTTGAAATTAGAGTATCATCCACAAACTATTGAAAAGAGATTAGTTCCAAAGTGGAAGCTGGCCTGATACCTTCTATGTCTCCTCTATTCATGGTTGCTATGAAAGCTCTACCCATAGCTTCAGCAAAAATTATAAATAGATAAGGGGACATGGGGTCCCCTTGTCTTAACCCCCTCTTGCTAGGAAAATAACCCACTGTAGACCCATTAACTAAGATGGAGATCATCACTGTGGAGATGCAATTTTTCATCATAGAGATCCAATCCTCATGAAAACCAAAATGTTGGAGCACTTTGATCAGAAAATCCCAAGAAAATTTGTCATATGCTTTATTCATATCTAATTTAGGAAACATACCTTCATTTTTTGATTTAGATATAGAGTGCAGGATCTCATGGATGGAAATAGTATCATCAAGAATTTGTTATCCCTGAAAAAAACCCCTTTGGTATTTGTCAATGAAAAAAGGGAGAGCCATATTCAACCTATTTACAAGGACTTTGGACACAATTTTGTAGAAAGTATTACACAAGCTAATTGGGCGATAATCTACAAAAGAATTAGCACCTATAATCTTTGGGATGAGGGCTAAGAACATACAATTCACATCAGAAGGGATCCTTTTAGAGGTTTAAAACTCCTTAACTACCAAGGTGACCTCATTACCAATGATGTGCCAAAAATTATGATAGAAGAGTGCTAAAAACCCATATGGACCAGGAGATTTTTCTCTCTTCATGAAGAAAATCGTCTCTTTAATTTCCTCATTCGTAAAGGAGTTGAGGAGATAGTCATTTATACAATTTGTAATATTTAAGGGAATATGGCCTAAAAATAGGTTCATCGCCTCTTCATACAGCTCCAAATCCACTCCTAACATGTCTTGGAAAAATCGAACAACTTTCCCTCTAATTTGGAAAGGATCCCTTGTAGAAGAACCATCATCAATCTTTATCTCTTGGATTTTATTAAAACTTTTGTGCCTGAGAGTTGAAACATGGAAAAACATCATATTCATGTCCCCTTCCTTTAACCATAAAGCTCTTGATTTCTACCACTAGAAAGTCTCCTCACACACTAGAGTATTGTACCAATCACATAGAAGATCCTTTTATCTAGTCTAAACTTCCATCGAATACTCCCCAAAATACAAAGAGTTTTCTAACTCCATGAGCTGTTGTTGTAAATATTCCTTTTTAAACATAATGTCTCCAAACACCTCTTTATTCCATAGTTTTAAGTTCCACTTAACAAATCTTAGTTTCTTTGCTACTTGAGTCAATCTATCCCCAAAAAAATATTGCTACCACCAATATTGAATCTTGCTCTCTAAATCAAAATGAAGGATCCACATATTTTCAAACCGGAAAGGGGTAGCAAAGAGCCTTCTCCTATCCATTGTTTTCCAAATCAAAGGATTATGGTATGAGCCAATTTTTGGGAGGGCCGTGAGAGTAGTGTCCCCAAAAAACACTAAGCTCTCCTGAGAAATCAACACCCTATCCATTATGATCTGAATCAATTGACTCCCCAACCGCCTATTAGTCCAGGTAAACTTTGCTTGTCTAAGCTCCAAGTCCATCAAAGCATTTGAATTTATAAAATCACCAAACTCAATCATACTCTTTGAATATCCTTCAACGCCTCCCTTCTTATCATATGGATACAAAGGGGTATTGAAGTCCCTTGCAATGATCCATGGGATGCCTACAAAGACATGCATGAGTTCACTCAATTCCCTCCATAACCTTCATCTTCCAACCATAGTAGTGGGTGCATAGACATTTGTAATGATCCAATGGGAATTATCCTCCTTTGAAAAGAAGTGGATAACACAAAATCTATCATTTGAGATAATTTTTTGTCCTTCCAATTTATTTGGGTCCCAAATACACATCATTCCTCCTGAGGAGCTCATTAAGGGTTGAGCAACAAAGTCTTATCCTCTCCAAATCTTCTCTTTAACCATTTCTAATTTTACTTCTACCACCTTTGTCTCTTGTAATAGAAAAATATTTTGGTGATTATCTCTTCTCAATGTTTGTACTGATATATGTCTTCTAGTCCCATTGAGACCTCTTACATTCCATGAAAAAAACTTTATTTTTTAGATTTAGCTGATTTCTTCTCTCCCTCGCCTAGATTGATGATAGTTTGTGTTTCTCTAGCTATATTTGCTACTTTTTACCTCTTCCTTACCTTTTTTAAAGGGGGTCTACCTATAGTGTGTTCCTTGCCAACATCCAAGGGAGTTCTCTTTGCTTGATTCCTAGTCACCCTTGAGGGCATCATCGAAACCTCTTCTAAACTGGAATCCTCCTATATTGGATCTACATGCTTCACCTCTATATTTTTAAGGATTTGATTATCTTCATTTAATGCTTTTCCAACTTCATCTTTCTTGTCCTAATTTATAAGAATCGTGTCAATAGGGTTAACCTCTACATTCGCTTCTAGAGGTTTTAAAATCTTCTATTTTACCCCTCATGATTCACCCATTGTGTCTCCTCTACAAACTCCACAAATTAGGTTGGGTCTCCTATTTTTTCCTCTTCAAATCCTTTCAAGCAAGAAAAAGAGTTAGGATCTACAAATTCAAGGGGTTCCACAACTCTAGGGGTCTAGACTACCACAACTTCATAAGAGGAATCTTCATGTGTTCCTCCTCAACCACCATAATCGACTGGTGTGAGGTGCTTGCTTCCTTATGATTATCCACCATAAGATCTATGCATTTACCCTACTTTGCATATTTAATCTCCTTCCTCTACCAAACTTTCTTATTAGGAGATTTCTTCTTCTTAGGGCAGAATCTTGAGATAAGACCTCTCTCTTTACAAAGATCACAAAGGGGTGGAATATTTTCATAGTCTAGCCTCTAAGTCTAGGTACCCACTATGGACATTAGGTCTATTGTTTTTGGAAGCTTTCTATCCAGATCAACATTAACACAAATTTAGGCAAACACCATACGGGACTTCAGCCTGGTTACCCTATCAATGGTAACAAAGGTACCAATACCATTTGCAATAGCCATTAAAACTTCATCATGCCAATATTGAAAGGGAAGGTGAGGTAATCTTACCCAAACAACAATTGTTTTGAGACTTTGGTTGTGAGGATTAAAATCCACATCCTATTTTATGAGAAATAGGCTACGCTTCCCCATCGACCATGGTCCTACATCTAATTTTTTTTGCATGTCACTTACCTCTGTAAGTTTGATAATGAAGAACCCATTTTGGAGCACCACAATCTCCATGCAACCCATTGGTTTCTATCTAGAGAAGGCCCACCTTCAAATAATATCTATATCTCGCCTTGCCCTAAAAAATTACCCACCAAATTATGTTCCCCTTATGCCTTCATGTTCAAAATTATCTTTGAGGGAATGTTGAGAATGCCATATTTAACTCTCAAGTTTAAGTGGCTTACCAATGGAGGAAGAGTAGTAGCAGTTTTAGAACCATGTACCACATGGGCCCAAGAGTATTTCTGTCCCACTTATGAGGCCTGATTCTTCTGACCATTTTCTACCTCTGATTCATCTTGCCCCTTTTTGGGATTGCTTTGTTAGGAGGTTGTTGGATTTTTCTTCCCATAAAGCCATTCTTCAGTTCTTCATCCAAGGCTCCATCCGTTGACGTACTTTCCAAAGCCCTAGTTTGGCCCTACCCTACTTTGATTCCTGCACCAACTACTCCCTATATGCCTTCTATCACTCCAAACCCTGGCCTATTCGCTCCTTTTCCTGTTCGTTCCATTTTTAACTCAAACACCCATTTATGGGTTGAAAGTAATTGAAAACCCTATTTTCTGGGTTTTTTTTCCCCTTTTCAGGTTTTGAACCCTTTCTGGATATTCGCCCTACCTGCTACTCCCATCAACAAGGTACAAGCAATTTTTTTTGCCACTGCTGTTCCTTGTCGCCCTTGCTAAATCTAATCTAATTTAAGCTACATACAAAAAAATAATGTGGAAATTAAAAAGCATGAAAGAAAATTTTGGAATTTTAGGGTGTGAGAGGTTGAAATTAAAGTACAACCATAACCTTAGCAATGAGAGTGTGTGATCAATAAATACATGAAAAAATTGAATTATAATAATGTATCTCACACGTATGAAATGGAATTTGCAAGAGGATGAAATGGTAGTACCATAATAATCATGCATTCCATAATCTAGGAGGGAAGTGCCATTGATGGAAAGCAAAAAATCTTGCACAATCTTATTATTTGAAAAGAAGCAAGAGAAATTGCCATAAATGACTTATAAAACATAGCTATAATTCTCTCAAGGTCATACCTAATATTTATATAAATAATTCATCCTTGAGTTACCTTGGGTGATACATTTCTACTTCTAGTAAAAGTAATTATTTGAGGGCATATTTATCAAATGACATTAGCTCAACTAGTTATATTTCTCAACATTCAAGGAGGAGATCTAGGTTTGAATCTTGCCAAGCAATACATGGATAATATCCAAGCCTTGTTGTAATACCACTATATGGTAATGATGTAATATGGATGGGACCCATTTCAATCTCATATAACCAATTAAAAAAAATATTTGGGGGTATCTTTAGTGAAATGACAAACCTCTAAATGTTACATGCCTATAAAGACACTCCTAAATGGATTAGAAACTTTCCAAAAGTGTTAGTGGCACCACTACATGCCAAAATATCCCCTTTTAAGGATCTTCCTCAAGATTCATGCATTTCTTGCTTAAATTTGCTTGCCAATAAGTGATTTGCTCTGAAAAGGGGAGCAATATATTGGGAGTGCATCACCCCTACCTACGAAGTGATTTTTTCCACTTGAACTAATCATGTCACTTAGAGCAGGTTGGACCTCTAAACTGGAATTTTATAAAATTGGCTTTTGGGAGGCTCCAATAGGACAATTTTATAGTTTTGCAATTTTTTAATATATTTGGGATCCTAAAGTAGTAACCCAGTTACTACAATTGGTCTTTATAATAGAATCTCCTAAAAACTTCATGGTAAAAACTATTTTAATTTTTTTTACAATGAAAAGTATATATTTTATTGATTAAAAAAGGAAAAATGTATAATGATTGTTATTTTTTATATGTAGGCACATATTTCAAGAAAAATAAATCTTCTCATAAATCCAAGTACCCTATATTTAGATACTCTATAAGTCATAGAGCTTGTGGACTTTCCAAAAATACTTTATAAATCCCTTCCTTTCATAATAACATAAATGAAAATTAGTCTTCAAGTCATCTATGTTAAATAGTTCAGTGCCTCTAAATATAATTACCACCAAGTGATAATGCTCCTTGTCATTGAACACAAGTGCCTAAGTTCTCTATCTTTATAATTTAACTACAATGGAAATTATAAATATACCTACAATGTTATAAAAATAACAACTAATCAATAAAACAACAATGGTTAAAAATTTGAAGAAAATTCCATGCTATGCCAAATTTTTAAATTTTTTAGAAAATTCATATGTTTCTACATATTTAGATATTAAATTTGTTCAAATGTGAATAAAATAAATTGAGTAAAAAATAATGGGTATGTATACATTCCAAATTTTTGTCATTATGTGCTTGATAATCAAAGGCTTTTTCATATAGAATTAAAAGTATATCCATATTTTCTTTGCTTTCCCTCCAATAAGGTAGGGTGCCCAAAGTATTTTTCCATTGCATAAATAACCAAAGCAAAGGCATCGCCCTATAGCATGAAACACATTCTTGGTGCCAAAATCACATAAAATATAAACAAAGATAAAGAAAAAAGCAAACACACATACAATTGCTTATCAAAGAATTATGTATGACAACCTCTCCAATATACAAATGATTGGTAAAACCACCATTCCCAAGATAGTATTGCTTTTACATTATTGGAAAATAATAAACATAAACATTAGCATTCATGATCCTACATACCAAAAAAACAAAAACATCTATTAGCCAAAAGTCTACGACTTTTACTAAGAAAGAAGAACATATCACAATAACATTAAAACTGAATTTTTTTTAGATGTGATCATGGTTGAATCTACCTTTGTCCATAATGCTTTATGCTAAGTTAGAATATGGAACCATGGACATTCTACCATCAAAGCAAAAGTGTCGTACAAATGTTGAAGCAATCAAACAATGATGGTGTCATCAATATTTGTTGAAGTTTCTAGAATAATGATCTTTCAATGTCTACATGAGAGTTTATTTTTAGTAAAAAATGAAACCCAAAATATATCTCCAATATTAGTTTATCAATGTAAATAAAATTTTGACAAAAATAATACTAGGTTCTCCTATTTTTTTTTTTTTTAATAAGCATGTGGTTTCTATTAAGGGCCACTACCATCAAAATAATGAAACATTACATGGTTTTGATTACATTATTCTCAAGCTAATTAAACCATATCTAGCTAAATTTACAATTTTATCAAGGACAATATTCATCTTCCTCAAAATGTTATGTTTTTGCAATCAACTCCTTGGTATCATTTTTGTTAAGAGATAAAATCTCACTCAACCAATTATCTTCTAGAATTTGAAAATTTCAAGATAAAAATAACATTGTGAATGGCTAGAATATATGGTACTCGATTTCCTTTTATATATATATTTGCGTATAATAAAAGAATTTGTAACTTGTTACATTTTTCATTGCCTCTTTGTGGGTTCAAATATTTCTCCTTGCTGCCACAATAACCCCTAGTTATGCTAGGTAAAATTTTTAATGTAGCCGATGATGTCGGTATGACATGCCCTTTGATACTATGAGGCCTTGAGATTTAATCTGGGGTTACAAATGCCAAATGAGGCACCTTACCAATTGACCAAACCCTTGGAAATTTTCTTCTCTAAAAAATATGATAGCTATAACAACTTATCAATTCTATAATACATATTTTTTAGGTGTCTTGTTCATTCCCCAAATATTCTAGGATATCATTTCATTATAATTTTTTGTTTTTATTTGTGGGATTAGCCCCACTTGTTAACACTTGTGATATATATATATTTTTCCTATATCAATATCCTTTTGAGTTTCTTTTTATCTTTGTTTTTGATTCTTGGGTCTTCCTCTACTTTTTTTTTATTCCCATCAATATTTCATCTTCATCAATCTCTTTAATTTTTTTATACTATTCACAGTGAGACTTATCATCTATAGGTTTGTCTTGCTTCAAAGGGTCTAAAGTGCAAGGATTAACCTCAAAGGAAATTTTTTCTTCTTTATGTCCCTTAGAAACCCTAATGTGCAAGGATTTTTTCCATATTAATTAATTCCTATGTTGCTCTAAAAACCCTAAATTACTATGGATATCATTCATCCTTGACTCTTTACTATTTTTCTCTTAAAACCCTAAAGTGTAAGGGATGACCTCTACACTACTTTTCTTTATTTCAAGAAGAGGATTTTACACTATTTGAGAAAAATAAAGATTTATTTGGAATAAACTTGACCTCTTTTACCTTCTTTGTTTCGAAATTTAGTATTTTTTCATCCCTTGTTCATTGTTTCTTCTAATGATTGGTCTGAGTGCTTTGTGACCTCCTTTTTCATCTAATTATTATAGGTAGGTTTTATTTACTTCTTTTTTGGAAGTGGAATATCCTTAATCTAATTAAGCTACTATTATAATATGATCTCCTTATTCCATATTGAAGTTTGTCTCATGACCAAAATATTTTTGTATCTTTGTCCATCATTTTTCCTTTGTAATCTCTTTCTATGTGTCCAATATCATAACATTTACAAAATCAAAATACAATATTTTCAAAATCTAGTTGTTGATTCCATTATCTTGATTTAGATTTAATATTAATGGATTGTGGTAGAGGCTTTAAATATCCATAGCAACATATATCCAAGTATAGACAACATCCTTTCACTCCTTAGTAGTTGATCCCTCTTATATGGAAGCACCTAGGGTATTGCCAATATTCTTCAAAATATCCTTATTGATAAGTTGAAATGGAAGTCCAAAATTTTTAATCCACTTAGGAAATTTTTTAATAATTTTCATGTCAATAGAAAATTCTCACTATATGGTATTACAAATAGGGAATCTCTATCCCTAAACCATGGCTCATCATCCATTGTTTCTTCCTTATTTTCTAGACAAAAAATGTTGATGAGGTAAAAACATTTAGGAAGAAAAATCATGGAGAAATTTGAATTCAATCCCCACTTTCACTTGATCCAATTTTTAACCTCTAAAAACCCTAGCCAATATCCATGGAACTTACATATTAATCCTCTACTTTTAATAACCATTATATCATGCTAGATTGTCTCATTATTGATAATCACTTCTAGTGTAACACCTTCTACCTACATCGAACTTGCCATACATTCATTGTTCCTCTTATCTCCAACTTGGGCATCCATACTTCCAATTGGGGAATTATTATAACTAGTTAGGTATTTCAAATATGATTTTTATGTATGCTACCCAGATTTTTCTCATATGAATCCTTTAATTTTTGAATTTAGTTGTATATATATAGAGGAAGAAAACATGAGGCTCGCTCCCCAAATTTTACTATCTTATTCTAGCTTACTTGGAGAAAAAAATGAAATGAATTTCAAATCTTAATAAAGGGAATATGATATCATTCAAGAAATTTATGCATTTGCACTAGCTTATACTTAATAGAGATATAATTGAACCCAATAATACTCTTCTTGAGAAGGACTGATATCTTGGAGAATAACAACATCACCATTGAAACTAAACTAGAAAGAGACCCATAAAAAACAAGAATTAAATTTTGAGCATATTCTTTTAATATTAAAACTTTTTTTTAGGATATATTTATTAACCTTAGTAATAAATTAGCCTAAAACCCTCTCCCCTGTAAAGAGGGTTTCCCCTACGAAGATACCATCCAAAATGACATCGATTAGTGGAAGATATTATGGCTCCTAGATGCCTAGTATGAATTTATTTGTTGGATATTTTGGTTGCTGAATGTTGTTGCTGTTAGGAGGGTCTATCTCTTCATTTTTTTGATCTTTCCACTTCCCTAACACAAATATCCGAGGGAGACCTTGTGCCTTCAATGTTTGTTGGGTTTTGCTTGTGCTAGCATCCATTGCGTCTGGTGGGTTTGGTTGGTATGATGAAGTTGTTAGGGGTATTTACTAGAGGCGTGTGCTAGCCAATCTATTTATCCTTCTCATAATTTTTGGTCTTATCCCATCCAATCCAAAATCTTGGGGGAGACCATGTGTCAGATTAAAATGGAGGATGAAGTGGGATATCGGCCCTCGTGTTTGGTGTATTACAATTGGCCCTTTTTTTGGTGGGTTTGGGTGTTTCTTTCAGTGATTTCCAATGATTTCTTCAACTTGAATGGCATATATTGTTAGCTTTTGAAGCCTTAAACTTAAAGAAAATGCAATCACAAGTATTGAAATAAGCATGAAATATTATAGTTATGATAAAGGAATCTTAACATGCATGAAAATATGATAGAAAATTTCATATGATGCTCTAGAAGTGCTCATATAAAAAAGCTCACAAAAATTACAATGCTCCTCTCATGGAGTTTACAACTACTCCATATTAACAAGATGGAGCTATATTGTGACTATTACTACTCTAACCTATGCACTAAAAAAATCCTCTCACAAACAATCATAATTAGACCTTTATATAGAAATATAGATTCCTTGCCTCTTACTCAACCCTAAGACTCTTGTACATGTGGAATACATGCACATTTACATCATTGCACATTTGAAAACTTGTGCATTTATTAAATTACTATAATAAACTATTTATCTCCTAATATATTCCCAGTCTAAATATGTACCCATGAAGGTAAATTAGTAATGAAATAAATGATGTAATATATTCCAACACCCCCCTATATTACATTATTTGGTTTTGAATACTTTAGTATTCAATATGGATTTTTGAATTTTGGGTAGTCTTCATCTTGATGAGGTTCTTTCTGTGATTTTATAAATTTACCTTGCATTGTCTTCATCCTTGATTCCTCCTCTTCTTCTTCTTATTTTTTATCTTTGGTTCCAATTATTGTGCTTTCATATGTGGTTGTACTATCACCTAATTCCTGCAATAGTATTTTTCTTTTACCTTTATCCTTTTCACTACTATCCTTGTTGTGTACATAAACTTCTGAACAAGCATCATGATAAAATTTTGAGTTAGTAGATCTTGAAGTATTAGTACTACATGATGCTTGAAACACTTTCTCTAGAAATGATTCATCTATCTTTGTTTTTACTTTGAGTAGTTCAATTAATTCTTTTTGCTTTACAACCACTTCTTTATGAGTTTGAAGTGAAAGTAATGCCATGTATAGAATGCTCCCAAACTCCAAAGGAACTGGAATATCTTTCTTTTCATTCTCAATTGCTTCAATAAGCCTAGCATGAAGATAAAATTCCATAGTAGTGAAATATTCTTTTAGCACCTCACTATAGATCAATCTTGAACCAAGATCTAAGTTCTTAGTTTTATTCAATAGATTCTTGATTCCTAATTTAATAACATTAATATTTTCCCTTATAATGGTGTTGTTCATATAATTGTTTACTTCACTCTTTGAAGTTGACATCTTTATCTTCCTTTTTGGTTTGGGTATTGTAGTATTAACCTTTGTAGTAGTCTTCCTTATAGCTCCCTAGTAATGAGATATGCTATAGATATGATTCACTTCTATCACTTGTAACCAACTATTTGTAGAAAGTCTTTTAGAAATGCAATTTCAAAGATAAGAGTTCAATATCTTTAGTTGGATTGTCTATGTCCTATCTCAATATTCCAACTATAATTTTGATGCAAGCAATATCTAAATCTCTTTAACTATTATTCAATACTATATTAGGTTTCTAAACTTCTAGAAATTTAGTTAAAGTAGGATTCCTTATATATCCCCAATTAGGAGTTTTAGAAAAACTAAGTATTTGTAAATTAAGTTTTATTAATCCTTTTATCTCCTTGAATTTAAGATTTACAAATATTTTGAAGCAATAAAAATTGTTTAGATGCTTCAAATTTTAACTTCTTTCTTCATGTAATCAATGAGTATTCTAGAGATTATTTCAACACCTTATTACTCGTAAGACTAATATATCTATTATATAGAGTGTATTTGATATCAACCTAAATAAACCTGCAGTATAACTTATGAATAATTCTCACCTTTCAAGTGCTTGATCCGGGTTTGCAGTTTGATTGAAATGAATGTTGTTTGCTTTGTATTGATAAAGGTTCACTATTCCTTATAAATTTTTGAATGTTCTTTTTACTATTTACTTTTCTTGTGCACTTTCTCCTTGACGTAGATACGTTGGTTTACTTTCCTTTCTCCAACCACAAGCTTGTTGAATATGTGCCTTGAACTCACTCTATGTATTCGACTATTATGTGTTCTATTCTCCACTTCAATGCTGGTTTTCTTTTAGTGATTGGTCATGCATTTCATCCTTGTTAATCATACTCTTTTTTTGGTTTCTCTATCACTTTACATGCTCTCTAAAATAGTGATTCTCTCATTGATTTCAATGCTCTCTTAGCCTTTTAATAGCTATGTACATGGGTGCCTTCTCTTAAGCTCAATATAGTGTAGAATGGGAAGTGCCAAGTGGCACTTATTTTCTCTAACCTCTTAAAAATGGTTCTTGTTGCACCTCCTCCCAACACCTATGACAAGTGGCACTTGATTCCTTAACTCTTTGATGATTGGTGTTGTTAGCAATGCTTCTTATTTATTTGGGTGCTCAAGTTGGAAGCATTATAAAATGATGTCTCACCTACTTCTCTTTGCTAGGCGCTCAAGTTGGCTTCATCAACATGGAACTCTTATTTTGTTTGCATGAAATGGCTCCTTCCACATGGTAAAATATTCCTATATTCTTCTCAACTTGCTTGGGCTTGTCTAACATTATTTCCAACACTCTTCAATGCTCACTTCTTGGTGATATTCCTTGTTGGTTTCATCTTCTTCTTGTTGGACATTTTGAGTCCCTAAGCTAAGAGTTGTCATTGATGTCAAAAGTATCTATGTAAGTAAGCACTATATTTGTGTTTCACAAAGAGCTTCATAAGAAGCAAATGTTTTTGATCAAAGGTTCAAGAAGGAATGCATGGCATGTGGTTCCAAAAGGAGCTTCAAGGGAAGCTTTACAAAAGGTTTTTATTTAAAACCATATATGGGAGATTTGAAATGGATTTTTCTTAAAACCCAAGTTGGATTTTTGTTTCATCAAAAAATGTGCCTCGGTGATGGAGATATTTAATTTTAAATATTTAGTTTAAATTTTAATTTATTTAAAATTAAAATTAAAATTTTAAAATTAAAATTAAAAGTTTATCTGCCGACGTCATGAAGGAAGTTTCAAAAAGGCTAATGTTTCCAAAGCAAAGGGAAGGCATATAAATATGCCATTGATTTTTTTAATTCATTCATCCTTGCTCGTTGATATTTGCGCTTGGTATTTGCGAAGAAAAAGAGCTCATGTTTTTTGTTTAAGTGACGCAACGAAAATTAAAGGGAGATAGTGACCACTTCCCAAAACGCATTGGGTAGCATGGCCTAGTGGCAGCTTGGATTGTGCAAAGGTGTTGGTGAAAAGGAGGTTGTGCGTTCGATTCTCGCAAGCATCATTTTTGGCTTTGTTCTGTTGAGGCACCCAAGGCGCATGCTTTTTGCTTGGTGGAATAGGGTGAAGGATAAGAAGCGGGTGGCGCTTATTTTTCACCAATGAGCCCACATCTCGTGTAGCAGGTTGGCCACAGATAGGGCATTAGCATTGGGGCAAGACGAGGGTTCGATTCCCCTCGAGGTAGGTATTAAGGTTTTTATTAATCTTTTGTTTGGATTGCCTAAGGTGGAGTGATAAGGGGTAAAGGTGCTTCATTAGTTGATTTGTTAAGTAACCTCAGGGAATAAGGTCATGTTGGCTGTTTGAGTTGTGAATTATTTTTAATTATGATTTTTGAAATTGTTAGGAGTAATAAGGGTTTTTGATAAAGCTATTTTTAGTGAAAGTTATTTTGAGTAAGGGTTTTATTTTAAAAAGAACTTTGGTGGATGTTAAAATAAAGTAGGAGTAATAAGATGTTATTTGGATATTATTGTTGTGTTATTACTCAAGATCTCTAACCCTTGTTAAGAGTTGAAAAAGAAAGTGTGTTGAGTGTGACAAATTTAGTGGACAACTCATAAGGCATCAAAAAGGTATGAGTAATAATCTCCATTGATTTTATTTGCATGGTTGATTTTTGAAATATCATTGGAGTGAAAAGGATTGATTGTGGTTTCCTTTTCGAAAATGGTTGAGTTAATGCTTCAAGGTTTTCTAGATTGTGAGTCATGATTAAACCTTATTTGATAAGCATTATTGTTTAGATCATTGGTTGAGTGAAGTACTTTAAGTTTATGCTTCAAGGTTTTCTGAATTGAGAGTTGTGATTAAAACTTTGTCGTATTAGCATTGTTGTTGAAGCCAATGGGTGATGCAAAGAACTTGAACTTGAGTTAGAAAAGAACATGAGTATCATTGTTATGTAAGATTTGTTGTTGAGCATTGTTGGAAATATTTTGAGTTAGTTGATTCATGCTTGGACTAGGGTTTATGAGAAAGAGTTATTTCTTGAAGTGATTGATTGAGTAGAGATTGAGCCTTGAGAATAGAACATATTGAGTCTCTAACAATTTTCTTTATGCTTCTATGAGATTGAGTTAAGATTGAGCTGAGTTGAGATTGCTTTGAGTTGAGATTGAGATTTGAGTATAGAACATATTGAGTCTCTAACAATTCTATTTATGCTTCTATAAGATTGAGCTGAGTTGAGATTACTTTGAATTGAGATTGGGATTTGAGTATAGAACATATTGAGTCTCTAACAATTCTCTTTATGCTTATATGAGATTGAGTTGAGATTTTGTTGAGCTGATTTGAGGTAAGTATTTGAGAAGGCTTGTGGACTGATTTTGTGTAAGCTTTTGTGAAAGCTTGCTATGCAGATTTGAGCAAGTCCTAGAGAGTACTTATTGAGAATATTGGGACAAGTTATGTGTGAGCTTGTTGAGAATATTTGAGTAGGTTCTGAGTGAGCTTATTGAGAATATTTGAGCAGGTTCTGAGTGAGCCTATTGATCAGATTTGAGCAGGTTCTTAGTGAGCCTATTGAGCAGATTTGAGCAGGTTCTGAGTGAGCCTATTGAGCAGATTTGAGCAGGTTCTAAGTGAGCCTATTGAGCATATTTGAGCAGGTTCTAACTGAGCCTATTGAGCATATTTGAGAAAGTTTTGAGTGAACCTATTGAGCAGGTTCTGAGTGAGCCTATTGAGTAGATTTGAGCAGGTTCTGAGTGAGCCTATTAAGTAGATTTGAGGAGGTTCTAAGTGAACCTATTGATAGAGCTTTGGAGATGATAGAGTACAGAGGAAAGAGTCTCAATGGATAAATATCCAGTAGCCAGGATAATTAGAGATAAATATGAGTGAGGAGTCTTCAAGTGGAGAGAGATCCACCAGTCAGTGTAGCAGAGAGACAGAGTCTTCTAGAATATCACTAGCTAGAGCAGAAGGGGAAAGAGTTCTCCTATGGAAGAGATCCATGAAATTAAGATTTAGGGTATCAACATCTCCTTTGGACAGAGGTCCATAAATATTGTAATTGGGAAGGATTCCCAAGAGATTATTTGAGAAATATTTAGAATAAATATTTTTCGTGGAGGTAGCCCACATTGGGTGAACCACATTAAAAATGATGTCTCTCATGTGTGTTATGCTTTGTGTGATATTTAATGCTTTATTAATGCTGATGCTACTATTTGGGGAAAAGTTTTAAATTATACTGTTCACCCCCTCCTCTTAGTATAAGCACATGTTCTACACTTCTTAGGTAGAAAAATTAGGTGTTTGGTGGCTACCTTCGAATGATGTTATGAAATGTGAATACTATTTGAGTTCTATGTTTCTTTCTAGCCTACTTCTACCATGGTGGCTCCTCTTTGGTGGTGATAATAGTTCTACCAAACTACTTGCACTTCATCCTTAGTTCTAACCTTGTGTTCTTTCACTTGCACTAGCTCTTTACTGAATATGCAGGTTTGGTTCTTGTGCTCCATGTAGGTGGTAACTCTAGTGGCTCTTACACTACATTGGGTGTCTTTAGACACCTTAAATGACTAGATTTTTGAGCCTTTGTATGACTCTTTCTTTTGCTTCTAGAGGATTCCTTTTTGTTTTGTAGGTGATTTGCTTCTTGGAACCCAAATGAATCATTCATTTTTTATTGAGTGAATCACTCTAATATTTTTTGATGGGTAAAGGGATTTTGAAGGGATCCTGCAACCTTTTACAAAAATGAAGTCAAACCGAAGAACTACTCCTTAGGAAAAATGCAGAAAAGACAACCCATTATGAATTAATATAGAAACCCATTAGTAAAATTAGGAAGCCCTCATAGGGGTATGAAGGAGTAACCAAAAAAACCTAGCCAAAAAGATACCCATGCAAGGGCAATCTGAGAGACATAAAAAAATAAATGAACACCCAGAAACCAAAAGGAAACCCACATAGGGGTAAACCGTGAGATAGATAATAGAAGCCAAAAGCATCAAAAAACACCAGAGATCCAAAAGGTAAACTAGATGTTGGGTTGCCTAGTTTTGCAGCCATCCCTGGTTGCACCCACCAGGCTCTTAAATTCCTCCAAGATCTCAAACTGGTCCTTGTATTCATCCAAGAGAGTCTCTGCCTGAGAGAGCATAGAGGAAGTCATCTTGGTCACTATTACCAGGGCCTTCATAATGTCATAGAGGTCTTGGAGATGGCCTCTTTTAGATATATTAGGCCAACATGAAGCTCTAGAGGCCAATAGGGGGGAGGCTTGGTGGAAGTAACCTCAAGAGGGTGACTTTTCTTGGGTGCAGTATCTTGTTTGACCTGAAAGAAAAGAGAGTTGTAAGAATAGTCATTATCAACAATAATGGGAGCCTTAAATTTTCCACTGCTAGTTTTACCCCTGGTGGAGGGACAGGTGCCTGGAGTTCCCTCTAATTTTGTGTCAAAATCAAGGGTCTTATTAGTTCTTGGAGATGCAAAAGTATCCCCACCAGCTCTACCAATTTTGTCCATAGGTCCCATGGAAGATTCCACCGCTCCCACGACTTTGTGAGTTTGGTGCTCCAAAATGTATCTATAGATCAAAAAATGAAGGCTTTGATAGAGGGGGAAGGATGAGACCCCCCTCTTGATATTAAGGATCGATTTTTTGATATATTGAAAAAGGTACTCTTGGATTTTGATAGTTTTTTTCCTTGTAAGTGGTTGAGGAATGCCAAATGGAAGCTCCTCAACAGAGCTTCAGGATTATACAGTGTGAAGCATTGGAGGACTATCACCATCACAGTGTCCATGACTTTAGGAGAGTATCCTATAGAATGTCATCCTTGTCTCTATCCAAGGATTCACCATGATCTTGGAAGAGAGCCAACTCACCCTAGAGTGAGTGCTTCTCTTTGTTAATAATCTACCATTCATTCGAGATCCCCATGATCTTAGCTAGGATATTAGCGGTCAATGTGAAACTCAACCTACGAATGACAACATGTACTCCATCCCATGTTCGCATAAAATATAAAGAAAGGTCAGGATCATGACCATTAAAAAGTTGTAGGAAATTAAGGAGGCATGGTCTCAAAATATGTCCTCGATGAGAGTAGTAAGGTGAAGTTCTAATGGTTAAACTTTAGCCATTAGGATAGGGATTGATAGGATGAGGAGAGCGAAGGAGAAATGCACCAGGTCAGATAGGATATTGAGGAAGGATAATGACATGAGGGGCAAAAAAGAAAAGAATAAGAAGATAGAAGATCCTTCTAGAACACGTCTCCAATTACAATGGCACAAAACATGCAAAAATTACTCTAGAAAAGCATGGGATATGATGGCACTCAGGATGGAAGCAATTGGTATGGACGGGTTGACATGAGCAAGGAGAATCCAATAGGAAGGTAGGATTGGATACTAATAAGAACATGTTGAAAAACTACTCTCGAGGGAGTGACACCAAATTTATATACAACTATTGTTAACAACATAAAAAAAAGACTCCATTGGTGATCATGAGGACCCAACACACAGTATCTCGAGGCAACAAGTTAGTGATTTTTGAGGCTCCTGGAATGATTGGTGATATCTATGGAAACAAATTGGTTAAATCACCACCAATGGTAAAGGTGAACATGGACCAAACAAAGATGAGTTTGGTTTCACGGGGGTAGCCACCTATAAGTGCCAAGTCGAAGGAGAATCCACATGGTTTTGATGAGGATTGGTGGAGTGCCAGGTTGGATGATGAAGTTGCATCGTGTATCCCCAAAGGTAAATCTGCCAAGGGTTCCCCCAAAAATTATAGATAAGAATATTTTTGTTAGTGACATTGACATCATGAACTGACACGTGTCCCATGTTAGAGCATCTACAACTCTAGAGTTGATATCTTTCCAAAGCATGAGGATTATGCAGCCTGTTAAAAGTGACATTAGTAGTGAAGTATAAAGCCGCATCCTCATTATATTCCTTGGGGTGTTCCATATGAATAAAAATCAAGCTGGATCTTCCACTGGTGATGTGACTTATTACATGATGGTAAAATATTTGAACATAGCTCCACATGGAGTAAATGTGATCCCACAACAAAAAACAATGAGGAACATGGGTATTACTAAGAAGGAACATCCAAGGCATTGGCATCATTGAGGGATGGAGGGAAAAGGTCTCTCTAGACAGTGAGACTCGGTTTAAAAATCCCCATGTCCGCAAGGAGATCAACAACATAGTTTCCTTCATGGAAGACATGATTGAAAGTGAAACTCGTGAAAGAATTCATTAAATTTTTTGCTTCAGATATCATATTGGAAATATTTCAAGAAATAATGTGAGTCTTAGATAGGTTTTGGATGATATTTTTTGAGTCCCCTTCAATAATTAATTTGGAAAACTGCATGCTAGAAGGAGGACAATACCTTGATGAAGTGCCTGAGCTTCCGCAAAATGACTAGATTAATATCCTAAATTTTTAGCAAAGGCAAAAATGATTTTTCATGTGTGATCTCTGACAATTCCCATAGCACCAAAAAATACAAGATTCTCTTTTGTAGCTCCATCATAATTTAGTTTGAAATATCCTAGAGGAGGGGGAGACCATTTGACTAATGATTGATCAACCTTCAAATAAGGAGGAGGGAGATTGTAGTTGGGAATCTTAAGAGAAGAGGCCAATAAAACTTCAAAATTAGGTTCTGGTTCACCATATCCATGAGTGATGGATAGATTCTCAATAGCTGCATGAAATATTCTAGAGAACACATACCAAAAATCATGTTTTGAATCATTGAAAGTGCAAGAATTACGTTCATGCCAAATATCCCAAAAAAAGTGAGGGAGACAAAAGGACCAAAAGGTATTAAGGCAAAAAAATTTGAAAGGATTAGACCACTGAACACACAAATCACTCAAGAGGGCAAGGGGATCCAACCAATATCGAGGGAGGAGAAGATGGAAGACATAATGGAATGGAAAAAGGGGCAAGATAGGAAGATGTGATGGGTAGACTCACAATATTGGAGACACAAGTAACATCGAATGGGAATAGGGATGCCATGATGATGGAGGTTTAGGATGGCGAGGATTTTATCCTAGATGGCAAGCCAGAAGAAGAAAATCACTTTGGGGATGAGGTGTTTTTTCTATATGAGCTTGGAAGGAAATCAAGGAGGGGATGGCCTCTCAATGAGGGTGTAGGTAGACTTGATAGTTAAGAGGCTATTGGAAGTAGAGTCTCAAATAATTGAATCTTCAAAGGGTATACTTGGAATAACACAGAGGCATAAAATATTTGACAACATAGAAGCAACTTGTCTCTACTCACTAGACAGACCAATAATTGGGATCGATTTCCAATATTTACAATTAGGATGAAAAAAGTGGCAAAAATTTGAATTAAAGAGGGAGTCAGTGACAGGTTTCAGGCAGATGAGGTTTGCACGAGTTTGCATAAGACTATTGCCCAGCTAGAGATCCTTCTAAAAAATTGATATTTTCACCATTGCCTAATTTCTAGTGAATGCCTTTTCTGATGATCTCCTTAGATTTGAGGATGGAGTTCCACATTGTTGAACCAAATATGGGAGAAGGATCATCCAAGAAATTGGTGTGGTGCCATAGATATTTCGCTTTCATAATAGTGTTGGCATTTTTGCCACATTGTTTTTGTTGCTGTTCATGCAAAAGAATGCACAAATTGTAGAGATACTCACTCCTCTGTTTGTCCCTCCAAGCACCTCGAAAGGGATAATAAGTAAAATACAAAAATCTCTACAAGTTTTGTGCTAAAGCAAAGTAAGTGTAAGATGTCGCGATATCGCGACATGTCGCGATATCGCGACCTGTCACGTTTTTGCGGTGTCCGATGCAGAAAATAGCTAAGCATAGAAAATGTCGCGATATCGCGACATGTCGCATTTTCGCGACCTGTCACGTTTTCGTGCTAGAAAACAACAAAGGAAGCAGTAACGGCAAAGTTGTCGCGACATCGCGACATGTCGCATTTTCATGACTTGTTGCGGTGAGGGAGCAGTAAAGGCAAAATTGTCATGATATCGTGACATGTCGCATTTTCATGACTTGTAGTGGCAACAAAGCAAAGTGATAGGAAAATGTCGTGATATCACGACATACAGCAGCAAAGGGGAGCGCCAAGGAAAAATTTCGCGATATCACGATAGGAAAGCGAGGAAGGAGCAAGATGGTACGAAATGTCGCGATATCGCGACATGTCAAATTTTCATGATAGAAAGCGACAACGAAGGAGAAGACATAAAATTGTCATGATTTCACGACATGTCAAGTTTTCATGGGGAGACAGCTGAAAGGAACAAAACAGGAGAAAATTGTCACAATATTGAGAAAATTGTCGTGATTTCGCAACATTTTTGGAAACAAAGCCAGGCAGGAGAAAATTGTCATGATTTCATGACATGTTGCATTTTCCGATGAGAAAGCGAAAAGGACAACGCCAAGAGAAAGATGTCACGATTTCATGACATGTTACATTTTCACGACAAGGAGCAACGAAAAAGCCAAATAGAGGAGAATGTCATGATTTCGTGACATGTCATGGAGACAAAACAAAACGAAGGCAGATTGTCATGATTTCATGACATGTCACATTTTCATGGGGCAAAATGAAGAATGTTCAAGGCAGGAGAAACATGTCATGATTTCACGACTTGCAAGAAGACGAAAGCCAACAAAGAGAAGAATGTCATGATTTCGTGACTTGTCGCATTTTCATGGAAGTGAACAAAAAGGAGGCCAAGCGAGGAGAAAATGTCACGATTTCGTGACATGTCACATTTTTGCGACTGGTAGCAATAGGAGAAAGTAGCAAGTTAAAAATGTCACGATTTCATGACATGTCGCATTTTCACGATAGAAGCGACAACAAAGGCCCAATAAAGTTATGTCCGCATTTTTCTTCAAATTGCATAGGAGAACGTGAGGAGAAGATAAGGATCGAACAAAGTAATGTTTTAAAAGCTCTCCAACTGATTTTGAGATCGAGGTCAAAGAGGCTCCAAGATTAAATGTTTTGTTGTTTACCTATGTGCGCAAGATGGGAGAACGTGTTAAATCAGTTTGTTCTCGAAGCCACCAAAATTAAAGATGCCTCCGGTATTAAAAGCTCTTGTTCGTGATCTCCTAAAACTTCAAGCATGCCCCGAGAATAGTCATTTAATGAAGAAATATGGTCCCTTGTTTCTGTTCGATTTTCAATTTTGATCCATAAAAGCAGGGAATGTGATTTCTTCGAGGCAGATTTAGGGGGATTGTTTCTCTTTTCAAGTGCATATTTTGTGGATCTCCTCTTCAAAATCTATTTTATGTTTTAAATGTTGTGATGCGAAAGGGAGAGGGAAGGCCTCTATAAATACTAATGTACATCTCAAGAAAAGGGAGGAGGACCTTTTTGCAAAAATTGAAGCAAAAATCCTAAGTGCATTTTGCTCTGTTCTTAGAGTCTTTTGAGTTGGTGATCCAAACTGTTGTTCATGTGATGCTTTCTGTGTGATTCACTTCTGCTTAGTCTAGTGTTAAAATATAAGTTGAATTCTATTGTTCTGAATTTGGCTATGTTTTCATTTGAACATTTGAAGTATAATTGAAGGCAAACTTATGGTCAATGTTTGATCCAATTTTTGTATGTGCATTCTAAGAATTAGTTGTTGCTTATCTTCAGGATCTAGTTGAGGTTATTTGCTATCTGAGGTTGTTCTCCCTATCAACTATCGGCTTCAGCCATATTTCCATCTCTTTCTATTATTTCTAACCCTTACCTTGAAATCAGTTTTAGATTAGTTTGGGAGCCAGCCCTCTCTGGAGATTGGCCCGGGAGACTTCTCTTTCTCTCGGCCTTTCAATGTTGGTCGGGTCTAGGGCGCATTTTATATGACTAGGCGGATTCATGACCAACAGTTTTTGGCATGCCCGATGGGACTCACAAGTCCCATATTTTGACACCTGGAGGAATCAAGATTTTGATGAACTGTCTTGACCTCAAAGCGGAGATTGTAAGTTCATCTGGTGACTCTGCTGAAGGTGACTGTATAGTACCTAGAAATCTCCAATCGTGAAGTTGGTGAAAATATTTGCTTCATGATCATGAGATCAAGTGCCAAAGAATCAGAAGACCCAGTCGAATTCTTTGAGATCGATGTTCAAAACTGGAGGGAGCGCTCAAGATTGGTAAGTCCTGTGAACCCATCATTTGCTATTTCTTCGCAGGTGGCAGGTCAGTTTGTGCCATCTCCGACTCCTCCCAGTACTGCTACGAGCTTGCTAGTAGATCCAAATCCTACAATGCAAATGGCTGGTCAACAACCTCCTCCACGTCAATTTCCTGCTTGGAACCATTCGGGAGCATTGGACCTGCCTTTTCAAAATCTAGTTCTTGCTGCAACATTAAAGGCTTTGCCTACATACGATGGGACTGGAAAGACCATGTATGAGCATGTTTTAGATGTGGCATCCTTGGCTACAATTCATAATATCACAGATGAAGATGTCATGATCAAATTGCTCGTGTTGTCACTCCGAGGTAAGTTATTGTGCTGGTATAGATCCTTGTCTCCCAACTCCATAAATTCATGGGATCAATTAGCAGAGATGCTGATCCAAGGGTTCAATGAGCAAGCGGACCCATTTTCTTTGTTGCATCAATTTACTAATATCAAGAGGCATCCTCAAGAGGAGATAGTGGATTTCAATGTTAGGTTTGCCCGAACTTGGCAGAGAGTTCCTGATGGTCTCCGCCCTACTAATGACCAAGCGACATTTTACTTTCTTAGGGCTTTCCACTCAGATATTAGTATGAACATTAGGATGTCCAATGTTCAAACCTTTCCTGCACTATATTCCCAGGCACAGAAGGCTGAGGCCGATCTGATTGCCATTGGGAAATTGCCTTCGAAAATGACTATGCCTATTTTTCTCGAGCTTCCGCAATACCAGCATACAGGTGCAGCCTCCACATCTTACACTGCTCCATCCATGTACCCTTCATCTTCATGGAATCCTCCCACAACTTTAGTACCTATGATTCCCATTCCATAGTTAACCTCTCCAGTTCCAACTCCTGCATTACCTTCTCCACCAGTTCCATTACCTCTACCGGCATCGCCTGTGTCCTCAAGCCCAGATCCTCAATTGGCTATTTTGCAAGAAATTCAATCGGCCATGAGATCCCTCACTAACAAGATGACATCTATGGAGCGGAGAGAGGCGGAAAGGAACTATCAGCCATGAAGATTTGTTTCAGCGGTAACTAGAGAGCAAGTTGCTCCTAGCAAGGTTATAGAGAAAGTACCTGAGAGGAACTCAACGATCCTGGTAAGTGAAGAGGCTGGCCCTTCTGAAGTTTCACATGAGCCATCTTACTGGTGTTCTTCATGCAATGACCCACATGATGAGTCCACTTGCATGGTCCACCAAAATTATTTACAAGTTCTTACGGGGAGCCGTGTAAACATGATTCGAGAGGTGGATCATAATTCCGCGATGTCTCCTGAGGAATACATGGCAGTCTTGACACGCAATGGCAAGAAACCAATGTTGGTAGATCCGGCTAAGATGGAGCCATTGAAAGTGCCTCCTGCACAAGCAACAAAGCAACAAATACCTGCAAAGACTCATGATCCTCCAGCTCCACAACAAGACCCACCTATTTTGTCGAAGGATTTGCTTCCACCACAAGCAAAAGAGAGGTTGCAAGCTAAGGCTTCTACCTCCCAGCCGTAAGCAAAAACAAAGGAACAAGCTAGAGAGACGTTGCGGTATCCATCGTTGACTAAACGGTAGTGAGTGGAGGCCACCCAACAATATAGAAGCAGATTTGAATCTGCTAGTGGAGGGAGAGAGCCGATCTCGATGGAGTACAACATCGTCGAAGAACTCAAAAGGATACCAGCCAAGGTAAGTCTGTATGACACCTTGCAGTTGCCTGGATAGGTGAATCTCTTACAAGAATCCCTGAAGACCACACAAAGTAAGGGGAAGGCTCCAGCCAGGTAGTTATGGCTCAAACTCTGACCTCTTCAGTCACTAGAAAAAATAGACCACCACCTTTTTATCTTTCATTGAGAATGGAGGGACATGTGGTGCATAATTGCCTCATTGACTCAGGAGCAGCTACTACTGTCATGCCTAAGGCAGTATGTGATGTCATAGGCATGGAATATACAAGGACTAGCATGGGAGTTTTGCAGCTAGATGGTACCTCAATAAAGATGGTGGGCGTAATTAAGGATGTTCCTATCTCCCTGCACGCCATGCCTCAGATTACTGTGATCCAGGAGATCATAGTAGTGGACCTAGAGCCATGTTTTGGTATGTGTCTCTCCCGAGAGTTCACGGCTAAACTCGGGGGTTACCTTTCTTTGGATTTTACTCATTTGGAGGTGATCCATAAAGGTAAAAAGGTGAAGATTTTCAATGAGAAGCCTTCCACATTTCATGTGGAGAGAATAGATGAAATGGACAGATTAGCAAATTCGGTGCACATGATGTCTGAAGAATTTGGTGAGCTTGACTTAATGGAAGAAGCTTTGGAAGAGCTCCGCCCAGAAAATGAATTTTCCATGGCCAATTTCAATGCCATGATGGAAACTGACTTGGGGTGTTACTCCATTTTCAAGCCTGAAAAGGCTCAAGAAAAGAATGATGAAAGTCAAGACCAGCTCTGGAAGCTCTATTTCGATGGAGCACGATGTAGAAATGGCGCTAGAGCTGGGATTGTTCTAGTATTACCTTCTGGGATTCAATGATCCTATTCATATCGTTTGACCTGGAGCTGCACAAATAATGCAGCAGAATATGAGGCTTTATGCCTAGGCCTCAAGAAGGCTGAGAAACTTGGAGCACGACAGTTGCAAATCTTTGGTGACTCCGAGTTGATTATCAATCAGGTGACCAATAAGTGTGTGTCCAAGCACCACTATCTCAAGAACTATCGCAACAAGGTCTGGGACCTGTTCGAATCATTCTCTGCTCTCAGCATGCGTTTCATTCCACGAGAACAAAATAGACATGTTGACCTGCTGGCTTCCTTGGGAGCAAATTTTTCACCAATCGAGCAGGTGGTGAGAAGGCCAAAAATAGTGAGAATGGTGTATAGGCCCTCTGTCCCAGACAAGGACACCTTTTGGCAAGTCTTCGATAGCGATGAGCAAATTGTTAACTTTTTGGTTCAAGAAGCTGCCACCATCAAGGGAAGGACCTTGGAGCATGAAGAAACTGAAGGCCTGATTCGAGTTGTGGAATAACCACATTCCTAAAGGCCTCATTACTCTAGAAAGCTTGTTTGATCAGAATGATCGGTCCAAGAAGCATCGGATCGAGGTCGATGAGAAAGAATACATGGAGCTTCAGTTGGAGGATGATAAGGTCATCAAAATTGGGACTGATTCTACTCTCGCTGAATTGCAAGAGATCAGACAATTGTGTCAAGAGTTTTCTGACATCGTGGCCTGGAGCTACGAGGATCTGAGGGGATATGATAAAGAGATCATTCAACACACTATCGAGCTGGAAGAAGGAGTCAAACCCTTCAGGAAGAAGCAGAGACCGGTGAACCCAAATATTGAAGCCCTCATGAAGGCCAAACTTGCAAAGATGTTGCAGGCCAAGATTATATATCCGATTAAGCACTCGACTTGGGTTGCTAATTTGGTTCCGGTCCGTAAGAAAAATGGAGATATACGGCTGTGTGTGGATTTTTGAAACTTGAACCGAGCATCCTTGAAGGATCACTACCCATTGCCTCGCATTGATCAGATCCTTCACGTTGTTGCTGGGGCTCAACGCTTTTCATTGCTAGATGGATTCTCTGGATACAATCAAATTTGGGTCAGGGATGAGGATCAACACAAAACCGCATTCACAACCAAGTGGGGTACCTTTGCCTATCAGCGCATGCCCTTCGGATTGTCCAATGTTGGGGCTACATTTCAAAGGGCCATGGACATCGCATTTGGGGAGCTTTTAAATAAGATCATTGTCATCTATCTCGATGATATGACTGTCTTTTCGCACAAACGAGAAGAACACTGTTCTCATTTGAGGCAGATATTTGAGAAATGTCGGGAGTTTGGCATTTCCATCAACCCAAAGAAGTCCATTTTCGCAGTAAAGGAAGGTAAGCTCTTGGGACATGTCATCTCAGAGAACGGTTTGGCAATTGATCCATCGAGAGCTGAAGCTTTGAAGAAACTATCACTCCCTGCCAATAAGAAAGAGTTGCAATCTTTCTTCGGGCAAATCAATTTTGTCAAAAAATTTATTTTTGACTTTGCCCGAGTAGTCAAGCCCATGACTGAGCTATTAAAGAAAGATGCGGAGTTCAAGTGGACAACTCAGAGGAAGGACGCATTTTAGGAGATTAAAGATAGAATTGCACAAGCCCCTGTGTTGATCAATCCGGATTATTCTAAGGACTTCATTCTGTATGCAGTTGGAGAGGATGAAAGCTATGTTGCAGTGCTTACACAGAAAGGAGACGATGGGGATGAAAGACCCATTGCTTTCCTTAGCCAGGTTATCTTACCCCATGAGGAGAGATACAATTTCATTGAGAAGCAGGTCTATGCTATCATGAAGTCTCTCAAAAAGTTCAAGCACTTCGTATCTCAGAGCAAGACGATCGTCTACGTCATCCACCCCGATGTAAGGAACTTCATCATTCAGGGCGAGATGGGCGATAAGCGTGCTGGTTGGGTCACTAAAATTCAAGAGTTCGATGTTGAGATCCATCCAACCAAGTTGGTGCGGGGTAAGGCCTTATGCCAGCAATTAGCAAAAACTACGGCCTCTGAGATAGTTGATCATCAAGTGAACGACCCTGTTGAAGAAAGGAATCTAGTGAACATCTTTGCACAAGGCCAAGATTGGGCAGACGACCTTGTTGAGTATTTTTCAATGGGTAGATGTCCCCCACAATTAAATGCTTCACAAAGGAGAAGGTTTCACCTACAAGCTCTTAGGTATGTATTGTTGCCCGAGGGATTGTTCTTCAAAAACATTGATGGAGTTCTCCTAAGGTGCGTTAAGGAACCCGAGAAAGCTAGACTCCTGGAGGAGTTTCATTCTGGCATGTCGAGAGGACATTACGTTGGTAGGCCTATGGCCTTAAAGATTATTTAGGCTGGTTACTATTGGCCAACTTTGTTCATGGATACTTTCAAGATTGCTCAAGCTTGCGACAAATGCCAAAGGTATACGGGACGGATCAGAAATGCACCATTGCCCCTACATCCAATTCAAGTTGAAGCACCTTTTCAGTAGTGGGGGCTGGACTTTATTGGGATCATTGATCCAAACTCTTCAGTCGGACACAAGTACATCTTGATGGCTACTGATTACTTTACAAGATGGTCTGAGGCCATTCCAACCAAGGCTGCAAATCAGGATGTGGTAATCACTTTCATTGAAGGACTGATCACGCGTTTTGGCATTCCTGACGCCATTATCACAGACAACGGAACTCCATTCATTGGAGCCAAGCTAGGTGAATTTGCAAACAAGTACGGTATTTTTTTGAAGACATCCTCTAATTATTACCCTCAGGGTAATGGCTTGGCAGAGTCTACAAACAAGAACTTGCTGAGGATTTTAAAGAGATCCTTGGGGGATAATAAGAGATCTTGGCACCTTCTACTGAATCAGGCCTTATGGGCAGATAGAATTTCAATCAAGAAGTCTATCAAGACTTCACCATACGCCCTGGTATATGGGAAAGAGGCAAGATTGCCTATTCATTTAGAACTGCCTACCTTGCAGCAATTGAAGGAATTCCTAGATGATGAAGAAAATATGGATCCCATGAACATACGATTGGCTCAGTTGTTGCAGTTGGAAGAGCAACGTTCCTTGGCCTATGATGAGTTTGCTAAGCATTCACAGGCGGTTTCAAAATGGTTTCACAAAGGTTCTACTGACCGCACATTCAAAGTGGGTGACTTAGTCTTAAAGTGGAATGAAAAGAAGGCCAAGCCAGGGATGCACAAGAAATTTGATGCTCTATGGGAGGGTCCATTCCAGATTGCCAGTACAAGTGCAACAAATTCATTTTATCTTGAAGACTTGGAAGGTAATCCACTTCCTATCTCAGTGAATGGCTTTCATTTGAAAGCCTACATTTCATGATGTGAAAACACAGTGTTACCTTGTACATATAAATAAGAAAAAAAAAAAAAAAAAATTTGTCAACTTCGGCTCCTTTTGCACACGAGCCCGTAGGTATGTTTATTTCTCTTTCTTTTTCTTTTCCTTCCCAGTAGGTAGTGGCTTCCATCTACTTCATTCCCTTCCTCTCCCACTCCTTCTTCCACTATACATAATCAAGCCACTACTATTGTTTCTACTCCCCTCTCTGATGTTCCCTTTTCTTCACTTCCCCTTTCTTCCAATCCTTTGTCTTTTGAGCACTTCTCCATAGTTCCTACCACTTTCTCCATCCCATCTACTTCCATTTCATTATCTATTTTCATGGAATCCCAGTAGCTGGTAGCATAGTAGCACCCTCTTCAGTTGTTGTATCTACCGCTTCTACTCCTCCATCTTCCACCATTCCATCATTCACCATTCCCATTCCATGACCTGCACATCTGTAGGTCATCACTCCATTCATTCCCATTTTTGCAACCCAAGTGCTTCTCACCACTGCCATGGAGATCCTTTCACAACACCTGGTGATTACCCAACTCAACCGAGCTAGGCAAAATGTAGTAGTTAAAGGAATAAGGGAAGTTCTGCTATTCCACAAATTTCTATTGAAAGTCCTATTTTAAGTGTCGAGCGCCAGCAAGAGCTTGTTGCAACAACCCGTAGAAATGTCCAACATCAACCAACACTCACTTCTTCTGCTCCTCCAGCTTCTTGACTCTGTTTCCCAATGGATAAAGGCCTGAGGTTCATGCATACAACAGAACTGTATACCCCGAGAGCCGCCAAGAATGTTGGCATTTTTGCCACATTGTTTTTGTTGTTGTTCATGCAAAAGAATGCACAAATTGTAGAGATACTCACTCCTCTGTTTGTCCCTCCAAGCACCTCGAAAGGGATAATAAGTAAAATACAAAAATCTCTACAAGTTTTGTGTTAAAGCAAAGTAAGTGTAAGATGTCACGATATCGTGACATGTCACGATATCATGACTTGTCACATTTTTACGACATCCGATGCAGAAAATAGCTAAGCATAGAAAATGTCGTGATATCGTGACATGTCGCATTTTCGTGACCTATCACGTTTTCGCACTAGAAAACAACAAAGGAAGCAGTAACGGCAAAGTTGTCGCGACATCGCGACATGTCGCATTTTCATGACTTGTTGCGGTGAGGGAGCAGTAAAGGCAAAATTGTCGCAATATCATGACATGTCACATTTTCATGACTTGCAGTGGCAACAAAGCAAAGTGATAGGAAAATGTCACGATATCGTGACATATAGCAGCAAAGGGGAGCGCCAAGGAAAAATGTCGTGATATCACGACAGGAAAGCGAGGAAGGAGCAAGATGGTACGGAATGTCACGATATCGTGACATGTCAAATTTTCATGATAAAAAGCGAAAACAAAGGAGAAGACAAAAAATTGTCGTGATTTCATGACATGTCATGTTTTCGTGAGGAGACAATTGAAAGGAACAAAATGGGAGAAAATTGTCACGATTTCGTGACTTTTTTGGAAACAAAGCCAGGCAGGAGAAAATTGTCATGATTTCATGACATTTTTGGAATCAAAGCCAAGCAGGAGAAAATTGTCGCGATTTCGCAACTTGTCATGTTTTCACGGTGAGAAAGCAGAAAGGACAACGCCAAGAGAAAGATGTCACAATTTTGTGACATGTTACATTTTCACGATAAGGAGCAGCGAAAAAGCCAAACAGAGGAGAATGTCACGATTTCATGACATGTCATGGAGAAAAAATATAACGAAGGCAGATTGTCACGATTTCATGACATGTCACATTTTCGTGGGGCAAAAGCAAGAATGTTCAAGGCAGGAGAAACATGTCATGATTTCACGACTTGCAAGAAGACAAAAGCCAACAAAGAAAAATGTCACGATTTCATGACTTGTCACATTTTCATGGAAGTGAAAGAAAAGAAGGCCAAGAAGAGAAGATGTCATGATTTCATGACATGTCACATTTTCGTGACTGGTAGCAATAGGAGAAAGCAGTAAGTTAAAAATGTCATGATTTCATGACATGTCGCATTTTCACGATAGAAGCAACAACAAAGGCCCAATAAAGTTTTATCCGCATTTTTCTTCAAATTGCATAGGAGAACGTGAGGAGAAGATAAGGATCGAACAAAGTAATGTTTTAAAAGCTCTCCAACTGATTTTGAGATCGAGGTCAGAGAGGCTCCAAGATTAAATGTTTTGTTGTTTACCTATGTGCGCAAGATGGGAGAACGTGTTAAATCAGTTTGTTCTCGAAGCCACCAAAATTAAAGATGCCTCCGGTATTAAAAGCTCTTGTTCGTGATCTCCTAACGCTTCAAGCATGCCCGAGAATAGTCATTTAATGAAGAAATATGGTCCCTTGTTTCCGTTCGATTTTCAGTTTTGATCCATAAAAGCAGGGAATGTGATTTCTCCAAGGCAGATTTAGGGGGATTGTTTCTCTTTTCAAGTGCATATTTTGTGGATCTCCTCTTCAAAATCTGTTTTATGTTTTAAATGTTGTGATGCGAAAGGGAGAGGGAAGGCCTCTATAAATACTAATGTACATCTCAAGAAAAGGGAGGAGGACCTTTTTGCAAAAATTGAAGCAGAAATCCTAAGTGCATTTTGCTCTGTTCTTAGAGTCTTTTGAGTTGGTGATCCAAACTGTTGTTCATGTGATGCTTTCTATGTGATTCACTTCTGCTTAGTCCAGTGTTAAAATATAAGTTGAATTCTGTTGTTCTGAATTTGGCTATGTTTTCATTTGAACATTTGAAGTATAATTGAAGGCAAACTTATGGTCAATGTTTGATCCAATTTCTGTATGTGCATTCTAAGAATTAGTTGCTGCTTATCTTCAAGATCTAGTTGAGGTTATTTGCTATCTGAGGTTGTTCTCCCTATCAACTATCGGCTTCGGCCATATTTCCATCTCTTTCTGTTATTTCTAACCCTTACCTTGAAATCAGTTTTAGATTAGTTTGGGAGCCAGCCCTCTCTGGAGATTGGCCCGGGAGACTTCTCTTTCTCTCGGCCTTTCAATGTTGGCCGGGTCTAGGGCGCATTTTATATGACTAGGCGGATTCGTGACCAATAGTTTTTGGCATGCCCGGTGGGACTCACAAGTCCCATATTTTGACACCCGAAGGAATCAAGATTTTGATGAACTGTCTTGACCTCAAAGCGGAGATTGTAAGTTCATCTAGTGACTCTGCTGGGGGTGACTGTATAGTACCTAGAAATCTCCAATCATGAAGCTGGTGAAAATATTTGCTTCATGATCATGAGATCAAGAGCCAAAGAATCAGAAGACCCAGTCGAATTCTTCGAGATCGATGTTCAAAACTGGAGGGAGCGCTCAAGATTGGTAAGTCTTGTGAACCCATCATTTGCTATCTCTTCACAGGTGGTGGGTCAGTTTGTGCCATCTCCGACTCCTCCCAGTACTGCTATGAGCTTGCTAGTAGATCCAAATCCTACAGTGCAAATGGCTGGTCAACAACCTCCTCCACGTCAATTTCCTGCTTGGAACCATTCGGGAGCGTTGGACCTGCCTTTTCAAAATCCAGTTCCTACTGCAGCATTAAAGGCTTTGCCTACATACGATGGGACTGGAAAGACCATGTATGAGCATGTGTCAGATGTGGCATCCTTGGCTACAATTCATAATATCACAGATGAAGATGTCATGATAAAATTGCTCGTGCTGTCACTCCGAGGTAAGTTATTGTGCTGGTATAGATCCTTGTCTCCCAACTCCATAAATTCATGGGATCAATTAGCAGAGATGCTAATCCAAGGGTTCAATGAGCAAGCGGACCCATTTTATTTGTTGCATCAATTTACTAATATCAAGAGGCATCCTCAAGAGGAGATAGTGGATTTCAATGTTAGGTTTGCCCGAACTTGGCAGAGAGTTCCTGATGGTCTTCGCCCTACTAATGACCAAGCGGCATTTTACTTTCTTAGGGCTTTCCATTCAGATATTAGTATGAACATTAGGATGTCCAATGTTCAAACCTTTCCTGCACTATATTCCTAGGCACAGAAGGCTGAGGCCGATCTGATTGCCATTGGGAAATTGCCTCTGAAAATGACTATGCCTATTTTTCTCGAGCTTCTACAATACCAGCATATAGGTGCAGCCTCCACATCTTACACTGCTCCATCCATGTACCCTTCATCTTCATGGAATCCTCCCACAACTTTGGTACCTATGATTCCCATTCCATAGTTAACCTCTCCAGTTCCAACTCCTGCATTACCTTCTCCACCAGTTCCATTACCTCTACCGGCACCGCCTGTGTCCTCAAGCCTAGATCCTCAATTGGCTATTTTGCAAGAAATTCAGTCGGCCATGAGAGCCCTCACTAACAAGATGACATCTATGGAGCAGAGAGAGGCGGAAAGGAACTATTAGCCACGAAGATTTGTTTCGACGGTAACTAGAGAGCAAGTTGCTCCTAGCAAGGTTATAGAGAAAGTACCTGAGAGGAACTCAACGATCCTGGTAAGTGAAGAGGCTGGCCCCTTTGAAGTTTCACATGAGCCATCTTATTGGTGTTCTTCATGCAATGACCCACATGATGAGTCCACTTGCATGGTCCACCAAAATTATTTACAAGTTCTTACGGGGAGCCGTGTAAACATGATTCGAGAGGTGGATCATAATTCCGCGATGTCTCCTAAGGAATACATGGTAGTCTTGACATGCAGTGGCAAGAAACCAATGTTGGTAGATCCGACTAAGATGGAGCCATTGAAAGTGCCTCCTGCACAAGCAACAAAGCAACAAATACCTACAAAGACTCATGATCCTCTAGCCCCGCAACAAGACCCACCTGTTTTGTCGAAGGATTTGCTTCCACCACAAGCAAAAGAGAGGTTGCAAGCTAAGGCTTCTACCTCCAAGCCGTAAGAGAAAACAAAGGAACAAGCTAGAGAGACATTGCAGTATCCATCATTGACTAAATGGCAGTGAGTGGAGGCCACCCAACAATATAGAAGCAGATTTGAATTTGCTAGTGGAGGGAGAGAGCTGATTTCGATGGAGTACAACATCGTCGAAGAACTCAAAAGGATACCAGCCAAGGTAAGTCTGTATGACACCTTGCAGCTTCCTGGACAGGTGAATCTCTTACAGGAATCCTTGAAGACCACACAAAGTAAGGGGAAGGCTCCAGCCTAGGTAGTTATGGCCTAAACTTTGACCTGGGAAGCTTTAGACCTGAAAAACTTGCGAGACCACCACAAAGAGATCAAATATTTGAGGTTTGAATCTCGAAGCCACATAGATTCATATATAAAAGGTGACTTGAAAGGAGAAATTTAGGAGATTTTTGACATTTTATTTTGTGGTGATTTACTTTAGATAGGGCGAATCCCTCAAATTTTAGAGTGAATCATTCCTCATATAAATACTACAAAATTATTCTTTGGAAAATCATTTTTTGTCCTTAAAAAAATATAATTTAGCTTGAAAACTAGAAAAAATTGATGAATTCTAATATCTTTTATTTTCACTTTCCTAATAATTTTAAAAATCTAATATGGTTTGCAACAAAGCCATCATTTATAAATATTTGAAAAAAATGAAGCAAAGCCTGGAAGGCACCACCTCATGATAGGGTACAACGAGACTATATTAGTGTTGAGGGTATCACCAATTTCAAGTGGGGTAATCTATGGTGGATATTTTCATCTCAAATATCTACACCAATGCCCACATGCTTTCTTGTTGTCTTTATGAGTAAGCAACTAACTATTATCTTGAGTTTCCCATTCTTAGAGTGGATTCTAGGCAAGATGGGCAAGGTGTCCAAAGTGAGACAAGCAAAGGTATTTTATTCTAGAGCCCGTTGGTAGAGCAGAGGGCCAAAAATTTGATATGGTATGTAATGGAGTCACATTTTACAAATATTTGAAAAATGAATGTAAAATTAGAGTTCAAAAGTGACTACTCTTGATTTCATATTGGAAATTAAACCCTTGGTACCATTGGGAGTGCAAAAAACATGTTGAATTGTAAAAATGTCCAACTAATAAACTCATAATTTTATTTCAAAAAATTGGAAGAAAGGAGAGTGTGTCCCTTTTACCTCTAGGTTTAGGCTATCCCCAATTATTATTGCTAAATCTAAACTAATTTAAGCTACATACAAAAAAATAATGTGGAAATCAAAAAGCATGAAAGCAAATTTTGGAATTTTAGGGTGTGAGAGGTTGAAAGCAAAGTACAACCATAAATTTAGCAAGGAGAGTGTGTGATCAATAAATACATGAGAAAATTGAATTATAACAATGTATCTCACACATATGAAATGGAATTTGTAAGAGGATGAAAGGGTAGTACCATAATAATCATGCATTCCATAATCTAGGAGGGAAGTGCCATTGATGGAAAGAAAAAAGTTTTGCACAATATTATTATTTGAAAAGAAGCAAGAGAAATTGCCATATATGAATTATAAATCATAGCTATAATTATATCAAGGTCATACCTACTATTTATAGAAATAATTCACCCTTGAGTTACCTGGGTAATACATTTCTACTTCTAGTAAAAGTAACTTGTAGACCCAAAATTTGTGCACCCCTTTCTTCTAGGCTAATTGATCCACGCCTGAAAGGGGGAGGGAAAATAATGGAACTGCACCTCAGATGAGAAGCATTTAAGTTACGTTCTCCTTGGTGTTTATCAATGAATGGGGTGAGGGTTCACCAAGAAACACTTTTTATGGCGGTTTCCACACCTAGATGACATGTTAGTTTGATTTAATTCCTTGTTTTGAAAACATATACCTTGGGTTTGGCCAAATGCAATTTCTACCTACCTATATACAATTTATCTTTCCATGAGAACAAAGTATACAAGTATATCTAGAAAGCATTTTAAAGTTAACTAAGATGCAATGGTTTTGTAGAAAGCAAGAGATGAAGATCTATGCTAACATGTTGTTTCTTTTTTTTGTGTTTTGTGTTTTGTATTTTGACTAGTATAGAAGAAAATGCAATAAAGTCTATGTTTTGGTGTTTTCTATTTTCCTTGTTTAATGTAGATGCCGATAAAACATAAAAATACAGATCTAAAGTACAAGAAACAAGTTTAGATCCTTACCTATTCCAGATGTTTGTTTCTATATGAATTTGGGTGCTTGCATGATGAATTCAAATGTTTGTAGTATGAATTCGGACGTTTGAATTCTTCTGACAAATTCGAATCAGTTGAATATATCAAAAACCTGCAATTTCATAATGCAACACTAAAATTTGAAATTAAGGACGGGGGATCTTCTTAGGTCATAGCTAAACATGATCTATAACAGTAAAATCTCCTTGATTATTTTAGCAAATCGTATGAAAATGAAGGTTCTATGGATCTAATGCAAAACATGCAAGTTTAAATGCAGTAAATACAATAACAATAGTAAGATGCAGTGAAGTAATTAAATTAAGTAAAGAACACAATGCAACTAGGACTCAAATTGATAAATATGCAATCAAAATTTTATCCCCACATCAATTGGTGTGATTTTGAACTTTATGTATGTTTTCAAACTTTATGTATGACTTCGTATGTCCAAAAAATATCCAATGGCTAGTTCTATAAAAGCAATGGTCAGAAATCGAGCTTTTATGACAAATTAAAATATCCCAAATTTGTGAAAAGCAATGAAAAAATCAAATTACTACTAATCATAAACTAGATCTAAACTTATAGTAGGCATCACCATGTTTGGGAACTTCGAAAATGGTGATCTAAAGATCAAAATCTCCACTTTAACCTGCAAAAAAAACTCTGAAATCTCCTTCTCCAACCAAGATTTCCTAAAAATTATCACCATTCATTTGTTTAGGGGAGGTCTGGGAGTTAAAATATCTGATGTAGGTCAAGGAACCAGGGAGGGAGGCAAAAATAGGCCAAGTAGTTAGGCCAAATTGGGATTTTACCTGATTTGAATATATTCAGATCTTCTAGATTTATTGAGAATCTAGGTTGGCCTAGATTAGGTTCCAAATACCAACAAAGCACCTAAATTAGGTGCACGTGGGATTTGGATGAAATCGAACGTTAAAAATTATCAAAAAATTCTGATTTCATTGGGTTTGCTCGAGTTTCTGAAAAAAAGGAAATTAAATCAATTTCCATTTTCTTGGCATGAAAATCAAGGCAGGGGTATTTGAGGGTAAATTTCACGTTGTTAGGGTAAACAACATATTTTACTAGGAAGTGGGAATTTTGAAGTGTGTCAAAATTCCGTGGCTACATTTTACCCCCTCTTTGGTGCATTTATGAACAATAAATGCGTTAAAGAAAGATGTAGCAAAAATGGATATTATGCTACAAAAAACTAAAATTTATTCAATTTTTCTTTTTATGTTTATTATCTAGGGTACCCCCTTCAAGTTTTGTAAAAAAAATGAAATTTATTGCAAAACTCAAAATTTGAAGCAAAAAAGGAGTTAAAAAAGGGGATACAAAATATAAATTAGGGTAAAACCCTAATTTATTTTTACCTTCACTTTCTAGAAAACTGAGCTTTGGAGAAAAATAAACAAATGGCCACTATTGTACATCAAGCAGACAAAGTTTGAGCAAGGAACGATAGAACTAGCAGGAGTATGCAGGTAAGTGATCTCATCACTTCTAATTTGGAATTTTTTGGTTTATTTTTAGATGTGGCCTACCATTGCATGGTCACAATTGAAAATTCAGACCATTTCGACAAATTCAGACGTCCAAATTCATCGAAAAAGGTGTTTGAATTCACAAATTTAAACACTTTTTCGATGACCTAAAGAAATAAAGTAAGAATCAAGTTGCAACCCTTATTATAGTCGAGGAGTGTGGATTTAGGCTAGTCTTTAGGAGTGGTACACTTCAGAGTGTACTAATGGTAGTACAAGCAGAGGTTATATTAGCCTCTTAGTGGATGACATTTTATTAGATGTTGTACTTTTAGGCCATGCCTAAGGGTCAGAGGGTTCCTATACCCCCAGAGTTAGTGGGATCGAGCTGCTCTAGAATAGGTTCGAGGTCAGCGTCTATGGCTCCTTAGTTTTAGAAGTCCATACCACATCTAGGTGATGATACCTAGAGTTCTAGAGGTTCTAGGGGATGATATACCAAGATAGATTTTATGGTATATCCCTTAGTGACTGAGTATGCCTATTTTATGATTGTGTCTGTAACTATAAAAAAGGCTCACACCTAATGTATATATTGCAATTATTGAAATATAAAAAAATGAGCATGCATGAATTGACAACAAGAAATAAACAAGTACAATGAATATTTTATTATTTCCAATAGAGTCAAATTACATATTCTTCCCTCTTAGGGATACCCATTTGATACAGCAAATACAATATATGTTAAATCCCTCTCAAGGGTAGGTGTAATCAAAATGCCCTTCAAGATGACATGAACTGCTCTAGGGTGTTGATGAACCTCTTCTCCATGATTAGAGATATTTGTTGCCTTGCATCCCAAAAAATTGTTAGTCCTGCATGCAATGAACAACAAGAAACATTAAAAACAAAGGAGGCCTCTCTTGATGAGGCTTTAAAAGGATATTTGCACAAAAGTTGCCATTACAAGCATGTAATCAAGAAAATGAATAAAACATAGTAAACCTATATTAATCATGAAATATCACCATCAAACATGTGCTAGATAACAAGTACTATCTATCTACTGGGTTAGTTTATCAAATGAAAAGCATAAACACATGAAATAACCACAATTACACTAATTGCCAAATTGACAATATGAATGGAAATCTACCTTAAATACCTAATTCCATGGGTCAAAAATCTCTAAAATACCAATTGAACCTATATTAAGCATAATATGATCTAACTAATTAATCTAAATAAAAGAGCACAAGGGGATCTGTAGTCATTTGCTCACCACGGGTTTGATGTGCGGCTAGCACTGTTCACCACGACTGACAACCGTGGTGGAGCTCTAAATAGGTTTGACCTCCAAATCTGGGCTTAGTCTCTGATCCACCTTGCCAAATTGATGGTCAAGGGTTGCCTCTGTGTCCTCTAATAGATTTGGTGGCTGAATTGATCAAATGGTGCATGAATTGCACAAATTGGTGTTTCTTGGATCTCTTAGGCTCCTAAGACCTCCATGGCAATGTGATATTCAATTGGGTAGCAAAAGTGTCCCTCTCAATGCACCTAGGTGAGTATGCAATTTGACAGGGCTTTGTTGCTCAATTGACTATGCTTCTCTCTATATTTTTCCCTAATTCGAAGGGGGTACTTATGGAAATTTCCAAGGGGCTAGGGGTGGCTTCCTCATGAAGCCAAGATCAAGATTGGGTAGTTGAGTTTGTTGGATGGAAGGATCCAAAACCTTCCTCGCTCAAACCACTCCAATCTGCAACCAATTGGCCATTGCAACTAACTTTGGGTTAGATGAAAGCCAACTGATTTTGAGTGCTAACCATGGATGACATGCACCGTGAGAATTGCTAACCATGGGTGTTAGCAACAACTAGAACTGACTAGGCAAAGATGCCCAAATGAGTGGTAAAAACCACTGCTATACCTTGGATCTATCCAAAGGTCTTTCATATGGTCTTCTAGCATATACCATATGAGTATTCGCCTCAACATGATGCATTTTAGGTGTCTACAGATGCCACTTTTGAGATACGTTGTGATTTTGAACAATGCTGAGCAAAACTAGACCTCCTAAAATAATGTCATAGGTTGCATGATGATCATTAGTCTGATCAACATTAGATGCCCTAGGTCTAGCAAAAGGACACACATCCTAGAATCATTGCTTCTAACTTGATAGAAGGCTTAAATTTGAAAGAGTTTGCACTCATCATTAGACATTCAGATAGCATCAATGCCAAGTAGGCTTTCACGCCTATCAATCCGAAAGGAAGAGAGTTACAAACTAACTATCATATATGCTATTTTACCTAGTAGAAGGGTAAGCTTATGATAGTCTTTGGCAATGATTCGTAAGATGAACATAATTTTGACAAGATCAAGGGATCTTCTATTGAATTTCATTATGATTTAATATTATGACTACCCCCTCAAGTGATGAGCCAATGAGGGTAATGACAATTAAATGAAGTGACGGGATCGCTTGACCACTATGAATGATCTTGCACAAATTAAGATTTAGCATTTGAATACTTGGAAAGGCCTAATCAGCTATGATTGCAACTATTAATAGTAATTGCCTATTTCTATCCCATGAAGCGGTCCATCCATGAAGGCCTTCTTAAGGAATCAAAATAAAAGTAATCCTGATTAGGCATAGGTTGAACCATATTGTCGATGATACGCTGAAAATATCATAGGAGAATTGCGATGAGTATCTCGTTCCCTTGGAGCAGTCCGACTGTGTAGGCCTTCTTAGGGATTGAAATGAAGCATAAAAATTCTACGATGATGAATTTACCCCAAATTTCCTTATGGTAATTTACTCATCTTGTTGAATTGCATGGATCGCAAGTCACTGCAACCGCCCAATGTATAGGGTAAATGACTGAATATGAGGCACATTTGGCTTTTGAATTATTTGATTTTTTTTTGGTTTATTTTATGAATTGAATTAGTTTTATTGACTGGGAGGTACGACACTCCATGAAAGGATTGTCATAGAGACAACATCGATTGAATGTACTTTGTAATCTCAGCTAGTTATTTTGTTCTACCTTATGATGACATTTTCCAATATTGTTGTGCTTTGTTTGGCTGATTTTAAATATTTTATATTTTTTGGTGCAATTATGGTCTGATGAACAATTTTATTTTGACCTTTTAAGGCTCTCTACGATGGGAATTGGGAGCATTTATTACAGCTCACTAATCATGCCTATCAACTACAGGAAAACTACTTAACTGTGGCTCAAAACCATGGGCAAAAAACCCTAATTCGAGGACCACGAGTGTCAACCACAGGTCGACCCGAATTTGAAAATTATATAAGGTTTTTCCACTTTGTAAAATTTCATTATTTACCTGCATCTGCCAGTAAAACTAAGAGCTCTAGGAGGTAAAAACTGAATTCTGACATGGAACACTACCAAAAAATCTATCAATTCCACACATTCCATACCGATGGCCGATTAGCCAGAGGCTTCTACTAGCGAAGGAGCCGGTGCCTCCAAGGTAACTCAAAAATTGAGACCTCGCTTATACATTATTGAATTAAAATTAACCATATTAAGAAATTGGTAAATTAGCCTCATTAAATTACCGGTAATGAACCTCACCCTAGCTAGGTTTAGCATAGGTTAGATTAGGGGGTGGGTTAGATTTATTTTTTAGGGGTTTTTCGGGAAGGGCAAGCCCAAAATGGGTCTCTCTCTCTAGTCGCGGGTGGCAGTCACTATCCCCAATTGGAATATTGGGGGCCATAGCTGTCAACTATGGTGGGATTTAAATCCCAATGATAAAATTTTTGACTGTTGGGCCAATCGCGGTTCCAACCCATAATGCCCAACTTTCTCCAAATGTTTCAATTTTTTTCATTTTTTTGGGCAATTAGTGCCATTTATTGCTATTTTGAAGTGTTCTTTTAATGTTTTTTGAAAATTTTGATCGTATTTTGCATGTTTTTGTGTTTTATGAGATTTTTATGATTTGTTTATTGTTTTTTACTTTATTGCTTTTATTCAGTCCTTGACAAATAGGGCGAGGGAGACTAATCTCCTTCGCAACCTTCACCGCACACTTACTCCTATAGAGCAGGCTTGGTTCATTGCTGTGGTGTTTGAATTCATCTTACACCTCCCCACTATCCAAGTGGATCAGGCATATCTCATTACATTGGCCTGTTGCTGGGATGTGAGGACCAATACATTTCACCTTTCGACGGGTGAAATGACTGTCACCCTGGAGGACGTATATTGCATCTTCCAACTGCCCATCAATGGTGAGGCCATCACTTCTTCTCCTACTAAGGTGAAGAATTTTTTCTTTGATTCTATCTTTAGGCAATGGAGCATGGAGGTATAAGGCCACATTGACCATGGAGGCGTCCACATTCAGAAGTGGTACGAGGCCAGATTATTATCACAGTGGGAGGATATATTTATGCACCTCATCATTCAGATCACACTCATGGATTATTTAGGTGTGAGGTTCACTTGGAACCTCTTGGATTGAACTAGAGATATAATGGTTAGCTTAATCGTGCGTCCGCTCATCTTGTCCTGGGGGAACACTCTCTTAGCACAGCTGTATCATGAGTTGTTCCAGATTACTCGTCATAACAAAGTGGGTATTAGCTGTAGGTTCCTCCTACAAATATAGGATTGGAAGCATATTCGGATAGAGCACCCCATTGACTTACCCCTACAGATCACTACTATTGCTGATGATCGACAGTGCTACGCCATCTGTTGGCCCTGGGAGTAGGAGGGCTTTAGGAGTAGGTCTCGTGTAGGATATCTACATCATTACATAAATCGCTTTGCACAGCTGCACCCTGAGGATATCTAGTGGTGATCTTACATGGACTATACACCATGGAATAATGTAGATAGAGACCTAAAAAGGACACGTAGAGATAGATGGATCATCAACTACAAGGATGATTGACACGAGTATCACTACTTTTATTACATCTTGCGATAGTTTGTTATTCGACAGAATATCCCAGATATGTTGACTATCTAAAAATGCTTGGTACTAGAGAGGGACCTAACCTGGCCCCAGGTCACTCCACTAGGGGAAGATGATAATAAATTTTAGGAGTTAGGGTTAGCAGACACCGAGATGACTCTAGACTATGATGGCTGGTGGGCCAACTTCTAGTGGCACGGTGAGGGTCCCCTAGGTCAGCCAACTCAATGATTTACAGTTGAAGGCACAAATGGTGCAAAGGTAGATTCTCATGGGTGTCAGAACCATAAGAGGACAGAGGAAGCATGGGGCACAACAGAGGAGGGCCTGTAGGTAGATGTAGAGGAGGAGGCATTAGAGGAGGGCAAGGAACCTTCGAACAACAAGATCAGGTAGTTGAGAGCATATATCACTGACCTTTAGAGCTAGGTGGGGAGAATATGCACCCAAATACTACATAAGGATACCTCTATCACTACTCTGGAGGTAAAGCTATCTCATGGGCAGAGGCAATGGTAGGGATGTGAGGAGGAGAGGACAGTTCTCCAGGCATAGATTACCATTGTAGGTACTCAGATCACACAACTCACTAGCGAGCAGGATCTGGCATAGGCACAACTGAGTGTCATGACTACTGAGAGGGACTTGCTCAAGGAAGTGAGGGGAGATCCCTCATCCTCATAGATTATTATGCCACCTTTGGTAGTACCATCTTCTTTGTTACCAAGAGGTCGTGATCCCATGACAGAGATCAGGCATTTACATACCCTCGTGGAGGAGGGTAATTCCTGATATACAATGAGAGTAGCTTGCATCGACCAGCTAGAGGGTCATATCAGGATACTAGGTGGGGAGGTTCTAGAGGATATCCACACTACAAGGACCCACAGGACCAAGTCTAGGACTAGAGAGACAGGGCAATCTTCTGCTAGCTCAAGCCACAAGACGCACAGGAATGAGAGGACTTCTAGGTATTTGAGTACTCATGGTGCTAGCTCTTAGAGGACCCATAGGGATGGCATAGGTGATGGAGGTGCCTCATAGGCTGGGGGCGTAGGCCCTATGTAGTACATATCTTAGAGATACTTTATTGTACCATTTTTGAGTGTAAGGTTGAGGACCTACATGTATGTAGTCTGCGAGCATTTTGATGTACCCCACTATACTTATTGACACATATTTATATGATATGATATTTCATATCATTACATGTGTACTTTATTTTTGGTATTTTATGTTTTATGTTATGCATATGGATGCAATGCATTATTTATTTGATGCTATATGATGTGATGTATGGATGACATGCACTAGATAGTTATGCAATAGATGATTAGATATTATGAGTTTATGTATGCAGATGTACTACTTACGATGGATGCATTATGAATGCCAAATTTTTATGTTACATGCATGTATATATTTGCTTTACTTACATGACTATGACATAATTTATGCCATGTATGTACTGCATGTATATTTGATGATATTGTAAATGGACATGTATGCTTTAATCACTTAAAAGATAATGTATGCAATATGAATTTTAATCAATCTAATGGATGACACCACAAAATGTATAACAATCATGAATTGTAGTTGCTTTATCTCTTTGTGAAAGATAGTACACCCATGTGAGATGCAATGATATATGTTTTCTGTTCATAAGCTTTTGTAAATTAAAAAAATATGTATAATATAATCAGTGGTAGTCTAAATATCATTTCTGACATCCATCCGATATCTAATTATACAATACAAATTAATTATAATAAAAAAAATCTCATAAAAGAAATTGATGTTTGATGATTGCATTGAAAAATTGGTTGTTGCTATTTGGGAATTTTTGAGTTTTACCATGAGACTCAAACACCCTAGTTGACTGATCAAAAGTTGTATACTAGCCACACTAGACTTCTGAAACATAAGGTTTTTGCTAGGATAGGCCATAACTGTTCATTATACCTATGTGTGCAAGTGAGTATATTTCATAAGGCATATGCATACCCCGATGTTAGGTGAGATTCTTTCAGCCCATTGCTAATATCGGGGGTTCGCACATGTCTTACCCAATCCTAGGTTTATATTTTAGTTGGACTAGACCACTAGGTGATACAGGACACCTGAAGCTAGCTCTTCCACATTCAAATATTGGTATGCACATAAGCAAAATGCTAATGCATCAGACATATCGTCATGCGTAAGGTATAGTAGTGCTGACAATTCCAGGGATTCAATCTCACCCCCTTATTTTCTTCAATTTTTCGGGATACTTGCTCATATAAGGTGATAAAAATCACTGTTCATTTTGTATTTTATCTTTTTTTTTTCTTTTGAGCAAGGTATTTGATAATAATTTTAATTTATTTGTACAATTTGATCTTCATTTGATCTAAATTTTTGGGATTTACATTTGATAATTTTCTTCAAAAACTTCCTTTGGGGATTTTACTTTGGGAAACTATTTCTGGGATATCGATTGATGATATCGATCTTATGATATCAAAATGGGATGTCGATCTATGATATCAATCTAGGGTATTAATATGGAGGATTGATCTGGGATATCACTCTAGGATATTACTCATTTTAGCATAAGAAAAGGATTCTGTGTAGGAAATAAACTTGTCCTTTTGCCAATTGCCAACATTTCCCATACCGTTCGCACATGGGGATAAGCAAGAATAAATATTTTCACCTCAAGATACCTGGTCCTACTTCGTGGCTTTCATATTAATCTAGTCCTTATTAGGATTGTTTAATTTTTTGATTAGTGATAGAATTCTGATATGCTAAGGGCTATACTAACTAGACCTCAACTACAAAAGAAAAGCAATATTTCTATCAACTCTTGAGAAGATCTCTAGGTATGGTTGAATGACCGGAAAACCCTAGTATATTCTTCATAGCAACAAGATGGGTTGTGTTGAAAAACACAATTACTCACAAGGGTGAATGATAGATGAACAAGATAGTGCATAGATGCATGATTAAAACACAAACGTGGTGTCGTTTTTAAGATTGTGAACACAATTTATTCTAATGAAAGGGTGACGAATGGAAATGCCTAATGCAATGCAAATGTGAAATGCAAAATGAAATGCAATGCAATGATGCAAATGAAATGCACATGTTTTTTATTTTTGATATATTTCCAATTTTTTTTATGGATTTTAAAATTTTGGCCAAGGGAATTTTGAAAATCCTTGGAGCATTTTGGGGTTTGACCAAGCGATTTTGAGAAACCCTTGGAGCATTTTGGGGTTTGACCAAGCAGTTTTGAGAAACCCTTGGAGCCTTTTGGGTTTTGACCAAGCGGTTTTGAGAAACCCTTGGAGCCTTTTGGGATTGACCAAGCAGTTTTGAGAAACCCTTGGAGCCTTTTCTGAGTGACCAAAGGACTTACATGTGCTTTTGGAGCCTTTTCTAAATGACCAAAGGACTTACAAATGTCTTTCAAGCATTTTTGGGTTCTTAGGCATAGAACACTTTAATATGAAGGATATTGAGAGGCTCAAGCTCTCAACTCCTCCAAGCAATGTCAAGCGATATGTCCTAGGTCCAATATTCTCTGAGATCATGTAAGGACCCAACCAGTTAGCTATGAATTTGTCTCACATTTTTGGCAATAAATTTGAGTTTTGTTGGTTCTCTTTCAGTACAAGATCACCAACCTCAAAGTCTCTCAGATGGAATTTGCTATTGTAAGCTCGTTTTAAGCGCTCTTAATAAATGCAAAGATGCTCAAGGGAATTCACACGACATTCATCAAGTAGCTTCAATTGATCTAGGTGATCTTGCCTCACGATGTCATCATCGATGAACTCTTCTAATGCGATGCACAACATTGGAATTTCCAACTCTAGGGGCATAACAACCTCGATGCCATATACTAGTGAAAACAGAGTTGCCCTAGTGGGTTATCAAATGCTAGTACTATAATCCCATAATGCAAGGGGCAGTTGGATATGCCAATATTTGTGGTGCTCTTGTATCATATTTTTAAATATGGAGACCACTATCTTATTTGAAGCTTCAACCTACCCGTTTGCTTATGGATAATATGGACTCACAAAACTATGTTTTATTCTATACTTAGATGTCAAAGCTCTCATAGTTTTGTTTTTAAATAATGTTCCACTATCCAAAACTATCTTGGATGGTATCCCAAAATGACTAATGATATTGGTGAGTATAAACTCAGCAATACATGCTCCAATTGTCATTGTTAAGGGAATAGCCTCCACCCACTTAGTGAAATACTCAGTATCTGTAATAATAAAAGTATGTCAGCTCGATGATGAAGGAGAGATCTTACCTATGAGATTGAGTCCCCATTGAGAAAATGGCCAAACTGCTTGAATGGGTTGTAAGGCCTATGATGGTAGGTGCATAATATTAGTATGATGCTGACATTTAATGCATTTATTGACATACACATTGTCATCCTTCTCCATAGTGGGCCAATAATAACCCATACGAAGGATACGCTTGAAAATAGACATGCCACTAAAATGGCCAATGCATGTACCATTGTGAGCTTCTAAAATTTCCCAAGATGACTCTTGGGGCTCAAGACAACGAAGGAGAACTCCATCGTAGCTTCTACGGTACAAGATATCTGCTAACAAGACATACTTTGTCACTTTCTATTTGAATGTGTGTTTTGTGGCATGCGAAAATCCCTAAGGGATTATACCAAGTTTAAGGAAGTCATATATCTGTGACGTCCAGTTATGATAAGATTTGGCCTTGATCGATAAGACAACATCATCCCCTTGTGGTTCTACATTTGCAAATGTAGATTGGAAAACAACCCTGTGGTGAATGGTAGTACCACTCCCCATCATATCTTGCAAGATCAAAGACCCCAGGATGCTCTCTTAAGAAAGTATTTGGCTCTATAGAACCACCCATGGTTTGGTTCTACATGAATCATGTTGATTGACTCTTTGTTATTCAATGATTCGGGTTGCACAACAAAATGTGACAACATTTTTACATGGATGGTAGTAAAATCGGTAGACAGATTCTAAGGTATTAGAGATCCCAAAGATACCATTGTGTCTATAAATATATTGGATGAACGAGGGATTGCCTCGATGTCATACCATTCCAATCGAGCTAGATATGTGTCAACAAGATCCTTGTAAGCTTTCAATACCGAACATCGACATTGAAATAGTCCCTTAAATTGGTTCATAATGAGAAGGGAATCACCAAATATATTTAGCCCTTTTATCTTCATGGCGATAGCTATTTGGAGACCCAAAATTAGGGTTTTGTATTCAACATTATTTTTAGTGCAAAGAAAGTCCAACTTGAATGACAAGGGCATTGGAGCTCCTTGTGGCATGAACAACACTATTCCTGCACCACCCCCTTGCTCACACTTCGAACCATCAAAGAACAAGGTCATATTGTCTTTGTTGTCTAGTTATTCAGGTTTGGGTTCTTTTGATAAGGAAAATACTGCGTCATAAGGAAGCTATATGGTGAGGGGCCTACTATTTTCAAGAGGCACCTTAGCCAGTTGATCTGCTATGACTTGTCCCTTAATGGAATTTTAGCTTATGAATTCCAAATCAAATTCTATCAGTAGCATGATCCACTTCATAGTACGTGTATTATGATGTCTTGCTCATCATATACTACAAAGGATTTTGTTTGGATATGACATATGTCGTATGACTCAACATATAGTGTTGCAATTTCTTTCTAGCGAACACTATTGCTAAACACAACTTTTCCACATATGTATATCTGATCTCATAGCTCACCAAGGTGCGACTAATATAATATATGGCTTGTTCTTTGTCTTGAATGTTCTTTTGGGCTAACATGGTTCACAGTGCAAAGTCGATTGTCGATATATATAGCAAAAAGGGTACATCTAGCCTTGGTGGAGCTTGCACTGGCGACATTGCCAGATATTTCTTTATCTTAGAAAAGGCTACTTGACAGTCTTTGTATCAATTGAATGGGACCCCCTTGTGTAGTAGTAGATTCATGGGTCAATATTTATTTGATAATTGGACGATAAATCGCTTTATGGATGCTACTTTGCCCTGAAGGCTTATTAGTTCCTTGATGTTCATGGGGGGACGCATTTCTAAAATAGCATTGACCTTTGCTGGGTCAACCTCAATGCGTCATTTTGAAATGATGAATCCTAAGAGCTTTCCTAAAGTTACACCAAACATGCACTTCTTAGGATTCAACCTAACATTATGCTCTATCAGAAATCGAATACCTTCTTCAGGACCTCCACATGCTCGAAACACAATAATGATTTTACCAACAAATCATCAATATAATATTCTAACATTTTATGCATATAGTCATGAAAGATATATGTCATAGCCCACTGATATGTGGCACCATCATTTTTAAGGCCGAATGGCATAAATTTATAGCAAAATTTTGCAATGGCGTTATAAACACGATTTTATGCTGGTCTTTGGGCTTAATCCAAATTTGATTATAACTAAAAAAATCATCCATTAAGGAGAGCATCTTATGAACTATAGTTACGTCTAAAAGAGCATCAATATTCAACAACATAAATGAATTCTTTGGTGTTGCCTTATTCAGGTCTTTGAAATCCATACAAATACAGATCCTTCCATCAAGTTTTCCTACAGGCACCATATTGGATACCCATTCCAGATAGTTGATGGAGATGAAAAAATCTACGTCCAATAGCTTTTGCAACTCATCCTTAACCATTAAGTTTAGTATTGGATGCATCTTCCTAAGTTTTTGCTTGATTGGATTCTTTGATAGATCTAGTGAAAGGTTATGAGTAACCAATTTTGGATCTAGATCCGACATATCCTTGTAAGTCCAAGCAAAGAGAGTAAGTCTCTCTCTTAGTAGAGGGATGAGGTTGGCATGCTCATCAGGAGTTAAAATTTATCCAAACTTAACCTTCCTTGCATTGGTGGGATCATTAATGATATCCACTTTGAAGGTATCCTCTACTGACATATGAGATCCCTCCTCAAGCTGATGAGATGTAGGGATCAAGTGGATGTCATCTAATGGGTTTATAGGTTCTGCATTGGAAGCATCCTAAGCATGATAGACATCATGTGCATATCCTGGCGTAAAATGGAAATGTTGCAACATTTATTCATTAGGGAAGAAATCTTCAAGCTCTAGTGGTGAATTAGTGCGATCCCAATCGATAAAACCTACATTTAGATGCAACAGTTTGGATGGATCGGTTGGATTATGGAGTGGAGTGGTCAAATCAATGGAGTTCATGTTGATAAAATGGATCATGTCTCCAGGACCACATGTAAGTGACTCATCATTAGCAAAACTACCATCCACGAGATGTGGTTTTGGGGGTAGGGGGATCTTCGGATCCAGTCTGTGAATAGAATGTCATATGGGATCATTGGGCTCAAGGAGCTCCATGTATGTCGGTGGATCAAAAAATACAATATGATAAATCACATTAAAATCCAGTGATCTCTCTCTAAGGTGCGGATGAAGATTGATCTCTCTGCGTATCTCCTCAGCCGTATACAGTGCATTGCAATAGCGTAAGTAGGGAGGTCCTAAGTAGGCTCTCTCTATATCAACTTCTTCATCACTATCATAATACAAACCCTCATTTGCCCCCACAAGAGTGGAACACTTTGGTAAATGTGGCCTCATATAGGTTATCTCTTGATTACTATCATCACTATTTGACGAAACCGGGTACAAACATTGTAAATACGAAGGTGCTGAGTAAAATAGCTCAGCTTCATCCTCAAATTGATCGTTGGGTGAGGATTCACTATCCTATCCTACACTACAACTTGGTCCGCCTGCTACATAAAAAACATAGCCATGTTGACTATATTTTCCAATTGTATTTATTTCATATATATTAGGTTAGATTTTTATTATTCAAAATCATCTATTGTTTTTACCTTATATTCACTTGTATATTCACATTGCCTAAATGGTGGGGTTATGCCTACTTGGACTGGTGACTCATTTACTCCAATTTGATTTAATTTGTGATATCAGGTTTCTGCTGCATAGGTTATTGAATTTATGTCATTCATGTTGAGTTGGTGTTTGGTTTATTAATAGTTAGGGAGAATATTGTTCTTCTCCAAGTGGTATCAAGAAGTCAATCGAATGACCAAATACACAGGTCTTCATATGACTACAAAAATTGTACACCCATCGATGGTTCACAACAAGCAAGAAAACTGCAACCTGGCAGTTCGTAACACTCAAGAAAATGGAGTTGCCACAGGTTAATTGCACCATAGAGCAAAGAAGTCTCAAAAATTGTGTGGTAGTCACTGGTTCACGAAGTTACACCTTCCAAGCATTACAGAGACACCGCAACGATTGTGTACCAAGCGGGGAGAATCTGGCTTTAGGGACATCCAAATCGATGAGCCCAAAAGTAGCTCACTCATAACCTGCAATAATATTGCATTAGAAGTAATTCCCATGATCGTCGAAGAATCATTTGAAACATAGGCAAAAAACTTATGCACTACGAATCCCAAATAACAGTGAGCACCATCATCCAATCAAAACTCACGAAAATAAATAAATTTATTCGATTTACTAAGGTTCAAAGTATTTTTTTAATTTATATTCAGGATTTATCCCACACGTCATGTGTCATAGTCAAGCAAAGGTTTTTAAGCATAAACTCATGGTAAGTTGAATGTGACTTAGGTCACATAGGCTCCTCCCGCATGTCACTTATTGCTAACCCTTACTTCGTTTCCCCCAGTCCAGTTGTCTTCGAGTTGTGTCCCACCTGTCGAGTGTCCTCGTCTTGCATATCTCGTGTCAGTTCCCTTGCATTGCTGAGTGTTTAAGTCTAGTTTCTAGTTGTCCCTCATACTTTGTGTCTTCATACTTCATGTCCAGTCACCAGTCCTCTGTCGTCCTTCATGTCTAGTGATCTTCGTTGCCTTGTTGTCAAGTCTTCATGGGTTGGTCATATCTTAGTTGTGTCTTTGCATGTTGCCACCCACGTGCTTTGCTGAGTCATGGTTATATCATTATGTCTTGGTCTTGTTATATCGTATCTACATTGATTTTGGTTCTATCATCGAGTTAGGTGCCAGTCCTTGGTGAGTGTGTGTTGTGTCAGTTCTCTTCATTGTATTCACTTCTCGATCAGTGTTATCGTGTCAGGATCATTAACTGTCGAGTCCTACCCAAAGTATCACATTTCTGTCCAAAATGCTCCAAATTCATCATGAGTCATCAAGGAACTATCAAAATTTGTCAAGTACAAATTGTCAAAAGTCCAAAGTCATCAAAAGTCATCAAGAAACTGCCAAAAGTTGTCAAGTGCAAATTGTCAAAATTAGAACTTGTCAAGAAATTGCCAAAAGTTGTCAAAATTGCTAAAACTTGTCTAAAGTTGTTGTCAAGGAGGCGAGCCAACAAATTCAAAATCTGTGTCACAGTTGGAGCGAAAATTGAAGCGAAATACAATTTTTTGCCAAATTTAACAAATATTTTGCAGAAATCAAAGATCAAAGACAACCTCTAAGCAAAAAACTCTGGAAAGTGCATGACCAAAAAGTGGGCCAAAGGATCTGATGGTCATCTATCAAGCTCAGAGACTCCCAAAAAAATGCAATATGATCTTGTCTAAGCCAAGGTACAAAAAATTCTCCTTCTCATTTCAAAATTAGTACTTATAATCCGACTCATCCATTGGTCAGCCCAATGGCATCCAATACCTCTCCAAATTCCTCACAAAAAAACCTCACTCAAGTAGCAAATAATCATCCCATGGTTAATGATTATGTGTTAAGAGAATTAATAAACAATATTTATATTATGACTACAAACTTCAATGCATCTAGGAAACAATCCCAACCAAATATTCATAGTCCCAATCACTGGAGTACTGATGTCCACCATGACGACTATACACACCACAGAGGTCAAAATAGTTAGTACCTAAATCACAATGGTAACCAAATAATGAGGATGGGGGTAACAAATAAATTTTGGACCAACCAAGGGGTTCCAACATACCTTACCAAAACAACAACCAGCGACAGTAGAGTAACGATGAACAAGATAGAAACAATTCTCACTACCAACCAAGAGGTCCTATGGGAGTCAATTATCCATGTATTGACATGCCTCCCTTTGAAGGTTAGGATCCGTGTGGGTGGATTGCCAAAACGGAAGGCATATTAGAGTTCTAAAAATTCTAAGAAGAGGACAAAGTCCCTTTTGCAACAACCAAATTAGGCACTAAAGCTTATAAATGGTTTACATGGTATAAACATGAGACCCTCCATCTAGCCTTCTTTTGGCATATGTTCAGGGAAGCCTTTCTTCACATATTCGACAAAGGTTCCATAAGTTCCTACATAGTAGGTTATTTTCACTTAAACAGACAAGATTAGTAGGGGACTACATCTCATAATTCACCAATATTCTTCACTATGCACAAGATCTACAATCAGACATGGTGGTAGCGGCTTTTTGAAATGGATCGAAAGCACATATTAAAGTCGAAGTGGACCTACAAAATCCATCCAAGCTGGATGAGTGTATAAGGATTGTCAATTTAGTAGAGACAAAGGTGCACCTAGGCCGATCCACATGACATGATTCATATGGGCAACCTCAATTCTGCAATAACTCTTTCCACAAAAATGATCAACCATCATAGTATTTCTGTTACAAATGTCACAATCATCATATAAAATATCAAGCATGTACACCATGACAAAAATTTTAGATTGAATATGCAGACAAGGAAGAAGAATAAATAGAGTATTATAACACACCTGAGGATCCCCCACTCAAGGACCAAAGTGAACACAAGGAGGTTGTATCTGAGGAGGATACCATGACTATTTCAGTACATGCTCTTATGGGGTTATCCTCTCACCATACAATCAAGGTGGAAGGTTTCATTCGAAAACAAAGGGTGACAATATTAATTGATTCAAGAAGTACTCACAACTTTATTGATGCAAAACTTGCAAGGACATTGGGTTTGCACGTCTTCTCTTCTAGTCAATATCGGTTTCAAGTCAGAACTGCAAGTAGAGAAATTTCTCAATGTTTAGGTAAGACATCTTCAGTTTCATTACAAATGGGTACATATACTTGGCAAGATCATCTTTTTGTTATGGGATTAGGAAATTTCAAAAGTTATTTTAGGCGTTGCATTGATGGAACAATTGGAAACCACCATGGGTTTTAATCACAAACATCACTTTGTGGAATGGCAAGCCAATGGGAGGACTATTCATCTTCAGGGATTACCCACACCTCCATAAAAAATTGTAAGTTCACATAGCATGGAAAATATATTATGAAAATATGGTGGGGGATTCATAGCCCAAATCAATTGCATTGAAATATTAGATCAAGATGTGCCAAAAATCAAAGAAGAAGATCTCCATAACATTGTGGCTAAATATGAGGAGGTTTTTTAAGAACCAAAATGAATACCACCCAAAAGATCTCATGATCATGCCATACACCTTGTGCCTAGAAGTCTTCCACCTAATGGTCATCCGTATAGATATCCCCAACACCAGAAAATATAAATTGAGAAGATTGTCCAAGAGCTATTGGATCAGGGTGTCATCCATCATAGTACTAGCCCTTACTCCTCCCTACTAGTCTTAGCTCACCGAAAAGACAATTCTTGGTGTATGTGTCCTGATTTTTGCCCTCTTAACAAAATCACGATCAAAGATAAATTTCCTATCCCTATCAATGATGATTTACTAGATGAACTACATGGTGCCAAATTCTTTACCAAATTAGACTTACGTTCAGGATTTGACCAAATCCAAGTTAGGGAAGAAGATATCCCCAAAACAACTTTTCAAAATCATGAAGGTCATTATGAATTCTTGGTCATGTCATTTGGCCTCACTAATGCCCCATATACATTTCAAAGTCTCATGAACCAAGTGTTTCATCCATTCCTATGCAAATTTGTTCTAGTCTTCTTTGATGACATACTCATCTATAGTAAATCATGGAAGGATCATTTATCACATGTGGGAAGAGTTCTTCACATCCTACATAAGGAATTTTTTTTTTCAAATGATCTAAATTTTCCTTTGGTGTTCAAGAAGTTGAGTACCTTGGTCATATAGTATCTCAAGAAGGTGTTAAAGTGGATCCCAATAAGATTAAGGCAATACAGGATTGGCCTTTACCTAAAACCATCAAGAAACTTCATGGTTTTTTGGGCCTCACCGACTATTATCACAAATTTATGCGTAACTACAATAAAATTATGGGTCCTCTCACAACACTTACTAAGAAGGATGCTTTTCATTGGTCCGATGCAACTACTCAAGCCTTCAAGTTTCTCAAGGAAGCAATGTGTACGACTCCAATTTTGGCCACTCCAGATTTTCAAAAACTATTTTTCATTGAATGCGATTCCTCGGGAACAAGTATTAGAGTAGTACTAATGCAGGAGGGTCATCCCTTGGCATTTGAAAGTGAACAAATTTCAAGAAAAAAATTGGGTAGATCCACTTATGAAAAAGGAAAGGTTGGCTATTTTACATGCAATGGAAAATTGGAGGCATTACTTAATCAACAACCGTTTTATTATTAAAATCGATCACAACAGTCTCAAGAATTTTCTAGAATAAAGGTTTTCTTATCCTGAACAAAATAAGTGGATGACTAAATTTTTGGAATATTATTTTGTGATTGAATTTGATAAAGGTAAAGAAAATGTGGCAAATGATGCATTATCTAGAAAATACGAAGATGAAGTAGTTATTAATGCCATTTCAAGACCATGTTCATAGTGGGTGTCTAAGTTAAAGGAAGAATGGCTGTCCAACAGTGAAACAACTCAAATAATTCAGGAATTATCTATGGGTTACTCTAAAAACCCTCTTTTCAAATATGATGACCAAATATTACGTAATAAGAGTCACATTTACATCCCACACAACTCACCAATCAAAGTACAGATTCTAGAGGAGTCACATGCTTCTCCATTAGTAGGACATTCAGGGTTTCTAAAAACCTACATACGGGTTAAATAATCCTTTTGTTGGAAAGGGTTAAAAGTAGTGGGTAGCCTAGTGTGAAGTATGCCAACGCAATAAGGGTGAAACAGTCAAGTCACCGGGTTTGCTTCAACTGTTACCTATTCCAGATCATCAGTGGGAACATATATCCATGGATTTTATTGAAGGAATTTCTAAGTCATAAGGTAAAATAGTAATTTTTGTGGTAGTTGATCGCCTTTCCAAATACGCTCATTTCTAGGCCTTACAACATCCATTTTAAACAAGCAAAGTGGCCAAGGTATTTATGGACTCAATATTTAAATTGCACGGAATACCCAAAAATATTGTAAGTGATAGAGATCCCATTTTTACTAGTAATTTTTGGAAAGAATTATTTCGTCTTAGTGGTACCAAATTAAATATGTCTTCTGCATACCATCCCCAAACAGATGGTCAAATAGAGGTAGTTAGAAAATGTTTCGGTACTTACCTAAGATGTTTTGTACAAGATAAACAATATCAATGGAGTCAATGGCTATCATTGGCAAAATGGTGTTACAATACTTCTTACCATTATTCCACCAAGATGACTCCTTTCAAAGAATTGTATGGAACTAAGCCACCAATAGTAGCATATTATGTACCAGGATCTTCCAAAGTGGCCCAAGTAGACGATTGGTTGTAGCAGCGACGAGCAATGCTCACTATTCTGAAGGACAATTTGATACAAGCACAAAATTGCATGAAGCAAAAATAAGACAAACATCATTTGGAAAGGGCATTCAATGTTTGTGATATGATATTTTTATGTCTTCAGCCCTACAAGAAGTTATCATTAAAGATCAAATCTAGTCAGAAGTTGACACCACGATTTTATGGTCCTTAAAAAATTATCCATTGCATTGGGGAAATAGCATACCAATTGGAGTTACCCCAATCCTCCTGCATACACCCAGTGTTTCATGTCTCATGTCTCAAAAATGTGATTGGCCAGAAAGTACAATCTCAGTAAAAATTACTAGTGCTAGACGAAGAAGGACATATATATCTCCAACCAAAAGTAGTTGTACAAACCAAAACACATAGAATAAGATCTCGTCACATCCAAGAGTTTCTCATAAAGCGGTAGGACTTACCTGAAGAGGATGAAACCTGGGAATCTGAAAGTATTTTCCAATCATTTCTATATTTGAGGACAAAGATTTTTGAGGAGGGGAGTCATGCTACATAACAAACATAGCCATGTCAGCTATGTTTTCCAAGTGTAATTATTTCATATATATTAGGTTATATTTTTATTATTCAAAATCATCTATTGTTTTTACCTTATATTCACTTGCGTATTCACATTGCTTGAATGGCAGGGTTATGCCCACCCGAAGTGGCGACTCATTTAATCCAATTTGATTTAATTTGTGATATCCGATAGGTTATTGAATTTATGTCATTCATGTTGAGTTGGTGTTTGATTTATTAATAGTTAGGGAGAAGATTGTTATTCTCCACCACCTATCTCAAAAATGGACTCTTCTATATCCTTGTTGGAATACCCTTCCAACTCAGGATCTATCACTATGATAACATATTGACCCTGCATGCCTGTGTTATTGGCTACCCCATGTATTTGTTGACCGAAATTTTCTCTTGGTAGATCATCTGGACCGGCATCCACCAATATATCCTTATGATATTTCTCGGGTGGTCCTATGAGGCTGTAAGACACCATCTAATTATCCCTCTAGAATACAGAAGGATTAGGGTGATAAGGATTGAAGTCAACCTCACCCCCAAACTAAGGTATAGGTAGTCTAAAGATACCATGAGGAGTTCAGCCTATCCTCCGTTGTAGAATCCCAACTGAGCCTATCAGTATGTAATTGATACTATGGTTCTATAGGCTTCTTACACCCCTACTCGAATAGTCTGAGACTGTAACCATGCCAATGGTAATGCTCGAAGTATCGCATGGCATAGTCTGGGTTAGATAGATAATGAAAATTCATGATGAATGTTTCATTATCATCCTCATCCATGGGCACGGGAGATGTAATCTAATCTAAACCTCCATAGATGAAGTTGGTTTGGTTAGGTGGCACCCCCAATGGTTCCACTATACCTATGGGAAAGTGATGGGATCGCAGTCGGTCCATGTCATGTGCAGTCTTGATAATAAGTGTGAATGTCACATTCTGCACAATGTATTACCCTAACCAAGGATTAACCAAATGGACGATCACCTATGGTGCAGATGACCTTATTGAAGATGCAGGTGAAGCAAGCTAAGGTGCCTCTTTGACTCTTCCTTGAACTTCCTCTACTTCCATGGGAGTAGGGGTTTCAATGATAACTAACTCTGGAATTTGCTTTATCTTTTTTTTTCCCACATTTTCTTTCAACTTCCTATCATCCCACTATATCGTGGATGTAATAAATATAATGGAAGTAGTTGTTGTGTGCTTCGATATTTGAGATACAAAAATTACGGGTCTAGCACACACTTCTTTGATGATACCTCCTAGATACTTGATTGGTGATGTTGGTCGCACATCCAGGTGCATTGAGGGGAGCACAAATTCCATTGGAAAATCTACTAGATTCATGTATTTAAAGGGTTCTTCATCCGAAGGCACCATGTGAACCTATCCCTTATGAATGTATTTAATACACTAGTGTAGAATATAAGGGACACAATGCATTTCTCTGATCCAAGATATCCTTAGAAGCATATTATACTGCATAGCACCTTAAATTACATGACACATCACCAAGATGGTCTTAAGTCCCACTTGGATAGGTAAATCTATAGTACCGACCGTTGAGCATAATGCATCATTGAACGCTCTCAATGTGAAGGTAGAAGGATGATATGCATCTTGGGTAACTTCAAGTGAGTTAATGCCTTGGTAGTTATGTTATTGATCGACCACCTTGTATCGATCAAAACTCTCTTGAACGGTTTGTGATTCACACAAGTGATAATATGCAACAATGGGTCTACTATAACAGTGGAAACCGTCTTGAATTTGTGATCATGAAATTAAATGATCAGCTCCTGAAACTGTTGCACATGCCCCATGAAGTGTCTAAACACTTCAGGATCCTGAGGCTGCACTTATATGGACCTTAAAATATCCATAAGCATCTCCTTGTGCTTGGGAGACTGTTGAATAAGCTCATAGATTAACAACTTCACTGGAGTTGTCTATAGGTTTTGAGCCAACCTACTTATGATGGTCACCACTGGTCTAGTTGGTGGACCAGGTACATACTAGGCTGACCTTGGAGGAGGCACAACTTGGACCCTAATAGGCACTAGAGGTTTATTCAGTCATTCATACCTCACGTTCCTTGTGACAATGTTGACCATACCAATGAACCCATGGGTTGGTGGTTCTATGTGCACTTGGTTGACCTGACCAACATTATTCCTTGGTGGCTCATGATTAGGTAGAGGAATTTTATAAATATCCATATTTTGGTTATCAAGCACTTGTGGGTTGTCGATGAGAAGCGTACCTCTCTCGATCATATTTTGCATAATATATTTGAAGTACCAACATACCTCGATGTTGTGGCCCTTCGATCGATGAAATATGCAATATTGATCATATTTATAGCCTTTAGGCTTAGGTTGATTTGGATCCATCATCTTGAATTTAGGTAAATTAATAGCCTTCGCCTCGCATAACTGATGAAAAATCGAAGTCAACGACTAAATAACACAAGCTTATACTGAGAGGGGGGGTGAACAGTATAAGACCACTTTTTACTTTTGCTTTAAATCAACTTTCAAATCAGCTTTATGTAGAGAACAGATAGCAGTATCAAGAGCAGCAATTAAAACAATGCACAACACATCAACAACAAAGAGACACAACAATTTACGTGGTTCACCCAATGCGGGCTACTCCACGGATAAAATTTCTTACTAAATTTTATCAAAGTCCTCTGGGAATACTTCCCGATTACAATGTTTATGAGCCTCAGCTCAAAGGAGACACCTTCCCCTAATTCTGCTTTGGCTGGTGATCCTCTAGAAGACCTCTACCTCTTCTGCCCTTAGCAAGTGGAACTCTATCCATAGAAGACACCTGTCTTCCCTGCTCTGGCTGGAGATCTCTGTCCTCAACTCTGTCACAGCAAGCTGGTCCTCTTTTTTGCACCAAAACACAGTCCTTCGGTCTGGCACAAATCTGTCCTCTTCCTCTTTTCTTTTTTGTTATAGATTCTACTTGGTCGAAACCAACTTTTCACAGTCTACGCAAACACAGCAGCACTCGATCAAATTATACTCTTCTATGAGAAACTCAGCAACACATTCTTCACGCATACAGCAACACAGTCTTCGCATAAATAGTAGCACAGTCTTCACATGAATAGTAGCACAGTCTTCCACACTTTAGACGATTCGATGAAATGCACTCTTATACTATAGTCAAACTTTGCACTCTGCTTTTTCGATGATCGAACCTCACTGTCGCACTAAATCTGTGAACGCCACTCTTCGAACGCACACTTCGATCGATGCCAAGACTGCTCAAACAACCCTCCTTAAATACTCACAATCTCAAGTTGAAATCTTGTTCTTAGTCGGCTGTTCAACCTTCAATCACGTCGGCTATAAAACCCTACGCTGCGTCGGCCCAGTTTTAACTCTGTCGGCTTCACTGCCTCCCTGAAGCTCCTGGCGCGAAACTTCAACATGTCACGAAATCGTGACACCTTTACCTGTCGTACACCCTCTTTAACTTGTTGTAGCGATATCGTGACGCTTTTGCTTTTGTATGCTTCCTTCGCTCTTCTGTCATGAAATCGTGACACTTTTGCCTTTCGCTGACGTCATCTCACTTTTGTCATGAAATCATGATGCTTTAGACTTCAAAGCCTTCTTCTCCGCTTCTGTCATGAAATCGTGACACCTTTGCCTCTTGCTGACGTCATCAGCAACTCTATCATGAAATCGTGATGCTTTAGACTCCAAAGCCTTCTTCTCAACTTCTGTCATGAAATCGTGACACCTTTGCCTCTTGTTGATGTCATCTGCAACTTTGTCATGAAATCGTGACACTTCTTGCTTCTTCAACCTTTTCTCGGTTTGCACTAGCGAAAATGGAACATGTCACGAAATCGCGATGCTTTCGCTGCCTTAAGCTCTTTTCTATCAACTGCTCATGAAACTGGAACATGTCACGAAATCGCGACGCTTTCGTTGCCTTAAGCACTTTTCTGCCAACTACTCGTGAAATTGGAACATGTCACGAAATCGTGACGCTTTCGCTGCCTTAAGCACTTTTCTGCCAACTGCTCATGAAACTGGAACATGTCACGAAATCGTGACGCTTTTGCCAACTGCAAGCTGCCAACTCAACCTGTCACGAAATCGTGACACTTTCTGCATCCGTACAACTTCTTTGAAACATGTCACGAAATCACGACACTTCCTGCAACTCAACACTGCCAACTCAACTTGTCACGAAATCGTGACACTTCCTGCAACTCAACGCTGCCAACTCAACTTGTCACGAAATCGTGACACTTTCTGCAACTCAACGCTGCCAACTCAACTTGTCGCGAAATCGTGACACTTTTGCCTGAACTTTCTCTCTCCTCAAACATGTCATGAAATCATGATAGTTTTGCCTACTTCGTCTCTGCCTTCCAACATGTCACGAAATCGTGATAGTTTTGCCAGAACTTTCTCTCTCCTCAAACATGTCGCAAAATCATGACAGTTTTTCCAGCAGCCTGCAAACTTTTTCTAACTTATCTTTTTCTGGATTTTTGGCAACTGGGCTACTCTGATTTTCTTGGAGACTTATCGACCAGCTGAAACCTTCATCAAAACACATACTTAGACATAAAAACAAATTGCTCCAAGAACTCCTTGACATCAAAAACAACAACTACCAAGAGCTCCTTGACATCAATGACAACAACTAAACTTAGGCAAAGGCAATGTACTCAAGGTACCCAAAATTGCCAACAATCTCCCCCTTTGTCATTGATGGCAACCCTTTACTAAAAACACATCTTAAAGAGCCAAAACTGAAATCAATCTCTTTGAAGTTTTGCTCCCCCTGACTTGAAGCTTTCCTCTTCACTTGAAGCTCTCCCCCTTACTCATATCTCTCCCCCTTTGTCATCAATGGCAAAGGGTCACCTTTGGGGCTTGGGACTAAGAATGAGTCTCTTAGCTTAGTCCCTCCCCCACCTCCTAATGAGGTGATTTTAAAATAGAGTTGGGAGTGAAACTCCCATTAGACACTCATCATCATCAGTGTCTACAATTTCTTTGTCGGGCCTTTTCTTGAGCTCTTTGTTAATGTTTCTGTTCTTGACACTTTTCTTGTTCTTGTTCTCATCTCTTTTCTTGTCCACACCTTGATCCTTGGACCTGTTTATACCACTTTTTTTGTTCCTGTACCTTGGAAGATCAGCTCTGCACTTTTTGGCTGAGTGACCTGTATTGTTGCATTTGTAACAGACAACATTATTTCTTTCAGGCATAGTTGTTCTTTGAATCCGCCTGTTATTTGAATTGCAAAAAATTGCCTTGTGCCCGAACTGATTACAAGAGTAGCAATACCCTTGAAATAAATTGCGACTTCTGAGATTATTGTTAACCTTCTTCATTTGAGACATGCAATGTGCAGCCATGTGTCCAAACCTGTAACACGCAAAACATCTATCGAAAAATATTCTTTTAATCGATCTCTTGGGTCCCGAGAACTTCTGTTTCACATTCAAAAATCTGTTTTCTGATCTTGCGCATTCATTACTCACAGACTCATGATCTGAAGTACTTTCATCATCAGAACTTTCTTCTTTTTGAAATCTCTTGCTAGATTCCCCAATCTGTTTCTTGTGCGGCTCAACAAAACCGAGACCTGTTTTATCTGTTGGATTTCTTTGATTTTTGATGAGAGACTTAACCTTCTTGGAGCTATCCTGAAATCTGTAGAGTTTATCCTTGTAATATTTATTTTCTTCTTTCAAAGAAACCATTTTCTGCTCTAACTCATTATACTCAAGAATCTTAGACTCTAACTCATCCTTGAGTTCCTGTGTTTTGGCTATAGAGAAGTCGAGACTTTCTATAAGATCGTCTCTCTCCATACAACATTCATCTAACTTAACCTTGAGTCTATCATTCTTCTTCCTTTCCTTTTCCAAAACACTGAGAGCATTATTGAGTTCACATTCAAGATTCTCTATTTGATTACACTTTGAATTATCAAGACCTTTTTCTGATTTCTTATTACTAGATGTGCTACCCTTTTCAAAAACCATACATGCATCTTCCTTATCATTTTCTGAAGCATCCTCATACATACTAGCAACCAATTCAATATTTGTGCAATCATCCTCAAGGTGCCCAAAATTTCCACATCTAAAGCATTTCATGACCGTGAATTTATGTTTCGGTTCTTCTTCTTTTTCTGAAATGAACAGCATCTCATTTTCATTATCACTGGAAGAGCTTTCACTATCACTGCTAGAACACTTACTTACTTTGTCCAAATAGAAGCTCTTCTTGTTCTTGTGTGAATACCTCTTTCCTTGATTGTTGTGTTCATCTTTGTTCTTTCTGTGATACCTGTGCTTTTCAGAATCCTTGCTCTTGACATCCTGTATATCTTCATCACTTTCATCTTTAGAAACAGTACAATCAGTAGCATAATGACCATACTTTCCACAGTTGAAGCATCTTATATTTTTCTTGCTTTTGTGCTTTCTAGAGAATTTGCCTTTCTTGTTGTAATATGCTTCTTCCTCACTAGAAGACTCATCACTCTCTTGAATCTGTTTGCCTTTTGATTTCTTGGTAGCTTTGAAAGCTGCCTCTTTCTTTATATCAACATTCACTTGAGTTCTCAACTCAAAAGCTGCAAGAATACTATGGAGCTCATCCTTTTTCAATTTATCTAAATCTTTGGCTTCCTCAATAGCAGAAATCTTTTCACTAAATCTATTAGGAAGAGATCTTAAAATCTTATCACACACATCATTTTCAGCAAGTTCAAGACCTAAGTCTTTCATGGAGTTCACAATCTCATCCATCCGAAGCATGTAGTCACTAATATTTTCATCATCATTCATCTTGAGTTGTTCAAACATACCTTTAAAATGTCTCAATTTGGCCTTTCGGACATTTGCATCACCTGTATGAACAACCTGCAATTGTTTCCACATTTCACTAGCTGTCTTGCAGTGAATAACTTTGGTAAGATCAGCCTTCTGTAAACCTTTCAGGATTGCATTCATGGCTTTTGAGTTGTTGTGATGTAGGAGCCTGTCTTCTTTAGTATAAGGACCATTTGCAGGAATGGTGTACCCATCTTCAATAACTTCCCATACCTCATTACCAAGAGCCATTAGATAGACTTTCATTCTTGCACTCCACAGACCGAAATCTGATCCATCAAGAATAGGTGCTGCATTGCCACCTGAGAAATCCATTGTGTTCTAAATCAGTTCTTCCTTCCGACTGTAAAACCTTTTCGAAGGAACCTGCTCTGATACCAATTGAAGAACACAAGCTTATACTGAGAGGGGGGGTGAACAGTATAAGACCACTTTTTACTTTTGCTCTAAATCAACTTTCAAATCAGCTTTATGCAGAGAACAGATAGCAGTATCAAGAGCAACAATTAAAACAATGCACAACACATCAACAACAAAGAGACACAACAATTTACGTGGTTCACCCAATGCGGGCTACTCCACGGATAAAATTTCTTACTAAATTTTATCAAAGTCCTCCTGGGAATACTTCCCGATTACAATGTTTATGAGCCTCAGCTCAAAGGAGACACCTTCCCCTAATTCTGCTTTGGCTGGTGATCCTCTAGAAGACCTCTACCTCTTCTGCCCTTAGCAAGTGGAACTCTATCCACAGAAGACACCTGTCTTCCCTGCTCTGGCTGGAGATCTCTGTCCTCAACTCTGTCACAGCAAGCTGGTCCTCTTTTCTACACCAAAACACAGTCCTTCGGTCTGGCACAAATCTGTCCTCTTCCTCTTTTCTTTTCTGTTATAGATTCTACTTGGTCGAAACCAACTTTTCACAGTCTACGCAAACACAGCAACACTCGATCAAATTATACTCTTCTATGAGAAACTCAGCAACACATTCTTCGCGCATACAGCAACACAGTCTTTGCATAAACAGCAGCACAATATTCACATGAACAACAACATAGTCTTCCACACTTTAGACGATTCGATGGAATGCACTCTTATACTGTAGTCGAACTTTGCACTCTACTTTTTTGATGATCGAACCTCACTGTCGCACTAAATCTATGAATGCCACTCTTCGAACGCACACTTCGATCGATGCCAAGACTGCTCAAACAACCCTCCTTAAATACTCACAATCTCAAGTTGAAATCTTGTTCTTAGTCGGCTGTTCAACCTTCAATCACGTCGGCTGTAAAACCCTGTGCTGCGTCGGCCCAGTTTTAACTCTGTCGGCTTCACTGCCTCCCTGAAGCTCCTGGCGCGAAACTTCAACATGTCACAAAATCATGACACCTTTACCTGTCGTACACCCTCTTTAACTTGCTGTAGCGATATCGCGACGCTTTTGCTTTTGTATGCTTCCTTCGCTCTTCTGTCATGAAATCGTGACACTTTTGCCTTTCGCTGACGTCATCTCACTTTTGTCGTGAAATCGTGACGCTTTAGACTTCAAAGCCTTCTTCTCCGCTTTTGTCATGAAATCGTGACACCTTTGCCTCTTGCTGACGTCATCAGCAACTCTGTCATGAAATCACGACGCTTTAGACTCCAAAGCCTTCTTCTCAGCTTCTATCATGAAATCGTGACACCTTTGCCTCTTGTTGACGTCATCTGCAACTTTGTCATGAAATCGTGACACTTCTTGCTTCTTCAACCTTTTCTCGGTTTGCACTAGCAAAAATGGAACATGTCACGAAATCGTGACGCTTTCGTTGCCTTAAGCTCTTTTCTGCCAACTGCTCGCGAAACTGGAACATGTCACGAAATCGTGATGCTTTCGCTGCCTTAAGCACTTTTTTGCCAACTGCTCGCAAAACTGGAACATGTCACGAAATCGCGACGCTTTCGCTGCCTTAAGCACTTTTCTGCCAACTGCTCACGAAACTGGAACATGTCACGAAATCATGACGCTTTTGCCAACTGCAAGCTGCCAACTCAACCTGTCACGAAATCGTGACACTTTTTGCATCCGTACAACTTCTTTGAAACATGTCACGAAATCGTGACACTTCCTGCAACTCAACACTGCCAACTCAACTTGTCACGAAATCGTGACACTTCCTGCAACTCAACGCTGCCAACTCAACTTGTCGCGAAATCGTGACACTTTTTGCAACTCAATGCTGCCAACTCAACTTGTCGCGAAATCGCGACAGTTTTGCCTAAACTTTCTCTCTCCTCAAACATGTCGCGAAATCATGACAGTTTTTCCTGCTTCATCTCTGCCTTCCAGCATGTCACGAAATCGTGACAGTTTTGCCAGAACTTTCTCTCTCCTCAAACATGTCGCGAAATCGTGATAGTTTTTTCCAACGAACTCGCAAACTTTTTCTAACTTATCTTTTTCTGGATTTTTGGCAACTGGGCTACTCTGATTTTCTTGGAGACTTACTGACCAACTGAAACCTTCATCAAAACACATACTTAGACATAAAAACAAATTGCTCCAAGAACTCCTTGACATCAAAAACAACAACTACCAAGAGCTCCTTGACATCAATGACAACAACTAAACTTAGGCAAAGGCAATGTACTCAAGGTACCCAAAATTGCCAACAACGACTCTGATAACTGAGTGAATACATGAGGTGGGCATTGCTCCTTTTTTTTACCCTTGCAATTGTTGTTGAGTAGGCGGAGGTTGGGCTTGATAATTTTGTTTTTGCTACCATTTTTCTCATTTTTGAAGGTTCAAAACCACCTAATTAACATGGGTTGGCTTAGCCTGATGTCTCTTAATGCTTTTCTTGTGTCCCTCCTTCTTATTATGTAGCTTCAAGTTACCCTCCTATAACTTGATGTCCTCAATTACCTTGGCTTGTGCCAAAGCCTCTTCGAATGCCTGGTATTGCTGCAACTGTAGTAATAACGAAATGTATTTGGCACAACTCTTCATGAAAATTCATGTTAATTCAAAGTACAGGATGTAGAATGGTAGCTTTGCCATCATTTTCCTCCATAACTTTCCATAATCCATCACTGCCTCATCATCATGTTGTGTTAGAGCAACCAAGTCGGATCAGTTTACCTTCTTCTTGAAACTGAAGGAGAAGCATTCAAGAAATTCATCATCTAGTTGTTTGAAACTAGTGATGTTGTGCCTCTTTAATTGGTTGAACCACTCTTGAGATGGGCCTAAGAGGGTCATGATGAAGGTGCACAGGAGCAAAGCATCGTTGCTCTCAATTTGAAAGCACATATATAGGAAACTAGTTACGTGCTCCTGTGCATCTTCCTCTCCTTGAAACTTGTCCAACCTAGGCATATTGAAATTCTTAGGATATGCTAGAATAGGCACTAACGTGCATAGAGGTTCATTGTGAATTTTGTTCAAGGTAGGCTTCTGATAGGCCATTCCTTATTTCTCTATGGCTTGAACCTTCTTTGCTAAGGTCTTGTAGGCTTGCAAGGAAATAAACTCCTCCTCTCAAGATTGTCATGGAGGCATCTTCAGAGGTAGGTTCTTCATCAGTTAAGGTGGGGGACTAGGCTCATCCTCCTCCTTGAATTGGGAGATTTCAAGATATTCTTGTTCTAATTCATCTCCCACTTCATTCTCATACTATCTATGCTCATGTTGTTCAGACGTTGGATGTCGATCTCTATGTTGAGTCGCATGATGAGTATGTGTGTCGATGTTCTCAGGGTGTAACTTGAGCTATGAAACCACTCGTATATTAACATGCTCCATGATATCACTATGAGGATGTAAATCGACACTAAGCAATCGATCCTCTCTCTACACACTCCTAATCAAGGTTGCATTGTTCACATATACGATGTTCATACAATTTTTTCTTGATGAACCTCTACATCTGAGTATTCTCATTTTTGAGGTGCTCTTTCTCTATGTGAACATCCTCCAATTGATCTTGGAGATCGTATCTACTTTGACATTAGTTTGTGAGCCCTATCAACATGATAAACCATCTGAGGCCTTTGAGGGGTGCACTCTATTCGAGCAACTTTATGGTTATGTCCTCCAATGGAATGATTTACCACACTCTTGCCTTGGTCTATAAATATGACATTCGTATCAGGCTATCTCCTATACTCAGTGCTTGCATGCGATGTCGAAGCACACATGTCTCAAGAACGCTTGGAGAACTCTCTAGGTTCTCATGCGGTCCTAATGGTGCTTCTACTACACACGCTCACAGGTCGAGAGGGTGTAGTCATAGGTTTATATTCTAGATTCCCTAGGACCTTGTCTAGACCATTCAATTGTTTGCTACACCATGGCTTAGGAGGTGGCATACCATTTGTTCCTACTTTGGATATATCTATGGTAAACTAGTATGTTCACCCCTATAGGGAGTCTGTGTGGACCTATGCTTGGAATCAACCCTCTCCATTTGACCCTAAATGGGTGGATCTTGGACATGTCTATGATCTAACGGTGGAGGTCGCGAGCCTTCCTTAGACACCTATCGAAGGGGTACCAATTTGGATCCCTTGATGACATATTCTTTGACAGAACTCATGGATCCATGTGGAATGCGATCACAGTAAATGCTACAATATGTGAAACCCCCATGCTAGGAAGTCCCATGCTCTGATCTATGTCTAGTACTTTCTCTAATCGAGGTATTCTCAAAAAAATCCTCTCATGTAGAATTATCCCCTCTAATGCTCATTGAACGACTTCCAGGAGGATTCTGTGATTGAGGATGTTCTACATCATGCTGTGCACTAGGTGGAGCTTGGGATTCGATCTCGGGTCTATGCCCAAATTGGCCTCTTTGTGTTTACACCATTGTGTATCCTATGTCTAGATTTAACTTTTATTAGCATGCAAAGAATACAATGATGATTATCTCTTTTACAATTTTAAAATGAGCCCTAAACTATTTGATGTGTTTTCAATTTGTTGTATCAGTAACATAACTCTTATCATGTTTTACAAAGCATTGATGATTTTCTCAAATTTTTAATGGCTTTCACCTATATGCTCATAGCTCTACAACCTAGCTATGAGATCCATGTCGCGTAATCCCCCCAAAGTGTGGCAATGAAAGTCCACACCCGGGAAGGGAGCACAGATCCTTCTATATCCTCACCCATTTTCACCCAATCAGTGTCATACCCTCTGAAGAGGATTATATGCAAATTTTCTAGGATACAAAAGGTTCTTGGATCTAATATTGGTCTAGAACATAGGGTACATGGGAATTGGACCAACGGATGGAAATCACCTCCATCATCATTGAAACCCTACTAGTGGTTGGATGTGACTTTCAACTCACTAGCGTTTACTTTGGAACATGGTGTGTGTGTGTTATTTTTAATTTGCATAAAGGAAATATGCATAATACATCACTCACATGATCATTTCCTACATGATATGCAAAAAAATAATGTTTGATATTCAGAAAGTATGCATGCTACATCCTACATGACCTTTAGACAATGCAAATTTATGATGAAAATGGTCTTTTATTTGACCTCAAGCATGCAAAATCAACACACAAATTATTCTAGCATGCTGTAGTCTAGGGCGAACTGCAATCAAAGGTCCACTGTTCCTAGCAGAACCTAGTGAAAATTAAGAAACACTAACCCTAAGGACATTAGTTTGTTTTATCATTCTTTCATGGTTATCCTACTTAACTTTCATTTTTCAATCTATGGAAAAACACAGACACAAAAATAATGCACAGAGAGTGAAAATTGGGCCTACCTCAGGTCCTCATCCAATTAAGCTTTGACTCCCTGCTCTATGGTGGGTCTGTTGCTAACCATAGCTTTGATGCACGATGCAACTGTTGCCCACGCTTGTCAATTGTGGGTCAAATTTTTACCCATGATTTTTAGTCATGGTGAGTACCTGCCATAAAAACACAACCCACAGTCAGTAAAATATGGCACAAATTATGGAGTTCCACCATGATCGCCTACCATAACCACCAAAAAGTCTCACACCTAATGTATATATTGCAATTATTGAAAGATAAACAAATGAGCATGCATGAATTGATAAAAAGAAATAAACAAGTACAATGAATCTTTTATTATTTCCAATAGAGTCAAATTATAGATTTGTCCCTCTTAGGGATACCCATTTGATACAACAAATAAAATATATGTTAAATCCCTCTCAAGGGTAGGTGTAATCAAAATATCCTTCAAGATGATACGAACTGCTCTAGGGTGTCGATAACCCTCTTCTCCATGATTAGAGGCATTTGTTGCCTTGCATCCCAAAACCCTGTTAGTCCTATGTGCAATAAATACCAAGAAATATAAAAAACAAAGGAGGCCTCTCTTGATGAGGATTTAAAAGGATATTTGCACAAAAGTTGCCAGTACAAGCATGTAATCAAGAAAATGAATAAAACATAGTAAACCTATATTAATCATGAAATATCGCCATCAAAAATGTGCTAGATAATAATTACTGCTTATCTATTGGATTAGTTTATCAATTGAAAAACATAAACACATGAAATAATCACAATTAAACTAATTTCCAAATTGAAAATATGAATGGAAATCTACCCTAAATACCTAATTCCATGGGTCAAAAATATCTAAAATACCAATTGAACCTATATTATGCATAATATAATCTAACTAATTAATCTACAGAAAGGAGCAAAATGGGATCTGTAGTCATTTTCTCACCATGGGTCTGATGTGTGACTAGCACTGTTCACCATGGCTAACAGCCGCAATGGAGCTCTAACAGGTTTACCCTCCAAATTCGGGCTTAGTATCTGATCCACCTTGCCAAATTGATGGTCAAGTGTTGCATCTATGTCCTCTGATAGGTTTGGTGGTTGAATTGATCAGATGGTGCACGAATTGCATGAATTGGCATTTCTTGGCTCTCTGAGGCTCCTAAGACCTCCATGGCAATGTGATCTTCAATTGGGTAGCAAAAGTATCCCTATCAATGCACATAGGTGAGTATGCAATTTTACAGGGCTTCACTGCTCAATTGACTATGCTTCTCTCTATATTTTTCCCCAATTTGGAGGGGGTACTTATAGCAATTGCCAAGGGGCTAGGGCTGGCTTCCTCTAGAAAGCCAATATTAATATTGGGTAGATGAGTTTGTTGGATGGAAGGATCCAGAACCTTCCTCCCTCAAACTACTCAAATCCACAACCAATTGGTCATTGCAACCAAATTTGGTTTGGATGAAGGCCAAATGATTCTGAGTTCTAACTGTGGATGACATGCGCGGTGAGCACTGCTAAACGCGGGTGTCAGCAATGACTAGCACTAACTAGGAAAAGATACCCAAATAAGTGGTAAAAACCACTTCTATACCTTGGATCTATCCAAAGGTCTTCCATATGGTCTTCTAGCATGTCCCATATGAGTAGTCGCCTCGACATGACACGTTTTAGGTGTCTACAGTGGCATACCAGTCGACTTTTTTATACCCTGTGTATTTTTGATGATATATATATGATTATTGCTATTCTTTTTTTAGTATTTCGGTGTTTATGTGTATGCGTAATGCAAAATATGATTTGTTGTTGATGATCTACATAATCATGCTTTTAGTCATGTTTGATTGCTAATTTTTCTTTCATCATGCTTAATCAAGATATGGGAAAAGTAAAGTGTAACATAATGAAATTGATATTTTGTAATGTAGTGTGATTGGATTGTTTTGTTGAAGAGAGAGAGTTTGGGAAATATACCCTTACGATTTTGGTCAGTCAGCAATAGGCCTCGAGGATGTGTGCTTGTGTATGACTGTTTATGGAGGTTGCCCTCGCTTTGGTCATGAAGCGGATCCTGTATGAGGTTTTGTTGTATTGCTAACATCGAAGGATTATGATTCCAAAAAGTAGTTTGAGATTTGTTGATTGAAAGTGGTAGAGTTGATAATGAGTAGTGTGTAATTTTTAAGATTAATTTTGATTTAATCTTAAGAGAAGTATAGTGCAATAAAAAGTGATTAAGCATGAAAATTTGAATAAAAGACTTGCGCTAGGCATAATATTCCTAGTATGAAGTAAATAGAGATATTTTACTAGGGTTGTCTCATGCCATCATCGTGAAGTCTATATGCAGCTACATGAGAAAATGATTATGTATGATCAAATGCAAGTTTTTGTAAATGATAAGCAATTATGCAATATAGTAGAATGGAAACATTTATCCTAAGTGATAAGCATGAAAATGCAAGATTTATTATTTTTTAAGACCAAATGCATATGATAACAATCATACAAATCCATAAGAAAAATGGTGACTTTTGCTAAGTAAACTTCAAGGAGAATTTTAGTCATTAATAGGATGAAATCAAATTTATCAAGAACCAGTGCTTGATTTGTGTATTCATTTTTCATATTGACCTTAATTATGATACAAAGTCTCTCAAGGATCAAATGTGTGTGTTTATGTAGTTCATTTACTGATTTTGAGTAAGGTAATGATACAAACCATATTTAAGAACCAATGTGTGTGCAAATGATGGATTCATTTACCATGATTGCATGCATTCAGTTAGACTTAACTACTATGTAATACAAGCTACCAAAAGCTAGTTGATCCACAAGATAACATTGGTCTATACAAAAGAAGGTCGCTAATATGACAAACATATCACCATGTGTAAGACTACCCTATTGCAAAGCGGGATTCATTCAGCCCACTGCTATAATAGGGATTACCCCATGGTTTCAAGATTGAGGATTCTAGGGATTCAAGCTCATTACCCCCTTCTTTTCTTTTGATTTCTTTGAGTAGGGATTCTTGTTCATTTTTGTTCTGAATAAGGGGATTTTTTTTTTGGTAATTATTATAATAGATTAACAGTGGGTTTTTATAGAGGATCCCAAAACCTTATATACATAATCAGCCTTGCTAAATAGTGCTTCATGCCTCTTGGCTGGAAGAATAAACTTGTATGCAAAAAATAAAAATAAAAAGTTTCTAATTGCCTGAGGGCTACAAGTAAGGCATTTTTGCCTGATTATCCTTGAAACCATGGCCATTATAACTGGGAAAAAAAAAACTAGCCGGAGAAGCTGGACCATCGGAAAGCATAAGAAGACAACCAAGAAAACTACAAAAAATTCTCCCATACTTGGGAAATAACTTTCCACATTTCTGCTTTTCTGAAGGCAGAATTCGAAGCATACATGTTGGCTAGGATCCAAGAAAAATGACTAGACTAAAACAAACCGTTGAAAATCTTACTGGAAAATTTTGCCCTAGCCCAAATGGCCACTCTGATTAGTCTTCTCGCATCTAGGATTCCATTTGTACGATTTGAGGTTCTTCTTACTTCCATTTCCTTGTTGGAAGGGAGGTTTTGGGATAAGCACGTCACCCATCAAAGAATCAGAGTCATCTTGAAACAGCAACCGTTGGGTTCCATTTGCAACATCAGCCGTAGTTTCTTTGTCTCTCTTTTCCTTGTTGGGGGGACGGCCCTGCTTCCTTTCACTACCAAAATCCACCCCTCGCTTTTGACTCCTTGTAATTCAAGGGCTAATATTACCAGGCTGGTAACCTCTTCTTCCCAGTAGGTAGTCTTCCAATAGCTTTTGTGCCTCGGGAGAGTTTCGGTCATAAATTTTGGGTGAATCTGCTTGAGTGGTGATAAGGGGGGGGCCTGTTCCTTTTCCTCCTATGGTCCTAGTTGGGGGCGCCCACCACACTGCTCGAAGTCCGGACGGGTGGTGATTTCCTCTTCTGGTAAGGAGGATTCGAGATGGTCCCTGGATGGACCTAGAGATTCATGGCCTTTCGCAAAAGGGTGCTTCGTCTGACCTTCATTGTGCTTCAAAGGGTTGCAAGGATCTCGCTCCTTCTTCCTCGGTTTTTGGAGAGGACAATTGGACTGAAGATGCCATTGAGAACTACACTGAGGGTAGAAAGCTGGCCTGTTCTCATAAACAATAGCTTGCTTATGTAGAAAAGTACCCCTAGACCGCAAAGTAATGGAGGATGGGAGGTCCGTCTCCAAGTCTGCCAAAACACAGAACCGGGCTTGGACAAATCTAGTTCGAGCTCTGGTGGGAGGGTCTAAAGTGATCAACTCCTCGATGGACCGAGAAATACCTCTGATTACATTTTCATGCCAACAGAAAAGGGGAAGACTCGGGAGCTTAACCCATATTGGAGCAATGTTGATATTCTGGGTATCGGGGTTAAATTCCAAACCCCACTTCCTTAGAAAGAGACTCATACGGCCCAAGAACCAAGGCCCTCTAGCCAGGATTTTATAGTAGTCCTCTTTGTTGCTCAGCCTAATCGTGAAAAAACCTTAGGTTAGGGCAGCCAGCTCTAAGTGACCAGAGGTCCACCATTTGCCAGATGCCCACTTGCAAATGGTCTCCATGTCGGGACGACCACAAATAAACTTATCGATGAGGGTAAATTTTTTGAAATCCACAAAGCTTGAGAGAATTTCCGTCGGGATGTCCAACTCGTCCCCGGATGGAAATAACTCCTTGGAGAAGAGCCCGCTTAGGGTTTCAGAGGCCGCTGCCAAAGCATATGACTTTCGAGGTCCATCTCCCCGTTTGTCTGGCGGATCCTTGCCGTGACTTGGCAAGGACTCCTCGGCGTCCCCAGACTTTGTTTGCCCTCCCTCCACCCTATCGAGCCCTTGGTTCGACCTGTTGACGCTCCTATGCTCTCCCAGAATAGCCTTCCCACCCACCATCATCCCCACCCTCCCAAGAAACCCTAATTTCATCGCGCTCAGATCATCATAGCTAACCTATCTGGTGATAAGGACTATTTTTATTTTCTCATTTTTGTTCCTGAATAAGGGGATTTTATTGCTTTGTAGAAAAATCATTTTTTTTAGGGATACTTGCTCAGATTAGACAAAGAGCAAGGGATTTTATTCGGTTAGGGAAGAACTTGTCCTTTTTCCAATTCTCAACATTCTAGACCATGTGCATAATAGGATAGCAAGGGAAACATTTCACTTAAGGAACTAGGTCTACTATGGAGCATCATCTGCCCTTGTGCAAAATCATCTTTAATATGTGTAAAAGTAATTTGGTTCAAAAAGTGGCAAGATCAATTTACAAAGCTCATAATTTTCTTAATGAGCAATAGTGATTCTAGTTAAAGAGAGATTTATAATCAATATCAAGAATCAAGGTTTTATTAAAGTATATGTGTTGTGAGTGGTTCAAGATAATTTTTGAATTCTTCTAGAGTAATCCAAAAATGCTTATGAATTTTGATAACATAGGTCTAATATTAGTAGAATAATTATTGGATGTGACCATATGCCATGTGCAATTAGATCACAATTTATTTTGATAAATTCATAGATAAATGCAACTAAGTGGAAGATGATTTAAATAAGATAATTGAAGTAGATGCAAGAAATTTATGTACAAGGTAGTTACAACTATGTACAATGGTGAGACTTTATGATTTTATGCATAGTATCTTTTAAGATGCATAATGTTCATTGGTTCCTTAAGGTAATTTCCATATAAGGTAGCCAAATGATATGCACCTTTGCAGTGATAATAAATAGACCTAGCCAATTTGGTTAAAATTTTACTTTAAGATCGGTTCTAGCATTTGTATTTTTATGTTTTCTTTAAGAACTAAATCATCAACCTCAAAGGATCTAGTATGAACTTTCTTAGAGTATGATATTTTGAGTTTATATTGATAGGAGCGAAGGTGCTCTAAAGTATTTATGCACTTTTCATCTAGTAATTCCAATTGGTTTAGTCGTCTAGCATGATATTCATATCCTACTTTGGCATATTGAAGTAAAAGACCTAAATAAGGGGCTTCAAGCTCAAAAAAAATATAGCTTCAACGTCATATACTAAGACAAAAGGAGAAGCACCAATAGGGGTTCGAACACTTGTTTGATAAGCCCATAAAGCAGGATATAATTGAGTATGCCAATCTCGTCCTAAATTATTAACCAATATTTTTAGTGTTTTAATTAAATTTTTATTGGATGGTTCAACTTGGCCATTTCCTTGTGGATAGTAAGGAGTAGACCATCTATGTTGGATTTTATACTTAGCACAAAGTTTTTGAATATCTTTATTTTTGAAGCAAGTTCCATTATTAGAAATAAGTATGGATGGAATCCCAAATGTACAGATGATTTGACTAAAAATAAATTTAGAGATTTAAATTCTTGTGCAATAAACCAAAGTTATAGCTTCTACCCATTTTGTAAAATATTCAGTTGTTGTTATGATGAATTTATGACATTCTAATGAAATTGGATTAATCTTCCCTACAATATATAGGCCCCATTTTGAAAAAGGCCAAGGGGAAGAAATAGCTTGAAGCTCTTGGGCAAGAGCATAGACTAAATTTGCATGTCACTAACATTTGTCACATCGACACACATAGTCATTGGTATATTTTTCCATGGAGGACCAAAAATAGCCCATTCACAGAAGTTTTTTAGTTATGGCCCTACCACTAAAATTATCTCCACAAGATCCATCGCACACTTTGCTTAATGCCTTCTTGTATTCTTCTATGTTGAGACATCTTAAGAGGATACCTTCAAAAGACCTTTTATATAAAGTATTTCTAAAAATTATGAAATGAACAACTCTTTTATGTAAAAGTCTACACTGATTCCTATCTAAGCCATCTGGTTATGACCCATTTCAGAGAAAATTGAAGATATCTCCATACCATGATCCTGAGAATATTTATTCAATTGCAAAAACATATAACGATGCTAGGAAAGATTCTAATTATGTGGTTTTTTGAAGTTGGTGAATGATGATTGTTAAGATCCTACTATAAAATATACTAAACAACACACTCTCAACTCAAATAAACACACTCTCAACTCAAATAAACACACTCTCACACATTTTCTTGGAAATAAACTCACAGAAACATTATAACAATATTCAAAATTAAATGCATATGATAACAAAAATTACTTAAAAGGAACAATCTCACAATAGATAGAATCACAGGCCTCTTCGAGGGGGAAACCTCCTTCAACACTTCATTAATTTGCAAAAAGATGATTACATTGGTGCCTTTTCAGGTATTTAAAGAGTTTCCTTCCAAGGTTGGCTTACATGCAAAATGCCACCTGGATTACATGCATAATGCCACCCGAATTACATGCATAGTGCCACTTTGAATTACATGCACAATGCCACTCGAATTACATGTATAATGCCACACGAATTACATGCACAATGCCACCTTACCTAACCTATATACCATCTGTTACATAGAAAAGGGTGCCATTTGTCATAGGCACTACCTAAGCTAAAAATTAGAACATTACAAAATACTAATCATGGGTACTACCCACGTTCACTAGGAATTATTACATCAAGGAAGTTATTACATTAAGGGTTAGTATGAGATCCTAACAATGATAGCAGCATGATCATCATCCAACTCCAAAGGAATAAGAGAAGTAGCTGCTGCTATAGCATCCGTAGAACGATTACTAGTATGAGGGATAACTTCGATAGTAACTTTCTCAAATAAAGATAAGTTTCAAAACATACTCTTTATAAGGGTAGAGTTTCTCATCTTAGTTTTGATAAACATTATTGATTTGATTTACCACAAGTTGTGAGTCTCAAAAAATTGACAAAATTTTAATATTTAAGGATAAAGCTGCTCGTAACCCAAGGATCAAGGCTTCATACTCTGTTGTATTATTTATACAGGTAAATTGGAGTTTAAAATATAATGGGATAAGTTTTTTATGAGGAGACACTAATATAATGCCTTCACCTACACCACTCATGCAATGGGATCCATAAAAAAATAGAGTCCAAGAGTCTAAATGTTCACCTTCTAGGTTAAGGCATTCATCTAGAAACTCTATTATTAAAGGATGAGTAGATTCAAGTGGAGTAGCGATGAGTTCATCAGCTATGACTTACACTTTAATAGATTTTAACCAATAAAGGTTAGATCAAACTCACTTAGAGCTAGAACCCATTTTGCTGTGTGCTTTGATAGATAAGGTCTACTCATCAAGTATCTTAATGGATCAAATTTTGCTATAACAAAAGTTTTTTGACTAAGCATATAATGGCATAGTTTTTGTGTAGAAAACACAACAGCTAAGTAAAGTTTTTCTAAAGAAGTATACTAAGTTTCATAACTTATCAAGGTTCTTATTATGTAATAAATAGATCTTTCTTTCTTAGCCTCATCATGTTGTGCTAGCATTGCTCCCAACGCAAGTTCTGAGGCAGAAATATATAGAATAAAAGGATACTTAGGCCTAGGAGGAACAAGTACTGGCAGTGTAAGCAGAATATGTCTTAATAGCTTTAAATTCTTCATCTCATTTGAAAAAAGTATCTTTCTTAAGTAACTTAAGAAAGGTTTGACATTTATCCATCAATTTGTCAATGAAATGATGAACAGATTGGAGCTTACCTTGTAAAATTCTAAGTTTTGTTAAAATTTTTGGTGGTGGTATATCGATGATTGCCTTAATTTTTATTGGATATATCTCTATTCCTTACATAGACACAATAAATCCCAATAATTTACCTGACTTTATTCCAAACACACATTTGCCTAGGTTTAAGCAGACTTTATATTCGTGAAGTTTATTAAAGACTCATCGCAAGTCAATAATATGATCCTCTTCCTTAATGGATCAACCTATGATGTCATCTACATATTTATGTAAGATATCATACATCATATCATAGAACATGTAGGTCATAGCTCATTGATAAGTTGCTCCGACATTCTTTGGACGAAAAGGTATTACTTTCCAAAATAAAGTTGGGTTGATCTTCTTGTGCTATACAAATTTGGTTATATTCAGAGAATCTATCCATAAGGGATAACATCCCACTTACTACTATAAAATCAATAATTTTATCCATATTAGGAAGGAGAAAATCATATTTGGGACATGCAACATTGACGTTCGTACCAGTAGAGCAGAGACAATATTTACCTCCTAACATTGTGGATCCTATTCGGATAGGATCATCATCTCGCTCTACTTATAGGGTGACCTCCTCTAGGATAGCTATAATGGGAGGGCCATTCCAACCACCACCGCCACCACCTAATAGATATGATGATGCTACGATATCTAGAGGCTCAAGAGGATTCTAGGGATGACCTAGTTGACTCTTTTACATTTTTGATGATGGAGTATGCCAATGATAGATGTTGTGGCATATCAGTCAACCTTATATTGTATATATACTTTATGATATATATATATATATATATATATATATATGAATCTTTTGTTTTTATGTGACTTTGTGTATTTTGTTTGATTAATTTGCATTTTAATTTTTTTTGGAATTTTTGGATGATCATGTTTGATTATGGAATTGATGGATATTTTAATCATGCTTAAATAATAAAAATGGTTTGAGTTTTGAAAAAAAGTATTTTTTTTAAAATGTGTGTTTTTATGGTGATAAATTTTGATAGATTTAGAAATAGACCTCGAAGGATGTTATGCTGTTATATGACTGTTTGGTAGAGTTCAAAGCTCGTTAAGTCATGAAGCTAATCCTATTTTTGAGGAAGATTTTGATATTTCTAAATAAAATGATCATGTGCTTAAGAATAATATTAAGGCTTTTATGATGAAATGAAATGTTTGATGTTTTGAAACAATGTGTTTAATAAGTGTTTGTAAAAATATATTTGTTTAAGCATGAAAAATTTGAAGGATGATTTGCGCTAGGCATAAAATTCCTAAGTGTAAAATTTGGAAAGAAATAGTTACGTAGGAACTATACCATCATCGCAAAAATCAAGAAGTGCAAGATGATATGAATTTTGTTCATTATTTTAAAATATGAAATTAAAATCATTATGTCATATGTTCAAAAGATTTTATAATTTTATGAAAATATATGGAATAAATTTTGGGCATGAAAAATTAGAAAGATGACTTGCGCTAGGCATAAAATTCCTAAGTGTGAATTTTGAAGAAAATAGTTACTTAGGAACTATACCATCATCGCGAAAATCAAAATGAAATGCATGATGAAAAATTTTAATTTTGCAATGTTATTATTGGTAAATTATTATGTTATGATGATAAAATAATTTATATAAATTAATACTAGGGATTGATATTAACTATCTAACAAAAAATCCCAAAGAAATATTTTAACTTATTTCAAAGACACATTCAAATTTATCAAGAACCTAGTGTGTGATTGTGTGAGTTCATTATCCATCTTGATTGCCATAATTATGCAAAATATTTCAAGTGACAAATGTTCATGCTTTGTAAAGTTAATTCACCAATTTTAAGTAAGATAATGATAAAGCAAACTTGAATGAACCAATGTGTGTGCAAGTGAGGTGTTCATTAACCATGATTTTGTGCATGCATTGGTACTGAACTACTATGTAAATAAAATTACCAAAATCTAGCTAATCCATAACTGGACATTGGTATGTACAAAAGAAGGTCGCTAATGTGACAAACATATCGCCACATGAAAGGAATTACCCAAGGCCAAGCAAGTTGGGCACAATTCACCTGTTATGGGGCTTACCTAATGGCTTTCGAGTAACTGAGAGATTCCAGGGATTCAATTTCAATACTCCTTTTTTTTCTTCATATTTTTGGAATAGGGATTTCTTGTCCATTTTTGAACAAGGGGATTTTATTGCTTTGTAATGAAACATTTTTCTTATTTTTTCTCTTTTCTTTTTATTTTTCTTTCTTTATTTTCTGTCGGGATACTTGCTCAGATTATACATAGATCAAGAGATTTTATTCAGGTAGGGAGGAGCTTATCCTTTTGCCAATTTCTCAGTATTCTAGACCACGCACATGATAGGATAACAAGGGAATTTTTTCACTTAAGGTATTAAGACTGACTATGTAGCATCAATTTTTGAATTTGCAACAAATCATTTTAAGATGTGAAAGTGTGTTCTTGGTTCATAAAGTAGCAAGATCATTCTCAAAACTCAAAATTATTTAATGAAGTAATGGTGTTCTTTGGTACAAGAGAAATTTATAATCAAAATAACAAGATCAAACTAATTTTAAAGTTGTGAAATTTAGTGCATGGTTCAAGATAACTTTTGAATTTATCTGAAGTAAACTAAAATATAACTTGCAATCTTGGTAGATAATAGATGCATAAATAATGCTCTAATAATGCTTTGGAAATATTTTTGTAGATTTTTAGATTTTGTAATTTTTTTGGCTGTTTTTTGATAAGATATTTGAAATGCATAAAAATTTATTTACAATTATGTACATTGATAATACTTTTGGATTTATGCATAAATATTTTTAGGTGCATAATATTCATGGGTTCCTTGAGATATTTTCCATCCAAAGTAGCCAATCTGTATGCACTTGATCCAAACTTAGCAGTAATGATGAATGGTCCGAGCCACTTAGGTAAAAATTTTCCTTTAAGATATTTTCTTGCATTAGTATTTTTTTGATTTTCCTTTAAGACTAAATCTCCAACTTCAAAGGATCTATTGTGAACTTTCTTTGCATATGATATTTTAATTTTGTCTTGGTAGGCATGAAGATGCTAAAGCATGGATGCACTTTTCATCTAGAAGTTCCAGCTGACTTAACTTGCCAGTGCGATATTCATCTCCTACTTTGGCATCTTGAAGTATAAGAGCTAAAGAAGGAACTTCTAACTCAAATGGGAAAACTGCTTTGGCACCATAAACCAAGACAAAAGACGAAGCACTGGTATGGGTACGAACACTAGTTCGATAAGCCCACAACGTAGGATATAATTGTATATGCCAGTCATGGCCTGTTTTATTAACCAATATTTTTAGGATTTTGATTAATGTTTTGTTAGATACTTCAACTTGGACATTTCCTTGCGAATAATAAGGAGTAGACCATTTATATTGTATTTTATATTTTTGACATAATTTCTTAATATATTTATTTTTAAAACATGTACCATTGTTCGAGATGAGATTAGATAGAATTCCAAATATGAAAATTATTTGATTGAAAATAAATTTAGAAACTTGAACTCCTATGCAAGAAGCTAAAGGCATAACTTCTACCTACTTTGTAAAATATTTTGATGCTGTTATTATGAATTTGTGATGATCAGAAGAAACAAGATTAATTTTACCAATAATGTCTAAACCCCATTTAGAAAAGTGCCAAGGAGAGGCTATGGCTTGGAGTTCCTGTTGAGCAAGGTGCAACAACAGTATTGTAATTGTTGTCAACACAGTCAGATAGATCTGTTTATCCAGTGGACAGGAAGTTCAAAAGCTATTCAGATACAGAAGACAGGAGTTCAAAGGCTATTCAGAGTATGTACAGTGATTTTCCAAGAAGATCAAAGTGGCCCATATGCAACAGAAAAAAAAAAGTAAGAAAAGTGTCACGATATCGCGACATATACAGCAGGAAAGAAAAACTATCATGATTTCGTGACATGTTGGAAGAGAGAGAAAAAGCAGGAAAAACTGTCATGATTTCGCGACATGTTGGAAGAGAGAGAAAAAGGCAAGTGGAAAAACTGTCGTGATTTCACGACATGTTGGAAGAGAAAAAGGCAAGTGGTAAAACTGTCACGATTTCGCGACATGTTGGAAGAGAAAGAGAAAGCAGGAAAAAGTGTCGCGATTTCGCGACAAGTTCGAAGAAAGGGAACAAGTAAGAAAAATGTCACGATTTCGCAACATGTCACATTTTCGCAACTAAAATAGGAGAGAGAAAGTAAGTTGGAAAAGTGTCACGATTTCGTGACATGTCGCATTTTCGTGACTAAAACAAGAGAGAGAAAGTAAGTTTGAAAAGTGTTGCGATATCGCGACATGTCGCATTTTCACGACAAAAGAAAGAGAGGAAGCGTACGAAAGCAAAACTATCACGATTTCACGACAAAAGCAGAAAGCAAGACTTCAAAAGTAGAAGTGTCATGATTTCACGACAAAAGCAAAGAAGTAAAGTACGAAAGAAGAAGTGTCACGATTTCACGACAAAAGCAGAGAAGAAGACTTCGAAGATAGAAGTGTCATGATTTCACGACAAAAGCAAGAATCTAAGTACGAAAGCAGAAGTGTCGTGATTTCATGACAAAAGCTAAGTTGAAGACTATGGAGGTAGAAGTGTCGCGATATCATGACAAAAGCAAAGTCAAAGTCTATGGAAGTAGAAGTGTCACGATATCACGACAAAAGCAAAGACGAAGTATACGAAGGCAAAAATGTCGCGATATCACGACAAAAGAAAAGATGAAGTCTACAAAGGTAGAAATGTCATGATATCGCAACAAAAGAATAGAGAAAGTGTACGGAGGTGAAAGTGTCATGATATCATGACATGTTGTATTTTTGTGGCAACAACAACAAAAGAAGCTACAGAGGCAGAAATGTCATGATTTTGCGATAGGTCGTAAATGCGCAAGTCAAGAAGGAGAACCCGACTGAAATGAGAAGTATGATAGTGGACTGACATCACTATGGCGGTTACAGGGTCTGTATAAATTGAAATCATCAAGCAATGGATAAACCGAACATCTTCTTGAGTTGAAGTTGATGAAGACCGATGACAATCGACTAAAATTAGGGTTTACAGTTGTTATGAAAGCCGACTAAGATTAGGATTTACAGTTGACTAAGATTAGGGTTTTCATCATAAAAATATTGTTATAAAAGGAGGGCTGTTTGGAGAATTGATGTGATGTCGAATATGTGTGAAATACGGTCGTTGTGCATAGAGAGAAAGTCATGTCGAATCGTGCTAAGTGTGAAATTTGCAAAGAGAGTAGAGTGTGCAAAAGGGAGAAGACAATCATGAAGTTTAACTGTAATGAAGCAGAGTGTGTGAAGTGATTGCATAGAGAGAGCAGAGTGTGTAGAGAATGCAAAGGTGAAGAAGACAAATCAGGGTCTTGCAAAAGCAAAGGTATCTTACTGTCAAACTTATAGATTCAAATTGAAGTCCAGGTTGCAGCTTGGCATTAGGGGTTGGTGCTCCTTTCTGTTGGTGAAGATAAATAAGGGGTTGGTGCTCCTTTCTATTGGTGCAAATAAATAAGGGGTTGGTGCTCCTTTCTATTGATGTAGATAAATAAGGGGTTGGTGCTCCTTACAATGGGTGCTGGTAAATTGATTGTAAAGTTGGTGCTTTGCAAAGGCTAGATTTGGATGGTAGTCCAAGCAGTCAATTTTTGAGGAGTAGCCACATTGGTGAACCTCATTAAATCTTGTGTTGTGTGATGATATTTTTTTATACTTACTGTATCAAGTAATAAGTTTTAATTGCTACGATATTAAGAGTTGTAAATTTAAGTTTAAAGAGCTACACTGATTCACCCCCCCCTCTCAGTGTCATTGTAAGACTAACAATTCCTAAGCAGGAGCATGAACAAGGTTAGCATGTATTTGAAACTTGTCACAACGATGCACATAATAATTGGTGTGAAGGTAAAATATACTCCATTCTAAGGAGCTTTTTAGCAATGACACTTCCACTAAAATGTCCTCCATAGGATCCATCATGGGCTTCACTTAAGGCTTTCTTAGACTCTTCTAGGTTAAGACATCTTAATAGGATACCCTGAAAAGATATTCTATATAAGGTATTACCAAAATTTATGAAGCAAAAATCTCACTTACATAATAGCCTGCATTGGTTTCTATCTAGTCCTTCAAGGAAGGTCCCATTCTAAATAAAATTAAAGATATCTACATACCAAGGCTCTGGGGTAACTTCATTAAAAAAAAATACATCTAATGGTTCTAAGCACAACTTAGAAGAAGCAGGATCTTGGAGTTTGTGAATAATTATAGAGGCATACTCATCATACAACTCCAAAGGCAACAAAGAATTAGCCACAACCATAGCATCAACAACACGGTTGCTAGTTCTAGGAATAATTTCTAAAGTTACTTTCTCAAATAATGATATAAGTTTAAGCACATATGCTTTATAAGGGTGAAGTTTCTCATCTCGTGTTTGATAAAATTCATTGATTTGATTTATCATGAACTGAGAATCTCCAAAAAATAATAAAACTTTAATTTTTAAAGCTAGCACAACCCGTAATCCAAGGATTAAAGCCTCATACTCTATTGTATTATTAGTACAAGCAATCTGTAATTTAAAAGATAAATGTATAAGGTGCTTTTGAAGAAATATTAATATAATACCGGCACCTGCACCACTCATAAATCTAGCTCCATCAAAAAACAATGTCCAAGTTTCAGAATGATCTTCTTCTACATTAAGACATTCATCAGGAAATTCAATGTTCATAGGATGAGTAGACTCTAAAGGCTCAACAACTAAATAATCAGCTATAACTTGGACTTTTATGGATTTTTGGCCTATAAATATGAGTTCAAACTTGCTAAGAGCAAGAACCCACTTACCTGTGCGTTCAGATAAATAAGGTCTACTCATCAAGTACCTTAATGGATCAGACTTAGCAATAACATATGTTTTTTGACTTAGCATATAATAACACAACTTCTGCGTAGAAAACACAACTATTAGAAAAAACTTTTCTAATGGAGTATATCAGGTTTCATAACTTATTAAAGTTCTTCTTATATAATATGTAGCTCGTTCTTTCTTTTCATCATCAATTTGAGCTAACATAGCTCCAAGTGCAAGTTTCGAAGCAGAGATATATAAAATGAAAGGAAAATCCGGTATAGGTGGAACAAGCACTGGAGGGTTGAGAAGATATTATTTAATACTATCAAAATATTCTTGAAATTCCTTATCACATTGAAAGGAAATGTTTTTCTTGAGAAATTTAAGAAAAAATTATGTTCTATCTGCCAATTTATCAATGAAGCGATGAATAGCTTGTAAATTTCCTTGTAAGCTTCTTAATTCTGATATGTTTTTAGGAGGTGGCATATCACAAATAGCCTTAATTTTTAGAGGATATTTTTCTATGCCTTGCATAGAAATAATGAATCCTAATAAATTTCTAGATTTTACTCCAAATACACATTTGTCTGGATTTAAACGTATCCGATATTCTCTTATTCTATCAATTTTTTTTCTTAAATCATTAATGTGATTATCTTATTTTACTGAACGAGCTACAATATCATCCACATAATCATGCAAAATATCATACATCATATCATGAAAAATATATGTCATAGCTCTCTGATAAGTTGCACCTACATTATTTAATCCAAAGGGCATTACTTTACAACATAATGTTCCCCAAGGAGTGATAAAGGTTGTTTTAGCTTGGTATTTAGGAGCTATTCTAATTTTGTTGTAGCTAGAAAAAACATCCATAAGGGACAACATCCCACTCCGAGCTATAGAATCTATGATTTGATCCATATTAGGGAGAGGAAAGTCATCTTTAGGGCATGCAATATTAATATCTCTAAAATCTATGCAAACCCTAATATTAGTAGCTTATTTCTTAGTTACTAGAACAACATTCGATATCCACTCAGCATAGTCAATAGCTTGTATAAAATTTACATTCAAAAGCTTTTCTAACTCACTTTTAACTAGTAGTGCTACTTTAGGATGTATTTTTCTAAGTTTTTGCTTTATAGGTTTAGCATCAGGGTGCACTACTAAATGGTGCATAACTACATAAGGATCTAGGCATGGTATATCTACGTACATCCAAGTAAAAACATCAGTATAATTATGAGGAATTCAATATATAGATTTTGTTTTTATTTATTTAACTCTGATCCAATCTTGACTATGTGAGGGTTCTCCTTTGTCCCAATATTGATTTTTAAAATATTTTCTACAACAATATTTAAATCTCTTTCAAAGTTGGGTGGTGTGGGTGACACACCCATTTCTTGTAATTCTTCTAATGTGCATTTAGCTAACTCTTCTTGAGGAGTAGTAGCTTCTATATGAGCTATACATGGCAGTGATCCATCAAAGAACTTATTTCTTAAAATTTGATCCAGATATATATCATGACAAATATCACCTTCTAAACATTCATCCATAGAAGCAATCATTTCTAGTAAACCATAGTCAAAATATTACAAGTATGTACCTGTTTAAAAAGCTCTTTTTGTTCCATATATTCTTGACATGTTATAAGATGATCATCATATTCATATGGGAATGGTTATATTTTTGTAGGAATATAACCAAGACCATATCGTATTGGCCATTCTTCGACTTCCAAAGGTTATTTTATACAATTTTCATGAGGTCCTAATCCTTTACCTCTATATCTCATATTACACATCATTGGTTTTGATTTTATATATCCATTAGAAAAATAAAACTTAGCAAATCCATCCTGATCAATTGTAAATTTTACAATTGAAATTTTGCCCCAATCATATCCTACATACACAAAGCCACAACTCCAAATATGACAAATGCTTCCCTTCTTTGGAAAGCCTAATGTTCGAGGAGATGGTGGTAATTTAGATAGTACCAAGGAATATTGGGTAGAAAAATTAACTTCTTCTATAGTTGCCAACACTGAAGATAAATCTAGTAGTACTTCATCCAAAATGGCATATGAAGTAGATGGACTATCTTCCTTAATTGGTTCTTTAGATGCTATAAATTTAAATGTTGTAGAATTAGGAAGTGAATTTGCTATTATAGATTTAGGAAATGGATTAGATATAGGCTCAGAAGGTGATGATGATAATGATTGAGAACTTGTTGATGTTGATGTTTTAGAATGTGTTTTTAATGATAATGATTTAGAAGGTGATGATGATTTAGATTTAGAATATTTTGATGATGAGGCTGGACTAGGATGAATAGTAGATATAGCAAGATAGAATGGAACTCCTATAGGTTCTACCATAGCACACATGTCAAATGGCCTAGGGTCACCATGGATGGTGATTAATTGATTTTTAAACTTAAATTTAACACATTGATGTAATGTGGAAGGTACTGCTCTCATTACATTGATCCAAGGTCGACCTAGAAGAATGTTGTACGATGCAAAATAAGGTACAACAAACATAGTCGTATCCAAAATACTTAGGCCAAATTGCAATGGGATTTTCATTACTCCACATGTTTCTTGAGTTTCATCATTAAATGCTTTAATAAGAATTTCAGTATTTTTCATATCTTCTTTTTTAAATCCAAAAATTTGAAAGAAATCATATGTGCATATATTTAATGATGATCCATTATCAGTTAAGACTTTTTTAACTCCTACATCTCCAATCAATGTTGTAATGTATAAAGGATTATCTTCATATAAATTTGAGGAGGAATATCTTTATCACGAAAATCTATGAAATTTGTTTCATCCAAAGTCACAAAATTTACTACAATATTGGGTTCAATATCTTCAGGTACCATCATCTTACTTAAAGTTTTCATTAGTTCTTCTCTATGTATGGAAGAAGTTCTTAAGAGATACAAAAGAGAAAATTTAGAATTCCAAATCTGCAAATAATTTGATTGAAAATAAATTTAGAAACTTGAATTCTTGTGTAAGAAGCTAAAGGTATAGCTTCTACCCACTTTGTAAAATATTTTGATGCTGTTATTATGAATTTATGACCATCAGAAGAAACAAGATTAATTTTACCAATAATGTCTAAACCCCATTTAGAAAAGTGCCAAGGAGAGGCTATGTCTTGGATTTCCAGAGCAGGAGCATGAACAAGGTCAGCATGTCTTTGAAACTTGTCACAATGACGCACATAATCCTTGGTGTGAAGGCCAAAAAATCCCCATTATAAGGAGACTTTTAGCAATGGCACTTCCACTAAAATTTCCTCCATAGTATCCATCATGGGCTTCACTTAAAGATTTCTTAGACTCTTCTAGGTTAAGACATATTAATAGGATACCCTCAAAAGATATTCTATATAAGGTATTACCAAAAGTTATGAAGCAAAAATCTCACTTACATAATAGCCTGCGTTGGTTTCTATCTAGTCCTTCAGGGAAGGTCCCATTCTAAAGAAAATTAAAGATATCTACATACCAAGGCTTTGGGGTAACTTCATTAATAAAAAATACATCTAATGGTTCTAAGCATGACTTAGAAGAAGCAGGTTCTTGGAGTTTGTGAATAATGATAGTATCATACTCATCATCCAACTCCAAAGGCAAAAAAGAAGCAGCCGTAACCATAGCATCGGCAGTGCGGTTGCTAGTTCTAGGAATAATTTCTAAAGTTACTTTATCAAATAATGATATAAGTTTAAGCACATATGCTTTATAAGGGTGAAGTTTCTCATCTCATGTTTGATAAAATTCATTGATTTGATTTATCACAAGCTGAGAATCTCCAAAAACTAATAAAACTTTAATTTTTAAAGCTAGCACAACATGTAATCCAAGGATTAGAGCCTCATACTCTACTGTATTATTAGTACAAGCAAACTGTAATTTAAAATATAAAGGTATAAGGTGCTTTTGAAGATATATTAATATAATACCTGCACCTGCACCACTCATACATCTAGCTCCATCAAAAAATAATGTCCAAGTTTTAGAATGACCTTCTTCTAAATTAAGACACTCATCAGGAAATTCAATGTTCATAGGATGAGTAGACTCTAAAGGTGCAACAACTAAATGATCAACTATAACTTGGCATTTTATGTATTTTTGGTTGATAAATATGAGTTCAAACTCGCTAAGAGAAAAAACCCACTTAGCTGTGCATTCGGATAAATAAGGTCTACTCATCAAGTACCTTAATGGATCAGACTTAGCAATAACATATGTTTTATGACTTAGCATATAATAACGCAACTTCTGCATAGAAAACACAACTGTTAGACAAAGATTTGCTAATGGAGTATATAAGGTTTCATAACTTATTAAAGTTATGCTTATATAATATGTAGCTTGTTCTTTCTTTTCATCATCAATTTGAGTTAACATAGCTCCAAGTGCAAGTTTCGAAGCAGAGATATATAGGATGAAAGGACAATCTGGTCTAGGTGGAACAAGCACTGGAGGATTGAGAATATATTGTTTAATACTATCAAAAGCTTCTTGACATTCCTTATCCCATTGAAAGGAAATTTTTTTCTTGAGCAATTTAAGAAAAAGTTATGTTCTATCTGCCAATTTATCAATGAAGCGATGAATAGCTTGTAATTTTCCTTGTAAGCTTCTTAATTATGATATGTTTTTAGGAGGTGGCATATCAAAAATATCATTAATTTTTAGAGGATCTATTTATATGTATTGCATAGAAACAATGAATCCTAATAATTTTCTAGATTTTACTCCAAATACACACTTTTCATGATTTAAATGTATCTGATATTCTCTTAATCTATCAAACACTTTTCTTAAATCATTAATGTGATCATCTTCTTTTACTGAATGAGCTATAATATCATCCACATAATCATGCAAAATATCATACATCATATCATGAAAAATATATGTCATAGCTCTTGATAAGTTGCACCTACATTCTTTAATCCAAAGGGCATTACTTTACAACAGAATGTTCTCCAAAGCTCTTTTTGTTCCATATATTCTTGATATGTTATAAGATGATCATCATATTCATATAGGAATGGTTATGTTTTTGTAGGAATATAACCAAGACCACATCATATTGGCCATTCTTCGACTTACAAAGGTTCTTTTATACCATTTTCATGAGGTCCTAATCCTTTACCTCTATATCCCATATTATAGATCATTGGTTTTGATTTTATATATCCATTAGAAAAATAACACTTAGCAAATCCACCATGATCAATTGTAAATTTTATAATTAAAATTTTACCCCAATCATATCCTGCATACACAAAGGCACAACTCCCAATATGATAAATGCTTCCCTTCTTTGGCAAGCCTAATGTATGGGGAGATGGTGGTAATTTAGATAGTACCAAGGAATCTTGGTTAGGAAAATTAACTTCTTTTGTAGTTGCCAACACTGAAGATAAATTTGGTAGTAAAAAGACATATGAAGTAGATGGAATATCTTCCTTAATTGGTTCTTTAGATGCTGTAAATTTAAATGTTGTAGACTCAGGAGGTGAATATGCTATTATAGATTTAGGAAATGGATTATATATAGGCTCAGAAGGTGATGATGATAATTATTGATAACTTGTTGATGTTTATGTTTTAGAATGTGTTTTTAATGATATTGATTTAGAAGGTGATGATGATTTAGATTTAGAATATTTTGATGATGAGGGTGTACTAGGATGAACAGTAGATATAGCAAGATAGAATGGAACTCCTATAGGTTCTGCCATAGCACACATGTCAAATCGCCCATGGTAACCATGGATAGTGATTAATTGATTTTTAAACTTAAGTTTAACACATTGATGTAATGTGGAAGGTACTTCTCTCTTTGCATTTATCCAAGGTTGACCTAGAAGAATGTTGTATGATGCAAAATAAGGTACAAAAAATACAGTCGTATCAAAAATCCTTGGGCCAACTTGCAATGGGATTTTCATTACTCCACATGTTTCTTGAGTTTCATCATTAAATGCTTTAGTAAGGATTTTAATATTTTTCCTATCTTCTTTTTTAAATCCAAAAATTTGAAAGAAATTATATGTGCATATATTTAATGATGATCCATTATCAATTAGGACTCTTTTAACACCTACATCTCCAATCAATGTTGTAATGTATAAAGGATTATCTCCATACAAATTTTGAGGAGTATATTTATCACGAAAATCTATGAAATTTGTTTCTTTCAAAGTTACAACATTTACTATAGTATTAGGTTCAATATCCTCAGGTACCATCATCTTACTTAAAGTTTTCATTAGTTATTCTCTATGTATGGAATAAGTTCTTAAGAGATACAAAAGAGAAAATTTAGAATTCCAAATTTGCAAATAATTTAATTGAAAATAAATTTAGAAACTTGAACTCCTGTGCCAGAAGCTAAAGGCATAGCTTCTACCCACTTTGTAAAATATTCTAATGCTGTTATTATGAATTTATGACCATCAAAAAATGTCTAAACCCCATTTAGAAAAGTGCCAAGGAGAGGCTATGGCTTGAAGTTCCTGAGCAGGAGCATGAACAAGGTCAACATGTATTTGAAACTTGTCACAACAACACATATAATCATTGGCGTGAAGGCCAAAAATACACCATTCTAAGGAGATTTTTAGCAATGGAACTTCCACTAAAATTTCCTCCATAGGATCCATCATGGGCTTCACTTAATGCTTTCTTAGAATATTCTAGGTTGAGACATATTAATAGGATACCCTGAAAAGATATTCTATATAAGGTATTACCAAAAATTACGAAGCGAAAATATTGCTTACGTAATAACCTACATTGGTTTCTATCTAGTCCTTCAGGGAAGGTCCCATTCTAAAGAAAATTAAAGATATCTACACACCAAGGATCTAGGGTAACTTCATTAATAAAAAATACATCTAATGGTTCTAAGCACAACTTAGAAGAAGCAGGTTATAGGAATTTGTGAATAATAATTGTAGCATACTCATCATCCAAATCTAAAGGCAACAAAGAATTTATCGCAACCATAGTATCGATAGCACGGTTGCTAGTTCTAGGAATAACTTCTAAAGTTACTTTCTCAAATAATGATATAAGTTTAAGCACATATTCTTTATAAGGGTGAAGTTTCTCATCTCGTGTTTGATAAACTTCATTGATTTGATTTATTACGAGTTGAGAATCTCCAAAAAATAATAAAACTTTAATTTTAAAGCTAGCGCAGTGCGTAATCCAAGAATTAGAGCCTCATACTCTACTGTATTATTAGTACAAGTAAACCATAATTTAAAAGATAAAGGTATAAGGTGCTTTTGAAGATATATTAATATAATACCTGCACCTACACCACTCATACATCTAGCTCCATAAAAAAATAATGTCCAAGTTTCAGAATGATCTTCTTCTAAATTAAGACACTCATCAGGAAATTCAATGTTCATAGGATGAGTAGACTCTAAAGGTGCAACAACTAACTGATCAGCTATAACTTGGCCTTTTATGTATTTTTGGTCGATAAATATGAGTTCAAACTCGCTAAGAGCAAGAACCCACTTAGCTGTGTGTTCGGATAAATAAGGTCTACTCATCAAGTACCTTAATGGAACAAACTTAGCAATAACATATGTTTTCTAACTTAGCATATAATAACGCAACTTTTGCATAGAAAACACAACTATTAGACAAAGCTTTTCTAATGGAGTATATAAGGTTTCATAACTTATTAAAGTTCTTCTTATATAATATGTAGCTTTTTATTTCTTTTCATCATCAATTTGAGCTAACATAGCTCCAAGTACAAGTTTTGAAGCAGAGATATATAGAATGAAAGGACAATATGGTCTAGGTGGAACAAGCACTAGAGGGTTGAGAAGATATTGTTTAATACTATCAAAAGCTTCTTTACATTCCTTATCCCATTGAAAGGAAATGTTTTTCTTGAGAAATTTAAGAAAAAGTTATGTTGTATCTGCCAATTTATCAATGAAGCAACGAATAGCTTGTAATTTTCCTTGTAAGCTTCTTAATTATGATATATTTTTTGGAGGTGGCATATCACAAATATCATTAATTTTTAGAGGATCTATTTATATGTATTGCATAGAAACAATGAATCCTAATAATTTTCTAGATTTTACTCCAAATACACACTTGTCAAGATTTAAACGTATCCGATATTCTCTTAATCTATAAAAAACTTTTCTTAAATCATTAATGTGATCATCTTCTTTTATTGAACGAGCTATAATATCATCCACATAATCATGCAAAATATCATACATCATATCATGAAAAATATATGTCATAGCTCTCTGATAAGTTGCACCTACATTCTTTAATCCAAAGGGCATTACTTTACAACATAATGTTCTCCAAAGCTCTTTTTGTTCCATATATTCTTGATATGTTATAAGATGATCATCATATTCATATAGGAATGGTTATGTTTTTGTAGGAATATGACCAAGACCACATCATATTGGCCATTCTTCGACTTACAAAGGTTATTTTATACCATTTTCATGAGGTCCTAATCCTTTACCTCTATATCCCATATTATAGATCATTGGTTTTGATTTTATATATCCATTAGAAAAATAACACTTAGTAAATCCATCATGATCAATTGTAAATTTTACAATTAAAATTTTACCCCAATCATATCCTACATACACAAAGGCACAACTCCCAATATGATAAATGTTTCCCTTCTTTGGCAAGCCTAATGTATGGGGAGATGGTGGTAATTTAGATAGTACCAAGGAATCTTGGGTAGGAAAATTAACTTCTTCTGTAGTTGCCAACACTGAAGATAAATCTGGTAGTACTTCATCCAAAAAGACATATGAAGTAGATGGAATATCTTCCTTAATTATTTCTTTAGATGCTGTAAATTTAAATGTTGGAGACTTTGGAGGTGAATATGCTATTATAGATTTAGGAAATGGATTATATATAGGCTCAGAAGGTGATGATGATAATTATTGAGAACTTGTTGATGTTTATGTTTTAGAATGTGTTTTTAATGATATTGATTTAGAAGGTGATGATGATTTAGATTTAGAATATTTTGATGATGAGGGTGTACTAGGATGAACAATAGATATAGCAGGATAGAATGGAACTCCTATAGGTTTTGCCATAGCACACATGTCAAATCGCCCAGGGTCACCATGGATAGTGATTAATTGATTTTTAAACTTAAGTTTAACACATTGATGTAATGTGGAAGGTACTGCTCTCTTTGCATTTATCCAAGGCCGACCTAGAAGAATGTTGTATGATGCAAAATAAGGTACAAAAAATATAGTCGTATCCAAAATCCTTGGGCCAACTTGCAGTGGGATTTTCATTACTCCACATGTTTCTTGAGTTTCATCATTAAATGCTTTAATAAGGATTTCAATATTTTTCCTATCTTCTTTTTTAAATCCAAAAATTTGAAAGAAATTATATGTGCATATATTTAATGATGATCCATTATCAATTAGGACTCTATTAACACCTACATCTCCAATCAATGTTGTAATGTATAAAGGATTATCTCCATACAAAATTTGAGGAGGAATATATTTATCGCGAAAATATATGAAATTTGTTTCTTTCAAAGTTACAACATTTACTATAGTATTAGGTTCAATATCTTCAGGTACCATCATCTTACTTAAAATTTTCCTTAGTTCTTCTCTATGTATGGAAGAAGTTCTTAAGAGATACAAAAGAGAAAATTTAGAATTCCAAATTTGCAAATAATTTGATTGAAAATAAATTTAGAAACTTGAACTCCTATGCAAGAAGCTAAAGGCATAGCTTCTAGCCACTTTGTAATATTCTAATGCTATTATTATGAATTTATGACCATCAAAAAATATCTAAACCCCATTTAGAAAAGTGCCAAGGAGAGGCTATGGCTTGGAGTTCTTGAGCAGGAGCATGAACAAGGTCAGCATGTCTTTGAAACTTGTCACAATGACACACATAATCATTGGCATGAAGGCCAAAAATATGCCATTCTAAGGAGATTTTTAGCAATGGAACTTCCACTAAAATTTTCTCCACAGGATCCATCATGGGCTTCACTTAAGGCTTTCTTAGAATCTTCTAGGTTAAGATAAGACATATTAATAGGATACCCTGAAAAGATATTCTATATAAGGTATTACCAAAAATTACGAAGTGAAAATCTTGCTTACGTAATAACCTACGTTGTTTTCTATCTATTCCTTCAGGGAAGGTCCCATTCTAAAGAAAATTAAAGATATCTACATACCAAGGATCTAGGGTAACTTCATTAATAAAAAATACATCTAATGGTTCTAAGCACAACTTAGAAGAAGCAGGTTCTAGGAATTTGTGAATAATGATTGTAGCATACTCATCATCCAAATATAAAGGCAACAAAGAAGTTATCGCAACCATAGTATCAGTAGCACGGTTGGTAGTTCTAGGAATAATTTCTAAAGTTAATTTCTCAAATAATGATATAAGTTTAAGCACATATTCTTTATAAGGGTGAAGTTTCTCATCTCGTGTTTGATAAAATTCATTGATTTGATTTATTATGAGCTGAGAATCTCCAAAAAATAATAAAACTTTAATTTTAAAGTTAGCGCAGTTCGTAATCCAAGAATTAGAGCCTCATACTCTACTGTATTATTAGTGCAAGTAAACCGTAATTTAAAAGATAAAGGTATAAGGTGCTTTTGAAGATATATTAATATAATACCTGCACCTGCACCACTCATACATCTAGCTCCATCAAAAAATAATGTCCAAGTTTTAGAATGATCTTCTTCTAAATTAAGACATTCATCAGGAAATTCAATGTTCATAGGATGAGTAGATTCTAAAGGCGCAACAACTAACTAATCAACTATAACTTGGCCTTTTATGAATTTTTGGCTGATAAATATGAGTTCAAACTCACTAAGAGCAAGAACCCACTTAGTTGTGCATTCGGATAAATAAGGTCTACTCATCAAGTACCTTAATAGATCATACTTAGCAATAACATATGTTTTCTAACTTAGCATATAATAACACAACTTATGCGTAGAAAACACAACTTTTAGATAAAGCTTTTATAATGGAGTATATTAGGTTTCATAACTTATTAAAGTTTTGCTTATATAATATGTAGTTCGTTCTTTATTTTCATCATCAATTTGAGCTAACATAGCTCCAAGTGCAAGTCCCGAAGCATAGATATATAGAATGAAAGGACAATTCGGTCTAGGTGGAACAAGCACTGGAGGTTTGAGAAGATATTATTTAATGCTATCAAAAGCTTCTTGAAATTCCATATCCCATTGAAAGGAAATGTTTTTCAGGAGAAATTTAAGAAAAATTTATGTTCTATCTTCCAATTTATCAATGAAGCGATGAATGGCTTGTAATTTTCCTTGTAAGCTTCTTAATTCTGATATGTTTTTTGGAGGTGGCATATCACAAATAGCCTTAATTTTTAGAGGATCTATTTCTATGCCTTGCATAGAAATAATGACTCCTAATAATTTTCCATATTTTACTCCAAATACACACTTGTCTGGATTTAAACGTATTCGATATTCTCTTAATATATCAAACACTTTTCTCAAATCATTAATGTGATCATCTTCTTTTACTAAATGAGCTATAATATCATCCACATAATCATCCAAAATATCATACATCATATCATGAAAAATATGTCATAGCTCTCTGATAAATTGCACCTGCATTCTTTAATCCAAAGGGTATTACTTTACAACATAATGTTCCCCAAGGAGTAATAAAGGCTATTTTAACTTGGTCTTTAGGAGCTATTCTAATTTGGTTGTATCCTGAAAAACCATCCATAAGGGACAACATCCCACTCCCAGCTGTAAAATATTTGATTTGATCCATATTAGGGAGAGGAAAGTCATCTTTAGGGCATTCAACATTAATATCTCTAAAATATGTGCAAACCCTAATCTCAGTAGCTTCTTTCTTAGTTACTGGAAAAACATTTGATATCCACTCAGCATAGTCAATAGCTTGTATAAAAGTTACATTCAAAAGCTTTTCTAACTCACTTTTAACTAGTAGTGCTACTTTAGGATGCATTTTTCTAAGTTTTTTATTTACAGGTTTAGCATCAGGGCACACTACTAAATGGTGAATAACTACAAAAGGGTCTAGGCCTGGTATATCTGCGTACATCCAAGCAAAGACATCAGGATAATTATGAGGAATTCGATATATAGCTTTTGTTTTTATTTATTTAACTCTGATCCAATATTGACTATGCGAGGGTTCTCCTCTGTCGCAATATTGATTTTTAAAATATTTTCTACAACAATATTTAAATCTCTTTCAAAGTTGGGTGGTGTGGGTGACACACCCATTTCTTGTAATTCTTCTAATGTGCATTTAGCTAACTCTTCTTGAGGAGTAGTGGCTTTTATATGAGCTATACATAGCATTGATCCATCAAAGAACTTATTTCTTAAAATTTGATCCAGAGATATATCATGACAAATATCACCTTCTAAACATTCATCAATAGAAGCAATTGTTTCTGGGTAAACCATAGTCAAAATATTACAAGTATGTAATTGTTTAAAAAGCTCTTTTTGTTCCATATATTCTTGATATGTTATAAGATGATCATCATATTCATATGGGAATGGTTATGTTTTTGTAGGAATATAACCAAGACCACATCGGATTGGCCATTATTTGATGTCCAAAGGTTCTTTTATACCATTTTATGAGGTCCTAATACTTTACCTCTATATCCCATATTAAACATCATTGGTTTTGATTTTATATATCCATTAGAAAAATATCACTTAGCAAATCCATCCTGATCACTTGTAAATTTTACAATTGAAATTTTGCCCCAATCATATCCTGCATACACAAAGGCACAACTCCCAATATGACAAATGCTTACCTTCTTTGGCAAGCCTAATTTTTGGGGAGATGGTGGTAATTTAGATAGTACCAATGAATCTTGGGTAGCAAAATTAACTTCTTTTGTAGTTTCCAACACTGAAGATAAATCTGGTAGTACTTCGTCCGAAATATCATATGAAGTAGATGGACTATCTTCCTTAGTTGGTTATTTAGATACTATAAATTTAAATGTTGTAGACTCAAGAGGTGAATATGCTATTATAGATTTAGGAAATTGATTAGATATAGGCTCAGAAGGTGATGATGATAATTATTGAGAACTTGTTGATGTTGATGTTGATGTTTTAGAATGTGTTTTTAATGATATTGATTTAGAAGGTGATGATGATTTAGATTTAGAATATTTTGATGATGAGGTTGTACTAGGATGAACAATAGACATAGCAAGATAGAATGGAACTCCTATAGGTTATACCGTAGCACACATGTCAAATGGCCTAGGGTCACCATGGATGGTGATTAATTGATTTTTAAACTTAAATTTAACACATTGATGTAATGTGGAAGGTACTGCTCTCATTGCATTGATCCAAGGTCGACCTAGAAGAATGTTTTACGATGTAAAATAAGGTATAAAAAATGCAGTCGTATCCAAAATCATTGGGCCAAATTGCAATGGGATTTTCATTACTCCACATGTTTCTTGAGTTTCATTATTAAATGCGTTAATAAGAATTTCAGTATTTTTAATATCTTCTTTTTTAAATCCAAATATTTGAAAGAAATCATATGTGCATATATTTAATGATGATACATTATCAATTAGGACTCTTTTAACTCCTACATCTCCAATCAATGTTTTAATGTATAAAGGATTATCTCCATACAAACTTTGAGGAGGAAAATCTTTATCGTGAAAATCTATGAAATTTATTTCATCCAAAGTCACAATATTTACTATAGCATTGGGTTCAATATCTTCAGGTACCATCATCTTACTTAAATTTTTTATTAGTTCTTCTCTATGTATGGAAGAAGTTCTTAAGAGATACAAAAGATAAATTCTAGCTGTTATGGTAGCTAATTGTTCATTAATATCATATGGAGATATTTGTTGTGAACTTAGTACATTATTTGCTTTAGTAGGATCTTTTAATACAAATGGACTTGTTTTCTCATTTTGAATTTGATCTTGAGAATTTTGATTTTGTGCTTTTTGTCTTGTAACAGCTCTGATGGTACCTACAATGTTACTATATCGAGGATCACCAAAACGGGGTCTATAATTTTTTGCTTGCTCATTTGAAATCCATTGTTGAGATGATGGTTTAGTAGTTACTCTTCTTGGAAATGGTTCTTCTGGAACTAATAATTCTATAATAGGAGTGACTTGATATGATTCATATTTAGAACTATTTGAGGCAATTTCTAATTCACTCTCTATTTCACTTTCTGTGTCACTTTCTAAAGATGTACTTTGGCAATTCTTTAGAGGTCTAATAGTGACTAGAGATTCAGTAGTTACACATGTTTTTTGCAAATCATGATGTGGTAGAAAACTGCTAATAGTTCCTACATATCAAGTTGGATGAGGAACATTGTGATGTTCTACTTGATTTACAACTTCTTTACCATGCTTTGGTAAAGGGTGTTGAAAAATATCCAAATTTTGATTTACATTTTGATTTTGAGGTTTCTGTGTATTATTTTGAGTATTTCTTGGAGGGAAATTCTCCACTTCCATTTTTTCATTATCAATTAAATCTTGTATCATGTGCTTCAATATTTTACATGATTTTGTTGAATGACCATCAACTCTATGAAAGTTACAATGTAAATCAGCTCTAAATCTAGCTACGGTTGTATCAGGTTGTCTTATTTAAGGCAACTGTATCAAGCCTTGTTCCAATAGTTGAGGTAAAATCATAGTTAATGGATGATTTAATCTTGCAAATTCTCTTGGTGGTTTATTAGGAACATTTAATACAAACTTCTTCACAACTTCAGCAAGGTTAACATTTGAGTTGTTTAACCTGTTAGTAACTCCATCACCCACTACTTGTTTATTCTTATATTGATTCTTAGAAGTTTTGTCTTCATCCTTCTTCTTAAATTAACCTCTTCTAATAAGGGCATCTTATACCCTCCTTGTTAAATCTATGGCTTGATCAAAGGATGTTACTGTAGCATTAGAAAGTTCATAAGACAATTGTTCTTGCAAATTTCCTATGAATATGTACAACATTTCACGATGAGGTAATGCAAAGTGTAATTTACCCAAAATTTATCTCCACTTAGACAAGAATTCAGAAAAAATTTCATATTTTCCTTGTTTCAAGTTGTATAAATCTTTAATAGTCACATGACTCTCTATGTAAGCACCAAATTGATGGACAAACATTTTCGCTGTCTCCTAAAAATTCCCTAGAGAATTAGTGGGTAACTAATAATACCACTCTAGAGCCATGCCTCCGAGACTCGTAGGGAATATATTTAGTAACAACAAGTCATCATGAGAGACATCATGACATGTTGTCCTAAACATGCGAAGATGATCAATAGGATCTTCAGTTCCTTTATATATCAGGAGGACAAACATAGGTAAATATTTAGGATAAGGTTGAGCTACCATAATAGGATCTAAAGGTTGACTACACATCTCTTGATAACTATATGAGGGACAATAGGGATCCATCTAGTCTAGACGAGAAGCTAACTATTTAACCATGGCTTCAAGTCCCTGTTGTTGTCCACCAAATTGGTTGTGTTGCCTCATATTATTGTATCTTTAATAACTTGATGTTGTTGTGCAAGGATTTCCAACTGAAATACTATTATGTAAAGTCCGTGTGGGGACAATATTATGGAGTTGGTATGAAATCTTGTTTTGTTAGATTTTTTGTTGAGGATTGGTATTTTGCACTTGTTTAGCTTTTTATTGATTTGACATTTGTTGATTAAGAGCTTGAGTGAACATGGATGTGAATGGTTGTTTTTTTTGTTTAGGATTAGTTTTGGTGTTTCTAGTAGCAATTTTAGATGATTATGCTGTTGGTTTTTGAACATTTTGATTTAAAGGTATCATGTTTTGATTATATGGTCCTGCTTGATCATTATCTTGGTCTGTTGAGTTCATGTATGATAATGGATTTGTATGTATTCAAAAAGTAGATGTTAAGGTTGCTTCCATATCACCTTATCCTAAATTATCAATTTATACTGCTTGATTAAACTCTTCTATGCGGTTTTTTATAAATTGGGTAAATTTTCTAAGAGACTCAAATTTAACATTTTATTTTTCATCTAATGTAGATTCATCAGGATCTTCTATTTTGTCTTCTCCATTATCACCTTCATCTTATGAAGGTACATAATATTCAATGAGTGCTCTATCCTCAACATTTTCTTGGTCTTGTTCTCCCATATTATCATTGTCTACTTGTTTACCAATTATTAATATAGGCATTTTATTTTTTAGAATATTTTCTCTTGTAGATATATATTATATACATGTGCTAAAAAAAAAAAATAGGGTATATATGCTATATATATACCTAACTAAAAATAAACAAAAATAATATGATTGTTTTTAGATTTTTGAGTTTTTAGATTGTAAACAACAAAGCAAACGCAACTATAATATTATAGATAGTATACCTTAATTTTCTTGTAAAAGCCTATAGATATCATTAATAGGTTCAAGTTGGTTTGGTGACATGTAGTGTTATTAAAATTAGAAGTTGAATTTTAAGAATTTTATGAAGTGTGCTATAGTGATGCAATCAATTTCACAATTGGACACATAAAAGCGTAATTCATGACAGTATTCTCGATAAAGCACAACTCTAGGAACTCTATTAAATCTTCTCTTATCATCTAAGACAATCTCTGGATTTTCCACTCTTCATAGAAATTGATGTACTACTATTGCATTATCAAGATAATCTTCAAAGGAATAAATACTTGGAGAAATTATAGCTCTCTTATCGGCTAACCACCTATCATAGGCTCTTTGAAGGTCAAAGTAAAAAGGTGCACTATCTAGATCCAGGATTCTAGACAAGTCAAACCTTATGATTTTCTTAAGTTCAGTTTCTTTAGCTCTTATAATCTCTAACCTTCTCCAAATATCAGGGTATGACACACTACTTAATGAAGAAACTTTTTGGTTTTCTAGTATTGTACTAACATTAATTAGAATGACTCTCCTTATGTTGTAATCTACCATCTATGAAGTTCACTAAAATGTAAAAATATAACTAATAATTTTGTTTAATTTTTTGGTTTTTTTTTTTGTTTTATAAATAAAAAATATGCCTAATGTTTTCATGTTAGGTTCACCAAATAATGTAGCCCAAAAATTCTCACACTCCTTTCCTCAAGGCTGATGGATTCGTGCCTCAGAGGGGAATGGGAGAATGGATGGTCTACACCTTAGAAGAGAGGTACTTGATCGTACCTTCTTGTGGTGATTTTTTGACGAATTGAGTGGGTTCACCAGGAAATATTTTATGGCAGTTTTCAAGCCTAGGTTTTGGGATTTTTTTTTGTGTTCCTTTTATCAAATCACACATACACCTAGTTTGGCCAATATGTAACTACGCTAATCTATAGGCAATTTTGATTTATATGTAAGTAGAAAAAAGCATAAAAGAGAATCTAAATAGGTAATGCAGTGCTTAAAAAGTGATTTAAAATACTTGCTTGTATATGAAATTCTAAATAAGATTTTGATTTTTGATGTAGACAATATTGAACAAAATCCACCAATATTGATCGAAATAAGGCAATATCAGGTGACCCGATTATGCGAAAAACCAATCGATCTTGACTAAAAATTACAACTTTCTAATTGGATGCAGAAAACAACAATTTCACAAAGAAACATACATTTGAATGAATTGAATAACAATGAGAAATGATCTTAAGATAATAATGGAAGGATATTCATATGCATATCTAGGCTAAATGCTTGAATATTTATGAAATAATAAAGGAGTATGCCTATTAAATACAAAATAATAATAGTAATGAATTGAAATTGATATATGGATATGAAATACTAATTAAAAACAATAGGTATGGATAAATAAGATGCAAAATCTAAGGTCTGGATGCCCCAAGTTGGCTAAATTGCAACAATACATGTTGTAGGCAAAATCAAGCATTTTTGGGTAAAATTGGGTAGAACGATATCATGATCGGGTGATCTGATATGGCTTAAATCCCACCGATGCACAATATGAACCTGCAAAAACAAAGTGAAAAGGAAAAAGTATGGAATGAAAGTATACGGGAGTTCTAGGGAGGAATCTGAGGCAAGGAGTCTGGATTAAAAATGAGGGAGTCAGGTGAGCTATTGGGCCAGAAATGGAAGAGGTTGCAACTTCTTCTAATCCGATCAAAATAAGGTGAAATGATCCCACAACTATCATGCAGTTGCCCAAATAGAGACAAGGAGTTACAAATTATTTTATCACCTTGCTAAAGCAGATGCTTTTCAATTTGGGCAAAATTGGGTGACCCGATTTTGTGTAAAATCTTTCGATTTTGCACGAAATCGTACGATTTTACGTAGAGGTTAAAAACAAACATATAACGGGCACACAAATTGAAGTAGCCAATTAGGGGTGGAAAATTTGATTTTTCAAAATGTTTTTACCTTAGTTTTAATTAATGTGAGTCATTTTTAGGGTGCTACATAGTTCTCATCCCACTTGAATGGGACCCCCTTGTGTAGCAGCTGATTCATGGATCAAAATTTATCCGATAATTATGCGATGAATCACTTTATGAATGCTACTTTGACTTGTAGGCTTCTTAGATCTTGAGGATGCATTTCTAGTATGGCCTTGACCTTTGCTGGATTGGATTTCAATCCCTCATATAGAAACGATGAACCCTAAGAGTTTTCTTGAAGTTACACCAAATACGCACTTCTTGGGATTCAACCTGACATTATGCTCTATCAGGTGATTGAAGACCTTTCTCAAGACCTCAACATGATCTTCACACAGTAATGACTTTGCCAATAAGTCATCGATATAATCCTCTAGTATTTTGTGCATGTAGTTATGAAAGATGTATGTCATGGCTCGCTGATATGTGGCACCAATATTTTTAAGACCAAATGGCATAACTTTATAACAAAATGTTTCCCATGGTTTTGTGAACACGTTTTTGTGATGGTCTTTAGCTTTAATCCAAATTTTATTGTAACTAGAAAAGTCACCCATAAGGGAAAGCATCTCATGACCTGTAGTTTCATCTATGAGAGCATCTATGTTGGGCAACGAGAATGAATCCTTTGGTGTTGCCTTGTTGAGGTCTCTAAAATCCATGCAAATATGAATCCTTCCATAAGATTTTCCTACAAGTACCATGTTTGATACCCATTATGGATAGTCGATGGAGATAATAAAATATACATTCAACAACTTTTATAGCTTGTCTTTAACCATTAAAGTAATGGTTGAATGTATTTTCCTGAGCTTCTACTTGACTGGATTTTTAGAGAGGTCTAGCGAAAGGTTATGAGTAACCATTTTTAGATCTAGTCCCGACATATCCTTTTATGTCCAAGAAAAGATATCAAGTCTCTCTTTTAGTAGAGGTATGATGTTGGCATGCTCATTAGGAGATAGAATCTCTCTAAACTTAACCTTCTTAGGATTGGTGGGATCATCACTGATATCCACATCAAAGGTTTTCTCTACTGACATGTACGATCCCTCAAGATGGTGAGGCATAGGAATAAGGCGGATGTCATCTAATGGGTTTAAAAGTTCCACATAAAAATTACCTTAGCATGATAAACATCATGTGTGCAGCCTAGTGCAAAGTGAAATAGTTGTAATATTTCTTTGTTGGGGAAGAAATATTCAGGCTCTAGAGGTGAATCAATGTAATCCCAATCAATAGCATCTAGATTAAGACACAATGGTTTGGAAGGATCTGCTGGGTTGTGGAGTGGAGTGGTTAGATCAATGGAGATCATGTTTATGGAATGGATTAGATCTCTAGGACCACATGTGTGCATATCTACATTATCAGTGTAACTCTCATACCTGAGATGTGGCTCTAGTGGTATGGGGATATTCGAATCCGATCTATGGATAGACTAGAAAATAAGATTATTTGGCTCAAGGAGCTACTGATATGTAAATGGATCGGGGAACACCATATGCTAAATCACATCAGCATTGGGCGGTCTCCCCCTAAGGTGTGGGCTAGGGTAAACTCTTTGATACATCTCATCCATGTCGAATGACTCATTATGATGATGCAAGTGCCATGGCCCAAGATAGGCCATTTCAGTATCATATTTGTAATAACTATCATCTATGAAGAATCCCTTATTTCTACCCACTGGGTAGTGATATGAATGTTGGATCCTCAGGTAGGCCAATTCCATTTCATCCTCATATTATTCATTGTTTGAGGACTTCTCATCATCATCAATCCCAAAATCATATTCTGGTCCATATCTTTTTGAAATAAACTCTCTTTATCCTCCTCAGAAGGAACTTCTAATTCAACATCTTCTGCTAAGACATAATTTTGGGTTTGCATGCTAGTGTCATTGATAGCTTCATGATTTTCAATGACCAAGTTAGCTCTTGGAGTATCTTCTGGACCAGCCTCCATCGAGATGTCATCATGATAACTCATAGGTGGTTTTATAACAACCATAGTCACTAGTCAGTTACCCCTTCACAAGTAGGAAGGGTTAGGGTGATAAGGATTCTAATCCACATTATTCCCTAAATTCAGGTTTAGGTGATTGAGAGATGCTGCTAAAAGCTCATATTGTTCTCTTATATGGTAGCCCAACCCAAACCTATCAGTTGGCAACTTATATTGTGGTTCATAGGGAGTTTGGAACCCTTGCTCAAAAAAACCTAGACCGTAACCATGTGAATGGTAACATTCAAAATAATGCAAGGTAAAATTTGGGTTGGAAAAATAAAGAACATTCACTGAGAATGGTTCATCATCATATTCATCTATGGGCGTGCGATTAGTAAGTTGGTCAAGACCACCATAGATGAAATTTGTTTGGTTTGGTGGTACTCCCAATGGTACCACCATCCCTACAGGAAAGCAATGGGCTTGAGGTCTATCCATGTCCTATGCAGTATCGATAAAAGGTGTGAATGTCACGTTCAAAACTATATACTCTGCTAGCCTGGAATCAACCAAATGTATGGTCACCTATGGTGCAGATGACTTAGCTAAATATGTAAGAGATGTAGGCTAAGGTACCTCCTTGAATTTGTTCTGAGCATCCTCTTTGTCCATAGGACTAGGAAACTTGATAGTTGCTACCTTGGGTGCTTCTTTTGGCTCTTTTTCATCCATTATTGCCTTAAACTTATTGTCATTCCTAAGCATCGATGATACTATAGGTTTTGTTGAAGCATTCATTGTATGCTCAAATAATTGTGGTGTTGTCATTGAAGGTTCAACACATAATTCCTTTAGTTTACCTTCTAGATGTTTGATGGGCAATGTTGGTCGTATATCCAGGTGCATTGAAGGGAGAATAAAATATCTAGGCAAATCTACTTGGTTCACATATTTAAATGGTTCCTCATTGAAAGGCACCATGTGAACTTATCCCTCATGTATATACTTGATACATTGATGTAAAATTGAGGTAATGCAATGCATCTCTCTAATCCAAGGTCTCCCTAGGAGGATGTTATATTGCATTGCACCTTCTAATAAGGGATACATCATAGGGATGGTATTAAATCCAAACTAAATATGTAATACTATAGTATAAACCATTGAGCATAATGCATCGTTAAATACTCTCAAAGTGAAGGTTGAAGGTACGATGTGCAATTTGGGCAACTTCAAGTATGACAATGCCTTGGTAGTAATAATATTAATCGATGAACCTGTGTCAATCAATACCCATTTAAATGGTGTGTGGTTAACACACACAATTATGTGGAGTGGCAGGTCCACTGTAGCAGAAGAGACCATTTTAATATCATGATCATGAAATTGAATCATCGGCTCTCGATATTGTTGCACGTGTCCCACAAAATTTGTAAATGCTTTCAAGTCTTGGGACTAAACTTCAATGGACCTCACGATATCCATTAGCGTCTCCCTGTGCTTAGGATACTGTTGTATAAGTTCATAAAATGACAACTTTGCTGAAGCTATCTGAAGGATTTGCACAAGCATATTTTTGATGGTCACCACTGATTTAGTTTATGGGCCTAGATTATTTTTTTGCATTGGACTTTGCGGGGGCACAACTTGAACCCTAATTGGAGTTGGAGGTGGATTTGGTCGCTCGTCCCTACCTTTTCTTATGATAATGTTTACCATACTGATAAAGACCTATGTAGGCAAATCAATTCACACTTGATTCACTTGGTCGACATTGTTCCTCGAAGGCTTATGGTTGGGTAAGGGATTTTTGAATATTCCCATGTTTTGATTGTCTAGATCCCGAGGATTGTCAATGATTAGCTTGTTTACCACATGTTTGAAACTATGACATCCTTCAATATCATATTATTTCTACCTATGGTACAAATAATAAATATCCTCCCTATATGCTTTTAATTTTTGTTGGTTAGGATCGATCAACTTGACATTTGATAAAGTTATAGCGTTAGCCTTGCACAATTATTGAAAAATTGATACCATGATCTTTGAAAATGGTGTAAACTAGCAAGGAGGGTGTTGCTCCTTTTTTTTATCCTATTTATTATTATTGCACTGATTGTACTATGCAGGGGGAGGTTGAGCCTGATAATTCTATTATTGGCCCTTGTCCCTTTTTTGGAGGTTCAACACTACTCGATTCACGTGGGCCGACTTGGCTTGGTGATTTTGATTTTGAGTGTTATTATTATTCCAATCCTTTTTTTTCTAGAGCTTCAAGTTACCCTCCTATAACTTGATATCCTCAATTAACTTGGCTTGTGCCAAGGCCTCCTCAAATATCTAGTATTGTTGCAGATGCAACAATAGCAAGATGTGCTTCGTACAACTCTTTGTAAACATCCAATTTAGTTCTATTTTTTGGAATGGAAAATGGTAAATTTACCATCAAATTTCTCCATATCTTTCCATAATCCATGATTGGCTCGTCATCGTATTGCATTAAAGGAGCCAAATATGACAAATTTGTTTTCTTATTGATGTTGAAGGAGAAGGATTCAAGAAAAGCATTAGCCAGCTGCTCGAATCTGGTTATACTGTATCTCTTTAACTGGTTGAACCATTCCAGGTTAGGGCCTAAAAGGGTCATGATGAAGGTACTCAATAACAAATAATCATCGCTTTGTATCTGAAAACACATGTTCATGAAACATGTGGCACTCTTGGGTATCTTCATATCCTATAAATTTATCCAACTTTGGTATCTCGAAGTGATTAGGATACGCTAGAGTAAGCACTGAGGGGAATAAAGGCACATTGTGGATCCTATTCAAGTTTGGCTTTTTGTAAGCCATCCCTTGTTTCTCAATTGCTCTTAAATTTTCTACCAAGGCCTTGTAGGCCTTAGAAGATAGAATCTCCTCTTCCTAGAGAGGTCTCTGAGGAGATTTTGGTGGTAGACTCTTCTTTGGTCTAGGTGGAGGGCTAGGCTCATCCTCCACATCCACTAAGGAGATATTAGGATATTATTATTCTTGATTATCTCCTACTGCTTCTTCGTACTGAGTACGCCCATGGTGTTCAAGTGCTTGGCACTACAACATATTTTGGGCCGTATAATGAGTATGATTTTCAATATGCTCAGGCCACAATTCAGGCTACAAAGTAGCTCATCTATGATGGTGCTCCCTATATTCACTCTAATGAGGTAAATTGGCATGAGCCAACCTATCTTCTCTCTCAGCATGCTCCTTTTGGTCAAGGATGCATTGCTCATGCATGCATTTCTCATATAGACGTTGCCTTAATAACCGTTATCATTGAGTATCCTCATTCTCAAGGTGCTTACACTTCGCATACACATCTTCCAATTGATCTTGGAAGATCTATTACCTTTACTATAAAACTAGTTTTTGTGATCGATCTATAAGATCAACAGTATGTGGCATCTGGTTAAGCAACTCTATTCAGGTAGCTCTTTTGGTGTGAATCCCAATAGACTTGTCTTCCATGCTCTTGCATTTATCTGTATAGATGGCATTCATGTTATGCTATTGTCTGTTATCTATTATTGCATGGGTTGATGGGTCACATATGCTTCATGAACACTTTGAGCATTCTCTTAGTTTCTTGATAGTCCTATGTGTGCCCTCACTATGTGAAATAATAGAACAAGAATGTGTAGACGAGGCTCTACATCCTAATTTCCCTAGGACTCAATCAAGACCATCAAGCTATCTTGTTTTCCATGGTTCATTTTGTGGAGTACCATTTTCTCCAACTTTAGACATGTCAATCATGAACTTTCCAAGTTCATTATTATTTGGAGTTTGCAAGGGCCTACGCTCTGAAGAAACCTCTCTTCCTATCCTTGATTGGATAGATTTTCTTGTTGTCTATCTTGGGATGGTGGGGGCCTTAGCCACCCTTATATATATTCCTCGAGGAGTGTGTATTAACTCATCTAACTGGGGTGTTCTAAATAGAATCCCTATGCATTGAATTGTCCCCTCTAATACTCATCAAACATTGTTCAGAAGGATTCTATGGTTGAGAGTTCAATGCATTGTTTTATGTGTTTGGTGGAGATTTAGCTTCAACCTCATTTATGCACTGATGTAGGCCTATCTGTGTATTAACCATAATTTGAATTATCTCTTGTATATATTTTAGAGCAAACAAAGTATACAATTATGATTATCTCTTTTAAAAATGTTTGTGAGCTCTAAAACTAGTTTTAGTGTGTTTCAAATGTGTTGAAAACTTAAACTAACTCTCATTGTGTTTGAAAATTTGTTGATGAAATACTTGTTTAGTTTAATGGTTTTCACCTGTATGCTCACAGCTCAACAATCGACAATGAAAGTCACAATCACGTAAACCCCCCAAAGTGTGGAGATGAAACCCACACTCAAGCAGGGAGCACAAGTCCTACCGATCCTCACCCAGCACATCGTGTGCAACAATACAACCCTCCAAAGAGGAATGTGTGCTATTTTGCATGGATAGGATGGATCTTGGAGTTAGTATTGGACAATAGAACAAGGTTCATGGGATTTGAGCCAACATATGGAAATAACTACCACCATAATTAAAATCTACTAGTGGATGGGTATGAATTCCATATCACTAGCGTTTAAGTGTTGCGTGGTGTGTGTTGTTCATTTTAAACTTACATGTAAAATAAAATGCATCACCAAGCAATCATGCTCCTTCCTATATGCCTAAAATAAGGACATTTTCATTTTAGAAAGATGCATGTATCTGCATGTATGAAATTCAAAGAATGCATTTTACATGAGGTAATTGGCCTCTGATTGGGCCTCAAGCAAGAAAAATCTATATACAATTTTAACTGTTAGTTGTTATTCTGTGTAGCAGGAAACAATGTTGGCCATTGGACAGAGTTGTAGCCCAAAATATTAGCCACTATTAATGATAGCAGCTAATAGTGCTAGCTACTATTGTCAGCCACAACTGATAGATAATATAATTTTTTTCATGAAATTCACCTTTATAATTTTTCTATGTGATCTACTTAGCTACTAACAGGTAGAAACAACAAAACAGGAAAATCAAAACAAAGGATTACCTGGAAATCCTCATTTTATGGAGAGACAGACTGCTTACTATCTATTTATTTGCTTTGCTACTATTTATGGTTGTTAAGCATGACTGAGACTATGGGCCATGACTATTAAGTGCGACTAAGACCTGCAACACAAAATACAAAGAAATCAGCCAATTATAGCATGATTTGCAGAGTTTCCATTGTGATCACCATTTGTACCATCCTAAAAAGCATGCACCTAGACTATTGCATCAAGTATATCAAGCATTAAAGCATTAAAACATGAATAACAAAGAATTGAACAAGAATGTGAGGCTTATTTTATTAAATCTTTGCCAAATCCTAGTTACAAGTATGTCCCTCTTAGGGATACCAAATTATTGATACAATTGATATAAATTTGAAGCCCCTAAATGGGGATGGTGCAATCCGCAGGCTCTCTAAAATAGACACAAACTGCTTAAGGCTCAAGGAAGACTTCTTCTCACTTGCTTGGGAGGGATTTTATAGAGTGCTCTGAATATGTCAAGATCCTATAAATCTGCACTTACTAAACAACATAGCATAATTAGAAGCAAAGGAGGCCTCTCATGATGAGGCTCTTGATAAATATTTGCATGAATTATCACAAATATGCAAAGAAAGCATGAAAAATTGTCATTATAATTGCAAAATGCCTAAATTATGGTAAAGAATGCTCAAAAAATAGTAAATCAAATTAATCTAAGACATGATTTACAATAGAAACTTGAAATATGACTAATCTAAGCAAATTAGTGCAAACTAGAAAATATAAGGAAATAAGAGCAAAGCTACCTCTGATTTCTAGAATTAACCATACAAAAGCATAAATGAAAGTTACTCTATGGTATATCTAACTAATTACACCTATGAAATGAAAATACTATGGCATAAACAAAGGGAAACAAGCTTCAAAACCTAGTTGTGGGTTTCAAGTGTAGCTGGCTTTGTTAGCCACGATTGAGGGGAAAATCCTCTTCCTCTTGCAATTAGGGTTTGAAATTGCTAATTCATCCAAGTAATTGATGATCAAGGGTTGCCTCTATGTTCTATAATGAATTGGTGATGTAGATTCTTCAGATTTGTAGTGGAATTGGTTCAATTAGGGATGAATGATCTCTTCAAACTCTTGAAACCTCCATAGCTTCAAATGTAGTCATGATTCTCCAAATTGGCAGTGTGTAGGCACTCCTCAAAGGTTGTAAGTGGCTCTCCAATTTGGTAGGGCTTCTATGCATTCAATTGAAAGCATTTCTATATTTTATCCTCAATTTGGATGGGGGTATTATAGCTTTCTAAATTCCTAATCCTAGCTTCCTTGGGAAGCCAAGATCAAGAACCAGGAGGTTGGAGCAGTTGGGAGGAATAATCTGGAAGCTTCCTCACTTGAAATCACTCTAAATCTATTTCTAGGGCCATTGTAACTGATTTTTTCTTGGCTTAGGAGTTTATGATAGTTGCAGAGCTAGCCACAGATCTTAAACGTTGCTAGATCTGTTAGCCATGGCTGTCAGCCATAGTTGAGATCTTAGCTATGAATGCTATCCATGGCTAAGATTGAGTAGGCCAAAGTTGCCTAATTTGAGTGGTTAGAACCACTTCTTTTCCATGGAAATGTCCAAGATTATTCATATGGTCTGAATAAAATCCCATGTGAGTAGTACCCTAAACATAATGCACTTTAAGAGTCTACAGTTCCCTTCATAGATCTAAAGATTTGTTTCATTGATTGCATATGCATTTGAGTTGGTAAGCTCATAAATTGAGAAACTAGTGAAAATGCATAGGTAATATCAAGTCTTGTGAATGTAAGGTACATCAATCCACCCACCATACTTTTGAAAGTCATCTCATCAACAAGAGGGCTCCCATCCTCTTTCATAAGTTTCTCCCCACTAGCAATAGGAGTATCAACCACCTTGCAATATAGAAATAAAAATTTCTTCAACATGTCTTGGGCATATTTGTCTTGGCATATGAAGATATCATCTTCCCTTTTTTGTACTTCCATGCCAATAAATTATTTTTATTTTTCCAAGATCAGACATCTCAAAATCACTCTTCATTCTCTCCTTGAAGTCTTGTATCATAGCTTTGGAATTTCCTATAAAAATGAGATCATCAATATAAAGACAAACATACAACACGTTAGTGTCAACAATTTTCATGTAAAGAGTTGGCTCATTTTTGCTCCTTTCAAAGCCATTTTTAGATAACCATCCATCTATCTTTGAGTACCAAGATCTAGGAGCTTGTTTCAGCCCATAAAGAGCCTTTTCAACTTGTATACCCAATGCTCTTTAACCTTTTATTTTCATAACCTTGTGGCTGCTCCACATATACCTCTTCTTCAATGTCACCATTCAAGAATGCACTCTTGACATCCATTTGGTGAACTTCCCATCCTTTCTGATCAGCAACTAAAAGCATCAATATAATAGTATCATGGCGAGCCATAGGAGAAAAAGTCTCCTCATAATCTACTCCATATGTTTGTGCATACCCTTTTGCTACTAGTCTAGCTTTGTGTTTGTCTATTGTTCCATCACTATGGAACTTGGTCTTGTAGACCCATTTTGTACCAATGAAATCCATGTCACTAGTAGGATGAATGAGATTCCATGTCTCATTTCTCTCAATTGCCTCCATCTCAACATTCATGGCCTCAACCCATTCTTTCCTTTGACTAGCCTCTACATAGTTCCTTGGTTCACTAGAAATGCAAGATAAGACATAGTAAGTCATTTCATCTTTAATATCTTCAATATTATTACCTAGTTGAGCTTGAAGTATTATTGTTCTCCTTTGATAGTTTTGATCCAACATCTGACTTGCTGGATGTGAAAGCAACAACCTTTTTTTTTTTACTTGGGTTGAAGTTGATGGCAAACTAGTCTCTTGGGAAGAACTAGTATTGTTGCCATTAACACTAGGAACTAGTGGAGTATCTTGATTGACCTCCATTTCTCCATCAAAATGCTGCCCCCCTTCACTAATAACCTCTACATTCTTCTGGTTATGATCAACAAACACATCATTCTCAAAAAAATTACAATCCCTAGAAACAATAGTTTTTTACTAACAAGATTGAAAAACTTGTAAGCTTTACTACCATCACTATAACCTGTAAAAATGTGAGGCTCACTCTTGGGGTCTAATTTTTTCATTTTAGCATCATCAATGTGAAAAAATTCTAAAAAACCAAATACTCTAATATGAGCCACCATGGGCTTCTTACCATACCATGCTTCATAGGGTATCTTGTTTTTCACCACCATTGTGGGACTTCTATTCAGGATGTAGGTTGTTGTTTGCACTGCTTCAGCCCAAAACTTCCTCTCCAAATTCTTGTTCTCCAACATGGTTCTTGCTGACTCCATTATTTTTCTATTCTTTCTCTCTACAACACCATTTTTTTGTGGTGTGTAGGGAGCAATAAAATACCTTTTTATTCCATACGAAGAGCAAAAATCTAGAAATTCCTATGAACAAAATTCCCCACCTCTATCAGTTCCTAACACCTTTATAGAACAACCTGATTCCTTTTCAGCCAATACCTTGAATATATTGAAGGTTGAGAATTCCCCATATTTGATTTTCAAAAAGAAAACCCACATTAGTCTGGTAGCATCATCAATAAAGGAAATAAAATACAAATTTTTGCCTATGCTAGGATAAGACATAGGCCCACATAAATATGAATGTACCAATTCCAATTTCTTGGTAGCTCTCCATTTTCTGGTTGGAAATATTTCTCTATGATGTTTTCCAAGTATACATGCCTTGCATGCTTCCTTCAATTTGGATTCAATCCTTGGAAGACCATCAACCATCTTGTTCTTAAAAAGAACATGCAAACTTCTAAAATTTAGATGACCATATCTAGAGTGCCACAACATGCTTGATTCCTCAATGGTAGAAAAGCAAGAATTCTGATTTAACATATTTATTCTCAATGGAAACATTCTATTTTTTGACATAATAGACTTTCCAATTAATTTTTTACCTTGTTTTTTGTCATATATCAAACATTCTCCATTGTCAAAAAGTAGCTTGAATCCTTTCTCTACTAGTTTTCCAACACTCATGAGATTGTGCTTCATGTTTGGAGCTAAATAAATGTTGCTGATATCACCCTTCCCATGCTTTGTGGTGATAGGCATGCTCCATTTCCCTTCGACATGAATCACCTTCCCAACTCCTAAGTGAACTTGGCTCTTGAACGAACCATCTAGCTTGTCAAAACAATCCTTAAAACATGACATATGGTTAGAACATCCTAAATCAAGAAACCACATATTCCTTTTATCATACAAACCTGAATTACATGAAAGAGAATAATTAATTTCATCATCATTATTCTCAACTTGGTAAACTTTTTTCTCTCCCCCATCTTGGTTTGCTTAATTTTTGGCTACTAGATTCTTGCAATATTTTATCATGTGACCTGGTTTCTTACAATAATGACAAGTGATGACCTTCTTACCCTTCCACTTTGAATTTGATTGGTTTTTTCCTTTTCTGATCTAAAATTTGAGAAAAAATTACATTCTAATTTGTGGGCTTTTTATTTGGTTTAGAAACCCATACTTTGGACTCTAGTGCATGATTTAATTCATTTGAATAAATTTTCATTTTATCCTCATGGGACAATAAAGAACCCACTAACTCTTCAACCTTGATTTGGTCCATATCTTTACACTCCTCAAGTGTAATAACAATATGACAACCACTTTGGAGTTAGGGATCTCAAAATATTTCTTACTACTACTTTATCTTCCATGACTTCACCATACACTCTCATTCTATGCACTATATCATTTACTCTAATACAATAGTCTCCAACATTCTCATCATCATGCATTTTCATATTTTAAAAATTGATTCTTAATGTTGAGAGCTTTGATGCTCTTACCTTTTTTGAGCCTTGATATGATATCTCCAAGGTTGTCCATGCCTCATGTGCATTCTTACAACCATCTATCCTTGGGTAGATGCTTGGATCTATCACACTCTACAAGTAGAAGAAAGATTGAGCATCATTATTTTATTCTTCTTATAATGTGTTCTTTTGATATTTAGGAAGAGATTTCCAATCCTTAGGAGGAGTATATGGCTGAAATATACTTTTCCAAACTCCCTTCCATACAAATATCCTCCTCATTTGATCTCTCCAATACTCAAAGTTATCTCCTTTGAATGTAGGTATATTTAAGGATGTACTATTTGTTGCCATGATAGCAAATAAATAGCCATAAGTATTTTTGATCCAAACTCTTGTAAAGGATATTGGGAATAAAAAATATTCACCCTCTCTTATTGTAGCTATACCTGCAAATTCTGAAATCACATACACAACCTTGCTTTGATACCAAATGAAAGTTCTTGAGGTGGAGAGATAAAAAACAACAATAAAGCAATTCTGATCTAAGACAAAAAGAACATTAATGGAGCATGGATATCACCCAAAAATGGTCCAGGAGTGTTTAGTGATTAAGCTAAACCAATTATGAATGCCAAATGATGAAATATCCTCAGCCAAAAGCTCCAATTTCAGCAAACTATGTTGCTGGTCCAAACCAGAAATTTTGATCTAGAATTAAAAAAGCGCACAAATATAAACTTTAAAAAAGCTCCACATAAAAGCTCCACAATTGTGCACACTAAAATATTCATGTTCTTCTCACATTCAAAAAGAGTCCAATTACAAAATATATAATGATCAATCAGCCTTGATCATGCAAAAAAGCTAAAAAAGCTAAAAACTAGCTTTTTATAAAAAACAACTTTTATTATGCCACTTTGCATGCTGTTTTTTATTTATTTTTAAATTAACTAAAATTATTAATTTGCATGAATAAAGCACTCAATTTAATATATTTTTCATGTGCTTTATTTTACAACTCACATATTAATTTAATAATTATGGGTGACTTTTGACATCACCCTCAACAATCCCCCCTTTGATGTCAAAGGAAGAAATGTCCAACATTTCTTTGAGTCTCCCATGAGTCACCTTCAATAGCCCCTTTGTGAGTATATCAGCAACTTGATCCTCACTCTTAACATACTCAATGACAAAAGTTTTGTCATGTACCAAGTCTCTAACAAAATGGTGCTTCAACTCTATGTGTTTGGTCCTTGCATGGAAAACTGGATTTTTGGACAATTGTATTGCCCCAATGTTATCACAAAATATTTTGGTAGGCTCATGTTGAGTCTCACCAAAATCCTTCAATATTCTCCTCAGCCAAATCCCTTGAGTACAAGCTGAAGTAAGGGCTGCATATTCAGCTTCAGTGGAAGACAAAGCCACTATACTTTGCTTCTTGGATGACCAAGAAATCAACCCACTTCCCAAGGTGAAACAATGCCCTGTAGTAGATTTTTGGTCATCAATAGAACCTCCCCAATCTGAATCAACATACCCAACCAACCTTGAAGATCTTGCTGATCTATAGTGTATGCCATGATCAAAGGTTCCCTTCACATATCTAAAGATTCGTTTCACCGCTTGCATATGCCTTTGAGTTGGTAAGCTCATAAATCGGGAAACTAGTGAAACTGCATAGGTAATATCAGGTCTTGTGAATGTAAGGTACATCAATCCACCCACCATACTTCTGAAAGTCTTCTCATCAACAAGAGGACTCCCATCCTCTTTCATAAGCTTCTCCCCACTAGCAATAGGAGTATCAACCACCTTGCAGTCTAGAAATAAAAATTTCTTCAACATGTCTTGGGCATACTTGGCTTGGCATATGAAGATCTCATCTTCCCTTTGTTGTACTTCCATGCCAAGAAAGTATTTCATTTTTCCAAGATCAGACATCTCAAAATCACTTTTCATGCTCTCCTTGAAGTCTTGTATCATAGCTTTGGAATTTCCTATAAAAATGAGATCATCAACATAAAGACAAACATACAACACGTTAGTGTCAACAATTTTTATGTAAAGAGTTGGCTCATTTTTGCTCCTTTCAAAGCCATTTTTAGAGAACCATCCATCTATCTTTGAGTACCAAGCCCTAGGAGCTTGTTTCAGCCCATAAAGTGCCTTTTTCAACTTGTATACCCAATGCTCTTTACCCTTTATTTCATAACCTTGTGGCTGCTCCACATATACCTCTTCTTCAATGTCACCATTCAAGAATGCACTCTTGACATCCATTTGGTGAACTTCCCATCCTTTCTGAGCAGCAACTGAAAGCATCAATCTAATAGTATCATGGCGAGCCACAGGAGCAAAAGTCTCCTCATAATCTACTCCATATGTTTGTGCATACCCTTTTGCTACTAGTCTAGCTTTGTGTTTGTCTATTGTTCCATCACTATGGAACTTGGTCTTGTAGACCCATTTTGTACCAATGACATCCATGTCACTAGTAGGCTGAATGAGATTCCATGTCTCATTTCTCTCAATGGCCTCCATCTCAACATTCATGGCCTCAACCCATTCTTTCCTTTGACTAGCCTCTACATAGTTCCTTGGTTCACTAGAAATGCAAGATAAGGCATAGTAAGTCATTTCATCTTCAATATCTTCAAGATTATTACCTGATTGAGCTTGAAGTCTTGTTGTTCTCCTTTGATAGTTCTGATCCAACATCTGACTTGTTGGATGTGAAAGCAACAACCTCTTATTTTTGACTTGGGTTGAAGTTGGTGGTAAACTAGTCTCTTGGGAAGAACTAGTATTGTTGCCATTAACACTAGGAACTAGTGGAGTATCTTGATTGACCTCCATTTCTCCATAAAAATGCTGCCCCCCTTCACTAATAACCTCTGCATTCTTTTGGTTATGATCAGAAAACACATCATTCTCAAAAAATTTACAATCCCTAGAAACAATAGTTTTCTTACTAACAAGATTGAAAAACTTGTAAGCCTTACTACCATCACTATAACCTGTAAAAATGTGAGGCTCACTCTTGGGGTCTAATTTTTTCCTTTTAGCATCATCAATGTGAACAAATTCTAAACAACCAAATACTCTAAGATGAGCCACCATGGGCTTCTTACCATACCATGCTTCATAGGGTGTCTTGTTTTTCACCGCCATTGTGGGACTTCTATTCAGGATGTAGGTTGTTGTTTGCATTACTTCAGCCCAAAAATTCCTCTCCAACTTCTTGTTCTCCAACATGGTTCTTGTTGAATCCATTATTGTTCTATTCTTTCTCTCTACAACACCATTTTTTTGTGGTGTGTAGGGAGCAGTAAAATACCTTTTTATTCCATGCGAAGAGCAAAAATCTAGAAATTCCTATGAATAAAATTTCCCACCTCTATCAGTTCTTAACACCTTGATAGAACAACCTGATTCCTTTTCAGCCAATGCCTTGAATATCTTGAAGGCTGAGAATACCCCATATTTGATCTTCAAAAAGAAAACCCACATTAGTCTGGTAGCATCATCAATAAAGGAAATAAAATACAAATTTTTGCCTATGCTAGGATAAGACATAGGCCCACATAAATCTGAATGTACCAATTCCAATTTCTTGGTAGCTCTCCATTTTCTGGTTGGAAAGATTTCTCTATGATGTTTTCCAAGTATACATGCCTTGCATGCTTCCTTCAATTTGGATTCAATCCTTGGAAGACCATCAACCATCTTGTTCTTAAAAAGAACATGCAAACTTCTGAAATTTAAATGACCATATCTAGAGTGCCACAACATGCTTGATTCCTCAATGGTAGAAAAGCAAGAATTCTGATTTAACATATTTATTCTCAATGGAAACATTCTATTTTTTGACATAATAGACTTTCCAATCAATTTGTTACCTTGCTTTTTGTCATATATCAAACATTCTCCATTGTCAAAAAGTAGCTTGAATCCTTTCTCTACTAGTTGTCCAACACTCATGAGATTGTGCTTCATGTTTGGAGCTAAATAAATGTTGTTGATATCACCCTTCCCATGCTTTGTGGTGATAGGCATACTCCCTTTCCCTTCGACATGAATCACCTTCCCATATCCTAAGTGAACTTGGCTCTTGAATGAACCATCTAGCTTGTCAAAACAATCCTTAAAACATGACATATGGTTAGAACATCCTGAATCAAGAAACCACATATTCCTTTTATCATCCAAACCTGAATTACATGAAAGAGAATAATTAATTTGATCATCATTATTCTCAGCTTGGTAAGCCTTTTTCTCACCCCCATCTTGGTTTGCTTGATTTTTGGCTGCTAGATTCCTGCAATATTTTATCATGTGACCTGGTTTCTTACAATAATGACAAGTGATGACCTTCTTACCCTTCCACTTTGAATTTGATTGGTTTTTCCCTTTCTGATCTGAACTTTGAGAAAAATTTACATTCTGATTTGTGGGCTTTTTATTTGGTTTTGAAACCCATACTTTGGACTCTAGTGCATGATTTAATTCATTTGAATAAATTTTCATTTTATCCTCATGGGACAATAAAGAACCCACTAACTCTTCAACCTTGATTTGGTCCATATCTTTACACTCCTCAAGTGTAATGACAATATGCAACCACTTTGGAGTTAGGGATCTCAAAATATTTCTTACTACTACTTTATCTTCCATGACTTCACCATACACTCTCATTCTATGCACTATATCATTTACTCTAATACAATAGTCTCCAACATTCTCATCATCATGCATTTTCATATTTTCAAAATTGATTCTTAATGTGGAGAGCTTTGATGCTCTTACCTTTTTTGAGCCTTGATATGATGTCTCCAAGGTTGTCCATGCCTCATGTGCATTCTTACAACCAACTATCCTTGGATAGATGCTTGGATCTATCGCACTCTGCAAGTAGAAGAAAGCTTGAGCATCATTCTTTTCTTCTTCTTCTAATGTGTTCTTTTGATCTTTAGGAAGAGCTTTCCAATCCTTAGGAGGAGTATATGGCTGAACTATACTTTTCCAAACTCCCTTCCATACAAATATCCTCCTCATTTGATCTCTCCAGTACTCAAAGTTATCTCCTTTGAATGTAGGTATATTTAAGGATGTACTATTTGTTGCCATGATAGCAAATGAATAGCCACAAGTATTTCTGATCCAAAATCTTGTAAAGGATGTTGGGAATAAAAAATATTCACCCTCTCTTGCTGTAGCTATACCTACAAATTCTGAAATCACATACACAACTTTGCTTTGATACCAAATGAAAGTTCTTGAGGTGGAGAGATAAAAAACAACAATAAAGCAATTCTGATCTAAGACAAAAAGAACATTAATGGAGCATGGATATCACCCAAAAATGGTCCAGGAGTGTTTAGTGATTAAGCTAAACCAATTCTGAATGCCAAATGATGAAATATCCTCAGCCAAAAGCTCCAATTTCAGCAAACTATGTTGCTGGTCCAAACCAGAAATTTTGATCTAGAATTAAAAAAGCGCACAAATATAAACTTTAAAAAAGCTCCACAATTGTGCACACTAAAATATTCTTGTTCTTCTCATATTCAAAAAGAGTCCAATTACAAAATATATAATGATCAATCAGCCTTGATCATGCAAAAAAGCTAAAAAAGCTAAAAAGCTAAAAACTAGCTTTTTATAAAAAACAACTTTTATTATGCCACTTTGCATGTTGTTTTTTATTTATTTTTAAATTAACTAAAAATATTAATTTGCATGAATAAAGCACTCAATTTAATATATTTTTCATGTGCTTTATTTTACAACTCACATATTAATTTAATAATTATGGGTGACTTTTGACATCACCCTCAACAATCCCCCTTTGATGTCAAAGGAAGAAATATCCAACATTTCTTTGAGTCTCCCATGAGTCACCTTCAATAGACCCTTTGTGAGTATATCAACAACTTGATCCTCACTCTTAACATACTCAATGACAAAAAATTTGTCATGTACCAAGTCTCTAACAAAATGGTGCTTCAACTCTATGTGTTTGGTCCTTGCATGGAAAACTGGATTTTTGGACAATTGTATTGCCCCATTGTTATCACAAAATATTTTGGTAGGCTCATGTTGAGTCTCACCAAAATCCTTCAATATTCTCCTCATCAAAATCCCTTGAGTACAAGCTGAAGTAAGGGCTGCATATTCAGCTTCAATGGAAGACAAAGCCACTGTACTTTGCTTCTTGGATGACCAAGAAATCAACCCACTTCCCAAGGTGAAACAATGCCCTGTAGTAGATTTTTGGTCATCAATAGAACCTCCCCAATATGAATCAACATACCCAAATAGCCTTGAATATCTTTTATGATCTATAGTGTATGCCATGATCAAAGGTTCCCTTCACATATCTAAAGATTCGTTTCACCGCTTGCATATGCCTTTGAGTTGGTAAGCTCATAAATTGGGAAACTAGTGAAACTACATAGGTAATATCAGGTCTTGTGAATGTAAGGTACATCAATCCACCCACCATACTTCTAAAAGTCTTCTCATAAACAAGAGGACTCCCATCCTCTTTCATAAGCTTCTCCCCACTAGCAATAGGAGTATCAACCACCTTGCAGTCTAGAAATAAAAATTTCTTCAACATGTCTTGGGCATACTTGGCTTGGCATATGAAGATCTCATCTTCCCTTTGTTGTACTTCCATGCCAAGAAAGTATTTCATTTTTCCAAGATCAGACATCTCAAAATCACTCTTCATGCTCTCCTTGAAGTCTTGTATCATAACTTTAGAATTTCCTGTAAAAATGAGATCATCAACATAAAGACAAACATACAACACGTTAGTGTCAATAATTTTTATGTAAAGAGTTGGCTCATTTTTGCTCCTTTCAAAGCAATTTTTAGAGAACCATCCATATATATTTGAGTACCAAGCCCTAGGAGCTTGTTTCAGCCCATCTAATCCATATGTTTGTGCATACCCTTTTGCTACTAGTCTAGCTTTGTGTTTGTCTATTGTTCCATCACTATGGAACTTGGTCTTGTAGACCCATTTTGTACCAATGACATCCATGCAAATAGTAGGCTGAATGAGATTCCATGTCCCATTTCTCTCAATTACCTCTATCTCAACATTCATGGCCTCAACCCATTCTTTTCTTTGACTAGCCTCCACATAGTTCCTTGGTTCACTAGAAATGAAAGATAAGACATAGTAAGTCATTTCATATTTAATATCTTCAAGATTATTACCTGATTGAGATTGAAGTCTTGTTGTTATCATTTGATAGTTCTGATCCAACATATGACTTTCTGTATGTGAAAGAAATAACCTTTTATTTTTTACTTGAGTTTAAGTTGATGGCAAACTAGTCTCTTGGGAAGAACTAGTATTGTTACCATTAACACGAGGAACTAGTGAAGTATCTTTATTGACATCTATTTCTCCATAAAAATGCTGACCCCATTCAATAATAACCTCTAAATTCTTCTGGTTATGATAAAAAAATACATCATTCTCAAAAAATTTACAATTCTTAGAAATAATAGTTTTTTTACTAACAGGATTGAAAAACTTGTAAGCTTTACTACCATCACTATAACTTGTAAAAATGTGAGGCTCACTCTTGGGGTCTAATTTTTTCCTTTTAGCATCATCAATGTGAACAAATTCTAAACAAAAAAATACTCTAATATGAGCCACCATGGGCTTCTTACCATACCATGATTCATAGGGTGTCTTGGTTTTCACCGCCATTGTGGGACTTCTATTCAGGATGTAGGTTGTTGTTTGCACTACTTCAACACAAAAATTCCTCTCCAAATTCTTGTTCTTCAACATGGTTATTTCTAAATCCATTATTATTCTATTATTTCTCTCTACAAAATAATTTTTTTGTGGTGTTTAGGGAGCAGTAAAATGCCTTTTTATTCCATGCGAAGAGCAAAAATCTAGAAATTCCTATGAATAAAATTTCCCACCTCTATCAGTTCTTAACACCTTGATAGAACAACCTGATTAATTTTCAGCCAATGCCTTGAATATATTTAAGTTTAAGAATACCCTATATTTAATGTTCAAAAATAAAACCCACATTAGTCTGGCAGCATCATCAATAAAGGAAATAAAATACAATTTTTTTCCTATGCTAGGATAAGACATAGGCCCACATAAATCTGAATGTACCAATTCCAATTTCTTGGTAGCTCTCCATTTTTTGGTTGGAAATATTTATCTATGATGTTTTCCAAGTACACATACCTTGCATTATTCCTTCAATTTGGATTCAATCCTTGAAATACAATCAACCATATTATCCTTAAAAAGAACATGCAAACTTCTAAAATTTAAATGACCATATCTAGAGTGCCACAATATGCTTGATTCCTCAATGGTAGAAAAGCAATAATTATGACTTAACATTTTATTCTCAATGGAAATATTATATTTTTTGACATAATAGACTTTTCAATTAATTTGTTACCTTGATTTTTGTCATATATCAAACATTCTCCATTGTAAAAAAGTAGCTTGAATCCTTTCTCTACTAGTTTTCAAACACTCATGAGATTGTGCTTAATGTTTGAAGCCAAATAAATGTTGCTAATATCACCATTCCCATGCTTTGTGGTGATAGGCATGCTCCCTTTCCCTTTGACATGAATCACCTTCCCATCTCCTAAGTGAGCATCGCTCTTGAACAAACCATCTAGCTTGTCAAAATAATCCTTAAAATATGACATATGGTTAGAACATCCTAAATTAAGAAACCACATATTCCTTTTATCATCCAAACCTAAATTACATGAAAGAGAACAATTAATTTGATCATTATTCTCAGCTTGGTAAGCCTTTTTCTCATCTCCATCTTGCTTTGCTTGATTTTTGACTGCTAGATTCATGCAATATTATATCATGTAACTTGGTTTCTTACAATAATGACAAGTGATGACCTTATTACCCTTCCACTTTGAATTTTATTGGTTCTTCCATTTCTCATCTAAACTTTGAGAAAAAATTGCTTTATGATTTGTGGGTTTTTTATTTGGTTTTGAAACCCATACTTTGGACTCTAGTGCATGATTTAATTCATTTGAATATTTTTTTATTTTATCCTCATGGGAAAATAAAGAACCCACTAACTCTTCAACCTTTATTTGGTCCATATATTTACACTTCTCAGTGTAATGACAATATGCAACCACTTTGGAGTTAGTGATATCAAAATCTTTCTTAATACTACTTTATATTCCATGACTTCACCATACACTCTCATTCTATGCAATATATCATTTACTCTAATTCAATAGTCTCCATTATTCTCATCATCATGCATTTTAATATTTTCAAAATTTATTCTTAATGTTGAGAGCTTTAATGGAATTCAATTTTTTGAGCCTTGATATGATGTCTCCAAGGTTTTCAATGCCTCATGTGCATTCTTACAACCAACTATCCTTGGGTAGATGCTTGGATCTATCACACTCTAAAAGTAGAAGAAAGCTTGAGCATCATTCTTTTCTTCTTCTTCTAATGTGTTCTTTTGATATTTAGAAAGAAATTTCTAATCCTTTGGAGGAGTATATGGCTAAACTATACTTTTCCAAACTCCCTTCCATACAAATATACTCCTCATCTGATCTCTCTAGTACTCAAAGTTATCTCCTTTGAATGTAGGTATATTTAAGGATGTACTAGTTGTTGCCATGATAGAAAATGAATAGCCACAAGTATTTCTAATTAAAACTCTTGTAAATAATATTGGGAATAAAAAATATTCATCCTCTCTTGTTGTATCTATACCTGCAAATTCTGAAATCAAATTTCTTGAGGTGGAGAGAAAAAAACAACAATAAAGCAATTCTGATCTAATACAAAAAGAACATTAATGGAGAATGAATATCACCCAAAAATGGTCTAGGAGTGTTTAGTGATTAAGCTAAAACAATTTTTAATGCAAAATGATAAAATATCCATACAAAATCTCCAATTTCAAAAAACTATGTTGCTGGTCTAAACCAGAAATTTTGATCTATAATTAAAAAAGGGCACAAATATAAACTTTAAAAAGCTCCACATAAAAGCTCCACAATTGTGCACACTAAAATATTAATGTTCTTCTCACATTCAAAAAGAGTCCAATTACAAAATATATAATGATCAATCAGCCTTGATCATGCAAAAAAACTAAAAAAGCTAAAAAATCTCAAAAGTAGCTTTTTATAAAAAATAACTTTTATTATGCCACTTTGCATGTTGTTTTTTATTTATTTTTAAATTAACTAAAAATATTAATTTGCATTAGAAAAGCACTCTATTTAATATATTTTCATGTGCTTTATTTTACAATTCACATATTAATTTAATAATTATGGGTGACTTTTAACATCACCCTCGACAATCCCCCCTTTGATGTCAAAGGAAGAAATGTCCAACATTTATTTGAGTCTTACATTAGTCACCTTAAATAGCCCCTTTGTGAGTATATCAGCAACTTGATCCTCACTCTTAACATACTCAATGATAAAAGTTCTATCATGTACCAAGTCTCTAACAAAATGGTGCTTCAACTCTATGTGTTTGATCCTTGCATAGAAAACTGGATTCTTGGACAATTGTATTGCTCCACTGTTATCACAAAATATTTTGGTAGGCTCATGTTGAGTCTCACAAAAATCCTTCAATATTATCCTCAGCCAAATCCCTTGAGTACAAGCTGAAGTAAGGGCTGCATATTCAGCTTCAGTGGAAGACAAAGCCACTGTACTTTGCTTCTTGGATGACCAAGAAATCAACCCACTTCCCAAGGTGAAACAATGCCCTGTAGAAGATTTTTGGTCATCAATAGAATATACCAAATATAAATCAATATACCCAACCAGACTTGAATATCTTTCTTATCTATAGTGTATGCCATGATCAAAGGTTCCCTTTACATATCTAAAGATTCGTTTCACCGCTTGCATATGCCTTTGAGTTGGCAAGCTCATAAATCGAGAAACTAGTGAAACCGCATAGGTAATATTAGGTCTTGTGGATGTAAGGTACATCAATCCACCCACCATACTTCTAAAATTATTCTCATCAACAAGAGGACTCCCATCCTCTTTCATAATCTTCTCCCCACTAGCAATAGGAGTATCAACCACCTTGCAGTCTAGAAATGAAAATTTCTTCAACATGTCTTGGGCATACTTGGCTTGGCATATGAAGATCTCATATTCCCTTTGCTGTACTTCCTTTCCAAGAAAGTATTTTATTTTTCCAAGATCAGACATCTCAAAATAACTCTTAATGCTCTTCTTGAAGTCTTGTATCATAGCTTTGGAATTTCAATTTCTTGTAAAAATGAGATCATCAACATAATATAAACATACAACACATTAGTGTCAATAATTTTTATGTAAAGAGTTGGCTCATTTTTGCTCCTTTCAAAGCCATTTTTAGAGAACCATCCATATATATTTGAGTACCAATACCTAGGAGCTTGTATCAACCCATAACATATATTTTTCAACTTGTATACCCAATGCTCTTTACATTTTATTTCATAACCTTGTGGGTACTCCACATATACCTCTTCTTCAATGTCACCATTAAAGAATGCACTATTGACATCCATTTGGTGAATTTCCCATATTTTCTGAGTAGCAACTAAAATAATCAATCTAATAGTATCATGGTGAGCCATAGGAGCAAAATTCTCCTCATTATCTACTCCATATATTTGTGCATACCCTTTTACTACTAGTCTAGCTTTGTGTTTGTCTATTGTTCCATCACTATGGAACTTGGTCTTGTAGACCCAATTTGTACCAATGAAATCCATGTCACTAGTAGGCTGAATAAAATTCCATGTCTCATTTCTCTCAATTTCCCCCATCTCAACATTCATGGCCTCAACCCATTCCTTCCTTTGACAAGCCTCTACATAGTTCCTTGGTTCACTAGAAATTCAAGATAAGACATAGCAAGTCATTTCATATTCAATATAGTCAATATTATTACCTAATTGATCTTGAAGTCTTGTTGTTCTCCTTTGATAGTTCTAATCCAACATTTGACTTGCTGGATGTGAAAGCAACAACCTTTTTTTTTTGACTTGGGTTGAAGTTGATGGTAAACTAGTCTCTTGGGAAGAACTAGTATTGTTGTCATTAACACTAGGAACTAGTGAAGTATCTTGATTGACCTCCATTTTTCCATAAAATTCTACCCTCATTAACTAATAACCTTTGCATTCTTATGGTTATGATAAAAAAATACACCATTCTCAAAAAATTTGCAATCTATAGAAACAACAGTTTTCTTACTAATAGGATTGAAAAACTTGTAAGCTTTACTACCATCACTATAACCTGTAAAAATGTGAGGCTCACTCTTGGGGTCTAATTTTTTCCTTTTAGAATAATCAATGTGAAAAAATTCTAAACAAACAAATACTCTAATATGAGCCACCATGGGCTTCTTACCATACCATGCTTTATAGGGTGTCTTGTTTTTCACCGCCATTGTGGGACTTCTATTCAGGATGTAGGTTTATGTTTTCACTGCTTCAGCCGAAAAATTCCTCTCCAACTTCTTGTTCTCCAACATGGTTATTTTTGACTCCGTTATTGTTCTATTATTTCTCTCTACAACACCATTTTTTTTTTGGTGTGTCAGGAGCAGTAAAATGCCTTTTTATTCCATGAGAAGAGCAAAAATCTAGAAATTTTTGTGAACAAAATTTCCCACCTCTATCAGTTCTTAACACCTTGATAGAACAACCTGATTACTTTTTAGAAAATGCCTTGAATATATTGAAGTTTGAGAATAACCTATATTTAATGTTCAAAAAGAAAACTCACATTAGTCTGGTAGCATCATCAATAAAGGAAATAAAATACAAATTTTTACCAATTCTAATTTCTTTGTAGCTCTCCATTTTCTGGTTGGAAATATTTCTCTATGATGTTTTCCAAGTATACATGCCTTGCATGCTTCCTTCAATTTGGATTAAATACTTGGGATACCATCAACCATCTTGTTCTTAAAATGAACATGAAAACTTATAAATTTTAAATGACCATATCTAGAGTACCACAACATGCTTGATTCCTCAATGGTAGAAAAGCAAGAATTATGATTTAACATATTTATTCTCAATGGAAACATTCTATTTGTTGACATAATAGACTTTCCAATTAATTTTTTAGCTACCCAGGTGTTGTAGGTGAGTTGGAGAGGAGAGGGCAATCCTCCAAGGGAGGTCCCAGGTTCAAATATCCACCCTACTAAAAAGATGAATTGGGTATCCAAAATCCAATTGATAATGTTGGTGTGGGTAGGGTCGGGTGCGACTCCCGGGTGACTTTGATAGTGTAGAACCCTCTGTTCATGGTCTCTTAGACCAAGGTAACCCCACAAGAGATTTTTCACTTAATTTTTTTTTTAATTTTTTAGCTTTTTTTTGTCATATATCAAACATTCTCCATTGTCAAAAAGTAGCTTGAATCCTTTCTCTACTAGTTGTTCAACACTCATAAGATTGTGCTTAATGTTTGGAGCCAAATAAATATTCCTTATATCACCATTTCCATGCTTTGTGGTGATATGCATGCTCCCTTTCCATTCGAAATGAATCACCTTCTCATCTCCTAAGTGAACTTGGCTCTTGAATGAACCATCTAGCTTGTCAAAATAATCCTTAAAACATGACATATGGTTAGAACATCCTGAATCAAGAAACCACATATTACTTTTATCATCCAAACCTAAATTACATGAAATAGAATAATTAATTTGATCATTATTCTCATCTTGGTAAGCCTTTTTCTCACCCCCATATTGGTTTTCTTGATTTTTGGTTGCTAGATTCCTACAATATTTTATCATGTGACCTGGTTTCTTACAATAATGACAAGTGATGACCTTATTACCCTTCCACTTTAAATTTGATTGGTTCTTCCCTTTCTGATCCGAACTTTAATAAAAATTTGCAATCTGATTTGTGGGTTTTTTAATTGGTTTCGAAACCCATACTTTGGACTCTAGTGCATGATTTAATTCATTTGAATAAATTTTCATTTTATCCTCATGGGACAATAAAGAACCCACTAACTCTTCAACCTTGATTTGGTCCATATCTTTACACTCCTCAAGTGTAATGACAATATACAACCACTTTGGAGTTAAGGATCTCAAAATATTTCATACTACTACTTTATCTTCCATGACTTCACCATAAACTCTCATTGTATGCACTATATCATTTACTCTTATACAATAGTCTCCAACATTCTCATCATCATGCATTTTCATATTTTAAAAATTGATTCTTAATGTTGAGATATTTGATGCTCTTACCTTTTATGAGCCTTGATATTATTTCTCCAAGGTTTTCCATGCCTCATGTGCATTCTTACAACTAGCTATCCTTGGGTAGATGCTTGGATCTATCGCACTCTACAAGTTGAAGCAAGATTGAGCATCATTATTTTCTTCTTCTTCTAATGTGTTCTTTTGATATTTAGGAAGAAATTTTCAATCCTTAGGAGGAGTATATGGCTGAGATATACTTTTCCAAACTCCCTTCCATACAAATATCCTCCTCATTTTATCTCTCTAGTACTCAAATTTATCTCCTTTGAATGTAGGTATATTTAAGGATGTACTAGTTGTTGCCATGATAGAAAATTAATAGCCACATGTATATCTGATCCAAACTATTGTAAAGGATGTTTGGAATCAATAATATTCACCCTCTCTTATTGTAGCTATACCTGCAAATTCTAAAATCACATACACAACTTTTCTCTGATACCAAATCAAAGTTCTTGAGGTGGAGAGAAAACAAAATAGCAATAAAGCAATTCTGATCTAAGACAAAAAGAACATTAATGGGGCATGGATATCACCCAAAAATGGTCCAAGAGTGTTTAGTGATTAAACTAAACCAATTCTAAATGCAAAATTATGAAATATCCTCAGCCAAAAGCTCCAATTTCAGCAAACTTTGTTGTCCAAACCAGAAATTTTGATATATAATTAAAAAATGTCACAAATATAAACTTTAAAAAATCTCCACAATTGTGCACACTAAAATATTCCCATTCTTATCACATTTAAAAAGAGCCCAATTATAAAAAATATAATAATCAATCAGCCTTGATCATGCAAAAAAGCTAAAAAATAGTTTTTTTATAAAAAACAACTTTTATTATACTACTCTGCATGCTATTTTTTATTTATTTTTAAATTAACTAAAAATATTATTTACATCAATAAATCACTCTATTTAATATATTTTCAAGTGCTTTATTTTACAACTCACATATTAATTTATTAATTATGGGTGACTTTTGACATCACTCTCAACACCATTAAGAAATGCACTCTTAACATCCATCTAATGTAGTTTCCATCCTAGTTGTGCCGCTAATGCACAAATTATATGAATTGTAGTCATTATTACTATAGGTGCAATAGATTATTCATACTAAATTCCTTCTATTTGAGTATAACCCTTTGCCACTAGTCATACCTTGTGTTTGTCAAGAGAACCATCTACCTTGTATTTTGTCTTGTAGACCCATTTACATCCTACTACTTTATTTCCTTATGATAGATCAACTAGATCCTATATTTTATTCTATATTTATGTTGCATATTCTGATTACATTGTTGTTTTCTATTCTAGTTGTCTTATAGTTGCTTGTGTAGTTGTTGGTTCTACTACTAAACTCATTAAACCCATATTTGTTCATGTTATATTGTAATTTTGAGGTCTTGTAGTGGTAGGATCTGGTAATTGTTCTAACTTTGAGTTATTAAGTGTATTTACATACCATTTTATGTATTTTATTTATGGTGACATTATGAATTGTGAGTTTTCACTTGGTACATTAAATATTTCTATTTTTGATTCTTCACTTGAAGATTTTTCTTTATCTAATAAAATACTTAGAATATGACTTGTATTGACCTTTGTTATTTCAACAAGGATTTTGTTTCCTTTATCAAAAACCACATCTCTAATCATATGTATTTTCTTTGTGATTGAATCAATTATTCTGTATCTTGTTGAATCATCATCATGAAGGACAAAAATTTTGCACCGTACAAAGCAAGATGAAACACAATGCAAAATCAAATGACAATGAATCTCGTATATTAATTTGTATTGATTCTTTCAAAGTGTTACATAGAGTTATAGATGGAGGGATTTCACCGATAATACAATATTACAATAAGGGACATGATTCCCATTTTCATCAAAGATAGTTTTTCCAGGCGTAATATTTGATATTTTTATTCCAGCATAGTGTTTTGAGAGTAATTTTCCTCGAGATTGTTGTGCGAGAGTAGGATCCAAAATATTTGATGGTACCTAAGCCCTGTAACCTACACATAATGAAATAGAAGTGGATCAATAGCATTTGCAGGACCCATAGAAGTTGGGCCTGTATTTTACTAAGAGATATAATACGAGAAGTAAAATAGGTACATGCATATAATAATAGAAATCTACGATACTACAACAAGATAATATATTACGAAATGAAAGATTTGATGCTAGAATGAACATGTAAATAATAATTTAATTTAAGATGTAGGAAAATGATAAGAATTGGTCACTTGATCGAGATCATATTGGGTTGAGACAATATTTGTTTGTGGACCATCTCAGGGCGAGACGATTGCTACTGCAGACCTGCACTTTTGTGAAACCAGGTCCTAGTGGCATTGGGATGACACAAGGATATTTTTATCGATAGATTTTGATGAGCGTAGAGGTGAGTTAGTGTATTTGAGCAATCTGAAGCAGTGGTATTGATAAATCAAAGATGAATAATATAATTGTAAAACTTGCATGGCAATTCGACAATATTGATCTAAGCAGCAAGAAGATATGGCTATGTTTCAACAACACTTCATCACTTTGGCATTCAAATTACACCTTAGCAAATAGATGGAGGAGTACCTCCATTTATATCCTCCTTGGTACATAGAAAAAGAGGTAAGTGGCAATCAAGGGTAGCTTGATTTCCAATCAACAATAAACTATAGGTGGCAAGGGAAAAATTGATGTTTGCATGTCATCTGGTACCGATAGAAAATCAACCGCTACGTTGAAAAGTAGTTTCATTGCCTGTTTATTTTTTATTTTTGGGTGCACATGACCATCTTAGGTCAATACGATCTTGACTCTGAGATCGTCTTAGATAAAGATGATCATGCTTCCTAGTGGGAAAAATGAACTTTTGCTGGAGACAAACACTAAATTAGCCCTAAGTTTACCACTAGAGGGGTTGAATGGGTTATAAGGAGGTCTCTTTGGGAGTCTCTTTATGATGATGCATTTTAGGTGTCTATAGATACCCCTTTTTGGGATGCTTTATGCACAATAAAAATTCAGAGCAAAAATAGATGATCTAAAATGATTGAATTGATGATAGATGATGTTAATTGAAAATATCAATGTGAGATACCCTAATCATGGAAAATACATACATCATTGAATCATTACTTTCAAAAAAATTATGAATTTGATTTAACCTTGACAACATTTCAGTCCTAGGTAGACGTTATTAATATATAGGCTTTAGGCTTCGGGTATACCAAGTACTTGTTTGATTGATATTTTGCTTGTTGTTTGCCCTAGTAAAAAGGGCATATGATAGCCTTAAGAAATGATTCTTGGATGAAAGAAACTTCCACTTTTGAGTATTTTATTGTTGACTTGATTTTGAAATGTAAATTTTGTAGTTATTGACTACCCTCTCAAGTGATGAGTCAATGGAGGAGATGAAAATGATGATAGTGATGAGGCATTTGACAAGAATGAAAATATTACCATGATTACTCTAAGGAAAGGGAAAACTTTGAGATCCTCTTGACTCGATATGGTTTCATTTGAATTAGTTTTTTTTTGTTTTTTATTATTTTTACAAAATCATGGCCATCTCGGATGGTTGCATCGCACCACGCGGCCATCCCATACGACTGCATCTACAAAAATCTATAGATAGTGTATTTTGTAAAAAAATTATTATTTTCACCATGCAATATGGGAGGAGAGTGAGATAGGGAGGAGAAGATTTATTTTTCTGCAATGAAGTGCTATCGATTTACAAGTCGAGCAACTCGATGGACCCCTTAGGCACCTCTATGAGCGAAATATTCGGTGTGAGGAAGGTAAGGATGGAAATCCTACATTTTCCTTTATTAATGAACTTAACAAAATGAAACTAAAAGGAAATGAATGGGTGGGGTGGGTGAAATGTGTTAGCTTAGTTGAATGAAAAAGTGGATGGGGTGATTGGTAGATAGCATTAATGCATTTTATTTTCTTTTGTTGTGTTTTTTTTTCTTGAATTATTGTGTAATGGAGACCATATCAAATTGATATGGTTTTGTTTTGTGACCATATCAACCTAAAATGGTCTCATGTGGTGACCATCTCAACTTGAAATGATTATGATTGGTGATCATATTATATTGAGATGGTTAAAGTGCTTGATGACTATATCATCTCGAGATGACAATGATCATCTTATGAAGTGTTGTTTATTACAACTTGTTAGAGCTTGAAACTGGTTCACCAATCATTTTAGGCAGGCATGGGCTACGATGTCTAATGAGGACTAGTAATGGATGAAGGATATTAGACTTAAATACATGACTCACCTTGAGTTGGTTCACACATACCAGGTATATCTTATGGCCTTAATATATGGGATAATTGGACTAACAATTTTGACTTACCAACCAGAGAGATGATGGTGACCCTAGAGGATGTATCAAATTCTACGAATCCCTATTTATGGAAAGTCCGTAGTTACTACTCTGATAATCCAGAGAGAGGTAGTGTTACACTCAATTTACTGAGATAACTAGCGATAGGTTGACTATGATGCAGATAGTGGTAGGGTGAGTGAGCATTGGATTTGAGACACGTCTTCTGATCGTGAGATAAATAGTGCTCATGTGCTTAATATCTAATCTGATTCTACCTGACTCTTCTAGCATGATGTTCTCCTAGAACCTACTAGGACTTGTGATGGACCTAGTAGAGGAGCCAAATATCATGGTATGGGGCCCTACATTGCTAGCACTAATTTACAAGGAGATCTATGAGATACACAAGCGAGGTCGACTAGGCCTAGGGTGCAACTTTCTCTTTTAGGTAAGGGGATGGAAGTATTTCAACATGGACAAAGCTGTTGGATTATCATGGGTTGCATTCAAAGACATGGTGGACTGAGATATCCCTTATGCCATGTGATGGCTACATGATTAGGAGTGGGGCAAGAGCTACCCATTTCAAAGGAGAGGAGGTAGCCAATACAACATAAGACCCATCTCAACAATGAGTGCATCATCGAGTGGATGAGGATGGATTTTAGGGAGCTACCCAAGAGGCTCCTATGAGGAGCAAGGAGAGATATGGGACTGATGAGGAGGACCTATAGGAGCAAATTACTGCATTGAGAGAGTAGGTTTGCATCGTCTAGGGTTAGCAGATAAACAAAGACATAAACCATGCAACCTAATAGATGTGTTGGGATATGAATAGAAAATTATGATGAGGTTGGTCAGAGGAGAGGGACACCCTATAGGCATAGGTCTAGAGCCTTTAGGAGGAGAGGGAGAGGCTTGTGGTAAAGCGAGATGCTCTACAAAATTAGATGGTAGGATAGATAATCATGTGGAGCCAATTTCTTGTAGGTGGGAAACCTATAGATGAGGTTTCCAGACTATAGGTAGAGATAGCATAGTTGTAGGCTAGGGTAGCCAGATACCTCTTATGGTATCAGCTAGATCAAGAGTACATGGGGTGAATAGATTATGAGATATATAGACTTGGTGGGGTACTTCCCTCGTAAGCATCGTCATCTTAGTTTCATTAGAGCTGACACATCAAAGCCTTTGGAGAGATATTAGTGAGATTGTATGTGCCATGATTTGTAGTATCAAGGATCTCTTAGATGTCAGGGGTTGGTGGATCTAGGAAAAATCATAGAGATAAGGCTAAGGGTAGCAGGGAGAGCGGTGGTGTAGGACCAGTATGAGGATGTATGCATGGTTAGATGAATATTTTTGATGTGTGTGATTCATTAATGACATATGATAACTTAAATAATGCAAAGTGTAAATGTATGCTTTTGACATGTAACGAATCATGAAACATAATGAATGATTCTAGCATGCAAGAACAAACTAATTGTAGGTATTGAAAAATTCGTAAATCAAGATTTAAAAAATTTATCAATGGCATACACTTGATCATAATCAAAACAAAATGGGAAATGAAAAAGTGTGAATGTAGTGGATGGTGAATAGTGAGAAGTCATGAGGTAATAATAAGGCTTTCAGGAGACTCAAACACCCTAGTTGACCACTCAAAAGTTGTATACTAACCATGCAGGAACCTAAAAGATAAAAATCTGCTAGGAAGACCAAGATATTCAATATCCCTATGTGTGCATAGTGAAGTTCATTACTTTGACTTTGTACATAGTTGGATTTAACTATTTTGTAGTGCAGGCCACCAAAATCTAGCTCATCCATAAGAGAACATTGGTTTGTACAAAAAAAGGTTGCTAATATGACAGACGTGTCACCATGCGTAAGGCTACTCTACTGCCAATCAAGCATCTATAGCCTATTACTAGCGATGGAGATCACCCCATGGTTGTCAAAAACTGAGTATTCTAGGGATTCAAGCTCTTTTGAATTTTGTTTTGGGGGGGATTTTTCTCATTTTGGAGAGGAGCAAAAGGATTTTATTGCTTTTTGGAAATTTACTCATTTTGGAGAGAAGCAAAGGGATTTTTTTGTTGTTGCTAATTTTGAAGAAGAGCAAAGGATTTTTCTACTTTTTTGGGGGGAGATTTTGCTTGTTTTGGAGAGGATCAAAAGGATTTTTTTTTGGGGGGGGAGGGAGAGCTTATCCTTTTGTCAATTCTCAGTCTTCTAGACCATGCACCTAATAGGAGAGCAAGGAAAATCATTTTCTTAAGAGGTAAGAACTACTTTATAATTTCATCATTCCTTATTCAACAATCATATTTAAGAGTGTATAAATGTGTTGGAATTTTGAGATAAACAAGGTACATTCAAAGCAAGACCCTACCACTAGCGATCAAGATGGTATTCTATAAAATCTGAAAGGAAACCTAGGAATGGCTGAATGAACGAAAGATCATTTTGGACACATTTTGACCACTACTTAGAGGGAAATTAGGAGAGAGTGAAACAAACATCAAGAAATGGAAATGTGGAGGGGAATGAACAATGAGATGAAGTGTATGCCCAATATAGAAGAAGTTGTATCAAGACAAATAACAATCATACAAACATTGTGCTATTCTTATTGTTTATAAGAAAATACTAATGCCAATGCAATGATACTAATGTTTAATGCAAGATGATGACAAGTGTAGATAAACACTCATGGAATAAAAAAGTGACAATAGTGAAAAAGCATGGTGCAATAAATTTTGATATGCAATGCAATGGTAAGTGTGAATATGCAATGCAATGGTAATATTGTGTTTTTATGCTTTTTGTTCTTTTTGTTATTTTTATTGTTTTTGTTTTATACATAAAATACTTGTAGGTAGAGAATATTAACGGGTTTAGGCTACTCATAATTCTCTAGTGAAGCTAATTGATAAGTTCTTGGTCCCACATTTTGTGTTATTATGAATGGGACTAAGCAGTTTGTGGTGAATTTGTCATGCAAATGGCTAGACAAGTTAGAGTTCTGTTGATTCTCTTTGAGTACAAGATCACCAACTTGAAATTCCATAATATGAACCCTTGTATCATAGTCTCACTTAATATGATATTGATAAACGTGAATATGCTCAAGAGAATTAATGCATCATTCATCAAGAAGAGTACGTTGATCAAGGTGATCCTGTCACACAATATCATCATCAATGAATTCTTGTAATAAGATGCACAACAAGGGAATTTCAATATACAAGGGCATAATGGCCTCAATGCCATACACTAGAAAAAATAGAGTTACCCCAATTGGTGTCTGAATGCTCATCCTATAATCCCAAAGTGCTAGAGGTAGTTGAAGATGCTAATCCTTGTGATTATTAATACTATTTTCTTTAGGATTGCGGTAATAATTTTGTTTGATGACTCAGCTTACCCATTAGTATATGGATAGTAAGGAGTTTAAAAGTTGTGATGGATATGATACTTGTTGTACAAAGCTTGAACATCCTTATTTTTAAATGATGACCCATTATCTAAGATGATCTTGGATAGGATACCAAAATGACATATGATATTATGGGGTAGGAACTATATTATGCATACCCCTATCATAGTGGTAAGTGGGATAGCTTCCATCGACTTAGTGAAATACTCAGTGGTCATTATAATAAATGTGTCAGCCCGAATATGAGGGTGATATTTTTCCAATTAGATCAAACCCCCATTGCAAAAAAGGCCACAATAAGTGAATCAGCTATAGTGCTTGCAAAGGTACATGTGACAAATCAGCATGATGGTAACACTTGATGCACATTTTGATATAAGCACAAAAATATTGCTCCATCATAGGCTAGTAATAGCCCATTCAAAGAATGCACTTTGTGATAGCCATACCTCTAAAATGGCCACCACAAGTACCGTTGTGAGCTTGAGAAATGTCCCAAGTAGACTCTTGCGGCTCTAAGCATCAAAGAAGGAGTCCATCATAAGTTCAATGGTACAATATATTATACTTGGTACCAAATAATGTAATACATATAACATCCCCTTGTATTACATTATTTGGTAAGATCTTTTGATGTACGCAAATGGTTCTAAAATTTCTTATACTTTTTTTGTCCAAGTACTTTTGTAAAAATATCTACAAGTTGACCCTCAATGGGAACATATTTTATCTAAATATCATGATCCAAAACATGATATTTAATAAAGTGACATTGAGCTTCAATGTGTTTTGTTATTTCATGAATCACGTGATTTTTTATTAATTTAAAAACTCCATGATTATCACAATTTGGTATAGTATGAGTCTTTCTGATTCCCATATCTGATCAAATGTATAGTAATCAAAGTGCTTCACATATTACATATCTTGTTGTACGATATTATGATTATGTTGATGAAAGAGCCACTACATGTTGTTTCTTACTATGCCATGAAATAGGTCCTAATCCAAGATGAAATACATATATTGATGTTGTATTTCTATCATCTATAGATCTAACATAGTCAAAATATAAATATCCCTGTATGTAGAAATTATCATTTCTTTTGTATTTTAGGCTATATTTTGTAGTTTTAATAATATTATAATATTATCTTTGTAAATTTCAAATGACTTTCCCTAGGCTCTTGCATAAACCTAGAGAGAAAACTTACAAAAAAAATAATGTTAGGTCTAGTATTATTAAATACAAAAGACTGCCAATTAGTTGTCAATATATAGTAACAAAAACTAGCAGTGACTTATCATATCTTGACAGTTGTAGTCCTTGATCTATTGGAGTATATTTATGTTTACATTTTGTCATTTTGTATTTTTCTAGTAATGATTTTGCATACTTTTTCTAAGATATTGTGATATTATTCTCTTTTTGACAAATTTATAAACCAAGACAATAGTGTAGGAGACCTAGATCAATCATTTCAAAGTCCTTTTCTAGATAATTTGTAACCTCATCTATTAGAGTCTTTGAACTTCTTGTAATTACTATATCATCAACATATACCACAAGAATTATTCTCTCTAACCCAAAGTTTTTTGTATAAATATTTGAATCAGATGCGTTCCTTTTGTAATTGTATTGAATAAGATGATCTTTAATATTAATGTACCATGCTCTTGGTGCTTGTTTTAATCCATATAATAAATTTTTAAAATTTGTATATCTTTTGTTCCTATCCTTTGAAAACAAGTCCTTCTGGTTGAATCATATATACTTCTTCTTTAAGATATCCATTAAGAAATGTGCTCTTAACATCCATATAATGTAGTTTCCATCCTATTTGTGCCACTAATGCACAAATTATATGAATTGTAGTAATTCTTGCTATAGGTGCAAAAGTTTAGGAATACTCAATTCCTTTTGTTTGAGTATAACCCTTTGCCACTAGTCATACCTTGTATTTATCAAGTGAACCATCTACCTTGTATCTTGTCTTGTGATGAGGCCCAAAAACATCTCATTATTGCACAATGTTTGACTACCATATGATAAGTTAATTGCCAAATAGTTGACTAAAATATGCTATTTGTTAAGTGTTTGTATGATTTTATGTTAGGAATACTATATCTCTGTTTTTGACTATTTTTAGCATTTTGTGACTGATTTTGCTTGATTAAGTAGCAAGTAAAAACATGCATTTAAATTAACCAAATGTGGTATGCTGATATCCATTAACTTCTCAATGGTTTTTGAATGTTTTCCTACCCTTCAACTTGTTTCAAATCCACATTGAAGCTAAAATTTTAGGACTGTCATAAATCTGAAAATCTAAAAAAAATAGCCATATAAAAATTAGCAAGCTATCACTTTATAGGAACACCTTGAAGTTGTCAAGAAAAGCATGAGGATATGGATGGAATGAGTTCAGAAAGACTACAGAAGAAATTTGACCTATTTAGAAGCATTCCCACATGGTCTAAATAGGCAACAATAGGGTATAACAGAGGAGGGACAATTGTGCAGCACTGTTGCACTATTTCAGCATGGTTACTTGGTGAATGAAGTGTATAAATTCAGTAGCAACTTGATGTACTCCTTCATGTTGATATTTGAATAATTTTTCCATGTTCTAATTTGTTTGAATTTACAAGAAATGCCAATATTTTACAACTGTGCAGCAGAGCTGGAAAATGCAGTAATTTACCATGTAAATTCTAGCAAGCTACCAATGAATGGCAAGGCATGGAATTCACACATGGAGAGGAATGAAGGCTATTGCAATCTGATCCTGAGGGCTAATCCACCTGAGAAATGCAACTAAAATCACTTGAAGAGCACACAGTTGTTCATTCTAAAGATCTTTGAAATGAATAGACATATTCGGAATGAGAAATACAGTCTCTTCGAAATGAGCGGACATCTTTGGAATGAGAAATACAGTCTCTTCGGAATGAGCCTCTTATCTTCAGAATGAGAACAAAAAGTGGTTTTTGACTTGTTGACTGATTTATGATGATGGAAAAATGGAAAGAAGGTTGAAAAGGTTAAAGGAAAATATCTCCCATCTGACTTTGTCGTCCTTGCCATCCAAAGCCACCATTCATGGAAAAGATCAATTTTGATCCTCTTCTAGGATAAACACAGAAATAACTGCAGCATAATAGGAAGTTGTTTGCAAGATAGAAATGGCATATTCTAAAGTGAATAAATATGTGTGAGATATTTCTAGACTTCTCCCACATACTCCCACCACTGAAGATGCTTTCTAAGGGCCAATGACTACTACTGCAACACAAACTGTCCAGATTTATATTTATTTTAGATCTAGAATTATTGGCAAATCACTGTAAAGTAGCACATAGGTTGATTTGAGCATGGGATTGAAATCCGAACATGAGGCAACGTCGTGCTAGACCAATGATGCAAACAAAATTGATACAAAAATGCTAAGTCCTACGAATGCGAGAAACAAATGCATGCAGGAAACAAAGCATAAATGAAACTAGATGTAAGAAAAACAAAGTGGGGCCTCTTTTTATTAATGTTGCTTTCAATCCGGTTACAATATGTCTCCCCCCTCTAGGGCTCGGAGCGTTTGATACAGTTTGTTACATCAACGGATGGTACGCTTCCAGTGTCCTCCGCATGCCCACATTTGAAATGGGCGGGCCAAACGTTGCCGCCACTTGCATCCGTGTGTTCGTGTGTTCCTTGCTGCACCTTCGGTGTTCCTGGCGGTGAGATCCTATGCTCAGAGAAACAACAAATAGTTAATAGCATATGCGGATGGAAGGAAAACATGCAATCCCCAAGGCCTCCGGCTAGTTAATGTATAAAATAGCAATACGATGATCAAAACATGTCATAATGAACCCAAAATTTGATAGAAGCATAAAAACATCATCAAAGACACATTGCAAAAAGAACAGTCGAGAAATCATGCATGGATTTCTAATCGCTCCGGGTGGGACGATTAGGACTATCACAAAACATGCAAAAGTGACCTTCCAAATGTCCTACCCAGAGGCCTCCAAAACTCCTACAAACTTGGGGTTAGGCTAAAAGGGGCATTTTGGGATGACCCAGAAGGTCAGATTTGGCAGATTCTACCCAGATTGTCCTGTATCCGAAGGCGCTCCCTGTATGTTAGTAAACGCGTAAAATGATAAAAACAAAGTCAAAACAAGTCAGAATGACATGAAACTTGAAAAGAAGCATCAGTAAACCAAATAGAACATAATGCAAAAATAATAGTAGAGAAATTATTCATGGATTTCTAATCGCTCCGGGGTGGGACGATTAGGACTGTCATAAAACATGCAAAAGGCAACCTTCCAAATGTCCTACCTAGAGGCCTCCAAAACTCCTGCAAACTTGGGGTTAGACAAAAGGGGGCATTTTGGGATGACCCAGAAGGTCAGATTTGGCAGATTCTACCCAGATTGTCCTGTATCCGAAGGTACTCCCTGTAGGTTAGTAACGCATGAATATGATAAAAACAAGGTCAAAACAAGTCAGAATGCCATGAAACTTGAATAGAAGTATAAGTAAATCAAATATAAAAGAATGCAAAAATAATAGTAGAGAAATTATTCATAGATTTCTAATCACTCTGGGGTGGGCCGATTAGGACTACAGTAGTTTGGGGGCGCCCGAGGGCAGGACGCCCATCGTTTGGGGTCTGGTTTTGACACCAATCCACTTGGGATGGGTCCAAAACCTCCTAGGGGGTTGTGTCGATGAATTTGGTGTGGGATTGTGGCCGATTGTTTGGGTTTTGGGTCGGGATTGCGTTCTTAGTGTTCACCCGATAACCTCTCTTCCAAAAGAGAAATTAGGGATGTAAGAAGCATAAAAGGGAATGTGGGTATAATTTGGCAGCACTCCGTTGCTCCAAATGCTCCAGCTCTATCTCTTTTTGGGGTGAGAAGGCTCACCCTTTTATAGACCTGGGGTCTCCCTCTTTGAATGCGCATGCGAGGGCGCCACTTGGCTTGCCATGCCTTTTTTGGGAGAGAAGATTCCTCCCTGATTTAGAGTCTCCTTGCATGAGGCCTCCATGATCAGGGCATGCTTGACTGAAGTCCCTCTCTTAGATTTGAAATCGTTCCTCGTAATTGCATGCTCTGAAGGCGCAGTTGAGTGGTGGATCTGTCGAGGTTTGAATTTTTGCCAGTCAAACCTGCTATTCATCCCACCCTGGGATGATTGTTGCTAATCGTCCCAGGGTGGGACGAATAGGATTCTAATAGGATTCTAATCATCCCAGGGTGGGACGAGTAGGGAGCAAAGTGCTAAAAAGGTGCCAAATTGACCTTTGACCTTCCAAAACTGATTTGGGAGTGGTTAGGACCACTGTTTAACCTCTGGAGGCTGCCCTAGGGGGTATGTATGCCAACTCGATCAGTGCTTGTAGTCACATAATCGAATTGGTGTTGTTTTGGTGTCTATAGATGCCCCTTTTTGGGATGCACTGTGCGTGGCACAGTGCTGAGCAAAAATAGATAACCAAAGCACTTAATGATTAGGGTTTCTTAGTAACCTAACCAAATTTTGATGCCCCAAGTATGGAAAGGGCACGCATTCTTGAATCCTTGCTTTTGATGAGCTAAGGAGCTTAACTCAAGTGTAACCTTTTTCGGTGAGGTGTACTTGATCTTGGACATTGTTCAGTCATGAATAGGCAAAGGGTGCAACCTTTTGTCTGGGGAACCTTGTCTTCATGTTTCTAGAATGCCAAGTGTTTGATCAGCTTGTGATTATTGCTTGTTTGCTACCCCAAGCAGGAGCGTGATTGTCTTTGTCAATGATTCTTTGAATGCATGCCATTTCCTTGATTGGGTGTGTATTTGTTGATTGGTGACTAAGTGTGACTACCCCCTCAAGCGACGAATCGATGAGGGAATGACCAAAATGAGAAAAGCGACGAGTCGCTTGACCCAAGATGACGTTTGTAAGGGTGCCTTCAGTTGTTTTTCGTTGAACGCTTATGCAGTTTTCCAACAATCGGACCTATTTTTGGTGGGTTTTGACCCTTTTTTGTGACGCCTATTGGGGTTGAAATTGTCGAAAATCCGTCCTCCCGTGGAGCGGTCCGGCTATGGTAGCCTTATTAGGGAGTAGGATAGTGATAATTTGTGACCCCGACATTATTTTTTCATTCCAGGAATTTCATGGGGCAAAGGAACCTTTATTCGACAGAGTTATTATTGTTTTTGAGTGGGTTTTGACCCTTTTTTATGACGTCTTAGGGCTAAAATTTTTGAAAATCCGTCCTCCCGTGGAGCGGTCCGATATGGTAGCCTTCTTAGGGAGTAGGATAGTGATAATTTGTGACCCCAACATTGGTTTTTCATGCCAAGAATATTAGGTGCAAAGGCACCTTTGTTCGGCAGATTTATTGCTATTTTTTGGTGGGTTTTGACCCTTTTTTGTGACGCCTTGGGGCTAAAATTTTTAAAAATTCGTCCTCCCGTGGAGTGGTCCAGCTATGGTAGCCTTCTTAGGGAGTAGGATAGTGATAATTTGTGACCCCAACATTGGTTTTCATGCCAAGAATATCAAGTGCAAAGGCACCTTTTGTTTATTATTGTTTTTGAGTGGGTTTTGACCCTTTTTTTGACCCTTGGCTGAATTTAAAAATTCGTCCTCCCGTGGAGTGGTCCAGATATGGTAGCCTTCTTAGGGAGTAGGATAGTGATAATTTGTGACCCCAACATTGGTATTTTATGCCAAGAATATCAGGTGCAAAGGCACCTTTGTTTGGAAGCTTTATTGCTATTTTTGAGTGGGTTTTTGACCCTTTTTTGTTGCTTTTTGTTTTTTTCTTGCTCTGTAATCGTCCCAGGGTGGGAGGAATACCAATTTGGTAATCGTACCAAGGTGGGATGAGCACCAAATAGGGTGCTCATCCCAGGGTGAGATGATTACAGGCCCAACAACCTATAAAAGGGCCAAAACTAGGTTTTGGGCTCATTTGCAATATTTTTTTTTAGTGATTTGGAGCAGTGAGGAGGAGTGCGAGTTTGCGTAGCGGAGCGCTATCAAAATTTCATGGACACCATGAGTGCAAGGACCGAATATTCGAGTGGAGGAGCCGAAGCGAGACCGGTACGATGCTCCTTCCTTCTTCTTGTTATTTGTTTTTGCTTTATATGAAGTTAAAAAACTTGCACATAATTATTATTTAGCATTATTTTTGTTTTTTAGTTAACATTAAGGTTAAAACCCTAGTATGAATTTATGTGTTTATTTGATTTTTTTGTTCACCTTAAGGTTAAAAACCCTAGGATGATTTTTTGTTTTTATTGATTTATTTTATTCACACTTAAAGGTAGAAACCCTAGGATGATTTTTTTTGTTTGTTTATGTGATTTTTTTTGTTCACACTTAAGGTTAAAACCCTAGGGTGATTTATTTTGTTTTATTGATGTTTTTTTCACACTAAGGTTAAAACCCTAAGGTGATTTATTTTATTTTATTGATGTTTTTGTTCACACTAAGGTTAAAACCCTAGGATGATTTATTTTGTTTTATTGATGTTTTTGTTCACACTAAGGTTAAAACCCTGAGGTTTTATTTTTTTTGTTTTATTGATTTTTTTTTCACACTTAAAGGTAGAAACCCTAGTATGATTTTTTTTTGTTTGTTTATGTGATTTTGGTTTGTTCACACTTAAAGGTAGAAACCCTAGTATGAATTTTTCTTTTATTTTATTTTTGATTGTATAGTTTTTTTTGAATGTTTTTGTTTAAATTAAGGTTGAAACCCTAATTTGTTTTTTGTTTATGTTTTTTATTGTACAGTTTAGTTGAATGATCTATACTTTTGTTGTATAGTTTTTTTGAACTTTGTTTTTCTATTTTTGTACAGTTTTATTTGAAGGATCTGTACTTGTGGTGTACAGTTTTTCTGTACAATTATATTTTAATATTTTTGTTTAAATTAAGGTTGAAACCCTAATTTTTTTTTTTTATTGTGTTTGTGTTTTGCAGGTTGTTAGGAGTTGGCATCGCCAGCCGACTGTGTTCTCTGATGCCCGAGATGCACTGAAAGTTGTGGATTGGGAGTGGCTTGATGCCCTTGGGCTCAAGCATGTGATGCGGTTAGAGCCTATGGTGGGGGATCAGGCATATATGACTACCTTGATCAACTTGTGGGATCCCCACACCAACACCTTTCATCTTCTGATAGGGGAGATGACGGTTACTTTGGAGGACGTGTATCAAATTCTATGGATTTCGATAGACGGACTGCCCATTCGGATGACTCCTCGTGATCAGCAGATGGCAATGTTGACACGATGCTTTGGGTAGGTGATAGAGATGGGGGTGGATAGGGCCATGGAGAGGGCAGAGGTGGACTGCCTAATCGATGGGATTCTGGTGCGGTGGTGGCTAGAGAAGGGCATTTTGGGGGTGAGGCATGCATTGCTCATGACTCTCATCTCCAACATGCTGCTTCCTGACTCCTCAGGTGCGAGGTTCCCTTGGAACCTGCTCGAGGTGGTGTTCAGACTGGTGGAGTGTCCGACAGTAGTGCCACTTATTATGAGGTGGGGTCAGACACTATTGGCATAGCTTTACGACGAGTTGTACGAGATCCACTATCAGAGGTGAAAGGGGATCGGGTGTAGCTATCTTTTGCAATGTTGGGGGTGGCAACACATAGCTGTGGAGCGGCCGTAGGGGTTGCCTTGGACCACTCGAGGTGAGATGGTGGATAGGGAGATTGGGTATGCTGCCCTATGGTGGAGGTCAGAGGAGCAGGGGCAGAGTCGACGATGGGTAGGTGTCGTAGGGCACTATACTGATGCCTTCTCTCGTCTTGCTCTAGGGGAGGTGTTCTAGCGGCCATACCGAGACTGTCCAGCCTAGCTTGAGGCTGGAGAGTGGCTGTGGTAGGTGCGCAGGGGGAGATGGTTGATCGGGCGACATGGGACAGAGCAGGAGTACTTCCCGTACGTTCGAGTGACTCGACAGTTTAGGGTGCACCAGGGATTTCCTGGTGAGCCCTTGATCTATCGACATCGGGGCGACGAGAGGACTCTAGCCTGGTCGATTATTGAGCCATTGGGCAAGGAGTCTGATGTAGTGATTGATGTCCCCGACGTGGACAATGTCGGGGTGACTATAGAGTACGACCAGTGGTGGACGATGCTGCGATGGCGGGGTGAGGGGCCTCTAGGAGGCACGGATGTGGCAACAGTAGGAGGTGAGGATGCAGAGGCATCGGGGGAGGGTTGGGGGGCTCCGCTCGATGATGCAGACATGGTGGAGGTTGAGGAATTTACTAGGGATGATTTAGGGGTTTCGGAGCAGCCAGATACACAGGATGTCCCAGAGTAGTGGGTGCTAGAGCAGCATGCCATCCCGGAGATGCCCATGCCTCAGGCAGTCCCAGGGGATATGGAGGCTAGGTTTCATGCTGAGATAGCACGATTGGAGGACCTACTACGAAGATGGGATGAGGAGCACAACATCGAGAGGGATCGCCTATAGGCTCAGTTGGCGCAACGGGATGACGCATTGGCTGCGTACCATCGGTGGGATGTGGAGTGGGGTCGATGTCGGGTGGAGTTGGAGGTCGAGATTATCCACCTCGATGGGCAGTTACCTGAGCTCACTGGAGGTGGATCATCACACCGAATGAGAGGCAGTGAGACTAAGCAGTCTGCATCTTCTCATCGCAGGTGGGTGGGTGAGGGTAGCGTTAGTGGGCATGATGCGAGAGCTGGCAACAATTGCCCTGAGAGGTCCCATAGGACCCACACCACGGGGGGTAGTTCCAGTCGCACCGATCCTACGTGATCATGGTGGCCGACTCCCTAGGCTTTGGGGATTTTGAATTTTTGATTTTTTTGTGAGGTCAGAGGACCATTTTATTGTAGCCTGAGGGTATTTTTGACTTAATATATACATGACTCATTCTTTTTGGATTATTTTCTTTGTTATGGTATATTCTTCTTTTATGCACATTTATTTACATTGATGTATGCATATGTTATTATGACTATGAATGATGTTTCTGACTATATGGATGTATGCATATGGAATGGATGGAATGATTTGTTGGTATATTGGTGGTGGCACCATAGACTGTATAGGATTTACTGGCTTTTTGTACTATGTGATTGCTTTATGAAATAACTTTGCATTTGTAATTTTTGTTTTGTTATTTTTGATGGTGATAATGAAATGTACAACAATTGTTTTTAGAATGTAGTTAAGGTTTTTCTGAGACTCAGATGCTTTAACTAACTAGCCAAGACTGTACATTTATCTTACAAGACTTTTGAACAAGGTACGAATCAGACTTGAGTTTGACCAAGTTATTTCACATCCCTATGTGTGCGATTGAATTCGTTTATGTGGTATTTGTCAGGATACCGCCAGTGCCAGATAGGCTATCAACCAAACCTGTACTGAGGATCACCTAATTAGCTCCACTAACTCCTTTGTTGTATTTAGTAAGATTCATCTATGGTGCAATCTAAGGTACCATAAGCTAGCTCATCCACATGCAAACATTGGTCTACTCACACGCAAAGCTAATGTGATAGACATATCGTCATGCATTTAGGATACCGCCATTGCTAGGTAGGTTGTCAACCAAACCTGTAATGAGGATCACCTAAATGGTTCTTCAAGTGCTGAGAATTTTAGGGATTCAAGCTCAGGCATCTTTCGGTTGCTCAACTTGTTGGGATACTTGCTCTCATACATAGTGATGAAAATCATTGTTTATTTTTCTCTTTTGTTTTTTTTCTTGAGCAAGGGGTTTGAGTAGTGGTGATAACCACTATTATTATTATTTCAAAGTTGAGCACGTGGGTTTTTGGCTTGTGAATGGCATTGATCCTTTTGGCCTTGGGGATGACTACCCATCCTGTTCAGGGACATGTAGTACGAATCCTTATGAATTTGGGGCTCAAAGGTGGTTGGGGATCTTATTTTGGAATGGCATTGATCCTTTTAGGCCTTGGGGATGACTACCCATCCTTCTTAGGGGCATGTAGTACAAATCCTTATGACTTTGGGGATCAAAGGTGTTTTGAGATTTTTGATAGTGGACTTTTGGAATTTTGTTTGTGAATGGCATTGATCCTTTGAGGCCTTGGGGATGACTACCCATCCTTCTCAGGGGTGTGTAGTATGAATCCTTATGAATTTGGGGACCAAAGGTGTTTGGAATTTTTGATAGTGGTGAAAACCACTATTTATTATGGGGAATTGGATGGGGAAGAGCTTGTCCTTTTGTCAATTCTTAGAATTCTTGAACCATTCGCATAGGGGGATGAGTAGGATAACCTTTCACCTATGGTACCCTAGACTGCTTTGTAGGTTTCTCTTGCATTCACACAACTTGGGAATTTTTATGTGTTTTAAGCTTGTGTTGGGATGCTATGTAACAAGGTGTGATCCAAGTAAAACTCTACCTTTGTAAAAATTGGTCTGACTTTGTACAACATTTGACTAGAAATCTAAAGACAACTGAATGACAAAAAACCCTAAAGACATTAGAAGACAACTGACTATGATATGGTGAAAAATGTGAATGGTGTTATTCTTGTTGGATCATTTACAAAATGGATAAATGTGGGAAATGATGGAATTGTCGAGTAATTACAGTCTATGGTGCATTTGACATGTATGACCAACAAATATGCAATGTATGTATGCGATGCCTAATGCAGTTATTTTTGTGTTTTGATTTTTAAGATTATGCATGAAAGTGAGATGCAATTTTTATGTTATTTGTGATTATCTGTTGTTTTTGTTTGTTTTTGAATATTTGTTTTTGACCAAGCGATTGTGAGAACCCTTGGATTATTTTGGCTTGACCAAAGGGATTATGGAGACCTTTGGGGCATTTTAGGTTGACCAAGTGATTGTAGGAATCCTTGGAGCTTTTGGTTTGACCAAAGGGATTATGGATACCTTTGGGGCATTTTGGGTGACCAAGCGATTGTGAGAATCCTTGGAGCTTTTGGTTTGACCAAAGGAATTTATAGATACCTTTGGGGCATTTTAGGTTGACCAAGCAATTATGGGAATCCTTGGAGCTTTTGGGTGACCAAGCGATGGTGAGAACCCTTGGAGCTTTTGGTTTGACCAAAGGGATTATAGATACCTTTGGGGCATTTTAGGTTGACCAAGGGATTGTGGGAATCCTTGGAGATTTTGGTTTGACCAAAGGGATTATGGATACCTTTGGGGCATTTTGGGTTGACCAAGGGATTGTGGGAATCCTTGGAGCTTTTGGTTTGACCAAAGGGATTATGGATACCTTTGGGGCATTTTGGGTTGACCAAGCGATTACGAGAATCCTTGGAGCTTTTGGGTGACCAAGCGGTGGTGAGAATCCTTGGAGCTTTTGGTTTGACCAAAGGGATTATGGATACCTTTGGGATATTTTGGGTTGACCAAGTGATTGTGGGAATCCTTGGAGAGTTTGGTTTGACCAAAGGGATTATGGATACCTTTGGGGCATTTTGGGTTGACCAAGCGATTATGGGAATCCTTGGAGCATTTGGTGTGGGCTATGGCTCTTCTAAATGTGGAATGGCCTCAAATGACTGATGTTCAAGGGTTCTAGTTCCTTGATTCCATCAAGAGAGGTGAGCCGGTATGTTCCAGGTCCTATTTTACTATCGATTACATAAGGACCTAACCAATTTTTCATGAACTTGTCCCTTAAATGGGGTGGCAAGTTAGAATTTTGTTGGTTCTCTTTTAAGACTAGGTCACCAACCTGAAAGTCCCTCAGGTGAACTTTCATGTTGTATGCTTTCTTAAGTCGCTCTTGATAGATACGTAAATGCTCGAGAGCATTGATGCATCATTCATCGAGCAACGTAAGCTGGTCTAACCAGGCTTGTCATGCAGTGTCATCATCGATGAACTCTTGCATTGATATGCGTAGGGAGGGTATTTCCAACTCGAGAGGCATGATTGCCTCGGAGCCATACACTAGCAAAAATGGAGTTGCCCCAGTGGGCATTCGAATGCTAGTGCGATAAGCCCATAGGGCAAGTGGTATTTGGATGTGCCAATCCTTATGATTATCTATGACTATCTTTTTAAGGATGGCAACTAGCATTTTGTTTGATGCCTCTGCTTGCCCATTTGCCTACGGATAATAGGGTGTCAAAAAACTATGCTGAATTTTGTACTTTGTTGTCAAAGCATGCACATATTTGTTCTTAAATGACGTCCCATTATCCGAGATGATCTTGGATGGAATACCAAAATGACATATGATGTTATGTAAAATGAACTCCGCAATGCGGGGCCCGATCATAGAGGTAAGCGAAATTGCTTCCACCCACTTAGTGAAGTACTCTATGGCCGTTATGATAAATGTGTGATGACCTGACGACGTAGGGGAGATATTTTCGATGAGATCTAAGCCCCACTACGAAAATGGCCAAGCCGATTGGATCGGCTGCAAGGCCTGAGAAGGTACATGTGTCAAGTTAGCATGGTGTTGACACTTCATGCACTTCCACACATACATGCAACAATATCGCTCTAAAGATGGCCAATAATAGCCCATGCGAAGAATGCGCTTGGCGATGGCCATACCGCTGAAGTGGCCACCGCATGTACCATCGTGTGCTTGGGTGATCACCCAAGTGGACTCCTGTTGGTCCAAGCAATGGAGGAGGATTCCTTCATAGATCTGATGATACAAAATGTCTCCTAGCAAGACATGCTTTGCCGCTTTCTGTTTGAATGATATTTTCATGGCATGCAACAATCCAAGTGGGAGGCTACCTAACTTGAGGTAGTCTCTTATGGGTGTGTACCAATCCTGCTGATCAGAAACCTTGATGGTATGAACGGTCGATCCCTCTTGAAGTTCATCCCTAGCAAAAGTTGAGTGGGAAAGAACTTGTAAAAATAATATTGTGTTGCTATTAAGAGGGGTTGGGGAGAACAAAGACCCCCAGTTGGCATGGTTTAGACTATCATGGATTCGAGAGAACCTATCCTGAGATGGTTCAATCTGGATCAGGTGGATTCCTGGCATTATATCAGAGCTTGCATGCTCCATCATGGATTGTGATAATGTTTTGACTTGAATGGTTGTCATCTCACCGGAAGGGTCTTGCGGGATTAGTGACCCCAAGGAGGCCATAGTGTCCACAAAATGATTCGATGATCGAGGGAGTGCCTCGATGTCGTACCATTCAAGTTTTGCCAGGAATTTGTCCACAAGGGCTTTGTAGGCCTATAGAACTAGGCATTTGCATTGGAATACCCCTTTCACTTGGTTGACAATTAACAATGAATCACCAAAGATATTCAAGCGTTTGATGTTCATGGTGATGGTTGTCTGAAGACCTATGAGCAAGGCTTCATATTCAACATTGTTATTGGTGCACGAGAAATCAAGTTTGAATGATAAAGGCATTAGAGCCCCTTGTGGTGTGAAAAATATGATTCTCGTGCCACCCCCTTGCTCACATTTAGAACCATCAAAAAATAAGGTTATGTCAGCCGATGACTCAGGCTCATCAGAATCTGGCGATTCTGAGACATGGAAGACCCCATCATCGGGTAGCTCTACGGTCAGAGGCTGATCATCTTCGAGAGGAGCCTCTGCTAGTTGATCGGTGATGACTTGACCTTTGATGGACTTTTGTCCAATGAATTTGATGTCAAACTCCATCAACAACATGATCCATTTCGCCGTGCGACTACTATGATAAGTACGACTCATCATGTACCACAATGGATTCTCCTTAGACACAACATACGTCGTATTTCTCAGCATGTAATGGCATAGATTTTTGGTGGTAAATACCACCGCCAAGCATAGCTTCTCAACGTATGCATAGTTAAGTTCATAACTGACCAGGGTGCGGCTAAGATAATAATTAGCTTGTTCTTTATGTAATTCATTTTTTGGGCTAGCATGGCACCCAGTGCCACCTCAGTAGCTGAGATGTATAAGTAGAATGACACTCCTGGTCTAGGTGGTGCCAATACTGGTGGTGAAGCCAAGTATTGTTTGATGTCATCGAAGGCTGATTGGCACTCGTCATCCCAATGAAATGCTACCCCCTTGTGTAATAATTTATTCATGGGTCGACACTTGTCAGATAACTGTGCTATGAAGCGCTTGATTGATGTGACCTTTCCCTGCAAGCTTTTGAGCTACCTGATGGTGGTTGGGGGAAGCATTTCAAGGATTGCCTTGACTTTATTTGGATCTACCTCGATGCCTCATTTTGAGACTATGAAACCCAAGAGTTTTCCAGATGTGACGCCAAGTATGCACTTCTTGGGGTTTAGCCTAACTTTGTGTTCGATGAGGCGATCAAGGATCTTGCGTAAGTCATCGAGATGATTTTGGTGCAAAAGAGATTTGGCCAACAAATCATCCATATAATCTTCCAAAGTTTTATGCATGTGATCATGGAAGATGTATGTCATAGCGCGTTGGTAGGTGGCACCAACATTTTTAAGGCCAAAGGGCATGACCTTATAACAAAATGTCCCCCAAGGCGTCGTGAATGCCATTTTTAGTTGATCATCGAGATTGATACGAATCTGGTTGTATCCCGAGAAACCATCCATGAGGGAAAGCATTTCGTGGCCTGTTGTAGCATCTACCAATGTGTCGATGCTAGGCAAGGGGAAATCGTCCTTGGGACTCGCTTTGTTTAAATCTCAAAAATTGGTGCATATGCGAATCCTCCCGTCTAGACTTTTTGATGGGTACCATGTTGGACAGCCATGGTGGGTAATCTATGTAGATGACAAACTGTGCATCCAATAGCTTTTGTAGCTCGTATTTGACCATTAAGGCCACTGTTGGGTGCATCTTACGTAGCTTTTGCTTGATTGGCTTGACTGTCGGATCAAGCGTTAGATTATGCGTGACTAGCTGCGGGTCTAGCCCCGACATGTCTTTGTAGGACCATGCAAAAACCTCCTTCTTCTCTTTGAGAAGGGCAATGTAATCGGCTTGCTCTTCGGGGGATAGACTTACCCCTAGATTGATGATTTGCAGATTCATTGGATCAGAACCGATGTCTACGTCAACCGTCTCTTCGACTGACATGTGGGATCCGTCCTCCAACTGGTGTGGAGTTGGGATAAGGTGGATATCATTTGCTGAATTTAGATCTACGTTGGGAACGTCGGGTTCCTCTTCAGCATGGAAGATATCTTGAGTCTGTCCTAGGGTGAAATGAAACATCTCGTCGCAAGGCCAGTACTCTGATGGGGATGGTGGTGAGTTAGCATGATCCCAGTCTATGGCATCTAGGTCTAGATACAATGGTCATGTTGGATCGGTTGGATTGCGGATGGGGGTGGTTAGATCAATGGAGATCATGTTGATGGAATGAATTTGGTCTCCATTACCGCGTGGGTGTTGCTTCAGACATCCTTGGTGATCCTTATGCCCCGGATCTGGCTCTATGGGTACTAGCACAAAAGGATCGGCCCTATGTGTGGATAGAAGGATAGGGTCTGCCCTTGGCACTGATGGCCCTATAGGGTCCCTAGGTGGGAGGTGCTCTCTGTATGCCTGAAGTGGTGGATGCAACACTTGGTCCAACTGTGCTTGGTTCAAATTCCACCTATGCCTTGGCCCCATGTTTAGCTGTTCAAACATATCATCAATGTCCATGGGGTATTCTTGTTGCCTCATATGGTTGAGATATGCCATCTCAGTCTCATCCTCATAATCGCTATCAGAGATCCATAGGCCTTCATTAGCTTCGACCACTATGTGCTCTTCTGGTTGGTATAGCCTCCCACTAGGCGTCTCTTGATCACTTGGCCTTATGGCCGGCATGGGAGGCTCATTTTGTTTGAGCAAGTTGATTTGGTCCCATATGGGTTGTTCCACTCTCTATGGTAGGGTTGGATTCTCTTGAGGTGGCCATTGCTCGATTGGAGCATCCAAGGGAAACATTGCCATGAAGTTCTCCTGATAGTCATCAATGGGTGTCACCTGTGAGTGATTGCTATCGGACTCAAAAGGGTCCCAGGGTGCTACCTCATAAGCTGACTCATCTTCAGAAGACTCCCCTTGATCTTGCTCATATCCCTCTTGGAGGTTAATCCTTAACTTTCCCCTTTCTCGATCAAAGGGGAAGGGGGGAAGGGTTGTTGAGGTCAACAAGGTTTGTTGTTAACCAATGGGAGATAATCCCCCAATGTGTATGTTGTGTTGGGTTTGGCATATGGATCTTGTGCCAACCCATCCTTGTTGCCTAGACCTAGGCCTTGCATGGTTTCTACCAAAATGTCAAGGGGCAAAGGGTGGTTGAACCCTACTCCTGATTTATCATATGGCATCTAGTATCTTGGTTGACAAAGAATGCGCATTCCTTGTTCATATCTGCCCAATCCATATCCATGCCAATTACATTGGTTAAGGTATTTCAAGGCGAAGTCTAGGTTGGACAGATAGTCAACATTCTCAATAAATGGCTCTTCGTCCTCTTCCTCTTGTAGGTAGGGTTCAATGTCATTCTCGAGGCCCCCATATACAAAGTTGGTCTGATTTGGTGGGTAGCCTAAAGGGATGATAGTGTCGATGGGGAGGCGAGGTCTCCCCATGTCTTGCATGGATTCGAGCGTGGGTGTTGCCACAATGTTCTACACTAGGTACTCCCCCAGGCCCGTATTGGCCATCTCAATGGTAATCATTGGTGGTTGAGGGGGAGGGAATGGGAGTTCTCCCTGAGTCCACTCCATGTTGGGTGAACCAGGTGTCTCGACTTCCATTCGGCTGGGCACCTCTTCGGTAGAGATGGTTGAGACTAGTGGTGGTACTTCCTCTAGGGGCTTCTTCCCATTGTCCTTTGATGTGGCCACCATAGGTGGCATTGTTGGTGGAGGAACAGACGACGAAGATGGACCAGGTTGGTTACTTGAGGGACTCAACAATGGGGATGTAGGCAGAATTGGACCCTGAGTGGACGGATTCAATTGAAAGTCCAAATGTGTCGATGGGAGGGTCGATTGTGGCATTAGTTGCACTGCATTGCAAAAATTAAAGAGCTCTAGGTCTGTTAGGACTACATGCACTTGCCCTTCATATGTGTACTTGAGGCATTGATGGGCTATCGAAGGGACACACTTCATGTCCCTGATCCAAGGCCGGCCTAGCAAGATATTGTAGGCCATCTCACCCTCAAGGATGTGACACAATGTAGGAATGGTCTTTTGTCCTACTTGGATGGGCAGGACAATTGTGCCAACCGTCGAGCATAACACGTCGTTGAATGCTCGAAGAGTGTAAGTGGACGCCACAATGTGGGATGCTGGCAACTTAAGATGTTTTAATGCCGCTGTCATGATTATGTTGCTGGACGAGCCAGTGTCCACCAACACCCTCTTGAATGGAATCCCGTTGACCCACGCGATGACGTGCAAGGGTGGATCCACCATATCACTAGTTACCAATTTTAGTTCATCTTCCCTGAAGGTTATGACTGGATCTATGCATTGTCTCACATGTCCCACAAAGTTGTTGAAAGAATTGGGTTCTTGGGGCTGTAGCTCAATGGCTTTGAGTATCTCCATCAGAGCCTCCCGATGGGGCGATGATTGTTGGATGAGCTCATAAATGGAGAGCCTAGCCGATGTGGTCCTTAAAATTTGAGTAAGCTTAGTCCGAATCATGGCCACTGGTCTAGGTGGGGGAGGTTGTGTAGGGTGTTGTGGAGGTTGTGACGTTGATGGAACATCTCCTGTAGCTGTAGTGGGTGCAGCCATGTTTGGGTATCTTCTGTTCCATGTCACGATGCTTATCATCCCTACGTATCCTTGCATGGGGCAGTCTTGTGTTACCTCGTTCACTTGAAAAGTCTTTGCCTGTGCATCATGGGTAGGCAGGGGGTCTTTGAAGACTTCCATCTGTTGGTTGCTCAATGCTATGGTATTATCCACCGTGAGCATCTTGTTGTCTATCAAGTCTTGCACTAAGTTTTTGAATTTCCAACAAGAGAAGATGTCATGTCCTTTCTGTCGATGAAATCTACAATACAAGTCTTCCCTATAGCCCTTGGGTTTTGGCACGTTGGGGTCTATGGGTCGACTTTCTGGCAAGTTTATCAGGTTTTCCATGAACAAGCGGTCAAACAAGGAGTCTCTAGACTCCGTGAATTATGTGAATTGTCGCTTAGGGTGACGTTGCTGATTTTGCTCTTGCTTATGATTTTCCTTTTCATAGCTATCAAGAGGAACTACCTGATAATTAGCCTTTGGGGGCTGTGTCATTTGTGTAGGCTTTGGTATATTTATGGCAACCTGATTGACCATGGTGGGTTTCGGTTGCGTGGGCCCAGTTTTGGTATTTTTGGTCCACTCTTTCTTGCGCAGCTTGGCAATCTTGTCATCTTGAATTTTGATCTCCTCAATTATCCTGGCTTGTGCCAAGGCTTCTTCTAGGGTGGCATATTGTTGTAGCTGCAATAGCATGGAGATCGACCTTATGCAACTCTTTGAAAACATCTGAGTCATGTCGGCCATGGGAGGGAGGTAAGGTAGCTTTGAAAGCAATGTCCTCCATCGATTCCCATAAGTGGCTATGGTCTCATCATCATACTACTTAAGGCCAGCTAGGTCACTTAAGGATGCCTTCTTCTTGGTGTTGAAGGCAAAACATTCAAGGAATGCATCCACTAGCTGGTCTAGATTAGTGATGCTATGCTTCGACAACTGGGTAAACCAATCCGAGGTAGGGCCTACGAACGTGGTTATAAATGTTCTCAGAAGCAATGCATCATTGTCCTGAATGCCAAAGCATTGACTCAAGAATCTTGTCACGTGCTCTTGGGCATCCTCATCCCCTCTAAAAATTGCCAATTGAGGCATTTTGAAGTGGTCGGGGTATGGGGGTGCTGGAACTGAAGGATGCACTGGGTGACTATGGAGCTGGCGTAAGGTGGGCTTTTGGGGCCCCGAAGTCTTAGTCTCCATAGACTCTAAGTGCTCTAGCAGTGCTTTGTATGCATCAGAAGATTTGATCTCCTCTTCTTTAGTTTGTTCCCATTGTGAATTGCGAGGAACTTGAGGCCTATGGAGGGGTAGCTGGGTAGCGCCCCCCTGCCTTGGTAGGGCGTCTCGACCCGCTCTTATTCTTTCTCAAATTCCTCATAGGCTTCTTGAGGAGTTTTTGGGCATGTCCTATAAACATGGACGGGTGCCCATGGAAGACGCCCATCATGGGTTCTAGGGGTGGCCTCCCACTCAGGTCTAGGAGGTCTTGGAGGCAACACTTGATAAGGTCGTGGAGACCGGTCCCGCACTAAGGGGTTATGCCTCTCATAAATTTTTGTCCTATGCATGTGAGGGGTTGGAATCCTCTCATGTCTAGTGTTCTAGAGCAACTCATCTATCTGGCATTGAATGCGCTCTTTGTTAAGATGGTACAGTTGCTCTAACTATTGCTGATCTTGCCTAAGCTGTGTGATTTGCGCTTGGCGGGCGGCATGTTTGGCAAATGCCAAGTCGATTTGTTCCATCGTCTTAGGTCTAGGAGGCCTAGATGCCTCCCCTACATATCTATCTTGGTCATGGTGATCCAAGATCTCTATAGGTCACTTTCCTCTATCGAGGTTAGCAGCATTCACCCGAGGCTCTGGCCTCAATAGGTGGTCTTGATAATTAGCAGGTGCGGAGGTGCATTGCTCCCATGTGGTGTATTGCTCTTGAGGAATATACTGGTCTTCCTCGTGCTCCCTTTCGTACATGTGAAGGGGACGGGTAGAGTTGGCTTGCCCTATCTGAAGAGCCCTACACTCTAGATTTGGTCTATTAGTTCTAACAGTAATGAGGGGTAGAGGGGGGATGATATAATCATGTGGCCCCTCCTTATGAACCCTATGTTGCTCTAGCACTTCATCACGTAGTGGCCACTCATAATGAGCATCTAAGGGGGCCTTCCTATGTGTGTACTCCTCCTGAGAGGGTCTATATTGAATAGGAGTGCCCCTCAAAGGGGTGCCTCTATAGTCCTTTTCTATAGTGGCATAGTGTGGACTATGTTGTGGGTCCAGCCGCCAAGGTGGTATAACCAAGTCCTTGGGGCTATAACGGAGGTGACCTGTGCCTCCTTGTATACTTTTCGCAACTTCTACCCATGATTGGGCTTGGCTATGGGTATACACCATGGTGGTGGTCTTTCTAGAAAGATATGTGTATTTTTATCTCCTTTAAAATTATTTATGCTACACCAAACAAAAGGGGACCACACAAACAAAGAGATGATTATCTTGTTTACAGATTAAATGTGTGTCCTAAATCTGGTTCAGTGTGTTTTGATTTTTGTTGTGCAAACCGTGTAAAGAAAATTTTGTTATTCATGCATGATGAGGGCTCTTATATCTCCAAAATGGTCGCCCCTTCAATATACCACTGCTAGGCCATTATACCGAACCTCTCAATATACCCGCCCTTACGTGAGGGAAACTATTGGTACACGAGAGCAGAACAGTACGTGGAACATAGGCGGTACGAAAGGGGAATCACTCTATTTTTGACACCTACCATAGAAGACTTATCCTCATGCATTGGGAATCACCCCCACTACACTTGGTCAACTTTCGTCAGGATTTACGTCTAGCAACAGTCGCGATCAGGGTTATGTATGCAAAATCCAAGCCAAGGTGGTGATGAAATCCACCATTGGTCTTGATCAAGTGTTGGGGTATTAAGACCAACTCCTTGATGTTAATATCATTGCATGGTGTGTGTGGTTCCTTTTACTTGCGCAAAGAAAGAAAACATGCAGCAAAATTCCCTATGCAAGCAAAGAAAACAAAAAAATTGCAGAGACAAAAACAGAAAAACACAGAGGATGTCCAGAAAACCTACCTCTTCTCTGCCCAAACCAGATGCCTCTGAGTTTCTGCTCAGAAAATGTACAGAGAGCTAATCGTCCTAGGGTGGGATGAATAGCAGGTCTATATTCATCCTAGGGTGAGATGAATTTGTATTCATCCCGGGGTGGCACGAATTCCAAGTCTGTATTCGTCACAGGGTGGCACGAGTAGCAGTCCAACGCCCGAATGAGTAACACCTGCAAGAAAAACACAAAATTTTGATCAAAAAATTGATCCCAATAGTAGGGGATAGGGTCCCACCATGATCACCACTAAAAACCAAATGCGGGGTGACGGCGTGCCGACTTATGATGCAAACAAAATTGATACAAACGAATGCTAAGCCCTACGAATGCGAGAAACAAATGCATGCAGGAAACAAAGCATAAATGAAACTAGATGTAAGCAAAACAAAGTGGGGCCTCTTTTTATTAATGTTGCTTTCAATCTGGTTACAATACGTCTCCCCCCATCTAGGGCTCGGAGCATTTGATATAGTTTGTTACATCAACGGATGGTACGCTTCCAATGTCCTCCGCATGCCCACATTTGAAATGGGTGGGCCAAACATTGTCGCCGCTTGCGTCCATGTGTTCATGTGTTCCTTGATGCACCTCTGGTGTTCCTAGTGGTGAGATCCTATGCTCAGAGAAATAGCAAACAGTTAATAGCATATGCGGATGGAAGGAAAACATGCAATCCCCAAGGCCTCCGGCTAGTTAATGTATAAAATAGCAATACGATGATCAAAACATGTCATAATGAACCCAAAATTTGATAGAAGCATAAAAACATCATCAAGGACACATTGCAAAAAGAACAGTCAGGAAATCATGCATGGATTTCTAATCGCTCCGGGGTGGGACGATTAGGACTATCACAAAGCATGCAAAAGCGACCTTCCAAATGTCCTACCCAAAGGCCTCCAAAACTCCTGCAAACTTGGGGTTAGGCTAAAAGGGGCATTTTGGGATGACCCAGAAGGTCATATTTGGCAGATTCTGCCCAGATTGTCCTATATCCGAAGGCGCTCCCTGTATGTTAGTAAACGCGTAAAATGATAAAAACACGGTCAAAACAAGTCAGAATGACATGAAAATTGAACAGAAGCATCAGTAAACCAAATAGAACATAATGCAAAAATAATAGTAGAGAAATTATTCAGGGATTTCTAATCGCTCCGGGGTGGGACGATTAGGACTGTCACAAAACATGCAAAAGGCAACCTTCCAAATGTCCTACCCAAAGGCCTCCAAAACTCCTACAAACTTGGGGTTAGACAAAAAGGGGAATTTTGGGATGACCCAGAAGGTCATATTTGGCAGATTCTACCCAGATTGTCCTATATCCGAAGGTGCTCCTTGTAGGTTAGTAACACATGAATATGATAAAAACAAGGTCAAAACAAGTCAGAATGCCATGAAACTTGAATAGCAGTATAAGTACATCATATCTAAAACAATGCAAAAATAATAGTAGAGAAATTCTTCATGGATTTCTAATCGCTCCGGGGTGAGCCGATTAGGACTACAACAGTTTGGGGGGCGCCCGGGGGTAGGACGCCCATCGTTTGGGGTCTGGTTTTGACACCAATCCACTTGGGATGGGTCCAAAACCTCCTAGGGGGTTGTGTCAATAAATTTGGTGTGGGATTGTGGCTGATTGTTTGGGTTTTGGGTCGAGATTGCATTCTTAGTGTTCACCCGATAACCTCTCTTCCAAAAGAGAAATTAGGGATGTAAGAAGCGTAAAAGGGAATGTGGGTATAATTTGGCAGCACTCCATTGCTCCAAATGCTCCAGATCTATTCTTTTTTGGGGTGAGAAGGCTCACCCTTTTATAGACCTAGGGTCTCCCTCTTTGAATGCGCATGCGAGGGTGCCACTTGGCTTGCCATGCCTTTTTTGGGAGAGAAGATTCCTCCCTGATTTAGAGTCTCCTTGCATGAGGCCTCCATGATCAGGGCATGCTTGACTGAAGTCCCTCTCTCAGATTTGAAACCGTTCCTCATAATTGCATGCTCTGAAGGCGCAGTTGAGTGGCGGATCTATCGAGGTTTGACTTTTTTCCAGTCAAACCTGCTATTCGTCCCACCCTGGGATGATTGCTGCTAATCATCCCAGGGTGGGATGAATAGGATTCTAATAGGATTCTAATCATCCCAAGGTGGGACGAGTAGGGAGAAAAGTGCTAAAAAGGTGCCAAATTGACCTCTGACCTTCCAAAACTGATTTGGGAGTGGTTAGGACCACTGTTTAACCTCTGGAGGCTGCCCTAGGGGGTATGTATGCCAACTCGATCAGTGCTTGTAGTCACATAATCGAATTGGTGTTGTTTTGGTGTCTATAGGGATATGTTGTAAATATTTATATAAATAACATAGCTCCCTCCTTGGTTGAGCCAGTTAGGAATTAGAATAGAGGAGAATTTTCAATAGTAGCAATTAGGACTGTACAATAATTTTTTGTAATAGATTTCAGCATGTTTTGTCATGAATAAAAATGTATTTATTTTATCATTTTTTGTTCTAAGTGTTAATTATTTAAGGAGTGCTTATCACGTCCTTATAGATTAGGAAGTATGTGCCCACTTTTATATCTAGAAGGAGGATTTTTATGGCAAGTTTTAATATGTAATTTTGCTGCAACAAAATTAATAGATTACTTGTCAAGTTTACTTTTCTTGTTTTAAGTTTGTATAATGTTCATTATTTTTTCTATTATGTTTGTGTACAACATTTGTGTGTGTGTCAGCTGACAAATTATATTAAGCATTTTTCCTTTGCTTTCCATGTTTTCCTTGTTTTTCTATTTTAGCAACTTTCCATTTTCAGCATATTTCATTTTGCTGTCAATTCCTGTAGCAGAAGCTTGATGGCCTTTTGTGGCAGGACATTGACAGGTGTTTTTAGCATAATTTTCATTTACAAGAATCATTTAAATTATGCAAGAGTAACTAGGTTTCAATTCAGAAAATGTAACTTAGGATTTCATTTCAAGCAACATTTCAATTATGTTATTTCAATTCTACAAAAGTAGATTAGATTTCAATTCAGCAATTTCAATTCATGCAATAGTAGTTAACTTTAATTTTCTGAACTTAGAATTAGTTTTTATTTCTTGCAAGTTTTCATTCTACAGATTAGGTTTAGTGTGACACCAAAAGGTTAAACCAAATCTGTTTCACCCAATAATTGCTTGAAATATGAATGCTTGAATTGTACTCTGACTTAACCTTCTATTGTATATAGCCTTGGACACCACCTCGGATTGATAAATCATTGAGATTAAATGATGAGACTCAATGACACTCATCATTTTGTCACTATTTCCGGGGATCATGGTGTTGTTAGAGGGTAAAAGCAGTCAAATAATTTTTATTATGCTAAGTTATGAAGTTCAGAGTAAAATCTGAATGTAATAGCTGGTATAAATAATAATTATTGATAGTTGCATTTCAGTCCATTTAGAAAACAAGCAACCATAGGGAGGTGATCTTCACACTTGGGGGTTAAATTACCTATGTTTGAAATTCTTGATAAAAATTGAAAGAATTCATCATCCTCATTATTAAGAAACATAAGATCTCTTAAAAAATTTAGAAGAGCCATCTGCTAGTACTGCCCTTTTTATATCCATATCATCAGGGTAGTATAAACAAATTTGTACTAGGTGTTGGAAAGATATCATGGTAGATATACAAGACTATCCCTTGAACAAAATAGCCATATTAGCTACCTGTAGCATTTGTTCACAAGGACATATCATTGATGAATGCCATTTACTTCCACAACTCAGAGATACAAAATTTGTTGCCTAATCTGAATTCTTCTCAAAGAGAGATCCCAACAACAAAAAAAAGGGTAAGTAAATCAACCACCACATTCAACCCAACCTGTGGCCAATATGAATAATACAGGACAGGAAACCCTTGTCTATGTAAGTTGAATCTATTAAAAAAAAAAACACAAAAACTTTTGCACAATCAAAATAGGAGTTTACAACTTAACGATGATCCTAGAGTTTTTCATTATTACTTAAAGATTGTTAGGATTTTACCGTGCTAAACCGCAACCTAGCAATTCTTAGCCTACACAGACAATAGTTGATCTCATTAGAGGTGATATTACCTAACAAGTAGTTGATCTACTAAAGTTGTACACTTCTTGTCTTATTGTGCAAACCAAAAATATTTATTTTTTAGCCCAACCTGTGATCAGTCTGAATAATACAGGATAGGCATCCCCTGTCTATGTAGCTGAATCTGGTAAAAAAAAAACTATAGGAAATTTTATTGACTGCAGTAACATCCAACTGTGCTAAAAAAATAACTTACCTGAGCTTGAAGAGACAAAAATCAATGGAGATACATAGAAAACCTTTAGTCCAAACACATAGAAATTAGCCTTGGATAAAGGAGAAAAACTAGAAAAACTACACATAGAAAATTTACTTCCATTGAACTCCTTAGTAAGAAATTACAAAGGGGTAAATTCTGTCCTCCTAGGAATGAAACAAATTGAAGTGCAGCCAAAAAAATTCTTGAACATTATTTGGCTGACTTATAAACAAAAAGCAAAATTGTTGTTATTTTGAAACAATATTTCAATCCCTTTACATGGAATTACAAGGGTATATCAAGATTTTATCTTGATATAAGCACTTAACATCTTTTAGGAATTGGTATTTAATTGTTTCAAGTACATATTGACAAGATTTTACAGACTAGGAGGCATTGACAACACTTGATTGAAGAAGTTTTTAGATATGGAGCAGTGCTTATTTCTCCCATTGGTAATTCATGGAGGATGTTAGTGGTGAATGGACATTGCCTTCGGGTATACCATGCACCATTAAATAAGGAGGAGTTCTTGAAGGTGATTCCATTGGATGTACACATAATGGAAGATAATTTCTCTTCAATATCAGATTCAGAGTGATGATAAAAAATTTGACAAAAAAGAAAAAAAATACAAGAAAAGCAAAAAGAAGAATAGTCTTGTTTGTGAACTTCCTTCTTGGGTACAAGCAAGACAAGAAAAATTGAAAAAAAGAAAAAGAAAAAAAGAGATAGAGAGAGAGAAAAAATTTTGCAGCAAAGGCATGTCCCACAAAATGGGGATACAGGAGGACAAGCATCAATTTCAGTAAGGAAGAGGAACAATGGAGCCAATTCTTCATTTCCATCAATAAGGAGGCAATTATGATGTAAGAAGATTCTTACTGCTCATCTAGAAAGGAAGGTTGCATCAATGTTGCAGGTTTCAACAGAAAGAGATGGTGTTTTCATACAACAATTGACATGTTTTTGTAGAATAAGGATTGGTCTTATCCAAATAAGAGTGAGAGATGTTCTCTCTCATTGAAGCACTTGAAAAAAAAAAAAAGAGGGAGAAAAGTTGGTTGAAAACTAGAAATGGCAGCCTCTTTTGATGAAAAAAATGAAAAAAAAAAGAGATGAAAAAAAATAATAATAATAAAAAAAAATGAATAATTCAATAGTGAAAACCTTCTTGGAGGCGCTATTGAGTTGGCTTGCATGAAAACCAATTTTTTGGTATGCATTGGCTTGTTGATCTACCCATCATTGTTCCACCATTGTAAAAATATCACACTACACGTGTTATGTTTATGTTTTCATATAGCCTGCTAACAATCATCAAAAGCAGCTTGTAAAGTGCATGACCAATTTTTAGGACAGTAAGGTATGTGTTTCTTGCATTTAATTCATAGTAAACTTTTAGCATTTAGTGTATGATAATTGGTATTTGGCATAAACTATTCATACAATATTGGCAAGTTGAAAATGGAACATGTTCAAGATGTCAAGAAACACCCCCTTATGTCCTTAATTGCATAGAAATTCCAAAACTATGCAAAAACCTGATTTTGGGACAAACATGGCAACAATTCTATTTTAGTTTGTAGGGCAAGTTTCAGAAGGAGAACTACAAGTTTATATCTCACAATTTTCTGATAAATTGAAGGAGGATAATCAGTAAAATGCACCTGAAGGTTCTATTTTAGTACTACTGGAATAAAACAACAACATACAAAATAAAGAATATCATCTAAATAAAAGGATGAAGAAGGGATTTTTGATGTTATGGAAGGCTTATACACTCTAGAGATGGGCCCACAATAGAATATGTAGCTAACTTTTGCATAGGAGGTCATTTTTGCATTTTATGATGCATATTCGAAATGAACAATCATATCTTCGAAATGAACAGGTATATCTTCAAAATGAGCAGGATATCTTTGGAATGAGTAGAAACTATACCAGAATTGCTGAAAATACTACAGAATAGCAAAAAGAGTAGGGTACATCAAATATTGAGGTTCAGAAGGCTCTACCATAAGTAAGTACATCCCTCAAGTATTTCAAATCCAAAAAATTTATCAATTTTGTTCAAAATGTGCAAACAACAAAAATAAGCATTCAGGCTAAAATGTTGTTAAGAATATAAAATTCCATCAGTAGTAGTGTATCTGCCAAATACGGTTCCACAATAAGACTATTGCAAGATGAATCACATGATATCAAGCCTTTAAGAGGTACCTTGCAGCACTAAAACTTGTAGAAAGACAGAAAAAGAGTCATACATGTGCTTAATTGCAAAATACTTGATCTAGTGTAGTAAGGAGGAATTTCTCAGTTAGCAGGTAGTAAAGGATGTTCACAAGAATAAAACCTGTATATTACTATGGCCTACTAAGATGCATGAGGGCATGCATTAGTTCAATTTGGGGGGGATTATGAGGCCCAAAAATACCTCATTATTGCACAATGTTTGACTACCATATGATAAGTTAATTGCCAAATAGTTGACTAAAATATACTTTTTGTTTAGTGTTTGCATGATTTTATGTTAGGAATACTATATCTCTGTTTTTGACTATTTTCAGCATTTTGTGACTTTGCTTGATTAAGTAGCAAGTAAAAACATGCATTTCGATTAACCAAATGTGGTATGCTAATATCCATTAACTTCTCAATCATTTTTGAATGTTTTCCTGCCCTTTAACTTGTTTCAAATCCACATTGAAGCTAAAATTTTAGGACTGTCATAAATCTGAAAATCTGAAAAAAAACAGCCATATAAAAATTAACAAGCTATCACTTTATAGGAACACCTTGAAGTTGTCAAGCAAAGCATGAGGATATGGATGGAATGAGTTTATAAGGACTACAGAAGACATATAACCTATTTAGAAGCATTCCCACATGGTCTAAATAGGCAGCAACAGGGTATAACAGAGGAGAGACAATTGTGCAGCATTGTTGCACTATTTCAGCATAGTTACTTGGTGAATGAAGTGTATAAATTCAGTAGAAACTTGATGTACTCCTTCATGTTGATATTTAAATAATTTTTCAATGTTCTAATTTGTTTGAATTTACAAGAAATGCCAATATTTTACAACTGTGCAGCAGAGCTGGAAAATGCAGTAATTTGTCATGTAAATTCCAGCAAGCTACCAATGAATGGAAAAGCATGGAATTCACACATGGAGAGGAATGAAGGCTATTGCAATCTGATCTTGAGGGCTAATCCACCTGAGAAATGCAACTAAAATCACTTGAAGAGCATAGAGTTGTTCATTCCAAAGATATTCGGAATGAATAGACATCTTCAGAATGAGAAATATAGTCTCTTTGAAATGAGCAGACATATTCGAAATGAGAAATACAGTCTCTTCGGAATGAGCCACTTATCTTCGAAATGAGAACAAAAAGTGCTTTTTGACTTGTTGACTGATTTATAATGATGGAAAAAGGGAAAGAAGGTTGAAAAGGTTAAAGAAAAATATCTCCCATCTGACTTTGCCGTCCTTGCCGTCCAAAGCCACCATTCATGGAAAAAATCAATTTTGATCCTCTTCTAGGATAAACATAGAAATAATTGCAGCATAATAGGAAGTTGTTTGCAAGATAGAAATGAAATATTCTGAAGTGAAAAAAGATGTGTGAGATATTTCTAGACTTCTCCCACGTATTTCCACCACTAAAGATGCTTTCTAAGGACCAATGACTATTACTGCAACACAAACTGTCTAGATTTGCATTTATTTCAGATCCAAAATTATTGGCAAATCACTGTAAAGTAGCACATAGGCTGATTTGAGCATGGGATATGTTTTAAATATTTATATAAATAACATAGCTCCCTCCTTGGTTGAGCCAGTTATGAATTAGAATAGAGGAGAATTTTCAATAGCAGCAATTAGGACTATACAATAATTTTCTGTAACAGATTTCAGCATGTTTTGTCATCAATAAAAGTGTAGTTATTTTATCATTTTTTGTTCTGAGTGTTAATTAGTTAAGGAGTGTTTTTCACCTCCTTCTAGATTAGGAAGTATGGGACCACTTTTAGATCTAGAAGGAGGATTTTTATGGCAGGTTTTAATCTATAATTTTGCTGCAACAAAATTAATAGATTACTTGTCAAGTTTACTTTTCTTGTTTTAAGTTTGTATAATGTTCTTTATGTTTTCTATTATGTTTATGTACAACATTTGTGTGTGACAGCTGACAAATTATATTAAGCATTTTTCCTTTGCTTTCCATGTTTTCCTTGTTTTTTTATTTTAGCAACTTTCCATTTTCAGCATATTTCATTTTGTTGTCAATTTCTGTAGCATAAGCTTGACGACCTTTTGTGGCAGGACATTGACAGGTGTTTTTAGCATAAGTTTCATTTACAAGCATCATTTAAATTATGCAAGAGTAACTAGGTTTCAATTCAACAAATGTAACTTAGGATTTCATTTCAGCAACATTTCAATTTAGCAATTTCAATTATGTTATTTCAATTCTACAAAAGTAGATTAGATTTCAATTCAACAATTTCAATTCATGCAATTGTAGTTAACTTTAATTTTCTAAACTTAGAATTAGTTTTTATTTCTTGCAAGTTTCCATTCTATAGATTAGGTTTAATGTGACACCAAAATGCTAAACCAAATTTGTTTCACCCAATAATTGCTTGAAACCTGAATGCTTGAATTGTACTCTGCCCTAACCTTCTATCGTAGATAGCCTTGGACACCACCCCAGATTGATAAATCATTGAGATTAAATGATGATACTCAACAACACTCATCATCTTGTAGACCCATTTACATCCTACTACTTTATTTCCTTATGATAGATCAACTAGATCCTATATTTTATTCTTTATTAATGTTGCATATCCTGATTCCATTGTTGTTCTTCATTCTAGTTATCTTATAGTTGCTTGTGTAGTTGTAGGTTCTATTACTAAACTTGTTAAACCCATATTTGTTCATGTTATATTGCAAGTTTGAGGTCTTGTAGTGGTAATTCTAGAAATTGTTCTAAATTTAAGTTCTTAAGTGTATTTACATACCATTTTATCTCTTTTGTTTGTGGTGACATTATGAATTATAAGTTTTCAATTGGTACATTAAATATTTCTATTTCTGATTCTTCACTTGAAGATTATTCTTTATCTAATAAGATACTCATAATATGACTTGTAGTGACCTTTGGAATTTCAACAAGGGTTTTGTTTCCTTCATCAAAAACCACATCTCTACTCACATGGATTTTATTTGTGATTGAATCAATTATTTTATATCTTGTTGAATCATCATCATGAAGGACGAAAATTTTACACCATAAAAAGCAAGATGAAACACAATGCAAAATCAAATGACAATGAATCTCGTATATTAATTTGTATTGATTCTTTCAAAGTATTACATAAAGTTCTCAATGGAGAGATTTCACAGATGATACAATATTACAATAAGGGACATTCATCAAAGTTTTTCCATGTGTAATATTTGATATTTTTGTGCTAGCACAGTGTTTTGAGAGTAATTTTCCTTGAGACTGCTATGCAAGAGTAGGATCCAAAATATTTCATGGTACCTGAGCCTTATAACTTGCACATAATGAAATAGAAGTGGATCAATAGCATTTGTGGGTCCCATAGAGTTTGGGCTTGTATTTTATCAAGATATATAAGATGAGAAACAAAAAAGTACATGCATATAATAATAGAAATCTACGATACTACAACAAGATAAAATGTATGAAATTAAATATCTGATGCTAGAATGAACATGCAAATGATAATCTAATCTAAGATGTGAGAAAATAATAAAAAATGATCACCTGACCTAGATCATCTTAGGTTGAGATAATATTTATCTATGGACTATCTTGGGACAAAATGGTTGCTGCTACAGACCTGCACTTCTGTGAAACTAGGTCTTGGTGGAATTGGGATGACACAAGGAGAGTTTTTTTTATATATTTTGATGAGCATGGAGGTGAATTAGTGTATTTGAGCGATCTGAAGTAGTGGTATTGATCAAGAAAAGATGAATAATACAACTATGAAACTTGCATGGCAATTCGATAACATTGATCTAAGCAACAAGAAGGTATGGCTATGTTTCAGTAGCACTTCATCACTTTGGTATTCAAATTCCACCTTAGCAAATAGAAGGTGGAGTTCCTCCATTTATAGTCTCCTTGGAACATAGCCAAAGAGGTAAGTGGTTATCAAGAGTATCCTGATTGCCAATCAACGATGAACTGTAGGTGACAAGGGCAAAATTATTGTTTGCATACCATCTGGTACTGATAGAAAATCAACCTCTATGCTGACAAGTAGTTTTACTACCTGATTATATTATTGTTTTTGGGTGCATATGACCATATCAAGTCAAGATGATCCTAACTATGAGATCATCTTGGATCGAGACGATCATGGTTCCTAGGGAAGATGCACTTTTTTTGGAGATAAACACTAAATTAGCCTGCCCCTAGAGGGGTTGAATGGGTTAGAAGGAGGTCTCTTTGGGAGTATCCTTATGATTATGCATTTTAGGTGTCTAAAAATACCCCTTTTTGGGATGATTTATGCACAAGCACAATGTAAAGCAAAAATAGATGATCTAAAATGGTTGAATTGATGATAGATGATGTTAATTGAAAAATCAATGTGAGATACCCCAATAATGGAAAAGACATACATCATTGAATCATTACTTTCAAAAAATTGATGAATTTGATTTAAAATTGATAACCTTTCAATCCTAGGAAGACGTTATTAATCCATAGGATTTAGGCTTTGGGTATACCAAGTGCTTGTTTGATTGAGATTTTGCTTTTTTTTTGCCCTAGAAAAAAGGTTGTATGATAGCCTTAAGAAATAATTCTTGGATAAATGAAACTTCCACTTTAAAATGTTTGATTGTTGACTTGATTTTGAAATGAAAATTTTTTAGTTATTGAATACCCCCTCGAGCGATGAGTCAATGGAGGAGATGAAAAATGATGATAGCAATGAGGCACTTGAAAAGAATGAGACTATTACCATGGTTTCTTCGAGGAAAGGGAAAATTTTGAGATCCTCTCAACTCGAGACGATTTCATTTGAATTAGTTTTTTGTTTTATATTTTTTATTATTTTTACAAAATTGTGGCCATCTCAAATGGTTGCATTGTGCCATGCTATCGTCCTGGAAGACCGCATCTATGAAAACTATATATAGTGGATTTTGCAAATAAATTATCACTTTCACCATGCAAGATGGGAGGAGAGTGATATGGGGATGAGAAGAGTTAATTTTCTATAATGAAGTGCTATCGATTGTCGAGTCGAGAAACCTGATGGACCCCTCAGGTGCCTCCACGAGTGAAGGAGTCATTATGAGGAAGGTAAGGATGGAAATTCTACCTTTTTCCTTTATTAATAAACTTAACAAAATGAAACTAAAAGGAAATGAATGGGTGGGGTGGATAAAATAGCTTAGTCGAATGAAAAAGTGGATGGGTGATGGGTACATAGAATTAATGCATTTTATTTTCTTTTGTTGTGTTTTTTTTTTCTTGAATTATTATGCAATGGAGACCATATCAGATCGAGATGGTTTCATTTTGTGACCATCTCAACCTAAGATGATCACATGTGGTGACCATATCAACTTGAGATGATTATGCTTGGTGATTATCTTGGATTGAGAGGGTTGTGCTTTATGACTGTCTCATCTTGAGATAGCTATGATTTGTGACTTTATTTTTTTAATGAAGTGTTCTATTACAACTTTTTAGAGCTTGACATCAGTTCACCAATCATTTTAGGAAGGCACGGGCTACATTGTCTAATGAGGACTAGCAATTATTGAAGGACATTGGAATTTAGCATACGACTCATCTTGAGTCAATTCATGCAGACCAAACTTATTTTATGGCCTTGATTAACAGATGGGATAGTTGGAATAACACTTTTGACTTACCCACTAATGAGATGATGGTGACCCTAGAGGATGTATATTAGATTCTACGGATCCCTATTAAGAGAGAGCCCATAGTTACTACTCTAATCATCCAAAGGGAGGTAGTGCTATGCTAATTTTACTAATATAATTAATGACATGTTGACTATGCTATGAACATTGGTAGGGTGAGAGTGAGCATTGGATTTGAGGCACAACTTCTAATCATGAGATAAATAGTAATCATGTGATTGATATCTAATCTGATTCTACTTGACTCTTCTGGCATGAGGTTCCCCTAGAACCTACTAGGACTTGTGATGGATATGGTAGAGAAGCCAAAGATCATGATATGGGCCCCTACATTGCTAGCACAACTTTACAAGGAGTTTTATGAGATATGCCAGCGAGGTCGATTGGGCCTAGGGTGCAAATTTCTTCTATATGTATGGGTATGGGAGTATTTCAACATGGATAGACCTATTGGATTGTCATGGGCTACATGTAGAGATATATGGGACTGAGAGATCCCTTATGCCATGTGATGGCTACACGAGCAAGAGTGGGGCAAGAGCCACCCACTTTAGAGGATTTTAGAGCACTACTTAGACTCATGGTCTGGACTATAATTAGGATATATTACGTAGAGACCTTAGAGAGGGGGACCGACCTAGAATAAGGAGGGTGAGCACCTTAGGTAGGTGAAATGTAGTAGGTGGTTGGCTGGCCATCACAAGACCAATCATAACTATTTTTAGTACTCATAAGTGGTCTACTAGCTCAGGGTGAGATAGGGAGTTCCTGATGACCCAATGGTATATAGGTGGTAGATGAGTGAGACTCAAATGGTATGGTCATGAGTGAAGCCTTTAAGGGAGGAGGTCAATGAGGCCTTAGTTTATGTAGATGTTGAGGATCCAAGGACCACATCAGAGTATGGTTCTTGGTGGATCACTCAATAGCTTTAGGGTGGTATGGCAATTGGAAGAGAGGGGTAGCTAGAGGAGAGGAGGTAACCAATGCAACACAAGATCCATATCAGTCATGAGTGTATTACCGGGTGGATGAGAATGGATTTCATGGAGCTACCCAGGAGTCTCCTACGAGGAGCGAGGAGAGAGATGGGGTTTATGAGGAGGACCTATAGGAGTAAATTATTGCATTGAGAGAGTAGGTTTGCATCCTCTAGGGTTAATATATAGACAAAGAAACAAACTATACCACCTAATAGATTTGTTGGATATGAATAGACAATTATGGTGAGTTTGGTCATAGGAGAGGGACACCCTACAGTCATATATCTAGAAACTTTAGGAGGAGAGAGAGACTTGTGGTAAAGTAAGATGCTCTACAAACATAGATGGTAGGATAGATAATTAGGTGGTATCAATTTTTTGTAGGTGAGCAGCCTACAAATGAGGTTTCTAGACTATAGATAGAGATTGCATATTTGTAGGCTAGGGTAGCTAGATACCTCTCATGGTACTAGGCAGATCGAGAGTACATGGGGTGACTAGAGGTTGAGATAGATAGACTTGGTGGGGTACTTCCCTTGTGAGCGTTGTCATATTAGTTTCATTAGAGTTGACACAACATAGCCTCTAAAGAGTTGTTAGTGAGACCGTCTATGCCATGATTTGTAGTATCAAGGATCTCTTAGATTTTAGGGGTTGATGGATGTAGGTAGACTCATAGAGATAAAATACTGAGGCTATCAGGGAGAGTGGTAGTGTAGGACCATCTGAGGATGGAGCCTCTACATTAGATTATATTTTGGATGTGAGGTCTAAGGATCCACTTATTATTGTATCTTATAGTTATTTTGTACCATGGATGTACTTATCCTTTTATATATATACGAGATGATCCTTTTATTGTGCCTATTGTGTTGTTGATTTGTGCATGTGTATGTATGAAATGGATGAATTAATGTAATGATAGATGAGTATAGATGTATGCCTAGATTTGTAAATATGATGATGCATGTATATTAGATGAATGCTTGTGATATAATAAAGCTATTATGTATGCATGGTTAGATGAAAATTTTCTATGCATGTGATTCATTAATGGCATATGATAACTTAACTAATACAAAGTGTAAATGTATGCTTATGACATGTAATGAATCATGAAATATAATGAATAATTCTAGCTTGCAAGAACAAAGTGTAGGCATTTAAAAAGTCATAAATCAAGGTTTAATAAACTTATAAAGGGCATACACTTGATCGTAAGCAAAATAAAATGGGAAATAAAAAAGTGTGAATGTAGCAGATGTTGAAAAATGAGAAGTCATGAGGGAATAAGAAGGATTTTAGGAGACTCAAACGCCCTAGTTGACCACTCAAAAGTTGTATACTGACATGCGAGAACCTAAAATATAAAAATATTCTAGGAAGACCAAGATATTCAATATCCCTATGTGTGCATAGTGAAGTTCATTACTTTGAATTTGTACGCAGTTGGATTTAATTATTGAGTAATGCAATCCACCAAAAGCTAGCTCATCCATAATCGAACATTGGTCTATGCAAAAAAATATTGCTAATATGATAGATGTTTCACCACATGTAAGGCAACTCTACTTCTAGTCAAGAATATATAGCCTATTTTTGGTGATGGAGATCACCCCATGGTTGTCAAAAACTAAGAATTCTAGGGATTCAAGCTCTTTTTCCTTTTTTGGGGGGGTTTTGCTCATTTTGGAGAGGAGCAAAGGGATTTTTTTTTGTTGCTAATTTTGAATAAGAGTAGAGGATTTTTCTACTTTTTATGGGAGGGTGGGATTTTTATCATTTTGAAGAGGAGCAAAGGTATTTTTTTGGGGGGGAGAGCTTGTCCTTTTGTCAATTCTCAGTCTTTTAGACCATGCACCTAATAGGAGAGCAAGGGAAATTAAGAGGCAAGAACTACTTTATAGTTTTATTTTTTTGTGTTCAACAATCATATTTAAGAGTGTACACATGTGTTTGTATTTTGAGATAAAAAATGTAAATTCAAAGCTGGATCCTGTCGCAAGAGATAACGATGGCATTCTACAAAATTTGAAAGGAAAACTAGGAATGGTTGAATTACTGAAAGATCTTTTTGGACACCCTATGACTACTACTTAGAGGGAAAGTAGGAGAGTGAAAAAACATAAAGAAAGGGAAATTTTGAGGGGAATGAACAATGAGATGAAGTGTATGCCCAAGATAGAAGAAGTTTTATCAAGACAAATGGATTTGCCCCAGTTAGCGTTTGAATGATCATCTATAAGCATAATGTGCTAGAGGTAGTTGAAGATGCCAATCCTTGTGATTATTATTAACTATTTTATTTAGGATTGCGATAATCATTTTGTTTGATACCTCAGATTTCCCATTAGTCTATGGATAGTAAGGATTTGAAAAGCTATGATGGATGTAATACTTGTTGCACAAAGCTTAAACATACTTATTTATAAATGATGATCCATTATCTGAGATGATCTTGGATAGGATACCAAAATGACATATGATATTATGGAGTAGAAACTCCATGATGCATGCCCCTACCATAGTGGTAAGTGGGATAGATTCCAATCACTTTGTGAAATACTCAGTGGTCATTAGAATAAATGTGTGTTGGCCCAAATATGAGGGTGAGATTTTTCCAATTAGATCAAAGGCCCATTGCAAAAAAGGCCACGAGTGAATCAGTTGTAGTTCTTGTGAAGGTACGTGTGAAAAATTAGCATGATGCTAACACTTGATGCACCTTTTGACATAAGCACAATAATATTGTTCCATCGTATGCTAGTAATAGCCCATTCAAAGAATGTGCTTTGCAATGACCATGCCACTAAAATGGTCACCACAAGTACCATTGTAAGCTTGATAAATGGCCCAAGTAGACTCTTGGGGATCTAAGCATCAAATAAAGAGATCATCATAACTTAAATGGTACAATATTTCTCCTAACAAGACATATTTAGTTGCTCTTTGCTTGAATGTTCATTTGGCAACATGTGACAAGCTTGTAGGAGGGCTACCAAGCTTCAAGAAATATTGAATTTGTGAGAACCAATATTGGTAAGGCTCAACTTGGAATAAATGAACATCTTTCTCCTCTCTAGAATCATTACATGCAAATGCATATTGAGAGAGAAACTTTATATAAATTATTGTTATATTATCATAAGGGACCTACGATATCAGATATCCCTAGGCAGTAAGTTTCAAGAAGTCCTAAATTTGAGAGAACCAATCTTGGTATGGTTCAATTTGTACCATATGGATGTTTTTCTCTTCTTTAGAAGCATCTCGTGAAATCATGGATTGTGAGAGCATTTTGATATGAATAGTGGTGACATCCTCTAATGGATTTTATGGAATTAGGGATCCCAAGGAAGCCATTGTATCCACAAAATTATTGGAAGAATGAGGTATACCTCGATGTCATACCATTTAAACTTTATAAGAAACTCATCCATGATGGTCTTGTATGATTTCAAGACTAAGCTTTTACATTGATAGATATCTTTTACTTGGTTAATAATGAGCAACAAGTCATAAAATATTTTAAGTATCTTGACATTCATGGCAAGAGCTATTTGAAAACCCAAAAGGAGGGCTTCATACTCAACATTGTTATTAGTGCATAGTAAATCAAGTTTCAATAAAAGGGGAATAGGAGACCCTTGTGGTGTGAAAAATATAATTCTTAGCACCATCGCCTTGCTCACATTTAGATCCATCTAAGAACAATGTTAGATCATCTTTGTGCTCTAGTTCTTCTAGCTCTTATGAGCTAGATAGTGTAAAGATTGCATCATTAGGTAGCTCAATTGTAATAGGATTATCATCATGAGGAGGCACTTCTGCTAGCTGGTCTGTGATGACCTAACCCTTTATAGAATTTTATCCAATAAATTCTAGGTCAAAATCCATCAAGAGCATTATCCACTTTGTGATACGACGATTATGATAAGTACGACTCATCATATATCACAAGGGTTTTTCTTTGGAGATAACATACATTGTCTGATTAATCATGTAATGATGAATTTTTTTGGTGGTGAAGACCACTGATAAGCAGAGTTTCTTGATATAAGTATATTTTATTTCATACGAGACCATGGTGCAACTGATGTAATAGATGAGTTGTTCCTTATTTTCCTTGTTCTTTTGGGTTAGCATGGTACCTAAGGCAAAGTCAGTGGCCGAGACTTATAGTAGAAAAAGTGCACCAGGTCTTGGAGGAGATAATACTAGTGTGGAATCCAAAAATAACTTGATATCCTTGAAGGTTTCTTGGTAATATTTATTCCAATGAAAAGTCACCCCCCTTATGTAGAAGATGATTGAACGGCTGAAATTTATCCAATAGTTGCATGATGAAATGTTGGATGACCTATATCTTCCCTTGCAAGCTGTGAAGTTGCTTAAGATGGTGGGGGGAGGTATGCTTGTGATTGCTTCAACATTTTTTAGGTCATCCTTGATGTCTTGTTTAGACATAATGAATCTTAAAAAATTTCCAAATGTTACACTTAAAACACACTTTCTAGGGTTCAAGTGCACATTATGCTCTAGGAGGTGATCAAATACCTTTTCTAGAACATTGTTATGGTCCTAAAGGCAATAAATATTTAGCGAAAATATCATCAATGTAATATTTGATAATCTTGTGCATGTAGTCATGAAATATGTATGTCATTGCCCATTGATAGGTGGAACCAATATTTTTAATACCAAAAGGTAGGACTTTGTAGTAGAATGTTCTCCATGGAGTGGTGAAGGTATTTTTGGGCTGATATTTAGGATTGACCCAAATTTGATTGTAACCTGAGAAACCATCCATGAGGGATAGAATTTCATGACCTACGGTTGCATCAACGAGCAAATTTATGCTCGAGAGTAGGAATTCATCTAGTATCTTGAAAATTTATGCATATGAAAAGCCCCCCATTCGACTTCCTAATAGGTACCATGTTGGACACCCATTCAGGATAGTCGATAGGTTGGATAGTCTACATACAATAATTTTTGTAATTCATCCTTTATCATTAGAGTTATTATTGGATGCAACTTTTAGATTTTTTTCTTAACTGGTTTAATTTCTATATTTAATGTTAAATTATGGATGACTAAGTTTGGATCCAAATCAAGAATATCCTTGTATGACCAAGCAAAAAAATTTCTATTCTTTTTAGAAGAGCAAAGAATGTAATACATTCTTCAACTGAAAGACCATTCCCTGACTTAAGAATCTGGGGATGTTCAAGATCATCACTGATATCAATATAAATCATCTCTTCTATTAACATATATGATCCCTCCTCCAATTGATGAGAAGTAGGGATTAAATGAATCTTATTAGATAGATTAAGAGAGTCAGATGTATTATCAGACTCTATATCATATTAGAGGACAACTAATGCTATATGGGATGGTCTATGGTACATTTGTAGCATGTCCTTAGAAGGGATAAATTTAGAAGGTGAAGGTGGAAGGGTAGTATGATCAAAATCAATAGCCTTAGGATTGAGAGGCAGTGTTTGAGAATAGTTACTAGGATAATGGAGCGGAGTGGTGAGATCAATGGAGACCATATTGATGGATATTGGATGAACTCCATTCATGGGTAGAAACGTACAGTTAAATATGGGTGGGTGCAAATTTTTAGGAGGTGGTTGGGGTGGAATGGGAATGACGGGGTGTGCACTAGGTGGAATTGGGATAACCAGATCCTCGGGTGGAAGGAGTTGGTGCAAAATGGGTAGTTGCCTAGGAAACAAACAAAGATAGAATTTTTCTAGATCCGTGACAGGCTCAATGGGAGCAGACTCTTCTTCCAAGTTAGATGAAGCAGCGAATAAGGTCTCCCAATCATCTCTTCACTCCCAATCATCTTTTGACTCTTGATAATTTTCTAATTCTTAATTTTATGAGTCACCATTAGCAATAGATAAAGTAACGATATGTAGATGATCACTAAGCAAATGAGTATTACTAGGATCAACATACTCATTGCTATCAATGTCTCCCTCTAGGCCTAATTTAATGCGTTGAAGTCAATCAATAAGAAGATCATCATGCACATGTGCAGTGTACCCCAAGCATGATTTATCTATTGGTAATTGATAGTATGGTTCTATAGGGGTCAAGGGACCTTGCTCACCCTAAGCCATTTTCATGCCAATTATGGTGATAGAAATACCACATAGCAAAGGATGGATTTGAAATATAATTAATATTTTCCTAAAACAACTCTTCCTATGGTGTAGGAGGTGTGTCTATGGAGGTATCAATACCCCCATCCAAGGGGGATAATGGTGCCTATGGGAAATGGTGTACGACATGGACAACCAAAGTCTCTGACTAACTCCATGAGTGGGGTGAATGTAACATCTTGCACTAGATATTCACCAATACTCAAATTTGTCATGCAAATTGTGACTTGTGGTGACTCTATTGGGGGAGATGATGATGAATATGCAGTCTATGATGAAATTTGTATGGTGATGGGTGGTTCCTCATCTATAGGGGAATTATGGGTAAAATTTATGGATATGGTTGAAATTGAAGGTGCGAGAGATGTAATGTATGTTTAAGATGTAAATGTGTTTGTTGGTGAGGGTGGAGATGAATATGATGGCATAAGTTACTATTCTAGATTTTGGGCAAGGGGATCCGATGATGATGAAGGAATTCTTGAAGAAACCAATGGCAAGGGTTGAGATGAAGGTAGTGGTAGTGAATTTATGAATTATTATGGTATAATATTTGTGGTTTGAATAGGATTATTGGGTCAAATATCTAGATGTGTGGAAGGCAAGGTGGAATCTTGGGGATACGAAACCATATTGTAAATTTAAAGGGATCCAAGTCTATAGGGATGCAATGAGCTTGAACTTTGTGTATATACTTTATGTACTGATGCAATATAGAAGGTACACATTTCATGTCTCGAATCTAGGGCCTACCAAGAAATATGTTGTATTGTATGGCACGTTCCAACATATGGCATAGTACATGAATAGTCTTTTTTCCAACCTGAATAGGAAGAACTACTATACTAATGGTGGAACATATGACATAATTGAAGGCTCAAAGGGTGAAAGTGGATGTCACTATGCATGATGGTGGAAGGTAGATATGTTGGTGCTAAGGCACAATGTACTTAGATGAGTTGTTTATCATATGATGTAGAAGGATGATTAGGCTCACATTCCTTCAATGCTTGTGTTAACATGATAACCTTGTTAGGATGTTGAACGATGTACCTATCCACATGCTCATAATAATGGTTTATTTTTGGATTCCTAGCTATGGTATTTTGAGAATCCCTATCCTGATGTAGAGTGTATATTTGATCTTGATCTAGGGGAGTCACAATATGAGCCAAAATGTGAATGCAATATAATGACTACCTAGGTGACTCATAACGAAACTGAATGTCCCTATAAAAGGCATGTAGGGTGGCATATTTTAGATAATTGATATCTTGATCATCATCCAAACCAATGGATGAATTGTGAATGATGATGTCTGATGTGTCAAGGTCAATAGAGTGATGGATGTTATTTGATTCAGGGGGGTACATTACCACTTAGGGATGATAAGGTCTTGTAGATCAATTCAAAAATGATCCATGGCTCTTGGTAATGTATTAGTATCATAAGCTTGTGATTGAGCATAGCTATATGTTATGATCATTTACTAGGAAAATGATGTGTACAGAACCATGATGATGCTTTCAAGCACTCTCTAAAATATGAAAAAAATAGTAAGACAAAACAATCAAGAAAACACTCTTGTTTCATTTTATTTATTTTGATTTATTTTAGATTTTTTTTGGATTTTTGGTGTGTTTTTGTTTTGTAATTCTACTCTTAAAAGACTAAAGAAGATGAAAATATTACTATAGAAAGATAGTTTGTGCACAACCTCTATCGAGGAATGCAACAAAAATGATAAAAATGGCTTCCTATAGGTAATAGATGGGCAATAGGTGTTGCTATAGGAATAATACCCCGCCATGTAGGGGTCGCACTGTCTAAATTCTTCTACTTTCCCAACTAGGATTTTGCTTTGCACTCGAGCATGCTCGGATACAAATTATAGTTTCAGTCTACAAATTATTAATCCCTATGGTTAAGGGGCTTCTAAACCTAATCTACTTCAATATGTACCCAAAATTAGGAGGTATTTTGGTGATAAAGTTCAATAAACCGCTCGTGGGGGATACTATGGTGTTTAGGAGGTGATCTAGCGGAAGGAGATGAATTCCAATGTCACTAGTCTCAATTGGGGGTTGGTGATGAAATCCAACCTTACCAATGTTTAAATTCCATGTGTTTTGTGATTTTCCTTTTATTTTTGAAATGAAACAAAGAACATGCGATGCTTCTAAGAATGCAAATTTATGAAGCAAAAATACATCTATCTTCTCTAAATTATAGTCTTTTTTTCATCAAGAAACAATGCAAGAAAATAATAAGGATACAAAGACCATCTCGACCTCAGACAATCCCAAATGGGGGACTATCTTGACCTACAATGGTTACAAATAGGGACCGTATCGACTTGGGATGGTCACAGTCAGACATAATTTAAACTAAAAATGCATTCAACTAAGCTATGTATTTTATCTTTTTTTTTCTATTATTTTTTTTTCAAAACATTCAATGTAACAAAAATGATAAGGAGGAAAACACTAACCTGGAATCCTTTCATTCAATGTGGAAATTTATAGCTCTATGACTTTTTTACCTCTAAACAAAGACCATATCGACCTGATATGGTTGTAGAATAGGAACCATCTCGATCTTAGATGATTGTAGAATAGGGACCGTCTCAACCTGAGACGGTTAAGTTTGAGTACCTACAATCACCAAAAATAAGAAAATATTAGTAATTTTGCTAATGTAACAAAACAACAAATGATGAAAAAGGGAGACCCAAAGGTCCCACCGTGATTTCCATTTGAAGGAAAAATTATTTGCATCATACAAAGTAAGATGAAACACAATGCCAAATCAAATGATAATGAATCTCGTATATTAATTTGTATTGATCCTTTCAAAGTGTTACATAGAATTATCGATGGAGGGATTTCATCAATGATACAATATTACAATAAGAGACATGATTCTCCTATTCATCAGAGATAGTTTTTCTAGGTGTAATCTTTGATATTCCCATGTCAACACAATATTTTGAGAGTAGGTTTCCTTGAGACCATTGCACAAGAGTAGGATCCAAAATATTTTATGGTACCTGAGCCCTATATCCTGCACATAATTAAATAGAAGTCGATCAATAGCATTTGTAATGCCCACGAAGGTTGGGCCCATATTTGATCAAGATATATAAGATGAGAAGTAAAATAGGTGCATGCATATAATAATAGAAATCTATGATACTACAACAAGATAAAATGTATGAAATGAAAGATCTGATGCTAAAATGAACATGTAAATGATAATCTAAGCTAAGATGTAGGCAAATGATAAAAACTTGTCACCTGACCAAGATCATCTTGGGTCAAGATGATCTTTGTCTACAAACCATATTAGGGCAAGACAGTCACTGTTGTAGACCTGCACTTCTATGAAACCAGGTATTTATGATATTGGGATGACACAAGGAGAGTTTTTTGATAGATTTTGATGAGCATGGAGGTGATTGAGTGTATTTGAAGCAGTGGTATTGATCAAGCAAAGATGAAGAATACAACTATGAAACTTGAGTGGCGATCCGACAACATTGATCTAGGTAGTAGAAAGGTGTGGCTATGTTTTGGTAGCACTTAATCACTTTGGAATTCGAATTATACCTTAGCAAATAGATGGGGGAGTGCCTCCATTTATAGCATCCTTGGTAGATAGCCAAAGAGGCAAGTGGCAATCAGGGATAGTCTAGTTACCAATCAATAGTGAACTGTAGGTGGCAGGGAAAAATTGTTGCCTACATGTCGTTTGATGTTGATAGAAAATCAGTTATCACACTAATAGGCAGTTTCACTACCCAATTATTTTTTTTGTTTTTAGGAACACATGACCATCTCAGTTCGAGACAGTCTTGACTCTAATACTATCTCAAGTCAAGATGGTTATGCTTCCCAGGGGAAAAAATGCCCTTTTGCTAGAGACATTTACTAAATTATTTCTAAGGTTGCCCCTAGAGGGGTTGAATGGATTAGAAGGATGTATCTTTGGGAGTATCCTTATGATGATGCATTTTAGGTGTTTACACATCATAGCCAAGGAATATCCCACATATTTTTTTCATCTAATTTTTTTCTCTTTTATTTTGGAATGTGTACAAATGGTTTACATCAAAAAATTCTTAGATGTCCTACTAAATATATTTATCTTAACTAGGTTTTTTTAGGAGGAATATTTTTAAGTATTCTTATGGGTGATCTATTTTGTATATATACTGTAGTTTTAACAAATTTTACCCAATATTATCGATCAATATTTGCTTCTTTTAGCATGTAGCATACCATTTATATAATTAAATGATTCTTTATTTCTACTATAACATTTTTTTGGGCTGAATAAGTTGTAGTGGGTTGTCTTTTTATACCATCTAGTCCTAGAAATAATTCAAATTCTCCTTATAGAAATTCATCACCTTTATCTGAGTGAATATTCTTTATTGATCTTGTTGTTTTTTTCGCTCGTTTCTTAATTTTTTTAAAACAAATAAAAGCTTTATATTTAAAATTCAATTAGTACACCCACATTTTCCTGGAATAGTCATCAACAAACAACTAAAAATAACTATATCCTCCAAGACTAGTAGTGTTCATTAGACCACATAAATTTATGTATTTTAATTCTAGTGGCTCCTGAGCTCTGCATAAACTTAATTCAAAAGGTATTCTATGTTGTTTTCCTACAAGACATTTTGGATAAACTATAGATTTCCATGTTAATTTAGGTAATCATGCCACCATTTGATATCTACGCATCTCATTCAAATAGGATGCACTTATATGCGCTAACCTTTTATGCCAAAGATCTCTTGTTTCTAATGTTCTTACTGATAGAACAATATTTTACAGAGTATCAAGAGATGAGTTCTCCTTGTTTAGTAATAATGCATTTCTTTTTGTTTTCAATGATTTTGAATTCAACCACTAAATTTTGATTTATCATTTAAGATATTGAGAGTAGATTAGCAGTTAGTCTTGGCACATATAGCATATTTTTAATCATACATTATCCATAAGATAAGTTGATTAATATATCTCCTACTCCTTTGACCTCATATGTCCTATTATTTGCTATAGCAATTGATTTCTCACTTTTTTCTTGAAAAGTGTTAAATCATTTTTTATATCCAGTCATGTGTCTGCTTGCCCGTGAGTCAATATGCCAATGATTTGTTCCATAGTCTCCTTTAAATATTATCATATATTATTCAAATTTTCCAATTCTTATAACTCTCAAATTTCTTGTTTATATTTTGATTTAATCAATTTTCACTTATGTCTCCCTAATTGTTAAATTTCAAAGTCAAATTATTTCATTCAATTATTTAATCTCCCAATTCAATTCACAATTAAATCTCAAATTCACCTGAAAACAAATTAATTCCAAATTCAATTTAAACTTCAAATGTTTTGTGTCCTTATATCTCTCATTCATTAATGCATTCCCTTAAAAATTTAAATATTTCAATGGTTAATACCTTATACCTCCAAATAGTCCTTAAAAATTTATAATGCTAAAAAATAAATCACTGTTGCTCGAAATAATGCACTCAATTATGAAATGTGTGAGGAATAAAATCATACCTTAGGTTCTCATTGTTTACCTTCTCTACACACATATGGTAATTTACATGGGCATTTTTCACTTTCTAGATGTTATCTATATCTTCAATTCTCTCCTTAAGCGTTGGTCCACAAATGTTACCCTTCAAGCTAAACTTCCCATTTTCTCCTTAGTTTTGACTTAGGTATTCCTTGGACACTTCCTTTCTTCTCCCTTAGATGTGTTAGCACAACACTCATAATATCTTTATCTGAAAACTCCGACTAAGGTTATAGGTTCTCATAGAACTCTTTGCTTCATATCTCCAACTCAACATATCTTCCATTTTATCTCCAATACTTTAGTCTCCTTCAACAAGCTTCTTTTTCCTTCCAACAAACAATAAGCTTTCTCTTTTATAGCTAACACTTTCTCTAGAAAGTAACACAATAGTCATCCAACTTAAAAATCTCATCCTCCTCTTCACAACAATATCATCATCCATATTCAACAACATTCTCTTCAATACTTCTAAATAATCTTCTCAATGCAAACATGCTCCTCATGTTCTTAACACAACAATCTCCTCTCCTTAATGTCTTCAATAAAATCGTATCTTCATATTGAATATAACATCCTCCTCTTATCAATGCTTCAATATTCACATCTTTAATGCAATAGTCTCCTCAATGTACAATGCTCCTCACATAAATCTCCTCAAAAAAATCTCCATTCCTTTAAATTATTCTCTCAATGTGGCTTTGTGAACCAAGTAGGCTTTGAGACCATTGTTGAAAATTTTATCTTACTATCTCAAAAGTTAATCATAAAATCACATCCATAAATAACATAAATATTTCACAATAAGAAATATCACTATTACATTCGTAAATCACAATGTTTTCAAATATTTGGATTACATAGTATGGAGCTTTATCTCTAATAAATAACCTTACAAATGACTCTTCAATACTCTTGAATATTTCTCTCCTCAAACTCATGGGAGATGCAACCTTTCATATGCCTCGTTATGACAAAGCTTCTCATAATTACTTAACCTCTAACTTTATATCTTGATACATCTTACATGAATATTTATTTCCACATTTTACACCTAACACCTATGAATATTTGCTTTCTCACTTCGCACTTGCACACCTTGCACTCTTTATTACATGACATATACATTATACAAATATTAAACCCACTTATAATCTAATATTTACAATAGTACTCTATGGCACTTAAGGTAAAAAATAATGTAATACCTCTACGTGATTCTATAAGACTTAGAAAAGGATCCCATATGAGATTTGACCATCCTTGGGTGTGGTATTTATTTACTATATAAAATATTTCAATTCTAAAATTGCCATGATGGTAAATTCTAAGGATGGAAACTATTTACTAGAGGCCAATGAGATAGCCATCCAGGTTGAAAAATATTTAATATAGATAGAAAGGCTAGCTCCTAGACAACCTCCACCATTGTTTCCTTCTATTTATCCCTCATATCATACTTATTTTACCATACAACTAGCCACCAATCTATCTATCCTAGGCATGATCCTAGAGGAAGCATAGATTCCTACCTGTTTCACTACTAAAATTGATAAATTATATAATATAACATAAACATTCTCTAATGATATCATAAATTTGAAGAGACAACCTAATGTCCAAATATTTCCCTACCAAAGCTACCCAATGACTCCTTTATAATAGGGAAACCCAAATGTCTGACCACCTCTAATTAGATATCATAAGCCTCCATTTCTAACCAATTAAAATCTTGGTTAGTCATAGGATTTGACTCAATAGATAGTACCTATGTTAGTCCCAATATAAAAAATGCCTACAAGCTCAACTAGGGACTTGGTCACCACTCAAAATAACCATGTTAAAGATCCCAATTACTATTATTATCCTACACCCAACTATCTCCCTTATGAATATTATGTCAAAATTAAATCTCAAGTATTCGAGATGGCTCCTTTTGATCATGATGTTGCATATTCTTCTCAATCAAAAGTCTTGATGCTAAGTATAGAACCTACCTCTCAGCCTTAAACCATGCCATCAATTATTGATTTATAATTTCTAGAGAAAATATTTGTCACTTGGGATGAATCAAAAGTGTATGTCATCTTGGATGAATCAGGACCCTCAACCTCTAGGAGGCCATAAATTGATCATAGTATAACACCAGGGCCAAGAGAAGGACCACATAAAAGCAAGAGGTATCTAGTCCAATAGATACTAGACCCTAGAGAAGAGAAGCAAACTATCAAAGAAGAGCTCCAACATAAGCTACACCAAAAAATCAAGCCCAAGCAATATTTATGATCACTAGAGTGTCCCTTGAGTCTCCAAGACAACTTGTCACAAATCTACCAAGGTAACCTTTGATGGTAGAAAGAGCTAGACTTTTGATATCATCAAATACCATTTTGATATCCCCTTTTGTTATACCTTTCAATGTGGTAGAGCATATAAGTAAATCTACCATAGCCATACCTCTTTGGGATGTCCTCTCAATTCTTAAATAGATGAAAATTTTTGGAATAGGACTTGAAGAAGTAGAACGAACTAGGTAGACAAGGGATGCTCATTGTGCTTCAAATTTCTAGCTCAAATCATGACCATATCAAGGCTATGCCATTCTAGCTGACTTTGATATGTGGAGACAAGGTGATACACAACTAAATGGTAGACTCAAGATCAAGAACATTGATCATGCCAAAAAGAGTGGCAAAGGCACTTGGCATAACACTTAAGCATACCAAAAATAGGGTATTCTAGCTGGATAGCACCCTACTACCAATATTCAAGTTAATTTGGGACCTTCTTATGGCACTCCAAGCATACCCCAAATTGATCATTTTCCAAGACATATCAATTTATTGATCTACCATCCACATTTAGAATTTATCTCTTGAGGGAATTCATTGCTAGGATCAAAGGATACCTGCCGCTAGATTGGACTCACATGTTGCTTTGAAATAGGTATGGGACCTAGTTCAAGATCCTATTGAAACCTCTCTACATGTACCACATAGAGGAAATTCCCTTCAAGAAAAGTGAAGGGGATCAAACCTATATTATAGAAGACGAATTATTGGAATTTGAATACTTCATGAATTAGGTGTACCCATACATCCCCAATGATCATCTAGGGAAATGGGTATCTAAGGTATGGGGGACAAATCTTGATAAAGCATTTGAGCTAGTTGGCATGTGGTGATCCATCACCAGGTATTCCATTATACATATTGTAAATATTGTATATATTTTTCCAAAAATAATTTGATTGGAAAGGCATCCTGATGCAAAGAGGACCATGGAATCATAAGATATAACCTATGATGGTATTGACCACCCAACCAATTCAAGGGAAGTTTCTCTATATAAAAATGGGTATGGCTTGATTTTCAAAGACCTTAGGCCAAAAACAACAACTTCCACATGATAAAAAATCATTTACAACCAATGGTGCACTAACCCAATATTAATGTTAGCACATGATCCAAATTCAAATGATAAACCTATGATACATTTTTAGGAATGTGTGTGCCCTAACATCTTCCACAAGGCAGCCACCCAAAAACCACAATGATCAACACATGGGAGGCACATTCTAAATATATGAGTGGATAGAATAAATATTCATGATATGTATGTGAATCTAATGAATGATATTTTTTCATAGATACCAAGGAGCACTCTACACCTTGACCAGTTGCTCATTAGGTCTAAAAAATTAGGTCTTGCACCTGGATATAAGTGTCAAATCTCATAGGACAAATAATAGGGTCAAATTTCTTAGCAATATAAATGACATGTCTAAATATGAAGGGGTGCAAAGTAGGACATTCACACAAGTCAACACTATCAAAAACTAGAAACATCATTAGGAATCTACTCCCTTGTAAGAATTATCATACACCATATAATATGACCACCACAACTAAATATAATCATACCTTTACTAATACGACTACTTGATGAGATCAATTCCCATTAATAGGGAGGGTTGACAAGTCAAAATATTTAAAGATAAGAGAAGTATATAAAAGGAGAGGCCTTCCAAACTACACCTTAAAATATCCAACGCCAAGACACCCTCCAAGTAAAAAATTACATTAAAAAATATGAGGGTACCTAAAGGCCCATCAATGGATGAAAAAAATATGTCGAAGATGCCAATAAAGGGAGGCCTTACAAAGAAGCTTTTACCAAACCTAAAGCTCCCTATACCATAATGTTGTGTTAACCCATCAGATGAATATGTTCAACCTTCTTAGTGGTGGCTAAATTAAGTCTTGTTGTGGATAAGATCCTCGAGGCCCTATAGGTGATAGCCAAAATAGATCTATATTTAGTGAGATCCCTTCTTGTCTAGTGGTTGTAAACTCTCCCATCACCTAAATGGATGGGTTCAAAATTTGAACCCTCTCACTTGTGACTGGTTTCACTAATCCCTAGGGTTATTACCAAGGCAACTTTAGTAGGATCCCTAGAAAGATGAAGATCAGGAGCAATTGAAGGACAAGAGATCCAAGGTGACTAGGTAAGGGATTGTCATCATCTAAAAGAGCCTACACTATATGGAAACACAAGCACCCAAAGTGTTTCAAGTTGTGAAACATTTATATATCGTATAGCCTTCTTGATCCATTAAGAGGTCATCCCAATCATGGATGGTATAGAAATAGCCCTATGGACTCTATAAAGTCTCAAAGATTTAATATGACATAAAACGAGGGTAAGTTAGCCAAACCAAACAAAGAGGGTAACTTGGGAACACTCATAAAATGAAAGAGCCCGAGGATCATACGTAAAGACAATTTTGAAGCATTGAAGGTTAGGCAAGAATATTTCCCCAATGACCTAGTAAAAATATAGGATCACTCAAAGTTCTCACTCAAATAATTTGAGGGCATTCCTTTGGAGTCCCACATAAATGACATACCACCAAAATAAATGGGTCCCTAGAAGATATGATGTTGATCACTTAATTTTTATCACATTTGCATTATTCATGAGTGCTTAAATAACTCTAATTACATAACAAGAAATAACAGTTAGCCAACTTGTGCTAACAAATAGGCTAACAACTTCCTAACTTATCCTAAAAACTTAAAATCTAATCCAACGTGAGTTTAATGTGAAGTCTCATGTGTTTTATAAAACAATAATAATATGCTTATGTTTTGGATGTCCTCATGATTCCTCCCAACCATATAAGCATTAGAATCCAATGATTTAACAAGAAAGTGGAAGTGAACATGAGAGTGTGCAAGTGCCCAAAATATAATACTCAAATTGATGAAGAATATGGAGACCCTTTGGAAGGCCCTGCTCTATCATAAAGAGCAACAATCACCGCTAAGGAATCACTACTACTCTTGCGAAAGGAGTACTTGAAGCAAACTATGATACAAGGGCTATAGTAGGAATTTTATTTAGTCTTCTCAAAATGTTGTCTACTCCTCACATCATTCATTCTTCAAAAATATTGACATAAATTAACCTGAATCAAATCCAACATAGCACCTAGTCATAGAATGGATGCATGATTTTATCATCGAAACACGAAACAAGAAAAAAATAATTACAAGGGGTAAATTTCCAGTAAGAGGATGATTAGAAATCATGCAGTGTGATCATACAGAGTGTAATTTTTGGAGGACACGTATAAGCAGGTTGTGACATCAAATAGCTCCCATCAATGTTGATCTGGTGATCCTTGTAGGCTGCCCATGTCGCAATGGTAGAAAACATGCATCAAAATACTCATCACCATCCAATATTTGTTATTTGGTGGTGCATGCATCGACCTAGGAGAGAAAAAAACTACCATCATTATGGTGAGCATGTGCAGGTAGTGTTATGTCAGCTTAGCTATGGTCGTGGTGTTGGAATAATAAGCTTGATTCTAGAATTAGTTGGATTGCTTTAGAAAAAAATTATCTAATATCTACAACAAACTTTTGGAAAATCCATAATGATCCAAAAAAATTTCAGATTGTTATAAAATTATAGATAGTTCTTCATTGTCTAGTTGTCCAAATTATTTCTAAATTTTTTAAATTATTCTTCAAGTTTATAAATAAAACCATTTATAATTGTTCAGGTAATGCAATGCAATGTAATACAATGAAATGCAATGTAATGTGTTCAATGCATAATATAATAAAATCTGAGTTAAATTACAACAACAATTTCTATCCTGTTATTGCATCCCCTATTTTATTTTTCATGCATTCTCTTTTTTTTTTTTAATTTTATGCTCTACCTCTAATCAACATTTTGGTATTAGAGCTAGTTTGTTGATTGATAAATTAGTATGTGTCAAAGAAGGTATTTTCCAAGTTTATTTATAGAATGGCAAGTGTGAATGGTAGCAGCCTTACTCAACCCCAAATTCCACTAGTCAATGGAAAGAACTATGAGTATTGGAGCATAAAGATAAATATTTTTATTTATTCTCAAGAGATATAGAATTTAGTAGAGAATGTATTTCCAAAACGAGCATATCAAGTAGCATATAATGCCCTGTCACATGCAAAGAAGGATATTCTAAAGGAGAATAGAAAGAAAGTTGCCAAGACATTGTTTTCATCCAACAAGCAATGGAAAAGTCCATTTTTCCAAGGGTTGTAGTAGCAACAAGGTCCAACCAAGCATAGGACATTAAAAAACTCATACCAAGGAACCAACAAAGTGAAATTGATAAGATTACAAATGCTTAGAAATTTTTTTGACTATTTGCAAATGACAAATTTTGAGTCCATAAATGATTTCTTTACTCGTGTATTAAGCATAGTGAATCAAATAAGAACTTATGGAGATACATTAAGTAATAAAAGTGCTGTAGAAATATTTTGAGAAGTCTTCCTATCAAATTTGATCCAATTGTTGTAGCTATTGATGAATAAAAAAATATGTCAAAAGTTTATATTGATGAGATTATGGGTTCTTTACAAGGCTAAATAGATTGGTTGATTCTCCCATTGAAATGATTTCTAATCACAATTTAAAATCAGTAGCAACAAAAAAACAAGAAGGGAAAGAACTAGTAATAGAGGAGGATTCACAAGAGGTAGAACTAGCAACCCGAATGAATGAGGCAGATCAAGTATTTCTTATGAAGAGAGAACGAATTCAAACTTCTTTACAAGTAGACAAGGTAGAGGTGGAAACCATCCACATAATCATGAATCCCATGGCTAAGTTCAAAGGTATGACAAAAATTAGGCTCAATATCATAATTGTAAGAAATTTCAGCATTATGAAAATGAATGTAGAAAGAAGCAATTTTATTTGAATAGGCAAAACAAATTTTTAAGGGAAAATCAACTTGAGAATGAGAATAGTGATTCAATGTTTATCACTTGCACTGTTGCATAAGAAATTTTAAAAGAAGTGTGGTTATAAATAAAGGAAATAAAGGAAGGATGCTCTGAGATACCAAAGAGTGTTGGAAATGAGTGTCAATAGTCAAGTGTCAAAAATGACATTTTTATGAAATTGCCCATAAATTTCTAAAATTTTTAGAGGTGCAAATAGAAAAAAATGGGTATCCAAAATACTTGATAAATATAAAAAATATCCTATAAATAAAAAATTATGGGCTTCTAAATATATATGCAGTTTAGCATAGATTTGGACAGTGTTCAACACAAACCAGCAAATCATCCACACAGTGGAGTTTTGGATGCTAAAAACAATTTGAAATATGTGTGAAACTCTTCAATAGTAAGATCCATGTTTTTATTCATCAAAATATGGATACAACTTAATAAGTACAACCAAAAACAAAGTGCTTAAACAAGAGAGGCTCAAAGAAAACACACACAATAAGCTATCAAGAAATGCAGTATTGCAAATATTACCAACAACTTTCAAAGCATTTAAAGCCCTCTTCAACCTCTATTTCACCTTCTCCAACCTCCTTCTTGACAACCTTATACAAAATGAAGAGGTTTTACAATAAATAGGAAAGCATTCCTATGAGAAAAGAGAATTGCAGTTAAGAGAGTAAGACAAAGAAAGGTTGACATCAATTTATTTTAGTTTTTAGATAGTTGTAGTAATCACGAGTGTAAACAAGGACATATTTACAAACATAGATGAATATATGGAGTTTGAAGTAAAAGTTGGAGATAATAGAAAAGTATTTATCATAGGTAAAGGAAGCATAAACATTAAAACCAAGGAGAGAAAAAACACATTCCATATGTGTATTATGTTCATGATCTCAAACATAGTGTGAGCAGTATTGGGAAACTAGTACAAAAGGGTTATAGAGTCTATTTTGAAAATTATGCATGTGTGATTCTTAATAAAAGTTGAAGGTTAATAGAAAATGTCCAAATGACACAAAATAGGATGTTTTCATTAAGATTGTGAAATAAATTTTCTATCACTTTTAAAGCAAATATGAAAGATCAATATTGGTTATGGCATATGAGGTATGACCATCTAAGTTTTAGTAGGTTGAATTTTTTGCATAGAAAAAACATGGTGAATGGTGTGTCATTCATTGAGTAGCCAAATAAATTTTATGAAGGTTGTATTCTTGGAAAACAACATAGAGAATAATTTCATGTTGGTAAGTCATATAGAGCAAAAGTTTCACTTGAAATAGTGCATTCAAATCTATGTGGGATAGATGCAAACACCTTTAATTGGAAATAGCTTATACTTTATGACTTTCATAGATGACTATACCAAGAAACTTGGGTATATTTTTTAAAACACAAATTAGAAGCCTTTGAAAATTTTCAACAGTTTAAAGCAGTGGTTGAAAAGCAGAGTGGACATTACATAAAAATGCTAAGAATAGATAGAGGTTGAGAATTTGTGTCTAGTGATTTTTTGAATTTTTACAAAGCAAATAGGATCAAGAGACAATTTACCACAAGCTATACACCACAACATAATGGTGTTGCAGAAATAAAGAATAGAACAATTATGGAGATGGCAAGAAGCATCTTGAAAGCTAAACATTTACCAAATGAGTATTGGGATGAAGTTATAGCATGTGCAGTATACATTTTAAATTGTTCCCCCATAAAAGTATGAGAGATAAGGTACTAAAATAAGCATGAAGTAATAAAAGGTACAATGTTTCTCATTTGAGAGTGTTTGGATGCATAGCATATGAACATATTTTTGATGAAAAATAAAGAAATTAGATGATAAAGTAGCATGATGTATTTTTGTAGGATACAATGAATAATCAAAGCATAGAAGCTATATAATCCTATCACAAAGAAGACTATAATTAGTAGATATGTTAAATTTCTTGAAGATGAAGAATGGATTTGGAGTGGAAATCTTCAACAATAACTTGAAATTAGAGTCTAGTAAAGATCATGCTCCAAAAAATAAGTCCAGTTCATAAAGTATTGTAGTAGGAATATCTCAACGTGGATCCACATATTTGAAAACACCTCGATACCACTCCAGTGATGATTCAGATTTATATGAAACTCCAAAAAAGACAAGAAGTTTGAGGGAAATTTATAAAATAACTCAAAGTAATTAGGATGATTTGATTTCTAATTTTGTATTATTTTCTACTGTTGATCTAGTATGTTTTCAAGAAGCAATTAAGAACAAAAATTGGAAAAAAATGGATGAAGAAATTGAAGCTATAGAAAGAAATCATACTTGGGAATTAGTAAATCTGCCAGAAGGGAAAGATGTAATTGGTGTAAAATGGGTAAATAAGACAAAGTTTGATGTTGATGGAAATATTGTGAAAAACAAAGTAAGGTTAGTTGCAAAGGGCTTCTCACAACATCATGAGATTGATTATAATGAGACTTTTGCTCTAGTAGATAGACTAGACACAATAAGAACTATGTCAACAAAAATGACCCAATATAAGTGGAAATTTTTCCAAATGGATGTCAAATCAATATTTCTAAATGGAATATTACAAGAAGTATGAGAAACCACCAAGTTATCAAATTTTGTGTTATGAGCATAAATTTTACAGATTAAAAAAAGCTTAATATTATAACACCCCTGGTCTACTACCTGGTTATCCAATAACACAAGTAATTTTTTTTTGACAAAATAATACAAAGTATAGTTCATAACCAATAGTTTATTAGTACATAGGCATGTAATTATTCATTTCAAGATAGATAACTGCTACAGACAGTCCCTTAAACATTTGAGATTGGCAAAACCTCGCAATAGGTGCCATATTGTGAACACATTTGTCCCCTTTACCAGAGGTCCATGTTCATGGTATGGGGTTGTCCTTCCAGGGCCTATAACACCTAAAAGGATGGACGCATAGTTCCCCGCCCGTTAACATGGTAAATTTAGGATATTTTTCCTAAAATTATGCTCATGGCACATGTATCATCCCCATGCTAGGGTGTAGTGTTAAAATGCCTAGTGCCTAGCTAAATACCTACCTTCTTTGGATTCATATAGGGCCCACCATTTCTCTAGCTCAAGACCAGGTATCACAAACTATGCTATAAATGACGAAATTTTGTACCATACCAACAATCATTGGACCTTTTAGCTCTAAGGTTAAGCTACTCCTAAACCCTCTGGCAATCTGCTAATGATTCTCCATTCGAGCATAGAACATGAGATACCCTCATGTACTACTCACCTATCAGTCTATATAGGATGTCCCATTCCATCCCTCATTACTTGTGCATGGTAATAGGACCTCTCATATAGGGTAGGAATACCAGAAAGTGATTAAATACAATTCACAACATCTATATTTCCTACAAATGTTGGTGTTGGGTGAATTCTCTTCCTACTCGAAGTGGCATCTTTGTATTCCATCCTCCTTGATGGTTATTCATTATAATCTATGTTTATGTTCTAAGTTTGTCATCCTCCTCGATGGTTAGGTCAAGCTTGGACCAGTTTATGGTTTACTTTTAAGGATTCTTTGGTTTAAACAAAAATACATATTATCATATAATAACCTTTTGGCATATATCTTTGGTTTTAAGAAACCACTACCTAATTTTGACTTTGATGCTAATTTAATATTTTATATATAATCTAGTTCTTCAAATAATGAATCTAAAATTAATTTAAATAATTAATTTAAGAAGTCTTACTATTATCATTTGGCATTAATGAAGTATTAAAGCACTACCCACTTTTACTCATAAAGGAAGACCCTAAAGTTCTCTTTGACCTTAAACTATAAATAAATTATTAATCATATATAATTGTTACTTTATCAGACAACTTAATTTTCTTTCATCCAAGTCTAATTGACATTATACTTTTATAAATTCTAGAGCCGACACAAACGACCAAAGCTTAATAAAATATATTCACTTACTACATTTAGATTTGTGCATCGTCAAAAGTGTGTACTCTCTTATTTTGTAAATAAAAGATAAACTTTATCAAACAACCTAAATTTACTCTTTCAAATTAACCCTTTAATATCTTTCACAGGACTATTAAAAATTAAGAGCTAACCCAAATTAATTCTTACCAAGAGAATTCCTATGAACCTATGTTATATAATAATTTTACTAAACAAGCAAAGTAGTTTGAATTAAGACACGGTTGGATTTCACTAATAAGTAAAGGTTATTTTTAGTAATAGATACCAACGAACTAGCTTCAAATTTTTTTTTTGAACGAGGTCAAGGAGTTGCTGCAAGTTCTAGAACACTAATCAAGGACGACTTATTAGTTTTTTTGTAATGACAAACTAGCTTACAACAAAATTTAATCTAAAAATAATAATCCATTATCTAAAGAGATATTTTGTATAATTTATAAATCCATACCTTCCTCACTTTGCACGACTTATTATACGGTTAAGAAATTTAAAAATAGTTACATTATACCAATCAAATAAGGGGTTTAATTCTTTAGTTAAAAGCGACATCGGTCCTATTAGAAAAGAAGACGATGTTGGTCAATTTGTGATAGAAGATAGTTAATAATCTCTTCATGGTATTGTTTTTAGCAAGCATGTTTTACAAGAACTTATCATTCTTTTGCAATAATTTTTTTAAAGATGCTAACTGCTATTCCTCCATGCAAAATGATTGATGATTAACGTCTTCCAACAACATTTCTAGGTGATAAATGTTTTATTTTAGATTACACCTTTTAAATTCTGACATATATGCAACTTTAACTATGAGGATAATAGAGATAGGCTCAAATGTTGCGGTGTTACAGAATTCAAATAGGTTTTATTACAGATTTAGTTACCAAGAAAATATTATCAATTTAAATAAAACAACTTTGAAGAGCTAAAGATTAAATTACCATAACTTAAAGTTTACTTTGAATTAAAGACGTATTTCTAGAATTATTTTTATTTTTAAACCAAAGGCAGTCGATTCCTCTAAGATACATCATTACATATTTCTACATAAAACATAGTTTCACTAACGACCAGGTTTACTCAAGGAACGTATTTGTAACACCCTAAAAATGATGCAGTCAATTTATCATAAGGTTAAAAATCCAAAATTTACCTCAAAACCATATTTTAAACAGCTTGCCTCGATTTTCGTGCCACAAATAGGCTTTGTTTTGACCGTTGGATGATATCATCCTCGATTTGACGATATCGTCCCTAATTGAATGAAATCGTCTAGAGCCGAACGTCCAGACGATTTCGTCCAAAATAGAAATTTGCAAGAATAGAAGCGCAATCAAATTAGTTCCAACCTCCTGGCTTATCTGGGCATAAGTGCGTTGGGGCTGTTAACTATCCTCCCACTGGATATCTCCCAGATTGGGATGAATCCCAACCCTCTAACTTCTTCCTAGCCCTATAAAACCCATGCTTTGCTAATGCAATCCCCCTGGCTGATCAAGTACCTACAACCCAAATCCTACTAGTTTCAAGAGCATCCCAGGCACTGTCATTTTCATAGTTTTTATCAGCTCACTTGCAGGTTTTTCACTGTGCATCAGTCAGAAGAAGCTCGGATCATCTCAGACGATCTCGTCCCGATTGCAGATGATCCTGTGCTGATTGGAGGTGATCTTGCTGGATTAGAGATGATCCTGTTTGTAGCCCTCTTGGGGGTAATTACGATCTACAGTTTGCATTTTCTCCCATTTTCTTTAGTTAAATTGCATTAGATTAGTTTATTATTTATAATGCATCTGGTGTTCACCTCATGTTGTCAATAGGTAACAATTTGTTATCCCTTTTTCTGTTAGCATAAGCAGTTATTCTCAATTAAATCTAAAAATCCGTTTCTAAGTCATCAAAAGCATTCATTTACATACTGTTAAATAGATTCTACTATATTTTGTGATATTTCTCTGTGTTTTGGCATCAACTTGTGTAGTTGCAGGTTTTAGACGAAATCGTTAGATGATTTCGCCTGATTTCAGATGATATCATCCGATTTTGGATGATCCTACATAATTGCAGATGATTTTGTCGAATTGTAGGTGATTACAGCAAATTGTAGACGTTCTGGACTGCTTCAAAAAGTAGAACCTTCATCAGACATCCGAAATTGAGTAAGTCATTTCCAATTTCTTTAAAATACTCTGTTAGCTGCATTTAATTATCTTTCTATTTGTTGTCTTCATATAAATCGTAAAATCGCATATAGAATAGTTTAGTTTCATTATGGCCAACCTAGGTGATTGAAATTAAAATGAACTCATCAAACACATCTTCAACCTAGGCTCGAAAGCTGCCACAAAATGCTTCCTGGTGAACCCACCATCCATCGACAAATCACCAAAGAGGACACGACTCAAGTGTCTCTCGTTCGAGGTGTAGCTTTACTATTTTCCCATTCCCCTCTGAGGCGCGGATCCATTAGCCTAGAGGAAAGGAGTGCAAAAATTTTAAGCCTACATTCTTTGGTGAACCCGACGTGAAACACATTAATACCCTTTTGAAAACAAATCCTAAAAAAAAAAAAATATTTTAAGTTACCTGATCTATCAATCCATTAGATGGTAGATTACAATAGAAGAAGAGTGTCTTGATTAATGTTGGTGTTCACCTATGGCAACCATAGAAATTTCTACCCTAGTTAGAGGTCCTAGATTTAGATCTCAAGAACATTGGAATGAATTGGATAGAAGGTTAACTATTATTGAGTCCAAAGCACCCGAACTTAGACAAATCAAGAGGTTTGACTTAGATAGAATCCTGGATTTCGATAATTTATCCTTCTACCATGAGCTTCAGAGGGCTTGCCATAGATGGCTAGTAGATAAACAAGTGCTCATTTCCTCTTATTTATACACTTTTGAAGATTATATTGAAAATGTTGTTGTAGTACATAAACTTTGATCACATATAGAAAGACCAAGAGGTTGTTTTGACTGATAGAAGAAGATTCAGTAGAGTTCCTAGAGCTGTCTTATATCGAGAATATTGTCATGAACTCTATTTTTATGTGCCTAATTCTGAAGTTGATCATATCACTATAGCACACTTTGTCCAATTTCTGAAAAACAACTTTCAATTTGAAGAAGAGCATTACATGACACCTGATGAACTTGAACCTGTCAATGATATTTACAAGTTATTTCTGGAGAACTAAGTCATAATACTTATATTATAATATTGTGTATTTCCTATTTTCTTTTAATTTCTGCTAAGTAAAACTATAAAAATCTAAAAAAAAAATAAAAAATATAATAAATATATATTATATTAATTAGGTATATATATAAAATATATACCCCTTAAATTCCATTGCATTTATATATAAGAACATATATATTTGCTAAAACCCAAATCTACCATAATGCCTAAACTAAGGAGTGGTAAACAAATAGATGATGAGTGGGCAGAGCAACCACCTATTCAAAATCCCCCTCTTGAAGAACAAGATCAGGAGGAAGTTGCTCAGGACCACCATGATGGGAGTCCTGCTGAAGAATATGAACAAGAAGTTAATAGGGAAGATGAAACTGGATCACCTAGAGTGACTTCAGAAGGAAATGTTAATTTTAAATCTATGGAACACCTTCTAAAATTTGTAAAAAATAACCTTGAGGGGTTTACTCTAGCAACACTAGCAGATAAAGATGGAATTAGTGAGACACAGGCAACTTTAGAGAATGTATTTCAAATGCATACAAACCCTCTTTCATTTATAGATCAAGAAAGTGACCAGGCAGGGCCATCAAATGCAAATATGGCATCTTTGATTCAAAACATACAACAACAACAAACAACTCAACATTCTAAAGTTCCTGTCAATAAACCAAAAACTAATCCACCACCTCAGAAACCATCATTTACTGCTCTATTTTCTCAAGCTATTAATCAACAAATTTCAAATCAGCAGAAACCTAAACCAAAACCAAATGTCAACTATCAACAACAAAAAGTTCAACAGAATACTGTCCCATATCCACTTCACAACACTCTTCCTAGTAATACTTTGCACAACAGTAACCTAGCATCAAATCCTTATGTTACACCATCTTACACTCAAAGATCCAACACTATTATGCAACCAAACCAACATGGTGGACAATCCAACAATCTTGAAACCATAGTGAAACAATTAGTTTCCCGCATGGACCAGATAGACCCCTACCATCCCTCGTATAACTATCGAGAGATGTGTAGTCAACCTTTGGATCCCATAGTTGTTGCCCAACCTTATCCTAAGCATTTTCCTATGCCTGTTCTCCCTATATATAAAGGAACCGAAGACCCCATAGAGCATCTTCGTATGTTTAGAATAGCATGTCATGATATATCTCATGATGATTTGCTATTGCTAAAGATGTTCCCAAAAATCTTGGGAGGCATGGCATTGGAATGGTATTATCAGTTGCCTACCAATTCTTTGAGAAATTTTGAAGAAACAACTGAATCATTTGTCCACCAATTTAGTGCCTACATAGAGAGGCATGTGACAATTAAGGATTTGTACAACTTGAAGTAGGGCAAAGATGAATGCTTTACCGATTTCCTAGCAATATGGAGACAGTTGCTAGGGAAATTACACTTTGCATTACCCCATAGGGAGATGTTGGATATTTTTATTAATAACTTGCAAGAACAATTGTCCTATGAGCTTTCAACTGCTACCTTGACAACCTTCGATCAGGCTATAGATTTAGCATGAAGAGTTGAAGATGCCCTCATTAGAAGAGGCCAATTTAAGAAGAAGGATGATGATAAGACATCTAAAAATCAATATAAGAATAAACAGGTTGTGGGTGATGGAGTCACCGACAGTAGAAATATTACAAATATTAATGCTGCAAAAACCATAGAGAAGTTTGTATTGAAGGTTCCTGATAGACCTCCAAGAGAATTTACTAGGTTAAATCAACCTTTATCCACTATCTTGCCACAATTATTAGAATGAGGTTTAATACAATTACCTAATATTCGGGAACCTGATACAACCATACCTGGATACAGAGCAGACCTACATTGTGATTTCCATAGAGGACCTAGACATTCAACAAATTCTTGCAAGATATTAAAACATAAAATACAAGATTTGATTGATAATAATGAAATGGAAGTACAAAGTTTCCAACCAAAACAAAATGCTCCAAACAATGCTCAGAAAGATACACAACAAAATCAGAATCAGAATGCAAATCAAACATTAGATATTTTTCAACATCCTTTACCTAAGCATGGTAAAGAAGTGGCTAATCAAGCCGAACATCATAATGTTCCCCATCCAACTCGATATGTGGGAACCATTAGTGGACATGTACCTTCTCATGACCTTAAGATATTTGGGACAACATTATCTGTGGTCACAACTAGACCTATACACAACATTCAAACATCATATCCAAGTGACACAGATTGTGAAATAGAAAGTGACCTGGATATTACATCCAGTCAATCGAATAGCTCTGAAGATGAGTCAGAACCTATTCTCCCTATCATAACTCACATGGTTCCAGAGGAACCATTTCCAAGAAGGATCACAACATGACCATCCTCACAACAAATCCTCCCTAATGAGCAAGCCATGAATGCTAGACCATGACCCATTCATCATGCACACAATAATATTGTGGGTACCATCGGAGCCGTTACTAGACAACAGGCCCAAAATTCTCAACAAGATCAAAATCATAATGATAAATCAACCCCATTTGTTTTGAAGGTTCCTAGTAAAGGAAATAATGCATCAAATGCTCAACCTAAACCTCCTTATGATATCAATGAACAACTTTCTAATATTACAACAAGGATTTCCCTCTTAGACCTTCTAAGATCATCTCCCACACATAGGGAAGAATTAATGCATACATTAAGTCAAATGATGGTACCACAAGACATACTACCTGAAGCCATGGCAAATACCATTGTGCCCCATGAAGTTGACTGTATTGAATTTTGAGATAGAGACATTCCACTTCATAGTTTACATAAAGACAATCCCTTATACATTACTGCATTAATTGGAGATGTAGCTGTCAAAAGAGTTTTGATTGATAATGGTTCATCCCTAAATATTTGTACTTTTGAATTTTACCAGAGATTTGGATTTAGAAGTGATGAGATGAAGAGAACAGATATGATCATAAAAGCCTTTAATGATGAAACACAAGAAACATGTGGAGTTATTACAATCCCATTGCAGGTTGGTCCGAGAACTTTGGATACGACCGTATTTATTGTACATTGCCCTGCATCATACAATATACTTTTGGGTCACCCTTGGATCAATGCAATGCGAGTTGTACCCTCTACCTTACACCAATGTGTCAAATTCAAATTCAAGAATCAGTTGGTCACCATTCATGGTGATCCCAGACCATTTGATATGTGTGCCTTGGCAGAACCAATTGGGATTCAATTTTGCCCCGCATTGTCTTCTACTCATCCTAATTCTGCCTTTTCCTCTAAACGTGTGAAACTCACACCAAAAATATTATCTCCTCCATCTACACCAATTACATCCCCATCTCCTCAACCTTCTCCTAAGGAGTCTCCACCAAAATCTACATTTAATACTAATCCCACAATAACTTCTCCTTGTTCTATCCCTACACCATCTGAATCCACAATAAATCCATCTACTACAACCTCTATTCCATCCACATCTACTAAATTTATATTTTCTGCATCTAAAGCCGTAGAAGAGGCTCCTTCTACTTCATATGCTTTATCTGATGAGCTATTACCTGATTTGTCTAAAATTCTCATAACATCAGAAGAAACACCTTTTTCCATGCAAGATTCCCTTGCCTTAAACAAATTACCATCGTCTCCTCGTACTTTGGGCTTGCCACAACCTATGGGAAGTATTTACCAAGTCGGGAGTTGTGCCTTCATTTATAAGGGATATGATTGGGGTAGAATACCTAGAAATATTAAAACTAATTATGATGGATATGCTCAATGTTATTTCACCGATAAATATATTAAAGCTAAACCTATAATGCTTAAACTAGGATATGAAGGGAAAGGTTTGGGACCTTTCCAGAATGGCATGAAGGAACCTCTTGAGGTCGAAGCATGGCCTACCCGATGCGGTATAGGCCTATTTTCTAGTAAGTGTCAGCCATTCCCATTTGAGGGTGATGATCACTTAATACCCTATCAAGATTATTTAGATGAACAAGAGATCCTTAAGTCTATGGGTAAGTTATTTTCTTGTAATATGTTGTCTATAGCTTACCCCAAAATGATTGTTGAGTTGGACGAACAATTAGAAGGTGACATTTTCCATGATATTTCCATTGAAGAATTATTGCATAATGGCTTTTATTTTGATGGGTCTATACCACCTATAGCTCATCTTGAGGCCACAACCCCTCAAGAAGAATTATCTAAGTTGACCTTAGAAGAATTACAAGAATTGGGTGTATCACCCGCCCCTCCTAATTTTGAAAGAGACTTACATATGGAAGTGGAAAATGTCATAAAAGTTAATATTGGAACAGAAGAGAATTCTCACATAGTCAACATTGGATCAGAATTAAATGAAGAAAAACAAAACAAATACACTACATTTCTTACAGAATATAGTGATGTCTTTGCTTGGACATATGTAGATATGCCTGGTTTAGACTCTTTCATAGTTATGCATCATCTAGTAGTACGACCGGATGCGAAACCAGTTAAGCAAAAACTTAGAAAAATGCATCCTAAGGTTGCCCTACTAGTCAAAGGTGAGTTAGAAAAACTCCTAAATGTTACATTTATTCAAGCCATTGATTATGCTGATTGGATTTCTAATGTTGTCCCTATAACTAAAAAAGAAGCAACCAAGATTAGGGTTTGTACAGACTTTAGAGACATTAATGTTGCATGCCCTAAAGATGATTTCCCTCTTCCTAATATGGATCAGATCATTGATTTTACTACTGGAAGTGGGATGCTATCCCTTATGGATGGATTCTCAGGTTATAATCAGATCAGGATAGCTCCTGAAGACCAAGCTAAAACAACCTTTATTACCCCTTGGGGAACCTTTTGTTGGAAAGTAATGCCATTCGGATTAAAGAATGCAGGTGCAACCTATCAACGGGCTATGACTTACATTTTTCATGATATGATGTATGATATTCTGCATGATTATGTGGATGATATTATAGCCCATTCTACTGAAGAAGATGAGCATTTAGATGATTTGAGAAAAGTGTTTGATCGGTTAAGAGAATATCATATCCATTTAAACCCAACAAAATGTATATTTGGAGTTAAGTCAGGTAAACTATTGGGGGTTATTGTTTCTTTGCATGGCATAGAAATTGACCCTCTCAAAATTTAGGCTATCATTGATATGCCAACTCCTAAAAACATATATGAGTTACGAAGTTTACAAGGTAAACTTCAATCTATCCGTCGCTTCATTGATAAGTTGGCGGACAAAACTGGACCTTTTCTCAAATTACTTAAGAAAAATACTTTCTTTCAATGGGATGATGAATGTAAAGAAGCCTTTGAACAAATAAAACAATATCTTTTAAGTCCTCCTATGCTTGCTCCTCCCAAAACTGATCGCCCATTCATCTTATACATTTTTGCTTCAGAATTTGCCTTAGGAGCTATGTTAGCTCAACTTGATGATGAGAAGAAAGAACGAGCTAATTATTATATTAGTAGAACATTAATAAGTTATGAAACTCATTATACATCACTAGAAAAGTTATGTTTGGTAGTCATATTTTCTATGCAAAAATTGTGCCATTATATGCTTAGTCAAAAGACATATGTCATTGCCAAATCTGATCCCTTGAGGTATCTCATGAGCCGACCTTATCTATCCGGTCACACAACTAAGTGGGTTCTCACTCTGAGTGAGTTTGAACTCACATTCATAGGTCAAAAATCCATTAAGGGTCAAATCATAGCAGACCAATTAGTTGTTGCACCCTTAGAAGCCACTCATCCCCTCATCATTGAGTTTCCTGATGAATGCCTCAATCTAGAGGAAGATCATTCTGAACAATGGTCTTTATATTTTTATGGAGCCCGATGTATGAGTGGGGCTGGTGTGGGTATCATCCTAATATCCCCTCAGAAGCACCTTATACCTTTATCATTTAAATTAACATTTGCTTGCACTAATAATACTATCGAATATGAGGCTCTAATCCTTGGATTACGGGCCACCTTAGCACTAAAAATTAAAGACTTATTAGTTTTTGGTGATTCTCAATTAGTAATAAATCAAATTAATGATGTTTACCAGACCCGAGATGATAAAATGTGCCCATATAAAGCTTATGTATTACAGTTGATATCCTTATTTGATAAAGTCACCTTAGAAGCTATTCCTAGAACTAGTAACCGTGTTGTTGATGCTATGGCTGCAACCGCTTCCTTATTGCCCTTGGAGTTGGATGATGAGTATGCTACTATCATTATTCATTGACTCCAGGAACCCACTTCTACCAAATCCTATTTAGAGCCATTGGATGTATTTCTAATCAATGAAATTACTCCTGAACCATGGTACATCGACATCCTCAATTTTCTCCAGAAGGGAACCTTCCCTGAAGGTTTTAATAGGAACCAACATCGGTTATTACGTAAACGAGTTGTTCGCTTCATGATAGTTGGCAATACTTTGTATAGGAGATCCTTTGAAGGTATCCTATTAAGATGTTTAAATCTAGAAGAGTCTAGAAAAGCTTTAAGTGAAGCCCATGATGGATCTTGTGGAGGACACTTTAGTGGTAGTGCCATTGCTAAGAAGCTCCTTAGAATAGGATACTTTTGGCCTACCATGGAGAAGGATGCCCATGATTATGTGCGCCATTGCGACAAGTGCCAGAAACATGCTGACCTTGTCCATGCTCCTGCGCAAGAACTCCAAGCTATTTCATCCCCTTGGCCCTTTTCTAAATGGGGCTTAGACATTATTGGGAAGATTAATCCCATATCATCCGATGGTCACAAATTCATCATAACTGCCATCGAGTATTTTATGAAGTGGGTAGAAGCTATGCCTTTAGCTTCTTGCACGGGAACTCAAGTTTCAAAATTTATTCTCAATCAAATCATTTGTAGGTTTGGAATTCCTGCAAATCTCATCTCAGATAATGGAACTTGTTTCAAAAATAAATATGTTAAGAAATTATGTCAAAAATATAAAATCCAACATCGTTGGTCCACTCCCTATTATCCCCAGGGTAATGGCCAAGCAGAAGCATCTAATAAAACCTTGATTAAAATCCTCAAAATATTGGTTAACAAATCAGGCCGTGATTGGCACATGCAATTATACCCTACCTTGTGGGCCTATCGAACCAGTGTTCGTACTCCCATGGGCACTTCTCCTTTTGTTTTGGTGTACGGTGTCGAAGCTATTTTTCCGTTCGAGCTAGAAGTTCCTTCTTTGGCTCTGCTACTTCAAGACACTGAAGTAGGAGATGAATATCATGCTGGCAGATTTAGTCAGCTGGAACTCCTAGACGAGAAGCGCATCAATGCTTTGGAACATCTTCGTGCCTATCAAAACAAGCTCAAACGAGCATATTCAAAGAAAGTTCATAATCGATATTTTGAAGTTGGTGATCTAGTCTTAAAAGAAAATCAAAAGAACACTAATGCCACTAAAGATCATAAAGGTAAATTTCAGCCCAACTGGCTTGGACCATACATCATTACTGCTAAATTTGGATCGGGTGCATATCGATTGGCAACCTTAGATGGAAAAGATCTTAAGGAACCCATGAACATTATGCATCTCAAACGATATTATGCTTAAATCCAAAATCCCATAATTGTATATAATTGTATATAATTTCCTCATTTCAAGCAATCCACATAACAATTCAAAATCAAACAAAAATAAAAAATCATTAAAACCATCAAAAACATGTTTATATTTGCATTACCAGTTCCTAAAATTTTGCAGTTATATTTTCCTTTTATTTCAGATAAATTAGAAGTCATCTTGAACCATGCACTTTTAAGCTCACATAATAATTATTTTGATCTTATTGCTATGATTATAAATCTCTCTTATATCGAAGTCCACTATTGCATTAAATAACATTTTGAGTTTTGGGAACTGATCTTGTTATTTATTTGAACCAAGTCCACTTTTACATATTAAAATGATTGTTGCAAATTCGAAAAATGATACTACACAGTAGTTGTGGTCTCCTGAGTGAAAAGTTTCCCCTGCTATCCTATCATGCACATGGTCTAGAATCTTTGAGAATTGGCAAAAGGACAAGCTCACCCCTACCCAGAATAAAAATCCCTTGCTCCACATCTAAGCTGAGCAAGTATCCCTAGAATAGGAAGAAAAGAAGAAAATCAGAAAAAGAATGAAAAGAAAGAAAAGAGAAATGTTCAAAATCCAAGAAAAATGCAGAAATCCAAAAAAATCAAAAGATCATAGAAAAGTCAAGAAAAATTAGAAAGAGAAAGAAAAGAGAACAAGAAAAGCAATAAAATTTCCCCCCTACCCTTTGAAATAAAAGAAGGGTGAATGAGCTTGAATCCCTGGAATTCTCAATTATTCGAAAATCATGAGGTAAGCCCCATAACAGGTGATTTGTGCCCAACTTGCTTGACATTGGGTAATTCCTGGCGTGGTGATATGTCTGTCACATTAGCGACCTTATTTTGTATAGACCTATGTCCGCTTGTGGATTAGCTAGCTCTTGATGACCTGACTTACATAGTAGTCTGGTATGGTTACATGCATAAAAATCATGGTTAATGAATCTTCACTTGCACACACATTGGTTCATTCAAATTACTTGCATCAAAATACCTCACTCAAAATGGGTAAATGAACATTACAAAGCACACACATTTGATCTTCGAGAGATTTTGTGTCATTATGATAAATCAAGATGGGTAACGAACTCACGTATCCACACACTGGGTTCTTGATAAATTTCAATTTTGTCTTCGAAATAAATTAAAATATTTCTTCGAAATTTCAAACTTTAAATATTTTTCAACATTCAATTATTTATTTATACATATCTTATTTTGTTTTTTGACTTCGCTATGATAGCATTATTTTTAGGTTGTTATGAATTTGACTTTCATACTTGTGAATTTTGCTTAGCGTAAGTCAAGCTTACACATTTTTTAATTTTCAAATTTCATTTGTCAAAAATCTTTTCAAAAATCTTGCAATAAAATTTCATTAATACTTTGACTTTCGCGATGATGGTATAATTCCTAGATGTATTTGGAATTTTATGCCTAGCGCAAGTCATATTTATCATATTTTTTGTCTATTATAAATATCACCAACAAACCATGCAATAAAACTATTCTAAATTCTTTTCGACTTTCGCGATGATGGTATAATTCCACATTGGGAATTCTATGCCTAGCGCAAGTCATCCTTCTAAATTTTTACTCCCAATTTATTTCAAAAAACCACAAAAACCATATGACTGAAATATTTTTCACAAAATCATGCTTTAGAAGAACGAAATTTACTATTTCATTTTATCATGTTGAACATCTTGACTTTTGCGATGATGGCATAATTTCTAGGTAATTGTTCAATCATCTATCACACTTAGGAATTTTATGCCTAGCGAAAATCCTCTTTTAAATTTTTCATGCATAAAATTACGTGAAATCCTGAAAATAAATCATATCTCTCTTTCCACCATTACAAAAGCCTTAAGACAGACTCTTAAGCACACCTTACTTTTAGCAATATTTTCCCTCATATTTGGATTAGCTTTATGACCTAGCGAGCGACGACTCCACAAAATGGTCATGTAACAATGACAATATCCTTCGAGGTTTATTGTTAAAAGTCCCTTTTTCCTATCATTAATTCATCCACACATCTTTGTTAAATCAATTTTTCATTTAATTATAGCATGACAAAAATTATAATTATTTAAAAAAAAAACATGATTATATGAACAAATCAATCAAATCAAAAAATCAAAGCATCAGAAAAATATACACAAGTCATATCACAAAAATAACCATATATCTATATATATCAAAAATATATATACATCACCAAAACTCGATTGGTATGCCACAATATCCAATTCGGCATACTCAATCATCATCCAAAATGATATACACAAAAAATATATACACATCTTATATCATCTAATACCGAGAGCTCCTCGAGCTCTCAGCCTCATCTCCTCTACCGCCATGAGGTGGAGGGGGTGGTCCCATGGGTGTCCGAGTAGTGTGGGTCCTCATCATCGATCTAGATGAAGACCTCGAGGATGACCCTAACCTAATAGGCCCCACGATATCTAGAGGCAATGTATGTCTCTGACCTTCAGGTACCATCTGAAAGTAAATCCCCTGATAAAATGTGATCTGCACCATAGACCATGCCAGCTCTATCACACTCGCTCCTCCACCACGAGCCCTGAGCCGTGCAACCTCAGACTCTAAACTCTACACCCGAGCCTATAATTGGGCATTCTCTACCCGAAGAGCTGCCATCTCATTACTCTCCCCAACATCTACACCTTTGCCCTTCTCGAGTGAAGGTGGTCTATCTATCTACTGAGGAGGGGAACTCTACCTCCTCTCCTCCCTCCTCTCCTCTCTCCTCTATCTCTCCCTGGTCTGCACCTCTCACTCCTGATGAGCATCGATGGGGATCAGGTGCTCACCTCATGTCCTAGTTCACCCCCATCCAGGAGGCATCCATCCTCTCCCGACCGGTCCTCTACCTACCTCTCTAGCAGCCTATCATCACCTCATCATCCGATGCATAGCCACATGTACCAGTCCCCTCACCCTCATCAAACATGGAGGATGAATAGTGGCATACCATGCATCATACCCCATAGCCACCCCTGCATCATCTCCATCCACTGGCTGGATGGGGGCATCATCCTCATCATGGCTCATAAACCACCACATGTCAGGGGACCCACTCAGTGTCATGGTATCCCGCACCATCCATGCAAACTCATAATCCCTCATCATCGGGATCCCCTACTGGAGCCCAAACTGATGAAGGACTCTATCATACCGATGGAGCTCTATCTCACCCCGCTCCATCCTCATCCAGATCACTCACCTAATATGAGCCAACTCATATCCATCCTCTAGCCATCCTAGAAGCTCTCTCCATGGCCTCTAGGTAATCTGGTCTAGAGTCAAGTCATCTATAAACCTATGAGAGGTAGGTAAATCAGCTCTCCTCTATGAGCCTCTCTATAGCCACCAGTAGAACACCCTGGGTCTCTCTCCATCGACCCTTATCAGTGGAAGCCCTATAGGCCTCCTCACCGCAATATGCTCCCAGCACCAGACCTGTAGGAGTGACGTCAACACCATGCATTTGCCTTTCTTGTACACGATCCCATGGAGGATCCTGTACAAGCGGCACAGAACATAAGGTCCCTAGGAAAACCTGTACCTATGATCCCTCATATCATAGATGACATCTGAAAGCAACCATGGCACTCTACACCCACTCTGGTGGCATAGCAATAGGCCACCCACTACTCCAGCCAAAACTCTGGTCAACCGAGTCACACCTGGAGTCTGCCTCAACTGCTCAATGTTAACCCCACCCTTCTCAAGGATGAAGCTAGCATCTCCGGATAATCTGATCATGGCTCGACCAAGATTGGTCGAGGCAGCAATATAACATCCCTGAATTGGGATCCTCAGAATCCTCCACATGTCCTCTAGTGTGGGAGCCATCTCCCCTATCGGTAATCGAAAGCATGATGACCCTGGATACCATCTCTCAATGAGGGCCGTCAGTAGCCCCATGTCTATAGGTACCTATGGCATCTCTGCCACATGTCGCAAACCAATGACATCAAGTGTATCTCGCTCTGTCGGGGCTAATGCACCTAAATCATCCCTCAAACCATCGTATTTCCACTCTCGGCTCTTTAGTACCCCTTTCTACAAAAACAAACAACAAAAAGTAGGATTAGTACATCATTAAAAACATCAATAAAATAAAAAAAATCAAAATCATCTAACAAATTTTTGATATCACCCACTATTGGATGATATCGTCCCTGATTGGATGAGATCATCATCGTTTCAACGAGATCGTCTCATCTTGTATGATTCAGCCCTAAAAGTTGAATCATCCCTAATTGGACGTGATCACCCCAAATTCGTCAAGTTCATCTGAGATGATCGTGCTGAAATTGAGATGATATTGTCGAAATCGAGACGATCTTGCCAAGATCGCCTCGATTTCATCAACATGGTGAAATACGACCGTGATGCCCTAAAATCCAAAAAAAATTAAATTCGAAACATAAAAATCAAGTTAACAATATTTGTAGGATAGGTCAGAAATCCTTACCCTTATCCCTCGTCGCACCGCAATCGCCCGATGCTCAGTCTCCACCATATTTTCACCGTAGAGCTCTAAAAATAGTAAAAAAGTAAAAATGAAAATGAAATTAGGTTTTACCCTATTTTCTAAAAATTATATATTAAAAATCGAATGTTTTTTTAATTTTTTTGAGTTTTTACCAAACGATCGATTTGGGTAAAAACCCGGAGGGGGCACCACAGTAATCAGTTGCATGATTCAACTTAGAATCATCGCCTAAAAATTGGAATAAATTTTTGCCTTTTTCAAAAGCGTGACAATCTCTTCTTTAACGCATTTTCCTCAAAAAATTTGCTAAAGAGGGGGCAAAATGTAACACCCTAAAAATGATGCAGTCAATTTACCATAAGGTTAAAAATCCAAAATTCACCTTAAAACCGTATTTTAAATAGCTTGCCTCGATTTTTGTGCCACAAATAGGCTTTGTTTTGACCATTGGATGATATCGTCCTCGATTTGATGATATCGTCCCTAATTGAATGAAATCGTCTGGAGCCGAACGTCCAGACGATTTCGTCCAAAATAGAAATTTGCAAGAATAGAAGTGCAATCAAATTAGTTCCAACCTCCTGGCTTATCTGGGCATAAGCGCGTTGGGTTGTTAACTATCCTCCCGTTGGATATCTCCCAGATTGGGATGGATCCCAACCCTCTAACTTCCTCCTAGCCCTATAAAACCCATGCTTTGCTAATGAAATCCCCCTGGCTGATCAAGTACCTGCAACCCAAATCCTACTAGTTTCAAGAGCATCCCAAGTATTGTTATTTTCATAGTTTTTATCAGCTCACTTGTAGGTTTTTCACTGTGCATCCGTTAGAAGAAGCTCGGATCATCGTAGATGATCTCGTCCCGATTGTAGATGATCCTGTGCTGATTGGAGGTGATCTTGCTGGATTAGAGATGATCCTGTTTGCAGCCCTCTTGGGGGTAATTATGATATACAGTTTGCATTCTCTCCCATTTTCTTTAGTCAAATTGCATTAGATTAGTTTATTATTTATAATGCATCTGGTGTTCACCTCATTTTGTCAATAGATTACAATTTGTTATCCTTTTTCTGTTAGCATAAGCAGTTATCTTCAATTCAATCCAAAATCAGTTTCTAAGTCATCATAAGCATTCATTTACATACTGTTAAATAGATTTTACTATATTTTGGAGTATTTCTCTGTGTTTTGGCATCAACTTGTGTAGTTGCAGGTTTTAGACGAAATCGTTTAGACGATTTCGCCTGATTTCAGATGATATCGTCCGATTTTGGATGATCCTACATAATTGTAGATGATATTGTCGAATTGCAGGTGATTTCAGCAAATCGCAGATGTTCTGGACTGCTTCAAAAAGTAGAACCTTCATCAGACATCCGAAATTGAGTGAGTCATTTCCAATTTCTTTAAAATATTCTGTTAGCTGCATTTAATTATCATTTTGTTTGTTGTCTTCATATAAATCGTAAAATCGCATATAGAATAGTTTAGTTTCATTATGGCCAACCTAGGTGATTGAAATTAAAATGAACTCATCAAACACATCTTCAACCTAGGCTCGAAAGCTGCCACAAAATGCTTCCTGGTGAACCCACCATCCATCGACAAATCACCAAAGAGGACACGACTCAAGTGTCTCTCATCCGAGGTGTAGCTTTACTATTTTCCCATTCCCCTCTGAGGCGTGGATCCATTAGCCTAGAGGAAAGGAGTGCAAAAATTTTAAACCTACATTCTTTGGTGAACCCGACGTGAATCACATTAATACCTTTTGAAAACAAAAAATATATATATAAAAAATAAATTTAGGTGTCTAATATTCCATTTTCATTCTAGATGGTAGACTATAATAGAAGAAGAGCTGCTCAGTTCAATGTTGGTACCTATTTGGTAGTCCTAGAGGTCTCTACTATAGTTGGAGGTTCTAGATTCAATTCTGAAGAGCATTGGAACGAACTTGATAGAAGACTATGCATTCTTGATTCCAAAAAAGAAGAACTTAAATAGATTAAGAGGTTTGACTTAGAAAAAATATTGGATTCTGATAGCTTACCTTTTTACCATGAACTTCAGAGTGCTTGCCATAGGTGGTTAGCCGACAAAAGGGCCTTGATTTCTACAGAACTTTCTCCTTTTGAAGAATATCTTGATAATGTTGTAGCAGTACATAAGTTTTTAACACAAGTTGAAATTCAAGAAGTTGTTATAACATATAGAAGAATATTCAGTAGAGTTCCTAGAGTTGTCTTATATTGAGAATATTGTCATGAACTTTACTTTTATGTGTCAAATTCTGAAGTCGACTGTATCACTATAGCTCACTTTGTCCAATTTTTGAAAAATAACTTTCAATTTGAAGAAGAGCATTACATGACACCTGATGAACTTGAACCTGTCAATGATATTTACAAGTTGTTTCTCAAGAACTAAGTAATAATACTTATATTATAATATTTTGTATTTCCTGTTTTCCTTTAATTCCTACAAAGTAAAAACCATAAAAATTAAAAAAAAAACAAATCTAAAAATATATGTTATATTAATTAGGTATATATAAAATATATACCCCTTAAATTCCATTGCATTTATATATAATAACATATATATTTGCAAAAACCCAAATCTACCATAATTCCTAAACTAAGAAGTGGTAAAAAAATAGATGATGAGTGGCTGGAGCAACCACCTACTCAAAATCCCCCTCCTGAAGAACAAGATCAGGAGGAAGTTGCTCAGAACCATCATGATGGGATCCTTATTGAATAATATGAAAAATAAGTTAATAGGGAAGATGAAACTGGATCACCTAGAGTGACTTCAGAAGGAAATGTTAATTTTAAATCTATGGAACACCTTCTAAAATTTATAAAACTAACCTTGAGGGGTTTACTCTAGCAGCACTAGCAGATAAAGCTGGAATTAGTGAGACACATGCAACTTTAGAAAACGTATTTCAAATGCATACAAACCCTCTTTCATACATAGATCAATAAAGTGACCAACCAGGGCCATCAAATACAAATATGGCATGCTTGATTCAAAACATGCAACAAAAATAAAAAACTCAACATTCTAAAGTTCTTGTAAATAAACCAAAAACCAATCCTCCACCTCAAAAAACCATCATTTACTACTCTATTTTCTCAATTTATTAATCAAAAAATTTCAAATCAGTAGGAACCTAAACCAAAACCAAATGTCAACTATCAACAACAAAAATTTCAACAGAATACTATCCCATATCCACTTCACAACACTCTTCCTAGTAATACTTTGCACAACAATAAGCTAGCATCAAATCCTTATGTTACACCGTCTTACACTCAAAGATCCAACACTATCATGCAACCAAACCAATATGGTGGACAATCCAGGAATATTGAAGCTATAGTGAAATAATTAGTTTCTTGCATGGACCAGATAGACCCTTACCGTCCCTCGTACAATTATCGAGTGATGTGTAGTTAACCTTTGGATCCCATAGTTGTTGCCCAACCTTATCCTAAGAATTTTCCTATGCTTTTTCTCCCTATATATAAATGAATCGAAGATCCCATAGAGAATCTTCGTATGTTTAGAATAGCATGTCATGATATATCTCATGATGATTTGCTATTGCTAAAGATGTTCTTGAAAATCTTTGGAGGCATGGCATTAGAATGGTATTATCAGTTGCCTACCAATTCTTTGAAACTTTTTGAAGAAACAGCTGAATCACTTGTCCACCAATTTAGTGCCTACATAGAGAGGCTGTGACAATTAAGGATTTGTACAACTTGAATCTGAGCAAAGATGAATGTTTTATCGATTTCCTAGCAAGGAGATAGTTGCTAGGGAAATTACACTTTGCATTACCCCATAGGGATATGTTGGATATTTTCATTAATAACTTGCAAGAACAACTATCCTATGACCTTTCAACTGCTACTTTGACAACCTTCGATCAAGCTATAGATTTAGCATGAAGAGTTGAATATGCCCTTATTAAAATAGGCCAATTTAAGAAGAAGGATTGATAAGACATCTAAAAATCAATATAAGAATAAACAGGTTGTGGGTGATGGAGTCATCGACAGTAGGAATACTATGAATATTAACGTTGTAAAAATCGTAGAGAAGTTTGTATTGAATGTTCTTGATAGACCTCCAAGAGAATTTACTAGGTTAAATCAACCTTTATCCACTATCTTGCCACAATTATTAGAATGAGTTTTAATACAACTACCTAATATTCAGGAACCTGATACAACCATACCTGGATACAGAGCAGATTTACATTGTGATTTCCATAGAGAACCTGGACATTCAACAAATTCTTGTAAAGTATTAAAATATAAAATACAAGATTTTTTTGATAACAATGAAATGGAAGTATAAAGTTTCCAACCAAAACACAATGCTCCAAACAATGCTCAAAAAGATACACAAAAAAATTAGAATCAAAATGCAAATCAAAAATTGGATATTTTTCAACATCCTTTACCCAAGCACGGTAAAGAAGTGGCTAATCAAATCGAACATCATAATGTTCCCCATCCAACCCGATATGTGGGAACCGTTAGTGGACATATACCTTCTCATAACCTTGAGATATTCAAGACAACATTATTTGTGGTCACAACTAGACCCATACACAATATTCAAACATCATATCCAAGTGACATAGATTGTGAAACAGAAAGTGACTTGGATATTACCTCCAGTCAATCGAATAGTTCTGAAGATGAGTCAGAACCTATTCTCCCTATCATAGCTCACATGGTTCCAAAGGAACCATTTCCAAGAAGGATCACAACACGACCATCCTCACAACAAATTATTCCTAATGAGCAAGCAATGAATGCTAGACCATGATCCATTCATCATGCACACAATAATATTGTGGGTACCATCGGAGCCATTACTAGACAACAAGCCTAAAATTCTCAACAAGATCAAAATCATAATGATAAATCAACCCCATTTGTTTTGAAGGTTCCTAGTAAAGGAAATAATGCATCGAATGCTCAACCTAAACCTCCTTATGATATCAATGAACAACTTTCTAATATTACAACGAGGATTTCCCTCTTAGACCTTCTAAGATCATCTCCCACATATAGGGAATAATTAATGCATACATTAAGTCAAATGATGGTACCACAAGACATACAACCTGAAGCCATGGCAAATACCATTGTGCCCCATGAAGTTAACTGTATTGACTTTCGAGATAGAGACATTCCACTTCATAGTTTACATAAAGAGAATACCTTATACATTACTACATTAATTGGAGATGTAGTTGTCAAAAGAATTTTGATTGATAATGGTTCATCCCTAAATATTTGTACTTTTGAATTTTACCAAAGATTTTGATTTAGAAGTAATGAGATGGAGAGAACGGATATGATCATAAAATTCTTTAATGATGAAACACAAGAAACACATAGAATTATTACAATCTCATTGCAGGTTGGTCCAAGAACCTTGGATATGATTGTATTTATTGTACATTTCCCTGCATCATACAATATACTTTTGGGTCACCCTTGGATAAATGCAATGTGAGCTATACCCTCTAACTTACACCAATGTGTCAAATTCAAATTTAAGAATCATTTGGTCACCATTCATGGTGATCCTAGACCATTTGATATGTGTGCCTTGGCAGAACCAATTGGGATTCAGTTTTTCTGCACCTTGTCTTCTACTCTTCCTAATTCTACCTTTTCCACTAAACGTGTGGATCTCACACCTAAAATATCATCTCCTCCATCTACACCAATTACATCCCCATCTCCTCAACCTTCTCCTAAAGAATATCCACCAAAATCTATATTTAATACTAATCCCGCAATAATTTCTCCTTGTTCTATCCCTACACCATTTTAATCCACAATCAATCTATCTACTACAACCTATATCCCATCCACATCTACTAAATTTATATTTTCTACATCTAAAGTCGTAGAAGAGGCTCCTTCTACTTCATATGCTTTATCTGATGAGCTATTACCTGATTTGTCTAAAATTCTCATAACATAAGAAGAAACAGATTTTTCTATGCAATATTCCCTTGCCTTAAATAAATTACCATCGTCTCCTCGTACTTTGGGCTTGCAACAACCTATGGGGAGTATTTACCAATTTGGGAGTTGTGCCTTCATTTATAAGGGATATGATTGGGGTAGAATACCTATAAATATTAAAACTAATTATTATGGATATGCTCAACGTTATTTCACCGATAAATATATTAAAACTAAACCTATAATGCTTAAATTAGGATATGAAGGGAAATTTTTAGGACCTTTCCAGAATGGCATGAAAGAACCTTTTGAGGTCGAAGCATGGCCTGCCCAATGAGGTATAGGCTTATTTTCTAGTAAGTGTCAACCATTCCCATTTGAGGATGATGATCACTTAATACCCTATGAAGATTGTTTAGATGAACAAGAGATCCTTAAGTCTAAGGGTAAGTTATTTTCTTGTAATATGCTATCTATAGCTTACCACAAAATGATTGCTGAGCTAGACGAACAATTAGAAGGTAACATTTTCCATGATATTTCCATTGAAAAATTATTGTATAATGGATTTTATTTTGATGGGTCTATACCACTTGTAGCTCATCTTGAGGCCACAACCCCTCAAGAAGAATTATCTAAGTTGACCTTAGAAGAATTACAAGAATTGGGTGTATCACCCACCCCTCCTAATTTTGAAAGAGACTTACATATGGAAGTAGAAAATGTCATAAAAGTTAATATTGGAACATAAGAGAATTCTCACATAGTCAACATTGGATCATAATTAAATGGAGAAAAACAAAACAAATATACTGCATTTATTACATAATATAGTGATTCTTTGCTTGGACATAGTAGATATGCCTGGTTTAAACTCTTATGTAGTTATGCATCATCTAGTAGTACGCTGAATGCAAAACCAATTAAGGAAAAACTTAGAAAAATGCATCCTAAAGTTGCCCTATTAGTCAAAGGTGAGTTAGCAAAACTCCTAAATGTCACATTTATTCAAGCCATTGATTATGCTGATTGGATTTCTAATGTTGTCCCTGTAATTAAAAAAGAAGCAACCAAGATTAGGGTTTGTACAGACTTTAGAGACATTAATGTCGCATGCCCTAAATATGATTTCCCTCTTCCTAATATGGATTAGATCATTGATTTTATTGCTGGAAGTGGGATGCTATCCCTTATGGATGGATTCTCAAGTTATAATCAGATCAGGGTAGCTCTTGAAGACCAAGCTAAAACAACCTTTATTACCCTTTGAGGAACTTTTTGTTGGAAAGTAATGTCATTCGGATTAAAGAATGCAGGTGCAACTTATCAACAGGCTATGACATACATCTTCCATGATATGATGTATGATATTATGCATGATTATGTGGATGATATTATAGCCCATTCTATTGAAGAAGATGAGCATTTAGATGATTTGAGAAAAGTGTTTGATCGGTTAAGAGAATATCATATTCGTTTAAACCCAGTAAAATGTATATTTGGAGTTAAGTCAGGTAAATTATTGGGGGTTATTATTTCTTTGCATGGTATAAAAATTGACCCTCTCAAAATTTAGGCTATCATTGATATGCCAGCTCCTAAAAATATATCTGAGTTACGAAGTTTACATGATAAACTTCAATCTATCCATCACTTCATTGATAAGCTAGCGAACAAAACTGGATCTTTTCTCAAATTGCTTAAGAAAAATATTTTCTTTCAATGGGATGATGAATCTAAAGAAGCCTTTGAACAAATAAAACAATATATTTTAATTCCTCCTGTGCTTGCTCCTCCCAAAACTGATCGTCCATTCATTTTATATATTTCTGCTTCAGAATTTGCCTTAGGAGCTATGTTAGTTCAACTTGATGATGAGAAGAAAGAACGAGCTAATTATTATATTAGTAGAACATTAATAAGTTATGAAACTCATTATACATCACTAGATAAGTTATGTTTGGTAGTCGTATTTTCTACATAGAAATTGTGCCATTATATGCTTAGTCAAAAGATATATGTCATTGCCAAATCTGATCCCTTGAGGTATCTCACGAGTTGACCTTATCTATCTGGTTGCACAACTAAGTGGGTCTTGCTTTGAGTGAGTTTGAACTCACATTCATAGGTCAAAAATCCATTAAGGTTCAAATCATAGTAGACCAATTAGTTGTTGCGCCCTTAGAAGCCACTCATCCCCTCATCATTGAGTTTCCTGATGAATGCCTCAATCTAGAGGAAGATCATTCTAAACAATGGTCTTTATATTTTGATGGAGCTCGATGTATGAGTGGGGCTAGTGCAGGTATCATCCTAATATTCCCTTAGAAGCACCTTATACCTTTATCATTTAAATTAACATTTTCTTGCACTAATAATACTGCCAAATATGAGGCTCTAATCCTTGGATTACGGGTCGCCTTAGCACTAAAAATTAAAGACTTATTAGTTTTTGATGATTCTCAATTAGTAATAAATCAAATGAATTATGTTTATCAGACCCAAGATGATAAACTGCGCCCATATAAAACTTATGTATTATAGTTTATATCCTTATTTGATAAAGTCACCTTAGAAGTTATTCCTAGAACTAGTAATCGTGATGCTGATGCTATGGCTGCAACTGCTTCCTTATTGCCCTTGGATTTGGAAGATGAGTATGCTACTATCATTATTCGTCGACTCCAGGAACCCGCTTTTGCCAAATATTTTTTAGAGCCATTGGATGTATTTCTAATTAATGAAATTGCTCCTGAACCATGGTACATTGACATCCTCAATTTTCTTCAGAAGGGAACCTTCCCTGAAGGTTTTAATAGGAACCAATGTTGTTTATTACGTAAACAAGTTGTTCGCTTCATGATAGTCAGCAATATTTTTTATAGAAGATCATTTGAATGTATCCTATTGAGATTTTTAAATCTAGAAGAGTTTAGAAAAGCTTTAAGTGAAGTCCATGATGGATCTTGTGGAGGACACTTAAGTGGTAGTGCCATTGCTAAGAATCTCCTTATAATAGGATACTTTTGGCCTACCATGGAGAAGGATGCCCATGATTATGTGTGCCATTGCGACAAGTGCCAAGAACATGCTGACATTGTCCATGCTCCTGCTCAATAACTCCAAGCTCTTTCATTCCCTTGACCCTTTTCTAAATGGGGCTTAGACATTATTGGTAAGATCAATCCCATATCATTCGATGGTCACAAATTCATCATAACTACCACCGAGTATTTTACGAAGTGGGTAGAAGCTATGCCTTTAGCTTCTTGCATGGGAACTCAAGTTTCAAAATTTATTCTGAATCAAATCATTTGTAGATTTGGAATTCCTGCAAATCTCATCTCAAATAATGGAACTTGTTTCAAAAATAAATATGTTAATAAATTATGTCAAAAATATAAAATCCAACATCGTTGGTCCACTCCCTATTATCCCTAGGATAATGGCCAAGCATAAGCATCTAATAAAATTTTAATTAAAATCCTCAAAATATTGGTTAACAAATCAGGTCGTGACTTACACATGCAATTATACCCTGCCTGATGGACCTATTGAACCAGTGTTCATACACCCACGGGCACTTCTCCTTTTATTTTGGTTTACGATGTTAAAGCTATTTTTCTGTTTGAGCTAGAAGTTCCTTCTTTGGCTCTGCTACTTTAGGACACTGAAGTAGGAGATGAATATCGTGCTGGCAGATTTAGTCAGCTTGAAAGATGAGAAGTGCATCAATGCTTTGGAACATCTTCGTACCTATCAAAACAAGCTTAAACGAGCATATTCAAAGAAATTCCATAACCAATATTTTGAAGTTGGCGATCTAGTATTAAAAGAAAATCAAAAGAACACTAGTGTCACTAAAGATCATAAAGGTAAATTTCAGCCTAACTGGCTTGGACCATACATCATTACTGCTAAATTTGATTGGGTGCATATCGATTGGAAAACTTAGATGGAAAAAATCTTAAGTAACCCATGAACATTATGCATCTCAAACGATATTATGCTTAAATCCAAAATCCCATCATTGTATATAATTTCCTCATTTCAAGAAATCCACATAACAATTGAAAATCAAACAAAAATAAAAAATCATTAAAACCATCAAAAACATGTTTATATTTGCATTATTAGTTCCTAAAATTTTGTAGTTATATTTTCCTTTTATTTCAGATAACTTTATAAGTTATCTTGAATCACGCACTTTTAGCTCACATAATAATTTTGATCTTATTGTTATGATTATAAATCTCTCTTATATTGAAGTCCACTATTGCATTAAATAACATTTTGAGTTTTGGAAACTGATTTTGTTATTTATTTGAACCAAGTCCGCTTTTTACATATTAAAATGATTGTTGCAAATTTGAAAAACGATACTACACAGTAGTTGTGGTCTTTTGAGTGAAAAGTTTTCCCTACTATCTCCTATCATGCACATGGTCTAGAATCTTTGAGAATTGGCAAAAGTATAAGTTCACCCCTACCCGGAATAAAAATTCCTTGCTCCACATCTAAGCTGAGCAAGTATCCCTAGAATAGGAAGAAATGAAAAGAAAAATCAAAAAAGAATGAAAAGAAAGAAAAGAGAAATGTTCAAAATCCAAGAAAAATGCAAAAATCCAAAAAAATCAGAAGATCGTAGAAAAGTCAAGAAAAAGCAGAAAGAGAAAGAAAAGAGAACAAGAAAAGCAATAAAATTTCTCGCCCTACCCTTTGAAAAAAATAAGGGTGAATGAGCTTGAATCCATGGAATTCTTAATTATTCAAAAATCATGAGGTAAGCCCCATAACAGGTGATTTATGTCCAACTTGCTTGACATTGGGTAATTCCTAACATGGTGATATGTTTGTCACATTAGCGACCTTCTTTAATATAGAACTATGTTTGCTTGTGGATTAGCTAGCTCTTGATGACCTGAATTACATAGTGGTCTGGTACGGTTACATGCACAAAAATCATAGTTAATGAATCTTCACTTGCACACACATTGGTTCATTCCAATTACTTGTATCAATACCTCACTCAAAATGGGTAAATGAACATTACAAAGCACACACATTTGATCTTCGAGAGATTTTGTGTCATTATGATAAATCAAGATGGATAACGAACTCACGTATGCACACATTGGGTTTTTGATAAATTTAAATGTTGTCTTTGAAATAAATTAAAAATATTTCTTCGAAATTTCAAACTTTAAATATTTTTCAACATTCAATTATTTATTTACACATCTTATTTTGTTTTTTGACTTCGTTATAAAAGCATTATTTTCAGGTTTTTATGAATTTGACTTTCATACTTGCGAATTTTACTTAGCGTGAGTCAAGCTTACACATTTTTTTCTAAATTGTCAAATTTCATTTGTCAAAAATCTTTTCAAAAATTTTGCAATAAAATTTCATTAATACTTTGACTTTCGTGATGATGGTATAATTCCTAGATGTATTTGGAATTTTATGCCTAGCGCAAGTCATCTTTATCATATTTTATGTCTATTATAAATATCACCAACAAACCATGCAATAAAACTATTCTAAATTCTTTCGACTTTCGCGATGATGGTATAATTCCACATTAGCAATTCTATGCCTAGTGCAAGTCATCCTTCTTAATTTTTACTCCTAATTTATTTCAAAAAACCACAAAAACCATATGACTGAAATATTTTTCACAAAATCATGCTTTAGAAGAACGAAATTTACTATTTCATTTTATCATGTTGAACATCTTGACTTTTGCGATGATGGCATAATTTCTAGGTAATTGTTCAATCATCTATCACACTTAGGAATTTTATGCCTAGCAAAAATTATCTTTTAAATTTTTAATGCATAAAATTACGTGAAATCCTAAAAACAAATCATATCTCTCTTTCCACCATTACAATAGTCTTAAGACAGACTCTTAAGCACCCCTTACTTTTAGCAATATTTTTCCTCATATTTGGATTAGCTTTATGACCTAGCGAGCGACGACTCCACAAAATGGTCATGTAACAACAACAATATCATTCGAGATTTATTGTTAAAAGTCCCTTTTTCTATCATCAATTCATCAACACATCTTTGTTAAGTCAGTTTTTTATTTATTTATAGCATGACAAAAATTATAATTATTTAAAAAAAAACATGATTATATGAACAAATCAATCAAAGCATCAAAATAATATACACAAGTCATATCACAAAAATAACCAATTATCTATATATATAATATATATACATCACCAAAACTCGATTGGTATGTCACAATATCCAATTCGGCATACTCAATCATCATCCAAACTGATATACACAAAAAATATATATACACATCTTATATCATCTAATACCGAGAACTCCTCGAGCTCTCAGCCTCATCTCCTCTACCACCATGAGGTGAAGGTGGTGGTCCCATGGGTGTTTGAGTAGTGTGGGTCCTTGTCGTTGATCTATATGAAGACCTTGAGGATGACCCTAACCTGATAGGCCCCGTGATATCTGGAGGCAATGTATGTCTTTGACCTTCAGGTACCATCTAAAAATAAATCCCCTGATAAAATACGGTCTGCACCATAGACCGCACCAGCTCTGTCACACCCACTCCTCCACCTCAAGCCCTGAGTTGTCCAACCTCAGACTCTAAACTCTAGACCCAAGCCTATAATTGGGCATCCTCCACCTAGAGAGCTACCATCTCACTGCTGATGAGGGGAACTCTGCCTCCTCTCCTCCCTCCTCTCCTCTCTCCTTTGTCTCCCCCTAGTCTACACCTCTTACTTCTAACGAGCATTGATGGGGATCAGGTTCTCATCTTGTGTCATAATCCACCTTCGTACAAGAGGTGTTCGTCCTCTCCCTATTGGTCCTCTACCTACCTCTATAGCAACCTGTCGCCTCCTCATCATCCGATGCATAGCTGCATGTACCGACCCCCTCGCCCTTATCAAATGTGGAGTACAAATAGTGGCATACCATGCATCATAACTTGTAGCCACCTCTGCATCATATCCATCCACTAGGTGGATGGGGGCATCATCCTCATCATGGCTTATAAATCATCGCATGTTAGGGGACCCACTCAGTGTTGTGGTGTCTCAAATCGTCCGTGCAGACTCATAACCCCTCATCGTTGGGATCCCCTGCTGGACCCCAAAATGATCAATAAATCTGTCATATCGATGGAGCTCTATCTCACCCCGCTCCATCCTCATCTAGATCACTCACCTGATGTGAGCCAACTCATATCTATCGTTTGGCCATCTTGGAAGCTCTCTCCATGGTCTCTAGGTAATCTAGTCCAAATTCAAGTTATCTATAAACCTACGAGAGATAGGTAAATTAGCTCTCCTCTATGAGCCTCTCTGTAGCCACCAATAGAACACCATGGGTCTCTCTTTGTCGACCCTTGTCATTGGAAGCCCTACAGGACTCCTCATCGCAATGTGCTCCTAGAACCAAACCTATAGAAGCGACGTCAACACCATGTATTTGCCTTTCTTTCACACGATCCCGTGGAGGATCCTATACAAGCGATATAGAACATAAGATTCCCAGGTAAACCTATACCTGTGATCCTTCATATCACATATGACATCTAAAAGCAATCATGGCACTCTACACCCACTCTGGTGGCATAACAATAGGCCATCTACTACTCCAGCCAAAACTTTGGTCAATCGGGTCACACTTAGATTCTGCCTCAACTACTCAATGTTAACCCCACCCTTCTCAAGGATAAAGCTAGCATCTTCTAATAATCTGATCATGGCTCGACCAATATTGGTCAAGGCAGCAATGTAACGTCCCTAAATTGGGATCCTCGAAATCCTCCACATGTCCTCCAGTGCGGGAGCCATCTCCCTTGTCAGCAATCAAAAACATGATGACCCTGGATACCATCTCTCAATGAGAGCCATCAGTAGCCCCATGTCTATAGGTACCTATGGCATCTCTGCCACATGTCACAAACCAATGAGATCAAGTGTATCTCGCTCTGTCGGGGCTAATGCACCTAAATCATCCCTCAAACCATCGTATTTCCACTCTCGGCTCTTTAGTACCCCTTTCTACAAAAACAAACAATAAAAAGAAGGATTAGTACATCATTAAAAACATCAATAAAATCAAAAAAATCAAAATCGTCTAACAAATTTTTGATATCGCCCACTATTGGATGATATCGTCCCTGATTGGACGAGATCATCGTTGTTTCGACGAGATCGTCTCATCTTGTACGATTCAGCCCTAAAAGTCAAATCGTCCCTAATTGGATGTGATCACCCTAAAGATCTTGTCAAAATTGAGACGATCTTGCCAATATCACCTCAATTTCGTCAACGTGACAAAATATGGCCACAATGCCCTAAAATCCAAAAAAAAAATTCAAAACATAAAAATCAAGTTAACAATCTTTGTAGGATAGGTGAGAAATCCTTACCCTTATCCCTCGTCGCACCGCAATCGCCCGATGCTCATTCTCCACCATGTTTTTTTTGTAGAGCTCTGAAAATAGTAAAAAAGTAAAAATGAAATTAGGTTTTACCCTATTTTCTAAAAATTATATATTAAAAATCGAATGTTATTTTATTTTTTCGAGTTTTTACCAAACGATCAATTTGGGTAAAAACCCAGATGGGGCACCACAATAATCAGTTGCACGATTCAACTTAGAATCATTGCCTAAAAATCAGAATAAATTTTTACCTTTTTCAAAAGCGTGACAATCTCTTCCTTAATGCATTTTCCTCGAAAAAATCGTTAAAGAGGGGGCAAAATGTAACACCCTAAAAATGGCGTAGTCAATTTACCATAAGGTTAAAAATCCAAAAATTCACCTTAAAACTGCATTTTAAATAGCTTTTCTCGATTTTTGTGTCACAAATAGGCTTTGTTTTGATCGTTGGATGATATCATCCTCGATTTGATGATATCGTCCCTAATTGAATGAAATCATCGTCCAGACGATTTTGTCCAAAATAGAAATTTGCAAGAATAGAAGCATAATCAAATCAGTTCCAACCTCCTGGCTTATCTAGGCATAAGCGTGTTGGGCTGTTAACTATCCTCCTACTGGATATCTCCCAAATTGGGATGGATCCCAACCCTCTAACTTCCTCCTAGCCCTATAAAACTAATGCTTTGCTAATGAAATCCCCCTCGCTGATCAAGTACCTGCAACCTGAATCCTATTAGTTTCAAAAAGCATCCCAAGTATTGTTATTTTCATATTTTTCTCAGCTCACTTGCAGGTTTTTCACTGTGCATCTATCAGAAGAAGCTCGGATCATTGCAGACGATCTCGTCTCGATTGCAAACGATCCTATGCTGACTGGAGGCGATCTTGTTGGATCAAAGACGATCATGTTTACAGCCCTCTTGGGGGTAATTATGATATACAGTTTACATTCTCTCCCAGTTTCTTTAGTCAAATTGTATTAGATTAGTTTATTGCTTATAATGCATCTGGTGTTCACCTCATTTTGTCAATAGATTACACTTTGTTATCCTTTTTCTATTAGCATAAGCAGTTATCTTCAATTCAATCCAAAATCAGTTTCTAAGTCATCATAAGCATTCATTTACATACTATTAAATATATTTTACTATATTTTGGAGTATTTCTCTATGTTTTGGCATAAACTTGTGTAGTTGCAGGTTTCAGATGAAATTGTTTAGATGATTTTTCTTGATTTCAAACAATATCATCCAATTTTGAACGATCCTGCATCATTGCAGATGATATTGTCAAATTGCAGGTGATTTCAACAAATTGTAGACGTTATGGACTGCTTCAAAAAGTAGAACCTTCATCAGACATCCAAAATTGAGTGAGTCATTTCCAATTTCTTTAAAATATTTTGTTAGCTGCATTTAATTATGAGTTCGTGAATCTGTTTGTTGTCTTCATATAAATTGTAAAATCGCATATAGAATAGTTTAGTTTTGTTATGACCAACCTAGGTGATTGAAATTAAAATGAACTCATCAAACACATCTTCAACCTAGGCTCGAAAGCTGCCACAAAATGCTTCCTAGTGAACCCACCATATGTCGACAAATCACCAAAGAGGACACGACTCAAGTGTCTCTTGTCTGAGGTGTAGCTTTACTATTTTCCCATTCCCCTCTAAGGCACGGATCCATTAGCCTAGAGGAAAGGAGTGCAAAAAATTTAAACCTATAGTATTTTACAAAATATTAAATTTAATATCTGAAGCAAAAGGAAATAAACTCATAACATATGAATTGAGGAATATTGGAAATTTTATACGTGTTCTCTATCATTATCCATTCACAACACTAAACAGAGTTTAAAAAAGGTATCCAATGTCTACACAACAAGTTATTGGGCATTAAACTGCACTATCCATGACTTGGCATTGTTGTGGGATAATTTTAGTGACTCATAATTTAGTTTATCGACTATATCTTCTTTAAACTTTTTTACTTCATGTATAAAGGCTATTACATGCTGAAATTCTATCCCAATCGTATCTTCCACTATTGTATTATTCACACAAACAAATGAATTAGTGGTTATTCTTTAAAATTTCAATGCAGACTGGCTGCTACAAGTGCTACGCAATTTATTATACAACCATTCTAATATTCAGTTTCCACAAACCATTGCATTCTATCCCAAAGCCAAAATTAGTGGTTATTATTTAAAATATAAAATTTACAATGATTATCATAATATGTAATTTTTGTCACAACCAAACTTATGCAGGACAGAGTCAAACTTCTTTGGGTAAACTATTTACTATCTTTCTAGAACTAATAAAACCATTCAATTTTTTAAAAATGAAAATACATTCGATGGGACACTACAGTGAACCAAAAGTTTGAGTCTATTAAGCCAGCATGCCTACTCATTCTAATATTCGCTTGATTGGTTCTGACAATTGGAAATGGTTAGATGGTCAACATGGCTCTATGAAAAACTATTCACAAACATCATACACACTCTCTAGAATGCAATTCTTAATTTTTCACAGACAGCCAACATATTTTAGATCAATGCTACTACATTTTTTTATCTTATTATATTTAATTCATATGTCTATCTTTCTACCTATAGTTTGACGTCTTGCCTAGCTAGGGACGTTAGTTCAAATATATATATATATATATATAGTCTTGATATTACAATTAGGGAAAGTAATGAAAACCATCATACAACAATTCTCCTATAACAATAGCAAAAGAGAAAACATCAAACATTCCATAAAATTACAAACCTTTATTAACCACTCAAATAGTAAAACAAAAAACCTGACTTGAATAATTTGGTGATTGTATGGCGAATCTTTTCACCCCAAATTCTTCTCATAAATTATAGACACGCTTGCAGAGAAAAGAACAAAGTAGAACATAACCGGATAATGATGTGATATTGGCTTAGCACATCCTTTTTAAAGGGATTGAAGACCTATTTTGGAGTGACACATAAGGTCGACCATGCAATTTTGGTGAGTTTTTGTATGTCAATGTTTGTGGCATTACAAGACATCATGTATTTTTATTTTATTTATATATTCATATATATTATTATAATGATTATTATTTAAATAAATATTTAACGTTCCCTTAATTAAATTGATTACATTTATGATTATTATATATTTCATTTTATATATTTATGTATATTTTTTAAATATATTTTAAATACTATTTTCTCAAAGTTGATCATAAACACATAAATCAACATGCATATGGTCAAACAAACATAATGCAATCAATCTAATTGGACAATTAGAGCAATAATGCAAATACAAGCAACATTCAATCACAAGCATGATGCTCCTATATGATTTTTATTTCGGTGGGCTTCCATGTACCCATGAGCCATGGTGCATTGAGCACAACATCATATCCCACCTTACATGATGCGAACAACCACTATCTCTACCTGAAGGTGGGTACTAAACTTGTCCAATCTGCTCGCTGAGAGGTGAATACATGCACCTACACTCATAAATTTCTTCAACAATATCTTATTCCACAAATAGTAGCAAGCAGATAAATAACTAAATGGAGAGGATGTTACATTCTCCCCCACTAGGATTAAACATAGTCCCTGTGTTTGCATTAGTGATTATACTTATTCTCATCAATACTTAAACATTAATGCATCATCATGCCAAATATTTTAATTATTCATCCAAAATTAAATCCAAAACATGTATTATAAATTCAGAACATGCATATATACATATATCTACCAAAGTTTAGACATATATCAGTTCTCAAACATATATGGGAATTGTATTTTCATAATAGCTGCATCTTCCCATGTGGCATTTATGTCCGATTAATGGTCTCATTGGACCTTGCACTGCTCTATACTTTGCTTTCTTAGTTGCTGAGTTATGAATCCAAGGATTTGGATAGGACGGAATTCAATGTGTTGAGGGTTTTATATTTGCAAACGAGTAACATTCCAAATTTTTGATGGATCAGCTACATATTTTTAGAGTAGAGATACATGGAAAGTATTATGGATCTTAGAAAAAATGGGTGGTAGGGCCAATTTATAGGAGACATGACTGATTTTGTTAAGGATTTCAAATGGTCCTACAAACCTAGGGTTGAGTTTGGTGGACTTAATTGAGATTTTGGATGGCTTTACTCGTAAGAATACACTATCTCCCATAGAGAATTCTCTTGGGGTTCTCTTAAAGTCTGTATAGCTCTTTTGTTGATCTGAGGCTTCTTTAAGTCTTTAGGGAATTTTCTTAATTGCTTTTCCATTTGTTTCATAGTATCTAGATCGATCACTACCTGATATTCCATATTATCCCATGATAAATATGTTCTACACCTTCACCCATACAAGGCCTCAAATGGATTTATGCCTAATATAGCATGATAGCTATTATTGTATGTAAACTCAACTAGGAAGAGATAATATTCCCATTTGTCTTGATGGTCCATGCAATACATTATTAGCATGTCCTCTAGAACCTAATTGACTCTCTAAGTCTACCCATATGTCTTTGGATAATAAGTCATGTTAATATTGAGCTTTGTACCCCATGCCTAGTGCAAAGCTTACCATAATTCTAATGTAAATCTAGAATCTCTATTAGATATAATTATTTTGAGAAAACCATGTAATCGAACCACCTCTCTAGCAAGATTTTGAGCAATAATAGGTGCATCATCTTGCACATATAAAATAAGCTACCTTAGTCAATTTATAAACCACAACCAGATTAGCATCATGTCTGAATCGAGTCTTTGGAAGGCCAACTATGAAATCCATAGAAATGATTGCATAGGAATTTCATAAGGATACAATCGGCCTACCAGATGTAGGTGATCAGTCTTAAATTTTTGGTATTCTAAACATCTGGCAACAAAATTTATTATATCTCTTTTCATACCTAGCCAATAGTACTCCTTTCTCAAATTCTCTTGCATTTTCACCCCTCTTGGGTGTGCAGAGTATGGAGCATAATGGGCTTCCTAAAGAATAACTTTTCTCAATTCTTCATTATCTGGAATGACTACTCGATCTCTGAAATATAACAAACCTTATTTAATTTTTAAATTATTATCCCTATTAGGTCCTTGATCGACATGTGCTTGGTGTTGTAGATAAAATTCATCTGTCTTCTACAAATATTTAATCTGGCTTCTTAGTTCAAACTGACACTGAGTCATGGTAGCTATATACCTCCTACTCAAAGCATCAACTAGCTTGTTTTCTTTCCCTTTAATGTACTCAATCCCAAAATCATACTTGAAAAGAAATTCCATCCATCGTTACTGCCTAGCGTTTAGCAAGGGTTGAGTAAAAATATATAGTAGGATTTGATGATCAATTTTAAGCTCGAAAGGCTTACCAATAAAATAATGCCTCTACACTCTAAGTGCATGTATGAAAACCTCTAGCTCTAAGTCATGAGTAGAATAATTTACTTCATGTTTTTTGAGTTTTCTAGACTCATAAGCAATAACTGCCTCTTCTTGCATCAATATTCCTCCTAATCCTTCCATAGAAGAATCAATACAAACTGTAAATGGTCTAGTTGGATCATGTATTTTAAGGATATGTGTTGAGGTTAACTTCTCCTTAAGCACTCTAAAAGCTTCCTCACATTTAGTAGTCCATTTGAAAACTTTTTCTTTCCTTTGAAGATTGGCTATAGGATTCTCAAGAATCCTTTTACAAATTGTCTATAATAACCAACCATTCCCATAAAGCTTCTTAATTTAGATACGTTAGTTGGTGCAGGCCAACGTATTATAGCTTCAATATTCTTGGGGTCTACTACAACTCCCTCAACCAAAATTACATGTCCTAAGTACTGCACCTGAGGATTTTAGAACTCACACTTGGATAACTTTCTATATAGTTGATTTTGCCTGATAATTTGTAGAACTACTCGCATATGTTGATCATATTCCTCTTTGCTCTTGGAGTAGATTAGTATCTCATCAATAATTATTATAACAAACTGATCTAACTGCTCCCTAAAAATACTATTCATTAAATTCATAAATGTTATAGGAGCATTTGTTAAACCAAAGGGTAGAACAGTAAACTCATAGTCACTTTATCTGGTCCTTAAAGCAATTTTATGGGTATCATATTCCTTAATTCTCAACTGGTGATACCCTGACCTAATATCAATCTTTGAAAACATCATATCCCCTTTTAGCTAATCAAAGAGGTCATCAATTCTAGGTAGTGAATATTTGTTCTTAATTTTCATTTTGTTGAGCATACTGTAATCGATACATAACCTCAATGTTCCATCCTTCTTCTTTAAAAAGGGAACTGGCGCACCCCATGGAGACACACTTGGTTTAATATGCTCCTTTCTAACAAATATTGAAGTTGGGTCTTTAATTCTTGTAATTCAATGGGATTCAATATATAGGGGGGCTTGAGCAATCAATGTTGCACCAGGTAACAATTCTATTAAGAAGTCAATTTCTCTTTGGAGTGGTAAACCTGATAATTCTTTCGATAAAACATACCTAAACTCATTCAACACCGAATATTGTTGAAACAGACCTGAATTGGATTCAATATCTTTCTTTTTATTCAATTTGACAACATAGAGTTGAATACCTTTCCTTAAGGCTCTCTTTACTTGCATAGTAGATAGATAGTGTGGTTTGAGTGAGTCTTGACCATAGTGGAGTCAGACTCATTGCTTAGTATCATCAGTAAAATCTACCCATATTTCCTCAAAATTTAATAGAGCTTTATGCACCTTAAGCCAATCTACACCTAAAAAAATATCAAAGGTATGTAATGGAGCTACGTATAAATACCATATGGTATTTCCCTGAGGTAAGGTGATTTGAGGATCAAATAAACACTGATTGATAGTATAGGTTTGTCTTGACCCATATTCGACCTTCCATCCATTTTCCATATATCCAATACTTTTTTATATGTCTTTCATTAAACTAACAAAAATAAAGCTATCAGTAGCTCCACTATCAATTAAAACATGAACATCTTTATCAAATATTCTCCCTTTCAAAATAAATGGTGTAGCTTGACCAGTAAGTGTTGAGTTACCTATTGTTGCATATATTTTGTGTATGGCCTCCTCAGCTGCTTTTATTTTGTCTGCTCTATGTGGATATTGGCTAGCATAATGAGCTCTAGTGCATATAAAACATCCTTCAAGGGGAGCCTTATTCTTTCTACCTTCTTCACTCCTGACTTGAGATGTAGTTTCCTTTCTTGAATTCTGTGTAGAGAAATCATTTCTATAGTTCTTTTTGTCTTTATGACCCTTATTCTGAAATATTCCCTTGTTTTTATCATATTTTCTATAGTGGTCTTCACATTTGAACTTTTTATATTGTTCCTTAGACCTTTTTGTAGCTCCAATATATTTTCTCTTCTTAGCCTCGTCTCTGTCTCTTTCTATTTTCTCGTAATAAGCCTTTTTGTTCTTCTAGCTTAGCTCCTCAAATCGAGTCGTATTATAAGCTTCTAACAAATCCTTTGGTTTTACCAAGCCAATGAGAGATCCAATTCTCAGATGTAGTCCTATAATAAAATTTATGTACCTTTAGTTCTTCTCTTTGATCATATTCAGGTATATATTTCAACAATTGTACAAATCTTTGATAGTATTATATGATAGTCATGTTCTCTTGATTTAAATTTGTGAATTCTCTAAATGTTTTCACATAAAATTATCGAGTTAAAAATCTCTCTGAATTCTTTTAGGAATATATCCCAAGCAACTTCTATAGCCTCGACATGTTTGTTTTTCTTATACATCAACCATCAGTCCATTGCTAGTTTTGCCAAGTGAGCCACTGCCCATGCTATCTTAGACTCAGATGGTAGGGGATTGATAGCATAATACCCCTCGAATTCACTTAACCATTTTTTGGGCACCTCTCGATCAACCTTACCATCAAACTTAGTGATGCCATTTTTCCTTAAATATTTCTTTAACTCAATACTAACTCTACTTCGAATGGATCCTAAAATTTCCAATTCACTATATTCATATGCATTCATAGATTACAATATATAGAATAGAGGAAGACAAATTTGGGCTCAACAAAATTTGGAGCTCCATTATTCTCTCAACCAATAAGCCTAACATAGCTTAATGACTAAAATAAATCAAGGCTAACATATCTCCTATATGCTCTCTCAAAACCAACTAAATAGCTACGTAGAAACAATGCTAATAATAATAATTCTAGAACCTATGTAGGGGTAATTCCAACATTCTCCTCCTTAAAGTTGAGAGGGTTGACAAGACAGTCTCTCAGCTTTATATATTGAGCTTTAGCAATCCATTTGGTGAATATGTCTGCCATGTTGTCCAAAGTGTTGCAATATCGTAGCTCAACCACTTGTTTCTCCACCATGTCTCTAATGAAGTGATACTTCATGTCAAAGTGCTTGGACCTATTGTGGTGGATAGGATTATGTGCCAACTGAATGACACTCATATTTACAATACAATCTGGTAGGACCACTTTGTCTCTCACCTATTTCTTCAAGAACTTTTCTCAACCATAAGGCTTGGGTACTAGAATTTGTAATTGCTATGTACTTAGCCTCAGTAGATGATAATACTACAACAGTCTGCTTTTTAGAACTCCAAGTAATTAGTCCTGACCCAAGACTAAAACAATTCTCTGAAGTAGATTTTCTATCATCTATATTGTTGCCCCAATCACTATCACTAAATTCAACTAATTATATAGAATTACATTTGTGATAATGGATCCCAAAATCCAATGTACCCTTTACATATCTCAAAATTCTTTTAGTTGCTTGTAGATGAAGTTCATATGGATCAACCATATACCTTGAAACTAGAGAAACAACATATTGAATATTTGGCCTTGTGTTGGTGAGGAACATTAGACTCCCAACCATTCTCCTGTAAGTGGTCATAACAACTTTTGGTGCTCCATATTCTTTGCTCAATTGGATCCCATGACCCGTTGGATTTGAAACAGACTTGCATTGCTCCATAGCAAATTTATTTATCATGTCTTGAGCATATTTGTGTTGACATATAAAGATACCTTTACCTGTTTTATGTACTTCCATGCCTAGGAAGTAATGCATCAATCCTATATCTTTTATTTCAAATTATTTCATCATGGAGTTTTTGAACTCCTTATTCATCTTAGCACTACTACCCATGAATATTATATCATCCACATATAAGCATACAATGAGAATATCTTTACCTTGTTTCATGTAGTAGAGAGTAGGCTCACTTTTGCTCTTGGTGAACCCATACCTTTGAAAGTAGCCATCAATGTGGGAGTACCATGCCCTTGGTGCTTGCTTGAGACCATACAATGCTTTCTTTAATTTATAGACAAGGTGCTCCTTACCTTGTTATTAAAATCCTTGAGGTTGTTGCACAAAAACCTCTTCATTCAAGTACCCATTAAGAAAGGCACTCTTAACATCCATGTGTTGAATGTGCCACCCTTTGTGAGAAGCCAAGGAAAGTACTAATTTGATGGTCTCCTATCTAGCAATAGGAGCAAAGGTCTCCTCATAGTCAATCCCATACTTCTGAGTAAATCCTTTTGCTACTAGCCTTGCCTTATGTCTTTCAATGCTCCCATCCAACACATTTCTTACCTTTAGGAAGCTCCATTAGCTCCCAAGTATCATTATTGTTTATAGAGTTCATTTCCTCTTTCATGGCTTGTTGCCATACATCATGAATACATGCTTTTTCATAACTAGATGGCTCTAGCTCTACACTAGTCATTAAAGCATAGTTTACAACATCTCCCTTAGGTTCTTGCGAGTTATCATCACCATACATGTGCTTGACTTCATTCAAAACTTCATTCATCTCACTAGATTGACTTCTAGTGTATATTTTTTGAAAATTCTATCCAAAATTTGGTTGGAGGGATGGTACTGAAGTGTTCTCTTACCTCTTGATGGTGAATCTATTTCCATTGGCATTGGAGAAGAACTTGCTGATATTTGTGGAGAAAAACTTGGAGTAGAACTTGTTGCACTTGTTGGAGTAGAACTCGTCTTTAGAGGAGGATTTCCAGTGCTGATTTTATTAATTGGCTGCACTTGAGAGGAGCTTGCATCTTGAGATCCATCATCAAAAAAAAGTTTTTGATGAACCCATACTCCCCCTTCATCAAAAATCACATCTTTGGAAATTACAACTTTATGTGTTTTTGGATTGTAGAGCCTATATGCCTTTGAAGACTCATAGTACCCAATGAAAATACATGCTTGAATTTTGGGATCAAGTTTCTTTCTTTTCTCATCAGGAATGTGTGCATATGAAAGACAACCAAAAATTTTGAAGTGTTTTACATTTGGCTTTTTTTCATACCATCCCTCATAAGGAGTCATCCCATCTAAACTAGAAGTAAGACTCCTATTCAAAATGTAAACACTTGTTCTAACAGCATCAACCAAATACATGTTACTGAGTTTCTTTGTTTGAATCATTGATCTAGCCATTTCTACAATAGTATGGTTCTTTATTTCAGCCACACCATTTTTGTTGTGGGGTGTAGGCAGTAGTTAATTACCTTTTGATCCCACAATATTTACAAAATTTGAGAAATGTATTTGAAAAAAACTTCCCTCCTCTATCAGTCCTTAATATCTTTATAACATACTCACTTTGATTCTCTACATTATTTTTGAAATCTTTGAAACATTCAAAAGCTTCATATTTAGTTTTCAAAAAATAAATCTAACACATTCTAGAGAAATCATCAATGAAAGTGAGAAAGTAATAACTGTTACCCAAGATTTTGGTATTCATTGGACCACAAATGTCTGAATGTACCAACTGTAGTGGATGGCTTGCTCTCCATGCTTGGCCTCTTGGAAATTTTGTTCTTAAGTGTTTTCCCAACACACATCCTTCACACACCTCCTTGTTCTCTTCAACTTTCGGTAATCCACATACCATAGCTTGTGAAGTCAACAAATTCAAGCTTTCAAAGTTAAGATGACCATATCTCAAGTGCCAAAGCACACTTGGATTTTCTATGGCCATGTTAGCAATTTGGGCACCCCCTTGTTCCCAAAATTTAAGAGGAAACAACGTATTATTTGTCATAGGTACTTGTGTAACAAGTCTATTACAATTGTTTTTATCAAAAATTACACATTTTCCATCTTCAAAAATAAGCCTATAATTCTTTTCTATTATTTTTCCAACGCTAATCAAATTTTGTTGGAGTTTAGGGGTGTAATAGATGTTGTTTACCTTCTTTGTTCCTTCTTTTTTTGGAACCTCCATGGGTCCCATACCTTCAACTTCTAGTGCCTTGTCATCTCCCAATTTGATCGACTTGTAGGTGGAATCCATTGTAGCAAAAATCTCTTCTTTGCCACTCATATGATTTGAGCAAACAGTATCCAAAATCCAAGTTTCATTAAGATTTTGATCTAGTTTTCCATATGTGAGGAACAAATTTGAATAAGTTCCTTCCTCTTCTCCATAGTTTCCATATTTATTACCTTGCCCTTCTTGAGAAGGCTTGGACCAACAATCTCTAGAAAAGTGACCAACCTTGCCACAATTGTAACAAGATTTATTTGTTTTGTCACCTCTTCCTCTTCCTTGATTGCCACCTCTTGATCTACCTCTTCCTTTGCCTCTCTTTTGTCCTCTTCCTTGGCCTCTTCCTTGGCCTCTTCCTTGTCCTCTTCCTTGAGTCTCACCCTCCTTGGATGAGAATGCTTTGTCATCACCTCCATAGCTTGTTGAAGTAGAACCCTGTAGTCTCTCTTCATGAGACATCAAAGAACCAATTAGAGCATCAAAATTTAGAGTAGACAAATCTTTATACTCTTCAATAATGATAACAATATGGTTCCATTTATGAATAAGTGTTCTCAACACTTTCTTCACCACTACTTCAATTTTGATGTCTTCTACAAGAGTTTGCATTTTGTTTACAATGAATTTCACTCTAATACAATAATCACCTACATTTTCATCATTTTGCATTTTTAGATTTTCAAAATTTTTCTTCAAGGTTTGAAGCCTTACTTGCTTCACTTGATCACCACCTTGATAGCTATCTTTGCTTTCCATGCATCTAGAGCTGATGTACAAGATGCAATCCTTGGAAATATGCTCTTCTCCAAAGATGCTTGGAGATGGTAGAGGGCAGAAGAATTCTTCTTTTGGGTATCCTTCTCTCTAGTTTTATCTACTGCACTCAAGGTTGTCCAATCTGCAAGTTCCACATAACCTTCTTTGACTATATTCCATAGTCCTTTTCCAATGAGTAAGGTCCTCATCTTGATGGACCAATACTCATAATCTAGCCTGTTAAACTTAGGTATGGGCAAATTATTATTTTTTGTCATTGATGCTACTATATTTCTGTCTTATGTGCAATAGACACAATTATTTTAGCAAAAAATATGGAAATATTTTCCATAAACACAGTCAGTAGTAGCAAAATGCAAACTGGCAGTCAACAGGTTACAAGCCAACTAATCAAAATCATCAGGTTTTCACTTCTACATTTTAAATGGATGACTCTACATGTTTCTTAATGCTCTTAATCAATAGCAATTAAAAAATGCAGCTACCTTCAAATCATTCCTACGTATTTTTTTTTAAATAGCAATCTCTCCCGATCTTTTTTTGACAATACGTAGTCTTTTATGTAATGTGCTCCAATCGACTCCACGTGCTTATCACCTTAGCAGGATCTCCGTATCATGTCCTCCTAAATAATTAGGTGCAATTCTACCGCCTATAAAGTGACGTCATGTGCCTTCATTGTAAGAAGCCTGAGTAATGTTTATATATATATATATATATATATATATACTGCACCAATTTTTCAAATGCATAGTATTCTTAGTTAAATGATGTCCATACGATGATTTTGTGTTGAACAATACATCACAGCATTGAGTGTCTCCTTTAGCAGTATTGCATTCTCATAAAATGCAGATCCAATCAAGCGTAAACGTCAGATGAACTTCTTTTAGCTTCAAATCAGGCGTTCGCTACCATAATGCAAATCACGAACCACATCGAACCTCTCATAGCTTGGACCTCTCATAGCTCTGATCATGGATTTTACCAATATCTTGATAGCAGTTGTCGCACATCAATTTATTCCTAGAGAATGTTCTACTCTTATCCTTGCAATGAATGTCATGTTTTGTGAATTAATCACACAGTCTCCTTGTTGGTAAGTGTCATAGTCAATGTCTTCCACACTGGACAACATCCTCCTCATGACGCCAATCCCACTTAATAAAAGACGTCCAAATCTTCTTTCGATGCAAACCTCTCTCACACCTTCAGTAGATCATGTTGCCTTTCCAAGTGCATTGTGTCACACCTTCAACATATCACATTACCTTTTCAAAGTGTCATGTAAATAGCCTCACGATCATACAGCAGTAACACCTCCAAATAGCCTCGTCAACACATCTTCGCATATCTCTACACAGCATGTCTGACACATCAAGTCAGCATTCTCTCAATCACGTCTTCAGCAAAAAAGAAAATGATTATACATCCTCCACTCCAATATCTCACTATAATAATTTGTAACACGTGCACGTCTTGAAGCCTCACGCATGCAGATTGCTTTTTTACACCAATCATCGTGTTTTCCTCCTTGTGCGTTGTCTACAGGAGGTTCTCAGGAGTTTGTAGCATCCATAAGCCTCCAAATTGCATCGATGAATTGCGTTTCCCCTTGCACTGTACTTTCAATATTCAGGTTGATATCTTTACAACGTTCACGATAGCCTCTCAACACTTATGGCCTCACGTGATTGCACAACCTCATCCAAGACTCCAAGGAACTTAGCAAATAGCAAATCACATTTACTGCATGAACAACAATTTAAGTTGTAGATTTGAACTCACATCCATGATGGGCAAATCTGATTTTTACTCCTCTTGAAGCTCTGATACCAATTGACATTTCCAATTCACTATATTCATATGCATTCACATATTACAATATATAGAATGGAGGAAGATAAATTTGGGCTCAACAAAATATGGAGCTCCATTATTCTCTCAAACAATAAGCCCAACATAGATTAATGACTTAAATAAATAAATGCTAACATATCTCCTATATTCTCTCTCAAAACTAACTAAATAGCTACATAGAAACCATGCTAATAATTCTAGAACTTATGTAGGGGTAATTCCAACAGATCCTTCAGGCACATCTTCATATCCCCCTTGGCTTCTTCTTTTTGGATAAATTTTCAATTAGTTTCTATTGTTGAACAATCAGTTCCTGTTGTTGGGCCAATTATGCCTTATACTACTCCATCTATTCAGTCAACTAGACTCTTTACAGTTCCATGTGTTCCCTCTATTGGTTCAACTATTCTTGTGATTAAACCCTTTGTAGTTCCATATGCTCTCATTGTTGATTCATCTGTTCTTGCAGCAGTTGGACCATTTTAGCCAAATTATCCTCTCTTTGAGGATTTTTGTTGGCTACTAATTCCATTTATTTTTGGATAAGTTTATAGGGCTATTCAACCCCAACTACTCTTTACAACTCCCTTACGAGTCTCCTCATTCCTTTTCTTGGACCTTCAGCAAGCACCTCTTGCTAAGCCAAAGTAGTCTTTCTAGAAGCTTACCATTGTCTAGATGTAACAAGAGCTATATTAATTAAAAGTTAAACATGACCTATAGTTTTACAACCTAGGCTCTTATACCAACTGTAACACCCCAAGTCTACTCACCTAGTTGCCCAATAACACATGTAAAAAATTCTGATCAATACCAAGTATAGTTTATACCCAATAGTTTATTAGTACATATGCATGTAATTATTCATTTCAAGGTAGTTGACCATTGCAGACGTTCTCTTAAGCATTCAATATTGGTAAAATCCCATAATAGGTTCCATCTTGTGAATGCATCCATCCCCTTTACTAGATGTCCATGTTCATGGCATGGGGTTGTCCTTCCAAGATCTATAACACTTGAAATGGTGGATGCATAATTCCCTACCCCTTAGCATGGTAAATTTAGGATCTTTGTTACAAAAGTCTTCCTGTGGCACATGTATCATCCCCATGATAGGGTGTAGCATTAAATTTCCTAGTGCCTAGTTGAATACCTACCTTCTCTGAATTAAGCTAGGGCCCACCATTTCTTTGGCTCAGGATCAAATATCATAAACTATGTTGTGAATGATGAAGTATTATCCCATACCAACACTCGCTAGACCTTTTAGCTTCAGGGTTAAGCTACTCCTGAACCCTCTGGTAATATACTAAGGATTCCCTATTCAAGCATAGAACGTGGGATACCATCACATACTACTCGCCTATCAATCCAGAGAGGATGTCCCATTTCATCCCTCATTACTTTTTCATGAAAATATGACCTCTCATCCAGGGTAGGATTACCAGAAAGTGACTGAATACGATTCACAACATCTGCCTTTCCTACAAATATTGGTGCTAGGTGAATTCTCTTCCTACTCCAAGTGGTATCTTTTTATTCCATCCTCCTCGATTGTTATTCAGTATAATCTATGTTTATCTTCCAAGTTTGCCATCCTCCTCGATGGTTAGGTCAAGCTTGGACTAGCTTATGGTTTATTTTTTAGGAGTCTTTGGTTTAAATGAAAAGATATATCATCATATAATAACCTTTTGGCATATATATTTGGTTTTAAGAAACCACTACCTAATTCTAACTTTGATGCTAATTTAATATTTTATATATAATCTAGTTCTTCAAATAATGAATCTAAAATTAATTTAAATAATAAATCTAAAATTAATTTAAGAAGAAGTCTTACTATTGTCATTTGGCATTAATGAAATACTACCAACTGGAAAACCAAAACATCTTTATCATATTAAGAAATCTATACAGATTTTCAAAATGTATATAAACAAAAATTGGTATTAAAGCACCACCCACTTTCATTCATAAAGAAAGACCCTAAAGGTTCTCTTTGCCCTTAAACTATAAATAAATGATTAATCAACTATAATTTTTACTTAATTAGACAACTTAATTTTATTTCATCCAATTCTAATTGACATCATACTTTTATAAATTCTAAAGTTGACACAAACCACCAAAGCTTAATAAAATATATTCATTTACTACATTTAGATTTGTGCACCTTCAGAAGTGTTTACTCTCTTATTTTGAAAATAAAAAATAAACTTTATCAACCAACCTAAATTTACTCTTTCCAATTAACCCTATAATATCTTTCACAGAACTTTAAACGATTAAGAGCTAACCCAAATCAATTCTTACATACTGAGAGAATTCCTATGAACCTATGTTATATAAGAATTTTCACAAATAAGCAAAGTAGTTTGACTTAAGCAGTCTCAAATGTTATGGTGTTACAAAATTTAAATAGGTTTTATGATGGATTTAGTTACCAAGAAAATATCATCAACTTAAATAAAATAACTTTGAAGAGCTAAAGATTAAATTACCATAACTTAAATTTTACTTCAAATTAAAGACGAATTTTCAGAACTCTTTTATTTTTAACCAAATGCAACCGACTATAAGCTACATCATTACATCTTTCCACCTAAAACATAGTTTCACTTACGACTAGGTTTACTCAAGGAACGTATTTTATAAAATATTAAATTTAATATCTGAAGCAAAAGAAAATAAACTCACAACAAATGAATTGAGGAATATTAGAAAGTTTATATGTGTTCTCTATCATTATCCATTCACAGTGCTAAATGGAGTTTAACAAAGGTTTATAATGTCTACAAAGCAAGTGATTGGGCATTAAATCACACTATCCATGACTTGACACTATTGTGGGATACTCTCACTGACTCAAAATTTAGTTTATCAACCATATCTTCTTTAAACTTGTTTGCTTTATGTATAAAGTCTTTTACATATTGAAATTTCATCCCAATTGTATCTTCCACTATTATTTTATTTATACAAACAAATGAATTCAATATATTTTAATGAATTTCCATTAAGGCAAATTTCAATGCAGACCGACTACTATAAGTGCTACACAATTTAATATACAACCATTCTAATATTCAATTTCCACAAAATATTGCATTCTATCCCAAAGCCAAAATCAGTGGTTATTCTTTAAAACATAGAGTTTACAATGATTATCATAAAATGTAATTGATGTCATAACTAAACTTATGCAGCGAAGAGCCAAACTTCTTTGGGTAAACTATTTAGTATCTTTCTAGAACTAATACAATCATTAAATTAAAAAAAAAATACATTCAGTGGGACACTGCAGTGAACCAGAAGTTTGATTCTATTCAGCCAGCATGCCTACTCGTTCTAACATTCGCTTGACTGGTTTTAACGGTTGGCAATGGTTGGACACATTTTTAAGGGTCAGCATGGATCTATGAAAAACTATTTGTAAACATCATACACACTCTCTAGAATGCAATTCTTAATTTTTCACAAGTAGCCAACAGAGTTTAGATCAATGCTACTCCATTTTTTTAATCTTATTATATTAAATTCAGACATCTATAGATCAATGCTACTCCATTTTTTTAATCTTATTATATTTAATTCAGACATCTATCATCCTGCCTTAACCTGGCTAGAGATGTTAGTTCAAATATATATATGGTCTTGATATTACAGTCAGGGGAAGTAATGAAAACCATCATACAATAATTCTCCTATAACAATAGCAAAAGAACAAACATCAAATATTCCATCAAATTATAGACCTCTATTAACCACTCAGATAGTAAACTAGAAAACCTGATTGAACAATTTGGTGATTGTATGGCGATTTTTTTCACCCCAACTTCTCACAAATTATAGACACGCTTGTGGAGAAAAGAACAAAGTAGAACAAAATCGGATAATGATGTGATACTGGATTAGCACATCCTTTTTAAAGGGATTTAAGACTTGGTTTGGAGTGACACATAACGTCGACCATGCAATTTTGGTGAGTTATTGCATGTCAATGTCCGTGGCATTACAAGACATCTCATTAATTTTTATTTTATTTATATATTCATATTTATTATTATTATTATTTATTTTTTAAATAAATATTTAAAATTGATTACATTTATTATTTATTTTTTTGGTAATATTAAGAAGCGGGGGTTTTGACCAGGTTACAACAACTCCACCAGGGAAACACACACCCACCCCCTCACACACTCACCCACGCCACGGTTTGAACCTTGGACCTCCTGAAGAAGAGCCAAAGCCCAAACCCTTGCGCTGCACCCCCAAGTGTTGATTACATTTATTATTATTATATATATTTCATTATATATATTTATGTATATATTTTTAAATATATTTTAAATACTATTTTCTCAAAGCTAATCATAAACACATAAATCAACATGCAATCTATCAAACAAACATAATGCAATCAATCTAATTGGATAATTAGAGCAATAATGCAAATACAGACAACATGCAATCACAGGCATGATGCTCCTATATAATTTTTATTTCGGTGGGCTTCCATGTACCCACAAGCCATGGTGCATTGAGCACAACATCATATCCCACCTTACCTGACACAAACAACCATTGTATTTACCCAGAGTTGGGTACCAAACTCTTCCAATCTGCTCAATGAGAGGTGAATACCTGCACCTACACACAAATTTCTTTAGTAGTATATTATTCCATAAATAGTAGCAAGTAGATAAATAACTAAATGGAGGGGATGTTACAAATATGGTCTTAAGCAAGCCTCGAGAGCTTGGTACAACCACATTGATTGATATATCTTAAACAATGGATATAGTAGATGTAGTAGTGAACCAACTCTTTATATTAAGACAAATGATCGAGGTGATATTTTAATTGTATACCTATATGTTGATGATTTGATATATACATGAAATTTTTCAATTGATTCCTTCAAGTCAACCATGAAGAAAGAATTTGAGATGACAAATTTGAGCTTAATGAAATATTTTTTGGGTATTAAAGTAATTTAAACAAATGAAGAAATTTTCATATGTCAAACAAAGTATGCAAATGATGTTTTGAAGAGGTTTAGAATGTCAAATTGCAAACTAGCATCGACGCCTATAGCAACATGATTTAAACTAAGTAAAAAATACAAGGGTACAAATATAAATTCAATATTATATAAAATACTAGTGGGACGCTTGATGTATTTGATAGCAACAAGGCCTAGAATTGTGTATGCAGTAAGTCTAATTTCAAGATTCATGGAGACACCAAAGGATACACATTGACAAACAAAGAAAATAATTTTGAGATATACTAGTGGAACAAAAGATTATGGGATACTATATTCAACATCAAATAACTTCATATTTATTGGATATATGGACATTGATTTTGTTGGTAACATTGATGACATAAAGAGCACATCCAAATATATATTTCATCTTTATTTAGAAGCAATTTCATGGGCTTACCAAAAATAGCCCATTGTCACTCTTTCAACAATCAAAGCAGAGTATGTAGCAGAAACAACAACATTTCGAGTTGTATGGATGAGAAGAATAATGCCAAAATTGAAACAAGAACAAAAAGGAGCAACACAAATATATTGTGATAATAATTCTACAATAGAACTATCAAAAATTTGTTTTTTCACAAAAGAAGGAAATATATTGATAGTAGATATCATTTCATAAGATAATTGGTCAACAATGGTGAAATATATCTTGAACATTGCAAAACTAAATATTAGTATGCTAACATCTTCACAAAGTCATTAGCCAAGGAGAGTTTTGAAGATTTGAGAGAAAGGTTGGGCATCATCAAGTCGAGGAAGCAAGGAAATCAAGCTTAAGGGGGAGTGTTGGAATAATAAGCTTGATTCCAGAATTAGTTAGAATGCTCTAGAATAAAATTTTCTAGAAATATACAACAAGCTTTTGGAAAATCCATAATGATCCAAAAATTCTCCAGATTATTCTAAAATTCTAGATAGTTCTTCATTGTCCAATTGTCCAACTTATTTCTAAGTTTTCTAGATTATTATTCAAGTCTATAAATAAAACCATTTGTAATTGTTCAGGTAATACAATGTGAGGGCAATGCAATGCAAGAGAAATGTAATGTGTTCAATACAATAGATAATAAAATCTAAGTTAAATTATAACAGCAAATTTATGTCCTGTTCTTGCATCCCATATTTTATTTTTCATGCATTCTCTATTTTTACTATTTTATGTTCTACCTTTAATAAACATGCAATAAAAGGAGGATCACTGGAAATCATGGCCCATGGAATCAAAATCCTTCATGTCAAGGAATCAACCTTCAACAAGGTTAAATAGGTGCACAATTTTGAAATGGCTTGTCACTAGAATTTTATACCCAAAAATAGGCACCAATATCATAGAAGCGAGATCAACGAGATATAGGAATGTTGTTTCAAGTGACGATGTCAATGTAATTGGTTTCCAATTTTTGGCATCAAGCTACTCACAAGAAACTAAGCCTCGGTCTCAATTTGAAATAAAAACTACAATATAATTATCAAAATAGGTAGAATGGAGGGGGAATTTATTGAAGTGAAGGGGGAGGAGAATTTCCCTTCACAAGCAGCCATACCATGCTGCTTTGATACCATTTATGCGGATCACTTAATTATAATCACATTTGTATTATTCATGAGTGCTTAAATAACACCAATTACATAACAAGAATTAACATTTAGCTAACTTGAGCTAACAACTAGGCTAACAACTTACTAACTTAGCCTAACAACTTAAACAATAATCCAACATGAGCTTAATGTGAAGTCTCATGTGTTTTACAAAATAAAAATAATAATATGCCTATGTTTTGGATGTCTTTATCAAGATATATCAAGGCAAAAGCAGTATTATACCTCCTTCACTTCCTAAATTTTGTTATTTCCATTACTCTATTTTAGCTTCCAATTTTAACTCTATGTCCAAGGATAAGGAAAATAGTCTAGTTTCACTCCTTTTAGTAAGATAAAAATCCTTGGGAGATACCAAGACTATAGAAAAAATTTCCCTACAACCCCTACTTCACTCCAAAGCTCAATCAAAAGTAGGAGAAGCTAAAGAAGGCAATTAAAAGGCACCTCCTACCTTTAGCTAGAAGGAAAATGGTGATAAGAGAAATGTGGATGGATCCAAGAGCTATGCCAACCATTAGATCTTCCATCAATGATCAACACTCATATTCTACCCAAAACCATCAAAATTGAGGGCACTAAGGACCATGGGCCATTGATTTTCTATCCAATGGTTTATATGGTATTTTCAATAGAGGATAGAATAGAAAAGAGAAAAAAACCTCAACAAGACTTGAAGCTATACATGTGGTGGATGGTCAAGAGCCTAAGAATAAATATGCCAGTTCCCATTCAAATAATATCCACCATTGACCAAAGGAGGTCCCACCTCAGTCAAGGACATGTAGAATCCACTAGCACAAAGAAGACATACAAAAGAACATTTAAGAAGACACCTACCATTGGTCATTAATATTTCCCTTTTGTGGCCTATATTTTCAAAACCAACTGCATGTTAGTGCAGTAACTGCCCATCATATGTGTGAGCCTACCCTATCAATATATGCTAGTCAAGAATACAATACATGCTATGTTAGCAAGTGGGGAATTCTAGGAGAAACACAACAAGGAATTAATGGCACAACTATTCCTAGCATAGCAACAACAAGACATGTTAGGGAGGATTTATCATCCAAAGGCCTAGAAGGTCCAAGCATTAATGGCCCTAGATTTAGAGACCTCAAAGCTACTGACTCTAGTTATAGAGAGATTTTAGCTACAAAGCAAGAGCAGAATTTGCAAACCTTCTACATATATTTTGAAGGGAAAATACCCTCCTATTGGATTATAAATAGGTCCAAAACATTGTAAAGGTATTGGGATTTGTCTTCTCATGCCTATTATTTGGTCTTGTGGGATATTCCTTTCAACCCCTTCTTATTTGTAATAAGAGGAGCTCAAACCTCAACTACTATCTAAGGAGCATCAAGCCTCTCTAGGCTACATGTCTTGTAATCACTTATGGCACACTAATGGAAGCCATGACTAATATTTCTCTATCCTCCTATGTATTTTTATTCCATGTTATGCAAAATTTAGTGTGTTCATTCTATCTATTAAGCAGTGGTTATCATATTCATTTATGGCCACTTCTTTCAGTCAAAAGAGGGATCTTATTTCTTGGTGCATCACACTCATAGCTTAGGTTTTTATTTTTTGCATAGTTTACTTTCTTGCATTTTTTTACTTTCATTGAAATTCCTTTCCTTGCAACCCCCCTTATAAAACCTATACTTATCTCATGAATACCTCTATGCACCAAGGATTGAATCTGATGAGGAGCCAACCTCGATTAAAAACCTTAAAAGTTGCCCCATAGGTGATTCCCTTCACCTATGGTGCTTTCTGTTGTATCACTCTATGTGAGACACAAGTTCCCTTGGCACATTAGGATTTTTCCCCAATATGTAGGTGAAATTTAATATGACAACTATATCCACCCTCATTATCCATCATTTATTTTCAAATTTGGCTAAATTCCTTGATTTTCATGCCAAATTTACATTCATCACAAATGAAGTGATTGGATTAGGTTTGCAAGGAATTTTTCCAAGTCCTTACACATGTAGCAATTTACTCAAAATTTAGGGTGATACTCATTTTTGAACCAATTGCTTGAGACATCATCAAAGTCCACATCTACGAGAGATTTATTCCATTTTGTAAGTTATTTTCTTTGAAATCTATTATGTTGGAACATATTGAATCTAGAATAATTTGTTGAGGCTAGAGAATCAATTTATTAAACCTAGTCTCAAATTAACCTAGAAATTCACATTATTTTAATTATTTGTGTCCAATTTTTGTAAGTGCTTTACAAATGGTGACTGTATTATGAACTTCAAAATTTTGAAATTTTTGCAAAGCAAGCAACATCAACAACATTAGAACTACATCAAGCCTTATGTTTTTTGATCATAAATTTGCATATACCATAGGCAAAAAACATTTGGGTATAGTTTTAGTCACTTTTATCAAAGATCAAACCAACAAGCAATTCATTTAGTTCAACAAGCGATTAACTCTAAAATAGTGATTTTTATTCAAGATGAATCTGAAGAGTGATTTGCTTAGAATCTACATAGTGACTCACTAGGAAAGACAAGGTCTTCCTAACTCCTTTATAAGAGAATTATTCACTCTAGTTTTGAAGCAATTCACTTTAAGTAATTCACTTGGATCTCCTACTCAATTAATTTTAAATTTACAGTAAAAAATTTATAGTGAATCACCTAACTCTGTAAGCAAAATTATCTAGTTTATACGTGAATCACTTTGTAGGCTATTTTTTATCAAGTTTAAATCCTATTAGAAATTTTTTTAAATTGTTAGTGAATTGCTTGACTTTGCAATTGAATCACTCTATAGACTAGTTTTAATTTTTTTTTTATTTTGACCCTAAAACTCTACTTATGTAGGTCTATGCATAGGCTTATGAATACATGCTCAAAGGCACAAATATCAGGCAAAGATCATCAATTTGGGAAGATAGTTTCCTATCATTGAAGGAATGAAAAAGGAAAAAGGAAGGAATAAACTATTGCATGGTTACATCAAGATGATGGAATTCAAGAAATTCCAATGTCTAATATTTTCTTTAAAAGGAAAATCCCCTCAACTAATCCTACCAGTCAAAAATCCCATATCCTAAGAAATTGGGCTCTTAGACCAACTAATGAGTTATTTTTCTATCTTAGTAAGTCAAACTTGTTCAAACATTGATCCTACATTGACTCACACAAACCCTCTCTATGGGATACCCTTTGATGTAAAAAACCTCACTAATATGTAGGAATTCATAAATTTTCCCAAAAAAAATCCATCCACTCAAATCTCATACAAAAAGCATAAAAAATAATGAAAGAGAGAAATATATAGGGGGAACCTATATGTACCATAAATATCCACTATATTATCTATAGATAAGAGTCATAATACTTCAATGATAAATGAGTAGTGGTGGTGGGTATTTATATCAACACCAAAAACCTAAATACATAAATGAACTTAACATTAATCCAACATATAAATAAAGGATTTAAGGTTATTACAAGTTTATAATGTGGTTTAACCATAACAAGGTTAATAATGACCCATAGGAATTACAAAATAATATATTAGAATAAATTTAAGACATTGTATAATAAATGCCCTTAGGCATATCCAATATTACATCATAAAGTATTGATCTTGGACATGAATGAAATTACACTTTCAACATAATAATCCACCTTTTGGAAACTATTAACACTTCGTTAATAAAAACCTACATCCTACACCTAGTTCCCAAACTATGCCTCCTACTAGCACTACTTTAACTCAAATTCCACTTGGATCTAGTTTATCCAACACATCTAACCTTCCACCAAGATAATATACAACTCCAAACACAGGATCTCCAAAGTAGATATTTCCAAATCAAATCCAAGGTCTTGCTCAAAATTCACAAGTGTCAATTGGATAAGTGGAGACACATGTGACATAGGGAAGCACCCAAGGATAAACACTACCTCCATCCAATCAAGCACAATAATATATATATATATATATATATATAGCAAGGCCCGCCTCCTCTAAATCATCAAATTACCCGACAAGTCTTATAATATCTAGCATTATTTCCAAATATGTAACCTCCTCCAAATCAATAGCGAGGTTATCAACACCTATAATATCCTCCTTTTCATATGTCACACACTCATTATCTTCTACCTTGTTACCTAATATTGATACCTTAGTATCCTCCATATCTAACATAAGCTTATGTAGTATATCCTTGTCCACCATCACAACATTTATGTGGGTATAATCCATTATAAACTATCTCCTAAAAAATTACATGTCCATTCTCTAGACAATAGCATGTTGAAGTATGGGGGAAGGTTGATAATATTTTCCTCTGGCAAAATTTATGTGGGTATAATCCATTGTAAAGTATCCATGTCCTAGAAATTTATGTGTCCATTCTCTAGACAATAACATTGTTGTAGATATTACATTATTTGGTCATGTAATGATTTAGGGATTAATTTATTAGGTTAGGGCATTAAATATCTATCTAATGTATGTGTCAAGTGTGGATATTATTATGTAATAAATCATGCAAGATGTCAAGTGTGAGAGTGTGAGGTGTCAAGTAGGCAAGTGAAGAGTTATGTAGGAGTTATGTTATTATGAGATACTTTGTCATTATGAGAGAAGAGAGAAGGTCAAGATACATGCATGTGGAGAGTCACATGTAATTATATATTGGTGACAAAGCATTGTAAAAAGTATCAAAATAACATAGCTTCATGCATGCTAAAGTAGACTTTATTAATAATATTTTTTGTATTTTATGTGCAATATTATTGTGAGTATTATTGTATGATCCTAGAGAAATTAACCTGTGAGATAATCTAGCATAATTTCAAACAAACATGTCAAAGTATAGGGGAATATTGACAACTATTTCCTCTTGTCCCACTACCAACTTTGGGTGCTAAGCTATGGTCATAATTAAGTCTTTGATTAATTTCATTGGGTTCACTCTAGTGCCATCTGTCTAGATTGAATGTCTCTCTATATTTTTGTAGGATAAACCCATATCTTCACCAACTACTTTTAGCATCACTGTCATTGTTACCTCTAAATTGTGTTGGAATAGAGTGAATCATGTAAAAAAAAAAATTAGTCTCAATATTATACATTGCTTTAATACAATTAAAAGTATATAATATTTCATAAGAGTCCCATAAGGAAATAATTCCATATAAATAATTAAAGCAACATGATAACAAAAACTTCTAACTAAATAAACTCGTTACATTTATGTGACATTCTTGACGTTTTAAATATAAAATATATGGAGGAGAAAAAATACAATAATGGAGTACTTTTATGAAATGATAAAGTACCTTATGAACAATATCATAACATCCCCCTTATTACATTGTTTGAGGGAACAAATAATGGAATAACTTCCCCCCTAAATCAGTAGATAAGCAAGATTTGTTCTAGAAATATTTATGCTCTATGTGTTGTTACTTCTAGATAAACAAAGTACTTGATTTTCTTTTATAATGGACATGAAACATATATTTTATTTTATTCCAATCTATGATATCCATCCATCCATAATTCAATTGGATTTTTGTGACAATATTGAGGAATATTCTAGTATTTCTCAGATGTATATATGAATTTATGACAATATTTGCAATTGTTTTCTAGGTAAGACATATATTGTGCTATGAAATCAACCTATAGCATGTTTTTTTATGCTTGTTCATCAATTTGTATAATATATTTGTTATCTATGATACAAATAATTTCTATATTTATGCTAATTTCTCAAACAACCTCTAGGTCATTAGTGTCATAACTAAAGTCCTTTGTGTAAATATTGCTTGTATTACAAGTAATTTCTTTCTTTGTAATAAGATCACCTATATCACATAAAATATTCTTCATCAAGCTATGTGTATTGGTTGATATCTATACTTCTTGAAGTAGAGATGGAGGAGTAATGACATCTAAAGCAAATATTCTATTTTTATAGGATGCAATAGCTTCTAATTTTACTTTTATTGAGATAAAACATATTTTATATCCATAAATAATTTGAAAATAAATAGAAAATCCTTTATCCATCATTTGAGCAATAGAAGCTAAATTGTTAGTTCTAGAACATATAACACATTTACAATATTGAATTCTATTAAAGGTAATTTGAGGGTAATAGTTCCTATTCCTTTTATGTGATAACTTGTATTATTTGCCATTGTCACTGGCCAAATATCTATTTCTTGAAAAGTATCAAACTAATGTATGTTTCTTGTTATATGATTACTTGCTCTAGAATATATATACTAGTTATGATCCTTGATTTTTCCTTTTTGTGTGTCATTAATACCTTATAAGCTATTTCTAGTTCATCAACATGATTTTATTTAAACTCTTCCTATGCCACATGTCCTTGTTGTAAAGGAGAATTTGTTCTATACCCTTGATCTATTCTAGGTAGACTATCTAGATTTTTAAATTGATGTTGTTCTTATGGTCTTATTTCAGAAGAAGTTTGCAATTGATTCCACCTGTTCAAAGCATTATATCTACAAATTCTAGTATCATAATTTCCTTCTTTTTCATGTATGTGACAATATTGTCTTCTCCATTTAGATTGGTTTTATGAAGAAGATGAGGATGGATTAGTGGAAACTCTAGTATTTCTTTGATATATTTTTCTAGATATTAGAGCATTGTTTGAAGAATCATCTCTAAGTTGAATTTCTAGTTAATTTTGTTGTAGAATATTTATCAACTCTTCAAAATATACTCTATGATTTGAAACTTGTAAAGAAGTTACCAAAACACTATGTGAATCGGGTAGTGCATGCAATACAACTGAAACTAACAAATTATCATCATTTTTTTCTTCCAAAGTGTTGAATTTTTCTTTTAATTTAGCTATTTTTTAGAGAAAATGTTTCACACTTTCATTGTCAGGCATTTGCAATGTGTATAATTGAGATTGTAAGTGATGAACAGTTGTTTGATTTCTACTTTAAAATATTATGCATAGGATATCCCATGCATCTTTTGATGTATTAAATTCACTAACATGAGATTCAATTTCATCTATATTCCTAAATAGATTATTAATTTACCCCTATTATATTTTTCATCAAAACATATTTGTGTAATTGGTTCTTCAGGACGTGGTTCATATTTGGGTAATATATCCCAAATTTCTTCTACCACAAAAATCATCCTCATTTTGTTTTTCCAAGGTATGAAGTTTGGGCCTCTTAACTATTGAGACTCTGAGATAAATAGTTTAGGAGTAGTCATTTTTGAAAATTTTGGAACTCCCTTTTCTTAATCTTTTAATGAAAGTGTGGTCTTCAAAAAATTAATTTGTGAAAAATTATTTCAACTATCTTATATCTCCCTAATTAAATGAAAAATACTTTCAATGGTGCATAAAGGTCTTTAAACTACCTTATAACTCCATTTGAAATACAAATATGACAAATTTAAATCATTTCAATATATTTCTATACTTTGAATATTTTTTCAAAGTATTAAAAAAACATATTTTTTAAAATACTTTCAAAAAAATACAAAATAACCTGAATACTTTAGCACAAAATATTCATATTTAAAAATTGGGCACACCTTCACTTTGGGCTCCTTCTTAGACTTCTTGGGCACATTTTCATTTATGCATCCTCTTAGACTTCTCAAGCGCATATTCACTTTTAGCTCCTTATTGAACTTTAAAAAATATATTAAATGCAAATGCCATGGAATTAAATGTTAGGCCCAAACATTCACTTTAAATTATTTCTTTGGACTTTAAAATATAAGGCACAAATGCTCTCTCAAGCATATGCACTTCTCATGTAATAGGTACATGTGCTTTTCTCAAATGCTCTTTCATTTTCTCAAGTAACAAGTATAGGTATTTTTCTCAAATGCTCTCTTGCTTTCTGAGGTATATCACAGGTGTGCTTAGGTGCTCATGTTCTTCTTATTGATGCATTCACAATAAAACTGTCCATCGTTGTATTTTTAGGTAACTAGATACAAGCATTTCTCCATCTTCTCTTAGATGATCTATTATGATAATGAACTCATTTATTTAAAAAATGATTAAATATTAAAAATAAATATATTACAAAAAATAGGCATTTTGAATACCTTTTATGCATGACACAAATACTTAGAAAGCAATACCTTCTATACATGATCTCTAGTGTGAAATGTGAAATCGGCCAGGAATATGAAACTTTTTTTATAATAAAATGATGGGTTTCTGGTGTAAAATCAACCAGAAACATATATGCTCTTAGCATTCAATCAATGGTCTCTAGTGTAAAATAAACCAATCAACTTTGTTAATGGCTAAAAAAATATTAGCTTTGATACCACATATTGGAACAAAGTGAAACATGTGTAATTATTTTTATTAATATTGAGCTTATACATTGCTATCATACAATTATAAGTATATAATATTTTTCATATGAGTGCCATAAGGAAAGAATATTGTATAAATCATTAAATGAATGAAATAATGGGAACTTATAACTAAATGAACTCATTACATTGATGTGAAATTCCTAACATTTTAATTATAAAAGATATGGAGGAGAAAACATATAATAATGAAGTACGTTATGAACTATATCCTAACAACTGAGCAACTTCTCAATAAATAGTTTTTGATATTTAGGATCACATAAAATGGGGGTGTATAAATTATTTTAGGCTTAGGAGAATTTAGTATATTAGACACATTAACTTAGATGTTAGTTGGATGTTTTTCTATCAAGTTCTGTTGTTTGAATATACTAGTTTGAGCATGCTTTGGTTGCTTACATTTACCATAACTCCTTTCCTCCTCCTTTAGAGCCCCTTGAAGTAAATATTTCTAACCATGTAGATATAACACCTCCAACTACTCACTTATTTCTTTAGCAATGTCAAATTTAAACTTTCCAAGGCTACTCTCACTACATACAACAAACCTTTTATATTATCTCATAGTTATTGCATGACCTTCACTTGTGAGAGAAGGATATTTTAGATGTCACTTTACCATATTTTAAATTTGATCTCTTTCCTTATTTATCCTCTTGTTTTTGGATTGTTATGATCCTTCTACATTACTTCTTTCAAATTTTAGCTATTTATCCTTATTTATCTATCTATCCTTTCTAGTCCGCACTTCTGCTTAAGCTATATCTATGATATTATTTTCCTTTTGTTTCTCTTGTTGCATGATCATAGGCCCTTAATATTTTAGATGTAATGGATTACCCCCTCTTATAAGTATTGTTGTACCCTTATTTACTTTAATATATTCTAAACTAAGGGTCCCTCCTTAGGTGCCTTCTATTCACTTCTAGTCCCAACCCCTTGGTTAGCACATATAATATATCTTTAGATATGGAATCCTCATCTATTTCAATGGTACTTAAGTTGGCAATCATTATTGAGATTTAGTAACACAAGGAGTAGCTATTATGGTTGAGGTTTTTGTTATATAGATTGAATTACTATAGGCACCATTTGATTCAAGAAGATGGCCTATTGAGTCTGAAATTATTGATCATACTAGGTCACTTATAAATATCCAATATTTATAGCATATTTTATAGGATTGTATCTAAGAGGTGAAATAGAAACAAAAATATGCCAAAAAAGGGATTATATAGAGGGTGGGGAGCCACTCCAATAAAATGCCTATGAATGGGAATAGATCCCCTCTATTTTAAAAGGTCAATTATTTCTAAATATTAAAAAAAACAAATTCCTTGAGATAGGGCATTTAAGATAGGTTTTGATTCAGTAGAATAACTAAAGAAGGAAAAGGCATGGAATAAAAGGAATGTGTAGAAATCAATTAGTCCCACTAACCCAAGGAATATATATTTTGGGCCCACCCTTACACCCTCTCTATTTTAAGGAGATAGTTTCTAAACCTTTAGGAAGCACTCTAATATATAGGCTTGAAGGATGAGGATATTTTTAGTAGTTAGCTGAACTTGGATCTAACTATTAATTTGATTGAGGGCTTGCTTTTGGATCCTTAGATTGATTGGTAGATGCACCTATTTTTTTCTTATCATATATAGAATCTAGTTAGTGCTAAAACCTCATTATTTAGAAATGATTCTTAGTTGATCAAAGTATATCTTCTCTTTGGCCTAAACAAGCCATGTCTAGAGATCAAAGTGTAGCCTATGAAAAGGCTACTGGAGAGTTGGTAAATACTATAAAATCCAATATTTTTCATTAATACTACCCTAGATTTACAATAAATTATTGTGAATATTTTAGGGGGAAATAAAAATGAGCTTTGGATCTCTTTTTTGGATAGAATGAAATCTTGCTTGGCAGGTTGGAAAGGTAAGTTCTTAATTATGGTAGGAAGGCTATAACTCATAAGACTGCATTGCAGTCCATTCCTCTTTATATGATGTCACTTTCAAGACTGCCAATAGGTATTGCATTAAAATTTGATAAAATTCAAAGGAGGAAAAAATTAGGTTTCCTCTTTGTAAGTGGGATATGGTTTGTAAAGGATATAATATTGGAGGAGCAGGCTTATAGAATTCCAGACTTATAAATTTGGCATTAGGAGCAAATCTTAGGTGGAGATTATTTAGAGATCAAGGAAATATTTGGGTAAAAATATTACTTCAAAAATATATAGGTTCTCTTGATGCAATAAAATTATTTAAGAAAAGAACTCTACTCAAAGGATCGTCCACATGGAACTTCATATCAAAGAGTTTTCAATCAATAAATAAACATATTATATGGTCAGTTAATGAGGGGAGTTATGCAAATTTTTGATCTAATGCTTGGTTTAAGCCACATCCTCTTATCTCTAACTCAAAATGGCAACCACTGGCTCAAGCATGCCTATCATGTAAAGGTTCAAAGATCAAAGGTTATATTATTATGAGCAAAAACTCCAAATCATGAATTTCTTTTAGTAACCTGGTTGAAGGAGAGGAACTCAAAAAATTGCAGATGAACTTCAAAAGATGCTTTAAGATTTTTATTTGTAAATTTTTATGTGAAAGGATGAGTTGGTTTGGAATTTATAAAAGGATGGTGGATACTTGGTCAAGTTGGGATATGAGGATTTAGAACAATCAAAATTTACTTCTCCCAAAGATTTTCCTTGAAGGACGTTTGGTCATTAGAGGCTCTCCCTAAGGCCTCAACATTTCTTTGGTTAGTAGTTCAAAGTAAGATTCTTACAAGAGAGAGTTTACAAAGAAGATGATATTATGGACCCGCTCCATCAACATTGAAAAAGTTGATAAAATGTGGGATTAATTATTTCAAAGCTAAAGCATTATATATTCTTTGAAGGACTGACCCTGCTATTATTTGTTGGAATATATGGCTTGAAAGGAATAACATAATTTTTAAAAATAAATTTCAAAATCATGACCAAGTTTGGAACTGTATTATTGCCTCTCTTGCAAAATGTTTACAAATATGGTGATCTTCATGGGAAGTCTTAATTGCAGAAAAAGAGGTGCTAATAAATTGACTATAGGATTTGAACATACATGGAAGAGTCATCTATGACAATGAAATTAAAACAAAGGATCTACTTAAATATCCAAAAATTGGGTTTATCAAAATTAATTGTGATGGTGCTTCTAAAGGAAATCTAGGAAAAGCTAGTGGAGGGGGTGTCTTTAGAAATAGTGAAGGCAAAATCCTCATATGGAAGTTCAACTAAAAACTATGCAAAGGCTAGGGCACTTCTTACAGGGATTAAAATTGCAGTAGAAAAAAGGATGGAAATATATTTAATTACGAGGGACTCACAAATTATCATCAATGTTATTAACAAAAATGGATGTGGAGATTGAATATAATTGTTGATGTTCATCATCTATTACTAGAGGTAATCTCAAGTGTGAGCATATTTATAGAGAAGAAGATCGATAGCAAATAAATTAGCGAATTGTGGAGTGAGATTTTATTTCTAAATTAAAATGATGTCAACTAGCTGATTGTGGAAACATAGCACTTCAAGGAAGTTTTTTTCAATTGATTATATGGAATTGAAACGATCTGTATTATGTCATCATCATAGTAGACAACAAAGGTTGGATATTATCTATATGCGGCTTGGCAATATTTGAACCTTGATCTCCTCCTTAAATGAAAAGGAATCTAACTGATTAAGCTAATACCATTTAATTGCACTTCCAGGAAGTTGAAGAATATATTTAAGAAAATAAATAAATCAAAATAATTATGATAAAAAGTATGCTACAATAAATATATTATTTTAATATTTTGATAAAATGATCCTCAATATAAACCACATATAACTTATTTAAAAAAAAAAAAAATTTAAAGAATTTATGGTTATTCTAATAACCTAAATTTTTAATATCTTTGACTTCTTTATATATATGCGAGATCATTCTCTGAGATAGGTCATATAGGCTTATATAGTTTTGTTAGTATACTACCTATGCCCAATGCTTCCTTTAATATGAAGTTGTTTTAGATAATTTTATTGTTAACCTGTTTTCTATTTTAATTATATATTTTATTTTGAATTTATTTAAATTATCTATTTCATTTAAGTATTGTTTTTTTTAATTTTTAAAATAATTAATTATAATATTTAAAGTTTCTTATTGGAGAAGAGTTAAAAGGCTAATTAATATTACTTTTTGTTTAATAGATAATTGAATAATATTGTCTTCCTTTCTAGATTATTGTAGGAAAGATTTGATTTTGCAACTGTAAAATAGTTATTCTTTCCATGTTGACTATTTTAATTAAATATTTTCATTCATAAGGAAGTGACTTTGGTCCTATAAGTTTGAAGTTACATTTTTAGGTTTAACTTATTTGTTTTTGAATGACTATAAGCTAGCGCTAGACCAGCCTAAAGTTCTTACAAACACTCTTAACAATTTTTATATTTTTTATTTTTATTTGGTTTAAGAACAAACTTCTAATCTATTGTTACGGAACAAAAATAATATTTTGATTTTAATGATTTTTATTTAACTTATAGGTTTGTTAAGTTTAATATTTTTCGTTAGGAAATTGAATAATATTGTCTTAAAGATTTGATTTTGCAGCTTGAACTCTACGAGGTAAAAATAGATATTATTTTCATCTTCACTATTTTAATTAAATATTTTCATTGATAGGAAAGAAAGTGACTTTGGTATTATAAGTTTGAACTTAAATTTTTTAAGATTAACTTATTTGTTTTTTGAATGAATATAAGCTACCGATAGACCAGCCTAAAGTTCATATAAACACTCATAACAATTTGGTTTAAGAACAAACTTCTAAACTATTGTTAGAGAACAAAGATAATATTTTTATTTTAGATGATTTTTATTCAACTTATAAGTTAGTTAAAGTTTTTCTTCTTTGTCTAAAAGAATATTGTTATGCGAGAGAGTTTATAGTAGTGATTTGACTTTATTAGTTTTCATAGTAGAATTTAGTTAAATAAATAAATTTTATCTTATTTGATTTGATTTTATTATTTATTTTATTTTATTATTAGTATAAGTGTGTTATTTTTTATTTTATTTTTAAACTTAGATTATATTAATTTATTAATCAGAACATTATAATATTATGGTATTAACATTATTCACCAACTAAAAAATAAAATGAAATAGATAAGAAGTAAAGCATCTATAACTGAATATACATAAAAATAGAAGTTAATAGCAACAAAAAGACTATAGCTATATCTTGTTGCAATACATCAGATATCAACACTTATCTATGGGAGAGCCTGTTATATGAAGAAATTTTGGGCGTGATATTTTTTGAAGTCTTCAAAGAAGAAATAGAAGTAATCAAATCTTGAACTTGCTCATCATTGTTAACTGCCTTTTTTTAGTTTCTTGTTGGACCTTCTGAAGATCATGAACCATATGAGAAAGTTGATGAAGTCTTTCAATAACATCTCATGGTGTGCTAGAAGTTTCATAGACTTGGGAATGAATGTGTCCCACATGTAACAAAAGATCAAAGGTCAAGTTTGCTAAAACTATATCCCATGGAGGAGCAGAACCAGTAAACACCTTTTTGCATATGCACTTCCAAATGTGCTTGAGAAGGATGAGTCTACAAACATCCTAGAGTTTGGGGTATTGATCCAGTTGAAAAAAAACAAGCAGAGAAAGATTCCAAGATCTAGTGAAAAAAGGGAAAAAGAAAAGTCTAGAAGACATCCCAAAACTATTTAGCCATGTCACAAAACCAAAACACGTGAATAAGAGTTTCTAAAGCATTACAAAAATTGCATTGAGGAGAAATTTATAAAATCGAAGCCAAACTTTCAAAAGTTGGAAATTTTTTATACAAAATTTGTCATCCAAGAAGCTGAATTTTGGATTCAAAAAGAATTTTCTAAATTTTAGCAACAAGAGACTACCAGTGGACATTGGTAAAATTCACTTGTCACTTGACATTAACCTTAGAGTCTAAAGAAGGAGGACAAAAAATATTTTTGTATATCCAACTAGAAGTAATAAAAGAGATTTTATGACCATTAAGTCATCTCCAATCATTCCATATATTATGGGTAGTTGTTCCTAACTTTATAAGGACCTCATAAGGGATAGAAGCCAAAACTAAGCCATAAGACTCTTTGACCCTGGAGGGAAGAGAGCAATAATTACATATCTAGTTCCAGGTAAGAATTGAGCAACTACCTCGATCCCAGATATCTCTAATTCTAGTAATATCTTTCTTCAAAAATGTTAGACCTTGAATAGCACTGCATAAAGCTAAAGGTTTATCATTGTGGAGGATAATTTTATTCTACCAAATATTTTTTAGACCGATGCTTAGACCGTGCCTCAAGGAGTCAAACTCCCAAGCCAATAAATAAGAAACTTATTGCCAATATTTCTAGTTTTGGGTAACTGGAGTAGATCCTTTAACCGTAAAGTAAGGTGCATTAAGGACCTTATCCTCCCATGGGGTTTCTTTCCATTTACCTTTGTGAGTAGCTAGAGAGATTCTATAATGGAATAGGTGTTTCCAATTTTCATCATCAGTGATGGCTCTAGCAACCCATTTTACAGCTAAAATTTTGCGTTGGATAAAAGGATCAATGATACCTAGACCTCCTAAAGCCTTAGGCTAAGTACAAAATTTCCACAATATGGTTATCATTCCCACCTCCCCATCCCATTTTGTCCATAAAAATTTACGAATGGCTTGAGTTAATTTGTTATAAGCTACCTTGGAGGTCATCCAAAAAGGGGAGTAATAAACATGAGAGGTTATCATAATTTTATTTGCAACTTGAATTCTTCCTGCTAAGGAAAGAAACCAAGTTGGCCAAGCATTAAATTTATTTTTAAGTCTTTCCATAACCTAGTTCCACATATCTTTAGGAGAAATATTAATCCCAAATGGGATTCCCAAGTATCGCACAATCATACCATGAGGGATGATCTTCCACTCAATTGAGGAGTTGCATCCACTAGGTGAGGAAGAAGTATAGAAGACTTCAGTTTTAGAGTGGTTGATACGAGAGCCAAAGACATCACAAAACAATTGAATAATTTCTTTAATTGTTTCCACCTCTTGTTGGGTATTTTGAAGAAAAATGAGGGAATCATCAGCAAAATGTGAGTTAAGAGCACGTTTATCCCCAGGAAGCTTAATACCCTAAATGATACCATCAAGAGCCTTATGAAGAAGATAACCAAGAGCATCGACAGCCAAAACATACAAAAAAGGAGCAAGCGGACAACCCAATCTGATGGACCATTGAAGAGAGAAGGAGGGAGAAAGAGATCCATTAACCTGAACATAAGTTAAAGCATCACCAAAGAGCATACCAATTTGATTACAAAATTTTGGACCAAAACCAAGCCAAAAAAGCATACTAAGAATAAGATCTCATTTGATTCTATCATAAGCTTTGTCAAAATCTACTTAAAAATCTAGGTTTTTAATTTTAAGTGGGATTTTTCTTCCTTATTCTTAATTTGAGGGCCAAGACATTAAGAGCTAAAATTATGCGGTCCACATTAGCTTGAATAAAATTATCCTTAAGAATATTCCTTTAGTGGTTTCATAGGCTTGTTTATATTTGTAGTCAATTGGTTTAGGTCTCGTTAATTATGTTATTTTCAAAAAAATATGTTTAAATAATTCTTGATGAAGTGTCCTTCCTCACTATAACAATGTTTGTTATTATTATTGAAGATGTTGCTTATAGTATTATTAATTAAAGTTGGTTATAAATATTAGAAAACAATTGACTATTCATCCACCAACAAAAAAAAAATGCAGTACTCATTGTTAGTCACAAGAATAGAACCATAAAAATATAAGGCCCTATACAAGCATGAGGAGAATCAAAATAGTTAGTCTTAATATAGTTATTCTATGGATAAAATGAGTCAAAGTAACTCTTAACACTACCGCACAATAGACACAACCAGGCACTATAAAGCTAGTCAAAATGAGCTAAACACAACTAAAATGAGAGAATACAACATTGGAGGCACACCATAATGAGAAATAAAAAATAGAAGAGTCTTGAAATGTTCTACAATTATTGTTGCCAAATCTATACCAATGTTGTATAATTGAGAATCCTTCCTCTAATCATTCCATAGACTTGTTTTTAGATGTAATCCATTAGTGTAAGGTCTTATTAGTAATTTTTTCTTTTTAGGTAGTTCTTGATTAAGTATTCTTCCTTTCTATACTATTAGCAAGCATTTGGTCTAATTAGATGGTTGGCAGTCTCTATATACTTAAGTTTTTGACCAAACAAAGAACAAACTTGGTGTAGAAGCTTTGTTAATTCCATTTCCACGCAGGCTTTTAGATGGACATGAAGACTTACATACTTTTCATTTATACACTAGATCACAATTTAAGTGATCAACTATCAAATTGAGAACTAGATAAAAGCTAAGATAAGGCATAAGAATTTGACAAACACATACTATCTCAATGTAGAAGTACCCACAAGATAAAATGTAGAGTTCTAGTCATATGAATAGTAAACTTATCCATACCTTATCTATATTCTATACTACAATATAGCTTAGGTATCTTTTGACATATGTAGAAAATGTACTTTTCCACTATGGTCTCACAGCTTCAATCACCCACCCAATAATTTTCTAAGTTATATTCATTTGGATAATTCTTGTTCCATTCAAACACCACCTTATAAAAGCAAAATGATTGAACACGAGTAGACTTTAGTTCTTACTTTTGCAATATCATTTGAGAAGTGGAACTTGAAGGACTTGCTTATTCCTTTGATTGTCAAATAATTTTGCTTGAATTTGGTTTATTCTTTTTAGATCTCATTTTCACTCTTTGGACTCAAGTCATGAAAAAATAGATTTAACAAAGATAGTCACTATCATTTCAAGAACTAGTGTTAGGTTTTTTCAACATCAATTCTAATATTTTAAATAATTAAATGTAGTACATAGTTTACACTTAAAGAGAGCTTTTTTATAATAGACTTACTATTCTAAAAATATCCATATTTATTGAAGTTAATATCATTACCAATATTTCTTTTAATTAATATCAATGATATTTTCTAAGCTAAATAATAATTTTAATTTTTAATTTTAATTTTTTTTTAATATATTATATTTAAAAACTTATTTTAATACTAAATAAAAACTATATATATATATATATATATATATATAACCAATTAAAAAAATAAAAATAAAAACAATTTTATATCGTGTTTTAACAATTAAAATTTTATTTAAATAAATATATTATGAACACACCCACCCCTCACACACTCATCCACACCACGGTTTAAACTTTAAACCTTTAAAAAAAAAAACTGTTAACCTATCGGCTAGACCTATATATACTACATTGATTATATATTCATACATATCACATTCCTTTTTAAAAATTCAAACAAAAACAGCACCACATCTTTTAAAAAAACAAACACCCATCAATTCGAAGAAATTCGAACCCTCAAAAATGGCAACAACATATTTTTTATGGCTAATTATTCAACATCATCGGTTCTTCCAATCCAGTTCGTTTTCATTAACTATTCATAGTCAAATGTCTGTAAGCTCAGTTCTGATTTAAATAATAAGAAATAATATGGTTCCACCGTCCCATCAAGCAGTCCTAATAACCCTGGTAATCTAGGTCGCTGGTCTGCATGATAATGATTTAAACGCAGGTGTGGGGTCATCTATGGTCCACTCACAGGTGTTATGGACGTTGCTTACAACAACTAAAGACCATGTGCAACTAAAATTCTCCTTAGGAACATCAGTATGAATTAGAATTTAGAATTCCCTGAAATACCAATGATTTAAATATTAATAAACAGAGAACATCATATTCGGGGGAATAATAAGAATGAACATTGCTGTCCATTAGCAGGGCTCGCTCTAGCTTTTTTTCTCCCTTACTTTAATTATGAAAAGTAAGTCAGACCATGTTTGCAATTTTGCATGTGTTTTTCACGTCAGAGTTTAGTGGTGGGTGTGGAGACAGCTCAACTACCATTACCTTCTATTCTGCTCCCCATGTGCTCACTGTACACAAGTGACTCCTCATTCTTACAATTATTTTGAGACTATCTCTAGCTTGTAGGGCACTTATACACACTAAGGAAGAAGAGATACGAGATTTTTACTTGGGCTCCTACTCCACATTTTTTGGTTGTATGAATTTTAAGGTTTTCAATTACCAACTTTTGTGCCATATTATATTTTGTGTTTGAGATAGCTAGGTAATTGGATTTTATCAATAAAGGCATTATGAAAAGGATTAGAAAAATACTAGTTTAGTCGATCATAAGAGGAATTTTAATTGATAGTCACTCTAGTGATTAAGGGGTGTGCATAAGAGGTAGCCAAGATGTTAAGGAGGTGTGGTTTAATTATAATTTGTGATAGTGGGCCTATGATTATGATATATAGTTCATGTTAGGGAAGAAATTATCGACCATATATGTGCACGAGAACCATTTTGAGAATCAAAATAAAAGGAATCTCAAGGAGGAGGAGGTCATAAAGAGGATCAATATAGATAACACTTTGAAGGACAAGGTCAAGGCCTTGAGAGAGTAACCTTTTCTTTGGTTCCTCTTCTATAGGAAAATTTTAGAAAAAGGGAGGAGGGAAATCTACTTTGACTTGTATGTATATATCAATTACTAGACAATTAATATGCTAACTAGGATCATATACAACCATAACCTTGAAAAGGTGGTAGAGTATGATCACATGCACCATGAAATTGAAGACCCTATGTTGAAGAACAAGCCCAAATCAATAAAGGATCCTTTTGATGAGAATTTTTCAGACATTTGAGATAAGCAACACCCTTGGGAGGTGGAGACATACAAATGGAAAGAACAATTTATTGCATGGATCTACTTACCATAGATGTCGTCCAACCTTGAGATGATTACCACTATGAGCATAGTAGTGCAAGACATAAGGAAGGCATATGAGAATGCATATTAGAAGAAATGAAAACCTTGCACCCAAGAGCAAAGCAAAAGATATTAGATATTTGAGCAAAAAGTGTAAGGGATCCCACCAATCCAAGCTTAGGAGTCGCTATAAAAACTGGAGGTGCTCAAGAAGTAGAATAATCCCTTAAAGTGACTATTGAAGATGGGGGCCTCAAAATCAATATCCACTCTGCTAGTGATGAGGTGGAACACAAAAATGAGAGGCTCTAAAATCTTCCACAACAATCTTTGCCACCATCTCTTCCTCTATACCATCATCTTTTGTCTCTCCCCTCTCACATTAAATGTTTTCTCAACTTTTTGTCTCCTTTACTTTCCTTTCTTCTGGTACACCTCCATCTCCATTTGATTCAAGTACAACCCTTATAAAACAATGATTTCCACTTTCATTGCTATCACCTTGCCCTCCACTACTCCACCTATCACTACCATAACATCCATCTATATCCCACCTACTTTCACTCTATTTATCGTCACTCAAACTGCCTCCACTATGGCATGTTATACATGGTGCACCTATACTTTATCCACCACCACCGCCTACTCCAATTTGATCTCTAGGAAGGACAAACATATTGAAATTACTGGATCATATTTCCAAGGATCCAAACAAGTTAGTTCAAGTGTTGAGACATGATTAGAGGAATAAAACCACAAGAACATATGCTATATGTCTCAAAAGACACACAAGTCCCTAAGGTTGAGGGTAAACCTCCTAAGGTAGTATCTCCAATGGACACCCAACTCCCATTAGTCTCCAACCTAGTCCATAAGGTGGAAATCATTGAGGAATAGGTAGAACCTATGCAAACCATGACTTGCTTGTAGATGCAAATGGTTATGCCAACTATGTAGGTAGGCATGGATGATGTAGATGAATACCTACTAATGGACCAAAATGAAATTGAATAGATTCTAGTACATGACTTTATCTCCACATAATGGATTCATGCCCTTAGGATATAATGGCAAAAATGGGTACGAAGATGTTATTTACAAAAGATCTTCTTATAGATCCAAATTATCCCAACTTTGTACTAGTGGACTATACCATCAAGATGTCATACCTTGATCTTCAAAGAGTAAAACATTTTAGTTTAATTTAGTCTTTGGAGGAGAGAAACCTAGTGATGGCATACAACTATCTCAAGTTAGATAGAGAGTTCCAAAATTATGCCAAGTAGAATAAGGATCTTGATATGGCATTGAAGCAGTCTAAGACCAAGACTCATCAAAAGGATGAATAAAACAAGAAGCAAAAATAAGAATTGGATGCACAAAGGAAAGAACGATACAAATTGAAGTAGTTAGTTGATCAAATAAAATAGAAACAATAAAAGTGACAACAAGAGAAGTATGAAGCCCTAAGGCATAATGATGACAAGATATCCTAGTTCAAACAAGTGGAGAAAAGCTTAATAGAAAAGACTAAGTCCATTAACTCCAAGGTCTCTTACATGGATGTAATCAATTCCCTTTGGTACAAAATCTTAGATAAGCATGCAAACCTCTACTTGCAACATAATCAAGTGTGTGAAGGAGTACTATTAAATTCTTAAACTAACATCATTAGTGTGGAGTATGAACTTACCTCTATAATGAACCATATTCAAACCATAAGGTAGAACTATAAGGCCATAAATCAATAGTTATAAGAGCTAAGTATTCTAGCCAAGCAAGCCATCTACTTGTAGCTTATGAATATGCCACTAAAGCAATAGATTTTTTCCACTTGCAAATTCTCTTACAAAAATTTGAAGGATGTTGAAGAAAGGCTAAGGGATTATATCACTCAACTCTTCTAGGGAGATTCCCAAACCTCCTTTTGATTTAAGGGAGTATAATGTAAAAAGAGGAATATGTCAAACTCATTGAAGATCATAAAAAGTTAGTTACCTAGGTGGACAAGGCATCCTAGTTGATGCACCAACTAACACCCCCAACATTTTTTTATAGCTCAAGAACTTCTTGAAGGGGGTGAAAGTTATCCCAAATAATGAGGAGGAAATTTCATAGGAAGAATTTGATGATATAATGGTAACAATGGTACAACTAGAGAATATCAAGATCTCTTCTAATGAGGAATAGAGTGTATTGTTGAGACTACCAAAAAAGCGACTCCAAGGGTACATATAAAGTTTTATAATCTAGAATATTTTTTGTAGAATCTAAAATTTTATTGATTTTGTAGCCTTAAGGAAAAATTTATGAAGTTCTCTTCCAACCAGGCTTGGTGTCCTCATAATTTACCATAAATATAGTACAAGGTACTATGTTAACCAATGACAAGTGGCTTAACAAAGAAATCTAGGTATATGTGATGAGAAACCTCAAGGAAGGTAGGGTGGAGTAAAAGGATTTTTGTACACCAATGCTAATTTTACAATGACCAAGGAGTGAAGGTTTGAAGAATTAAAAAAGTAGCTAAATTAGGAAAGCAACAATCCATCGAACTAGTAATCTATCAAAATCTAGTAATTCATCAAACTATCCATCAATAAGAGGATGTTAATGGCCTAAAAATAATGATTTTGGCATCTTATTGGAAACTTGATAGTTGAAAATTGCTACTTAGGATAAAAAGGATAAAACCTTTGTTATAAACAAGATCCTAGGACTTAATGTAGATATCTTTTGGCCATTTTGAGAAAGTAAAACTACATTCTTTAGTTGCAATCTTTTTATTCTATGAATGGAAAATTGTGCTTGGCTATTATTTTAGACTATTTTATTGTGTTGGACCTCTCTATGCATGAATGTATGGTGTTTGTGATGCTATCCTCTTGCTAGCATGTTAGTCCACTTTTTCATTGTATGCATGCTTATAAGATAAAGCTACTTTGTTATTATGTGATCTCCTTTCGATGATACAACTAATCATACACTAGCCTTGTTGTAACCTCTAGCCATATTGCTGGAGCATATTACATTATTTGACAGATGCTAATGTACCCCCATGGTACCTCCATGGTACATATTGTAAATATTATATTAGGGTTGAGTCTTAGTTTTGAGTGTGAGTAATATTTTATGTAATGTTGTGTAAGTAGATAAAGAAAACACCAAACAATGACAAATGAGAACAAGCAATGTGTAAATAAAGATAGATTTTGTATTAAGATACAGTGGAGCCTTGATATCCTTTTACAATGAATTAACCCAAGTATGTAGGAGTATTATTACATTTGCTTTCTCTAAAAAATACAATTATCAAAAAGAGGAAAAGACTCATTTTACTTAATCAAACGAAGGTGGTGTTAGTTGATCTTCTTTGCTATAATTAGTTGTTTGGATGGGCTGTGCTTGGGTTTATATTGATCCAAATGATCTAAAATTTTATGGATAAATTCTAGGGTTTTTCATTAACCTACCCTTAAAATTTTAGCTCAATTCAAGTTTGGATGAGTGAGATATGGCCAAAATAAGTTGGGTATTTTGAGTAGTCCTGCACCAACATGGGCAGCATGATGGTATGATTTTCGACCTCTTCCTTCATGGATTATATTGCTACAAATGGTATGAAAATTGGTGGAGATTTTCTAGGATTTTTTAGGAACCTACACCCAAAATTTTAACTCAATCTAAGTCTGGATGAGTGAGATATGACCAGAACAAGTTGGGTAGTTTGACCAGTCCTGCGTAAACATGGGCAATGTGATGGTATGATTTCTCCCTTCCTCCATTCATAAAAGTGATGAGGTTTTTATAATATTTTTGAAGGTTTGGATAGGGATAAGAGGTTTATTAGGCTTTATGAAGAGTTAGGGTTTGGAAAGTGGCGAGGAGAAGTGGATTAGTTTTTGTGAAAGGTTAGGGTTTGGCAAGTGGCTAGGATTTGGTGTCTACATGTTGTAATGTGTAGGAAATGCACAAGTGTTATGTAAGTGTGTATGTGCAGGAAATGCACAAGTGTCATGTGAGTATGTTTGCAAGTGTAATTTGAGTCTATGTGCACAAGTATCTTATATGTAAGAGTGCACAAGTATCTTTAGATTAGAGTGTGCAAAGTGAAGAGTCATGTCTAGGTGTGCATACAAGATAGAGTCATGTGTATGCAAGTGTCAAGTAGAGAAGCCAAAAGTCATGAGACTTGGCATATGGAAAGGAATAGTTAAGTATCCAAAGATTCATTCTACTATGGCTATATAGTACTCCATAGAGAAGGAATAAAGTATCAAGTGTCATATCAAAGTATCTAAGTGTCAAGGATCATATTTGTAAGAGAAAGAGGAGTAATAAAAATTGCATACATTTTGAGTAATTAATATTGTAAGTTATGCTACATGCTTTGTACATGTATGATTCAGGATATTTACATTCTTATTATTGTTTATTAGTGAATGTTATTTGATATATTATAAGCCTTGATTTACATATTAATTTTCTCATATTATTATACTTACATTGTTATTTTGATCTTACTATATTGTAGCTATATTATATTTGATCCTATGGAATTTATCCTATGATTTTTATGTTAATACTAAGGCTTAAAAAACCATCACATATTTTAGATTTATGTATTTATTTTATCTCTTGCACATTTGTTATATTTTATTTTTTCCGTATTTAGTTTGGTCAAGTTAACATAGGTTAGTGGGAAGTCAACCTAGATTTGAAGGTTAAGGAAACTTAAACCTCCTTTTATTCATGGCTATAAACCTCCTTTTTTGCTTGTCATGATAATTAAATTATTATAGATGTATCATGTTTATATATATAATAAACATTCCTTTACATATTTAAAAAAAATTGCTTTACATATTCTAAATCAATATTCATCACATTTAGAAAATGAAAATCTTTACATTGCAATTTATTTAAAAAATATAAGAATCTATCTTTCTAAGTTGAAATATTGTATACTCAAATTATATAAATCAAAGAGTGCAATGACTTGAAATCCTTTTCTCTTGACTTATGTTAAGAGCAACTACCTACTTAGGCTCTTTATTTCCACTTAAAAAAGTAAATAATATCAGAGATATCATTGTATTCCAATTTAAAAGTATCTACTAATAATAATTAAATAATATATAAAATTATATTAATATCTCAACTAATCAAAATATTTAAATTTAAAATCATTTAAAAATAATGTGTATTAAAAAAGTAATAATATACATGGCTATAAGCTTTGGTCATAACCTTATAAACCATGTTAAATAGAATGATAATTTTCCATTCATTTGTTTTGTTTTTTTGTATATTGTAGTAGTATGGTTTTAAACTTTATTAAAAAAAAAATAAGTTCAAACCATAACAAAATATATATGAATATAAATTTTTATGAAATAAAAAAAACTTTACATATTCAAAATAAATGTTCATCACATCAATACGAGTAAGAATATTTACATTAAGAATATATTTAAAAAATATAAAAATTTGTTATCAAAGAGATAACACGGTCCATTGGAGAATTGGTCTCCATTGATCCCCCCACTAAATCCTGGTCCAGACTGACCCAGGCTTGGTTATGTGTGCTAGCGGACCTAGACTTCGAGCTCCCCTCCTTCATCAACCTACGATCAGGATCAACCTTCATCAAGATACAGGCCATCGAGTATGAGAACAGACCCACCTTTTGTTCTCACTGCCACATTCAGGGGCACCTACAGACTTAGTATCCAGCTACCAGGGGCCAACGAGTGGAGGAGCTGACCAAAGGATCCACATACCCTCGAGATTCGCATATGACGACGGGGGACAAACATAAGAGGAATCCTCCTCCCATTGACCAACTCTCGATGAAGCCCAAACCTGACTCGGGCAGATAGCAAGCTCAAGAGGAGGAACAGGACAGGTCTGTCAAGCAGTCAAAGCAAGGTTCGCAGCAAGGAGGAAACTCCCTTCAAGAAAAGGAGCATCGAGAGGCAGGTTCAAGCCTTCCACCCCAAGATGAAGCAGAGGAACCGAATTCCTAGGTACAAATCTCTCCTATCACTAACTCCCCGCAATCCCTCATGGAATATTATTTTCTAGGCAATAAGAAAACCTCACCCCATCGGGAAAAGGGGGAGTTTCCTTCTCATCATCATGAAAAAAGGGGATCCTCCCTATCAGGAAGGGTCAGCCCTAGAAACACCAGAAGCAGGAAACAATCGATGGATTTTGGCAATGAGAGGAAAAGAGGAAGACCTCCTAGCAAAGATCAAAGAGACAAAGAAACAATAAAGGATGTGGCGAATGAGACCCAACTGTTACTGTTATCGGATGATTCAGACACTCAGTGGGACAAAGCACAAGGAACCAAACCCCCCTTCTATATGGTGAAGGGAGGGAAGAAAACCTCCAAATCATTAAGATGAAGATTCTCTCATGGAATGTGAGAGGACTAATCGAAGCAGCCAAGCAGAGGATGGTTGTGGACCTCTGAAAATGATCAAATCCCTCTATCCTTATCCTCCAAGAGACCAAGGTTGATGTGGTCTCTACTAAAAATCAGTGAAGGCTATTTGGGCCAAAGCAGAGCTCCTATTCAGTCTAGCTCAAAGATCTTCAGGTGGGCTCATGATCTTATGGGACCCAACCCTTGTAGAAGGAAGTCTGCTTTCTTCATCCAGCAGGATTCTCAATATCCTCTTTCATTCTAATATAGGTAATTGGTCGTGGATCCTGTCCAACATCTACACCCCCAACTCGATCATTGAGAGGGCTGAGATATGGAATACCATCACCCAGATACGAAGGAATTTCAATGCCCTCCCCTAGGTAATAGGGGGGACTTCAACTGCCCTTTACATCCTTCCAAAAAAAGGGAGGATCTGATATTGGTTCCAAAAGCATAGAAGACTTCACAAATATTGTCGACACCAATGAGCTAGTTGACATAGAGCTCTAAGGTTCCTCTTTTACCTGGAGCAATAGAAGAACAGGGAGTGTGCTTATCCAGGTCAAGCTAGATAGGTTCCTTATCTCCCAAGAGGCTATTCCCTTCTTGGGGGATGTGACCCTCCTAGCTCTTCCTAGGATCAGATTAGACCACAACCCCATCCTTCTTGAATCGAATGAAGGGCCTAGTTTCAAAACACCCTTTAGGTTCGAATCCATGTGGACCCATCATAAAGATTTCAGAGTGGAGGTAGCGGGATGGTGGAAGCAGGAGGCAAAAGGATTCGCCTCAAAATGCCTAGACCTGAAGCTTAAATCTGTCAAAGAAAACCTCAAGATCTTGAATAAGGTCTTTGACAACATCTTTGAATCCAAGAAAGTCATATCCGAAAGCCTCAAAAACTTGGAAAGAAGGTTGGAGGTAGGTGTCTTCAACGAATCTGACAAAAATGAAGAGAGAATCCTACTGGCAGACTTTCACACTATCCTGGCCAGGGAAGAGACCTTCTGGAGACAGAAATCTATAGATCTATGGCTAAAGGAAGGAGACTCCAACATCGAGTTTTTTCATGCTTCTACCCTCCGACATAGAGGTTCCAACAAATTAGGGAAATTTGGTGAAGTGATGGTACGACTACCAAGTACATTGCTGAGATAAGAACTAAAGTGGTGGGCTTATTTCAGGATTTGCTAGGATCCTCCCCCGAAAGCAACTTACAGGCCTAAAGAGATATTTTGGTGAGAATCCCCTCTTTGGTACCCCAGGATGCTAGCCTCAGGCTCCTGGATGCTTTTTCTTCTTTCGAGATCAAGGAGGCCTTATTTTATATGCAACCTGACAAAACCCTGGGTCTAGATGGGTTTCCTCCTCGCTTTTTCTAGACCATGTGGGAGGTTGTGGGTAATGATGTTTGTGATGCCATTCATGAGATCCAAGCCTCTGGATCCATCTACCCTAGTCTGAATGCCACTTTTTTAGCTCTTATTCTAAAAACCTCTACTTGCAAGACCTTCTCGGACTATAGACCCATCAGCCTTTGCAATTTTTTCTACAAGATCTTGACCAAAGTCTTAGCTAACAAGCTGAAGCCCATATTGCCCTTGCTCATTGACCCTTGTCAAGGTAGCTATGTGAAATGTAGAAACATCCTTGATGGTGTCATTTCTATCCATGATATTCTCCACTCTGCATCCTTGTATAATAAGGTTGCCCTCTTTCTCAAGCTTGACATGAACAAAGCCTTCAATGGGATGGATAGCGGTTTCCTCTATGATGTTCTCCTGAAGTTTGGGTTCCTTCCCTCTTGGATTGACCTCGTCCAAAGTTGCATATCCACCCCTTACTTCTCTATCCTAATCAATGGGTCCCCTACAGGCTACTTCCATAGTGCTAGAGGGCTCAGGCAAGGAGAACCCCTGTTCCCCATTCTCTTCATCATCTTATAATAGGTTCTAGATAGAACCCTCAAGGAGAGCCTCCAGAGACAGAGGATTTCGGGCATCATCCCCACCTCTGGAGTGGAAGTAGTCATCCACCAACAGTTTGTGGACAACACCTTCTTGTCTACTATTACCTTTGTGGCCCAGGCCAGACACATCAAGAGGATCCTCTCCCTTTACGAGCGAGTTGCGGGCCAGAAAGTAAACTACACCAAGAGCAAGCTTTTCTTCCTAAATACTCCCCAAGGGTGGTAGATCTGCATTTCTATAATCTTGGGATGCACGATCGAATCCCTCCCTACCACCTACCTCGGGCTCCCCCTCTTTTGCAATGGCAGGGCCAAGGACAGCATGTGAAATATGGTGGTGGAGCAAATTCATAGGAAGTTGGCCTCTTGGAAAGGCAAGTTTTTTTTTTGAGGCAGGCAAGGCTACCATCACCAAAGCTTGCCTCCAAGGGATCCCGACCTACTTCATGTCAATCTTTAGCCTCCCAATGTCTGTCCACCGTAAGATCGAATAAATTTAGAGGAACTTTTTGTGGTCTGGGAATGAAGATAAATCTAGGATCCCTTTGGTGGCATGGGAAAAGGTGTGTAAAAGCAAATACCAAGGTGGGCTTGGGCTAAGGATAACTAGTTTGATGAACCTGGACCTCATGGCCAAGCATACTTGGAGGATCCTGACCAACAAGCCTATGGAGTGGGTCAAAATTGTCAAGAAGAAATACCTTGCCAACTGCTCCTTCTTGGATGCTAAGGCCCCCTCTGGCAGATCCGCTTTCTGGAAAGTAGTCCTCCAAGCCAGGCAACTACTCAACAAGGGATTCCGATGGATTTTAGGAGATGGGCAGACAATCCACTTCTGGAAGGATAGATGGGCCAAAGAAGATCCTCTATCTCAGAAGGCTAAACTTTCCCTCCCCAATCCTTGGTGGACCCAAACTCCCAGTAGAAGGCAGAAGACTACATTGTGAGGAAGGATGGTAGCCCTTAGTGGAACATCCCGACCCTCACCAGTTGTGAAGCTAAAGTCTCCTCTCTAGATAAGATCCTCTAGGGCATTACCATCTCGACTGCTAGAAGACCCGACAAGATGATCTGGACGGGCACTGACACTGTCGTCTTCTCGATTAGGACACCCTATGAGATCCTTTCCAATGAGGCTAAGGGAGATTTCCCATGGTAGATAGTCTGGCGAAAAGGAGTGATCTCGAAGGTAAATTTCTTTGCTTAGATTATTTTTTAGAATAAATCTCTAACCATGGACAACCTCCAAAAAAGAGGGTTTGCCTTCTCCAGTATGTGTTATTTGTGTATGGAAAATTGTGAATCCATAGATCATCTCTTCCTTTACTGCCCATTAACCACCATGGCATTCAGCATGATCCTCTCCTCCTTTCAGGTCCCCTAGAGCCCTCCCAGGACAATCAAGGAAGCCTTTGCTCACTGGCCAAACTCGTTCAAAAATCCTAAGCTTTGGTTCCTTTTCAATGCGTCCTTCCATCACATTCTTTGGTAGATTTGGTTGGAGAGGAACAGAAGAGTCTTCGATAATCCTCCAAGAGGCCCCCCTTCCATAGCCTTCAGAGCTCTTGCCTTTGCAGTAGAAAATTCAAAATTCACTCCTAGTCCCCTCCCCAGGATCCGATCGGAGGAAACTATGTTCAAAAGGATGAACCTCAAGGAGGATCCAGACCACCCTAACATCCTTTCACCCAGGCTCAAGGTCAAATGGAGAAAGCCCCCGGAGGGTTGGCTTAAGTTGAACTTTGATGGCGCTACTCATGGCAACCCGGGGCCAACAGCTGCAGGAGGGTTGGTCAGAGATCACAGGGAGAGGATTGTCCTCACCTTCTGCAAGAACTTGGGTACCCAATCTAATCACAGTGCGGAGGCCAAGGGTGTCCTCAGAGGGCTTCAGCTCCTCTTAGAGGATCCTCACCCTTTGGTCATCGAAGGTGACTCTCTGAATATCATAAGGTATTTATCGAATGGCAAAGATCCTTCATGGAAAGTTTTCAATATTGTCTATGAGGCAAGGATCCTCCTATTTAGATGGACCGATGCCCAAATCAATCACATCTATCGGGAGGATAACAGGCTGGCAGATTACATGGCTGATAAAGGTCTTTTGACCTCTATGTTGGTAGTATGGAGGTCGTCCTTTCTAGATGAGGTGGAGAAGATGGCTAGATCAGATTTTCCTCATGAAGACATAAGAATAAAGGGAAGGCGCTCAGAGGTGGCACATCCTCTCGGCCACCAATTCTCTGATCAAGATGCTGACTAGGATCAAGGAGCAGAACGTTAAGGATGACCAAGAGGATCCGAAGTAGCGGAGGATCCGGGGTTGCCTTCCTTGTGGTTTTTTCTTGTTTTTCCCATGGTTTTTTGTTGCTTCCATTTTAGTTTGCTTTAGATTGGTTTTTGTCTATCGATCCTCTCACGAAGAGGCCCCTTTGTAAGCCTTGTGGGCAATTTTGAATTAGGTTTAGTTAGATTTTGCAAGTCTGTTTGATCCTAGCCCTTGAGGCCTGTAAGGACAGAATGGGCTCAGCCCTATTTTTGTACATAAGGTTTTGGGATCCTTTATAAAAACCCACTATTAATACAATCAATATACCAAAAAAAAAATATATATATATATATATATATATATATATATATATATATATATATATATATATATATATATCTTATTTTAAAGATCTTTCCAAGTTGAAATATTATATACTCAAATTATATAAAGCAAAGTAAGAGTGCATTGACTTAAAATACTTAACATTGTTTTAGTTATATTAAGCACAACTACTTAGACTCTTTATTTCTACTTAAAAATTAAATAATATTAAAGTAGTCGTATCTTAATTTTAAAATATTTATATATACAAATTAAATAATCTATAAAATTTTATCAACATCTTAACCAATCAAAATATTTAAATATAAAATCATTTTAAAATAAAGTGCATTAAAAAGATGTTATAGTGGCTATAACCTTATAAACCATGTTGAATAGGATGATGAGTCTTCACCCTTTTATTTTGTAGATACTGTAGTGGTATGGTTTTAAACTTTTGCTCATTTTAAGTTCAAACCACAAAAAAACAAAATGTGTGTGAATGCAAATCTTTATGAAATACTTTACATATTCAAATTTTAAAATATTTATATATAAAAAATAAATAATCTTTAAAATTATATCAACATCTCAACTAATAAAAATATTTAAATGTAAAACCATTTTAAAATAAAGTGCATTAAAAAAAGGTTTTTATAGTATACATGGTTAAGAGCTTTGACCATAACCTTATAAACCATGTTGAATAGGATAATAACTCTTCACCTTTTTATTTTGTAGATATTGTAGTGGTATGGTTTTAAAATTTTATTCGCTTTACGTTCAAACCACAACAAAACAAAATGTATGTGAATGCAAATATTTATGAAATACTTTACATATTCAAAATCAATGTTCATCACATCGGAAAATTAAGAATCTTAAAATTAAAAATAAATTTAAAAAATATAAGAATTTTATTTTAAATACCTTTCTAAGTCCAAATATTATATACTCGAGCTATATAAATCAAATTAAGAGTGCATTGACTTAAAATACTTAAAATTGCCCTAAGGTTAAGCACAACTACCTACTTAGCCTTTTTATTTTTATTTAAAAATTAAATAATATTATTTATTAATAAATATTAAATAATATATAAAATTATATTAATATTTTAATTATTAAAATATTTAAATTTTTAAATATTTTAAAATAAAGTGTATTAGAGTGTAGTACAAGCACAAGTCGAGAGTGAGTGCAAGCATGAGTTAGGAGTGAATGTAAGTATGAGTCAGAAGTGTGTGCAACCAAAATTAAATGCGAGCATGAACCAAGAATGAGTGCAACCAAAAATGAGTGTGAGCATAAGCCAGGAGTGAGTGCAACCAAAAGCAAGTATAGTCAAAAGTGAGTGTGAGCTCGAGCCGAGAGTGAGTGTAGCCGAAAGCAAGTGCGAGCATGAGCTAGGAATGAGTGTAGCCAAAAGCGAGTATGAGCACAAACCAGGAGTGAGGAGGAAGTCTAAACAAAGAAGCAGAAAATAGAAAGCAAAGTGTGATCAAGGAACAAGTGCTACTTCTTGTTCTAGATCTTAGGAGAATTTAAAAGATTCATTTGAAAAAAATCCAGGTAACATGGAAATAAAGTCATTTGTGAAAGTCCTTACTAAAAGTATCGATGATCAAGTTGGAAGTATGGATGCCCTAGCTAGAAATAAGAGGAAGAGTGAATCTATGGCAAACCTAGTCTAGGTAATAGATTCTACACTAGAAGTGATTATCAAGGATGAGATGATTGAGCATGATATAATGGTTCTTAAAAATATAAAGTTAACATGTAAGTTTTATGGATACTATATAGGTTTTTTTTTAGATTCCAAATTGAATCAAGTGGAAATGGGGATTGAATTCAAATTACTCCATGAATTTTCTTCCAAAAGGATTTTTTCTCATTATTTTCTCGAGTTCAAAAATTAAGAATAAAATAATGGATGGAGGCTCATGGTTTAGGGGTAAAGATGCTTTATATTTAAGACCTTTGAGTGAGAATTTTTCTGTGGATATAGAAACTATTAAAAGGCTTTTGGTATGGATTAATATTTTTGGAATTCCTTATCAACTCATCAACAAGGAGGTTCTGAATAATATTGGTAACAAACTAGGTGAATTCATCTAGGAGAGACCAACTACAACTCCTGAGGAGAGAAGGCATGTTGTATGCACTTGAATATGTTTTGCCATGAAAATTTTTGAACCTTCACCCCAATTTATTAGGATTAAATTTGAATCAGTAGAATGGTATCGACAAGTGGATTATGAAAACATTGCATTCTGATGTTGCAAATGTTATGAAAATGGACACGTGGCAAGAGACCACAAAGTAAAAATGATGGAGGAAGAGATCAATTTTTTAGCATAAGGGTAGCTTCAATTTGAAACAAGGAGATCATAACATAGGATAAGTTATGTTAAATCAAGGATTTTCCACTCCTAAGGAAGTGGTTAGAAAAATTCCTCTATATCATCAGATGGAAAAGGTCATTACAGTTCACTCAAATTAGCCATTAGAAAGAAAATTATATGGGGGGTGAGGATGTACAATGCACAAGTTCAAATATAGAAGGAGCTAAAGGTGCAAAGGAAAAGAAGAAGATAAATTTTAAAGTAAAGGAATATGGGAAGGTGAATTTTAAAGCAAATGAGGTGAAGGAGATCAAGCTTAATCTAGGTAAATCATCTTTATTATCCTTAAGTAACATAAAATATTCTTACAATAAAAATGAAAGTAGTAAAGAGTGTGTTCCTTGCACTTTAGGATTTCAAGAGCAGTATGGTAAAAAAAATCTTATGGAGGATATCCAAGGAAATTTAGGGTTTCCAAGCGAACATAAGAAAGTAATGACTATGGAGGATCATTTATGCAATTTAGAGTTTTTAGGGCAACATAGAGAAGAAAATACTAATGAGGCTATTCCTTGCAATTTTGACTCTTTAGGGCAACATAAATCCTTAGAAGATAAGTCTCATTATGAACAATATGAAAAATATGAAAAATAGAAGAGATTGATAAAGATGAGAGTGTTGGTAGGAATGGAATAAGGAGAGGAAGGCCATAAAAGGAGGAACAAACAAAAAAATAATTTCAAAAGGATATTGATTTGGGAAGCCAAATAAAAGTATCATAGGTGTTAACAAGAAGTGGGGCTAAGACCAATAATAAAAATAAAAAATTTTGATGATGAAAATGATATCATGGAATATTAGGGGTATGAATAAAACCCCTAAAAAAATAGTTATTAAGAAATTAATAGGTTTTTATAGTCTTGAGTTTATTTTAATACAAGAAACAAAATTAAGTAGTGAGGAATGTAAGGATACTTTTAAGAAGATTTGGAAGACAGGTGATTGTTTAGTAGTTTCTTCTACAAGAGGTTCAAGCGGTATTGCAATAATATGGGATAAATACAAACGGGATGGACAAATATTAGAAACAAAAAGTAATTGGGTTGTTGGATTATTTTTCAGGAAAGAGGAAAACATCAAATTTGGGGTTATAAATGTATATGCTCCAACTATAGTTACTCATGAAAATGTTGGAAGGACCTTAGCATATTTTTATCAAATACAATGATGATTCATTGTGATCTATGGATTCTTAGGGGTGATGTTACTACTATCTATATCCTTTGGAAAAGAAGGGTCACATTCCAATATGGTCTAAATCAATGCAATATTTTGCTTCATTTTTCAATTCAAATGACCTTTGGGATGTTAGTCCCTCAAGCTTTCAATATACATGGGATAATATACACATTAGGTAAAATCATATAAGACTGGATAGATTCTTGTTATCCAACAAATGGTTATAAAAAAAGTATACAATCTCTTCAGATATTTTATTACGAGTAGGATTAGATCACAAATCTATTCTTTTGACTTGTGAGTTACCTAATAATGGTCATCCAAAGTCATTTTGCTTCTAGTCTATGTGGCTCCAAGATCCTATTTTTTTTTTCAAATGGTTATGTTATGATGGGATGAATCAAAATTTGAAGGATCATGTATGTATAGGTTTGTTCAAAATTTGAAATATTTAAAGGAGCAAATGAATATATGGAATGCCAAATATTTTGGTAATATTTTTAAAGAAAAGAAATAAATTGAATCCAAGCTAAAAAAAATTATGAGAGATAGTAGAAATTAATGGAATGGATCAATATTTTTATGTGAAAGGAAAAAAATTGCTTTCTGATTATCATAATGCATTTTAAAAGGAGTCATATTGGTTCCAAAAATCTAGAGAGAAATGGCTCAAGAAAGGAGATAGAAATAAAAAAAAATCATGATACAACAAAAGAAATTTTTTTTGTTCGTCATATCAAAAATATTATAATTCCATATGGAAGAAATATTGAGGACGAAGAAGATATATGGAAGGAAGCAATTGATTATTTCAAAAATATTTTTTCAGATTCTAGGCAAACTTCTACAATATATTTTATTAATTATCACTTAGGGAGAAGTAAAATGAAACTTTCATGAGAGGTTTCCCACTTAGTACATTGTTGCTCAACACAACAAATCCAGGACAATAGACGAATTTCAAGCGGTAGAGGGAATGAAATAGTTACAATGTTGTAGATATTTGCAGATAAATTTTTAGGGTTTAATTTTTTGTGGTGGCTCAGGTAGCAGTGGAAGTGAAAGAATCACAGTGTTGCAAAGATCCATGAATGGGTTTTTAGGGTTTTTTTTACGGTGGCTCAAGCGATAGAGGGAGTGAAAGAATTGCAAAGATCCACAAATGGGTTTTTAGGGTTTATTTTTTCACGATGGGATTTTCTCAGGATGACGGATGTTTCTCCTCGAACAAGTGGGTCTTTGGATTTTGAATTTCTTGAAGATGGGAACCATGGCAGGATTGCAGGTAGGTCTCTAGGCTCAGGTGAAGATCAGGGGAGGACTTTCATCTGGAATCAAGGATATCGGTGATGGAGCTTCTGATGATGCGGACAAAGATGAAGTCACGGGTGTCGGAGGGGAACCCCCGACAACTCCACCTCGAAACGTCATTTTTGGTTCCTTTGTGGATAAAGTCCACTTCGGGATGATGCCTTCTATTTCCACTGTCCAAGACTCCATTCCTCTCACTATTTCAGGAAGAGAGGTCATCATTCCTCCTGAGGTTATGGCTCCCCTGGTATTCCAGGAATCATTATCACTAATTGGGAAATTTATCGGTGTCAGGCCGGACATTGAGTCCATTCGTAAATGGGCCTTCTCGAAGTGGCGACCTATGGGTAACATGGAGCTAGCTGCTTACCCAAGAGGGTTTTTCCTAATCAGATTAAACAATCCTCAAGACTCAAGCAGAATCCTCACTGGAGGTCCATGGTTCTTTGGTAGAAGAAGTCTGTTCTTGAGGAAATGGGGCGAATATTTTGACCCAAAAACACAAAGCATAAACTCAGCGCCCATTTGGGTCAGGCTTTCGAGCCTCCCATCGTAGTTTTGGCATCCTAGAATTCTCAAAGGCATAGCTCAAACCATTGGTGACCTTGTTGCCATTGATTTAGCAACCAAAGCAATAAGTCACCTTACTTATGCCCGCATCTACATCATTGCAAATCTGGATTCCCAACTATCGACTTACGTAGATCTCATTTCAGGATCTTACCGAAGGCGTCAAGCTATCGAGTATGAGAACAAACCTGCTTTTTGCATTGAATGTCAAAAATAGGGTCATCTTCATGCCTAGTGCCCCACTCTAAAGAAGGATTTAAAGAAGGATGCAAATCACGACAAGAATGGACTGGGGAATAGTCAACCAACTCAAATATTCTAGGAAAAGAATCAGATCGACAAAGGCAAGCAACCTGTCTCTCAGACCCAAGCCTCGTAGTCTGAAGACCAGGTAAGTTCTCTTTTTGCAAAGCCTAATCCTTTCATGCCCTTAAATGGTCAAGACCCAGATCTTGAAGATACCCCTACTGACCCTAAAACTGTAGATCTTACCATAGCTAAAACTATTCATAATAATCTCATTGATTTATCTATTCACCCTTGTGATGCTCCCCAATCCCCCACTAGGTCTAGGCCTTCTTTCCCACCTCTAACCAATTTTTTACCAAAACCTAACCCAATCCTTCCAGCCTAGGAATATTCTACTTTCCTATCAAATTCCTCCTCCCCCCTGACTCACATTCCCCTATTCTAGAGCAACTTCTCAAAATCTGAAGGAAAAAAATTACTATCGATGTTGGCAGTGACAAGAAAAAGGGTAGACCATAAAATCAAGAGAGAAGGAAGAAATAAATTGATCTAGACATTGCCAATGGCTTTCAACCTACTATTCTTTCATCTCTATCAGATCAAACAAACATTGATTTTCCCAAGGAGGAGGGAAAAGATCCAAACCACTTCCATCTCATGGCAAAGGGGTGGGAAAGAAATCTTCCAAACATTCTAGATGAAGATCCTCTCATGGAATGTGAGAGGCCTCAATGGAGTAACCAAACAGAGGTTGGTTAGATCCATGAGGAAAAATCTGAAGCCTAGCATCATTTTACTCCAAGAAACAAAAATTGATATTGAGAATAGTGAAAGGATTGGTAAATTATTATGGAAAAATAGTGAATATGTTTTCAGTCCTACCAATGGCTCTTCAGAAGGACTCATTCAACATTCTATTCTTCAATAAAGACTCCAAACACCAGTGGATTCTCTCAAATATTTATGCTCCTAACAACATTACTGGTCATCGTGCCCTTTGGACCACACTAAACCAAATGAGGAGCAACTTTCAAAATGAACCTTGGATGCTTGTTGGTGATTTCAATAGCCCTCTCTATCCTTCTAACAAGCATGGGGGAGCTCCAGTCACTTCCAGATGTTTTGAAGAATTTGTAGATTTTGTTGATTTGAATAAATTAATGGATGTTCACTTAAAAGGTTTAAAGTATACTTGGAGCAATAGGAGATATGGTAGTCAACTCATCCAACTAAGACTTGATAGATTTTTATTGTCTAAAGAAGCTATTCAATTTTTAGGTGATGCTACTCTAACCTCTCTCCCTAAAATAGGGTCAGATCACAACCCTCTAATATTTGAAGGTTTGCAGCCAGCTCTCCAGTTCAAAACACCTTTCAGATTCAAGTCAATGTGGCTTCAACACCCTAACCTTTGAACCTGCATCTCTGATTGGTGGAAAGAAAGTTTCTCAAGGCCTCCCTTAACCCAATTAGCCAAGAAACTTCACTTTATAAAGCTTAAGTTAAAGTAGTGGAATAAAGAAGTTTTTGGGAATATTTTCTAGGACAAACAATGAATCTCTGAACAACTGATGAATATTGAATCTAGTATTCAAAATGGGAATCCAGACCTAGGTCTCAGGCAGGATGAACATAACCTTCTTGCTGAATTCCACAATTTGCTATCTAAGGAAGAAATATTTTGGAGGCAAAAATCTAGAGCATTGTGGTTAAAATAAGGGGACTCCAACACTAAATTTTTTCATGCATCAACACTCAGACACAGAAGTTCTAACAGAATCAGGGAACTCCTCAGGAGTGATGGTTCAAGCATCAATGACATTCATGAAATCAGGTTCGAAGCTGTTTCTCATTTTGAGAATATTTTGGGACCCAATGCACCATCCTCCCTCCAAGCCTGTAATGCTCTTCTTCAAAATATTCCTTGCCTTGTTTCCCAAGAATCAAATGTTGATCTTCTTGAGAAGTTCACAAAAGAAGAAATCAAAGATGCCATGTTCTCTATGCACCCCGATAAGGCTCCTGGACCTGATAGATTCCCTCCTAGGTTTTTCTAGCACTTTTGGGATATTGTTGAGAATGATGTAACCAATGTTGTCCAAGACTTTCAACAATCAAAATCCATTCCCAAAGATGTTAATTCAACATTCTTGGCTCTTATCCCTAAGTCCCAAGTAAGTAAATCCATCTCTGACTTTAGATCGATAAGCCTTTGTAATGTCATTTACAAGCTCATATCCAAGGTTCTGGCCAATAGACTCAAGGTTATCCTTCCAGACATAATAGATCACTACCAAGGGAGCTCCGTCAGAGGTAGATTCATAACAGATGGTATAATTACTATACATGAACTTATTCATTATATTTCCAAGAGCAAGAAACCTAGCCTCTTCCTAAAACTTGATATCAACAAAGCCTTTGATAGGGTTTCTTGGGACTTCCTCTTTGTAGTTTTAAAGAAATTTGGTTTTCATGAGGAGTGGGTCACTTTAATCAAGGAATGCTTAACATCTGCCTGGTTCTCAGTCATTGTTAATGGTTCAACAGTGGGATACTTTAAAAGTTTTAGAGGACTCAGGCAGGGTGACCCTTTGTCACCCTTCCTCTTCATCATCATGGTTGAATCACTTGGTAGATCCCTTAAACAAGCTTGCTCTTTGGGTCTTCTTTCTGGTATCAAGCCCTCATCTATTTCTAGGCCCATTACTCATCAACAATTTGTGGATGATACTATCCTAGCAACTCTATCCTCAGTTCCTAAAGCTAAAATAATCAAATCTATTCTAAATTTTTTTGAAGAAGTTGTTGGGCAGAAAATTAACTTTGTGAAGAGCAGAATCTATTTCCTAAATACTCCCATTCATAGACAACTTAAGATTGCTAGGATTTTGGGTTGTACTATTTCTCAGCTTCCTTCTACTTACCTTGGGCTCCCTCTTTTTCATGGCAATCCTTCAGAATTCTTATGGAGCAATGTCATTGAGTGAATCAACAAGAAGCTAGCAGGGTGGAAAAAAATAATGTTAAGCCAAGTGGCTAAGGCTACTCTTGTGCAAGTGTACCTCCAAAGTATTCCAGTATTTTTCATGTCAATATTCAAAGTTCCTATTTTTATTTGCCATAAGATTGAAAAAATTCAAAGGAGGTTCCTTTGGGCTGGAAATGAAAATCGGAATAGATTCCCTTTAGTTGCTTGGGATAGAATCTGCAAGAAAAAATACCAAGGAGGGTTAGGCTTTAGGGAAATCCATAAAATGAATCTAGCACTCATGGCAAAGCAAGCCTGGAGAATTGTCATTGAGGCTCAATCTACTTGGATTGATATAGTCAAAAATAAATACCTCCAACAAACCTCTTTCATGGATAACCAACCTCTTCCTCAAGGTTCATGCTTTTGGAATTCTATCATTCAATGCAGGGACATCATCAGGAAGGGAATGAGATGGAAACTTGGCTGTGGCAATTTTATCAGGTTCTGGGAAGATGTTTGGCTTAAGGATCACCCCCTCATATCTGAGCCAAATCTAGAAATTCTCAAGCCCTTCATGGACCAAACCTTTGAAAGCAGAGTGATTAACTTCATTTCTCAGTCTCCTAACCGATGCCTCTAGAAATCCATTCCCACCAATGATCTAGATTTCAATTCCACCTCTACTACCAGAATCCTTCAAAATTTGTTGCGAGTCTTTGTTATTCTGAACTCCCAATCAAAAGATAGCCTCATATGGAAGCTTAGTGAGGATGGTAAGTTCATGGTTAAATCTGCTTACTATATTCAAGATACCCCCTCACCTAGTTGGACCCCTACTAAGTATGTCTGGGTTAAAAAATTGATTCCAAAAATTGGCTTCTTTTCTTGGCTTGCTTCTCAAAATCAAATTTTAACTATGGATAATTTAATCATCAGAGGTCTTTTTATCCCCAATTGTTGCCCTCTTTGCAAGTCCAATTGGGAATCAACTTTCCATATTTTCCTACAATGCCCTTTTTCTCTTTCCATTCTGAATTCCCTATTTGATTTGGTCAACATTGCCTGGGTTCAACCATCTTCCATCATCCTTTTGTTTGAGCAATGGCCTAACCCTTTCTTTAATTCCCAGTTAAAATTCCTATGGTCCACATGCCTACACCACTTCCTTTGGTAGATTTGGCTGGAACGTAACAACAGAGTTTTCAAAGGAGTTGCCAAAGACTCTCAATCCATCTTCCTTCGCATCACCACCTTTACCTCTAAAAATGCTCGCCTTGTCTCATCGAATGGGGCCCCCAAACCTGGTCTCGAATCTCACCTATTTGTAAGTTTCAATCTAACAAATTGTGTTGTAGGAACTCCTCGACCTGTTGTTGACAGATCAGGCATTACTTGGACCCCTCCTCCTATAGGGTGGATAAAGCTCAACTTCGATGGAGCGGCTAAAGGAAATCCTGGAAGGGCTGGGAGTGGAGGCATAATCAAGGATGATAAAGGGAAAATCATTGTAGCCTATGCGGAGAATATTAGAGTTCAAACCAACAACTTGGCTGAGGTGAGAGCTCTTTATCAAGGCTTGCTTGTCCTAGAAGGCTTTGGCTCCAACAACTTAATCGTTGAAGGAGATTCCTTGTTGATCATCAACTGTCTCAAAGCTTCTCAATCCCCTTCGTGGAGCCTTTCCAATATCATTTATGAATGCAGGAGGCTTGTTAGCAGGTACTCTAATGTCATTATCCAACATGTGTTAAGAGAAGGAAATAAAGTTGCTGACTCACTTGCTAATAGAGGAGTTGAGGAAGAGACCCTTCGGGTTTGGCATGTTGATTTCCCTCAGAACCTCAGGTCTACCAATCAGGATGATGATATTTGTTTACTCTAAATTTTCTTTCCATTTGGTTATCTATACTAATGAATTCCTATGTGGTTTGTTGAACTCCTTCGATCTTTTTGTAGTTCTTGGAACTGGTTGCGCTTAGGTTTATTTGGGTTTCTTTCCTCTCTCTGTTTGGTTTGAGATGTTGTTTTAGTTGCTCCATTTTTTGTTTCTTCTTGGGTTAATCTTGTTGATTTACCTAGTTTCACTTTTATGCTTTGTAAAAGGTTCAGGGTCCCTTTCAAAACCCTTTCCCATCAATAAAAAATATTATCGCTCGAGGATAAAATAGAAGCTTGATGAAGAATATATCTATGGAGGAACTCCATGAAGTAGTTTCCTCTTTTCATCCTAATACGATACCTAGCCCCGATGGATTTCCTTCAACTTTATTTCAAAAAAATTAGGATTTATTGAAGAGTGATATGTTAGTTGTAGTTGAAGAGGCTAAAAAAGGAAGGCTATAATAAGTGAGATCAATGTTACTTTTATTACCTTGTTCCCAAGAAAGGTGACAAAATATTTTGATAATTTTCATCCAATAAGCCTTTGTAAAATGATTTATAAGATCATTTAAAAAATTAAGGCAAACAGGTTGAGGGGCATTCTAACGTGTCTTATCTCAGGGAAACAATGTGGCTTTGGTCATGGTAAATAATTTCTTGATGATATAATTATTGCACAAGAGGCCATACATTCTCTTCATTCCATGAAAAAATTAGGTATGCTTTTGAAATTAGATATGAACAAAGCATATGATAGGATTTCCTAGAATTTTTTACATGCTATTCTCAAACATTTTGGCTTTAATTATAATTGGTGTGAGTGGATTAAATGTTGTTATAGCACTGGAAACATTTATATTTTGATCAATGGTTCTCTTGTTGGTTACTTCAAGTCATCTTGTGGACTTTTTCAAGGTGATCCACTTTCTCCTTATTTATTCATTATTCTAGTGGAAGCATTAGGGAGAGCCTTTTCAAAGGCAAAAATAGAAGAAAAAATCAAGGGTATTCAAGTTGCAAAACATGGTCCCTCTGAATCTCATCTCCAATTTGTTGAGGATACTTGCTTTTTGGGCCATCTCTTAGTCAGTGAGGCATTGGAGTTTATATCAATATTATCACACTATGATAAGGCTACTGGAGAGTTGGTAAATACTACCAAATCCAATATTTTTTTCATAAATACTACCCTAGATTTACAACAAACCATTGTGAATATTTTAGGGTTTAAAATTGAAAAGTTTCCATCAACCTACTTGGGTATTCCTTTGTCTAATAAAGGAAATAAAAAGGAGCTTTGGATCTCTTTTTTGGATAGAATGAAAGCTTGCTTGACAGATTGGAAAGGTAAGTTCTTAACCATGGTAGGAAGGCTACAACTCATAAAGACTACATTGTAATCCATTCCTCTTTATAGGATGTCACTTTCAAGACTGCCAATAGGTATTGCATTAAAATTTGATAAAATTCAAAGAAACTTTCTATGGAAAGATTGTGAGAAAAAAGTTAGGTTTCCTCTTTGTAAGTGGGATAGGGTTTGTAAAGGAAATAATATTTGAGGAGTAAGCTTATAGAATTCCAGACTTATATTTGAAATTAGGAGAAAAAATTAGGTGGAGATTATTCAGAGATCAAGGAAATAATTGGAAAAAATATTACTTCAAAAATATATAAGTTCTCTTGATGCAATAAAATTATTTAAGAAAATAACTCTACCCAAAGGATCGTCAACATGGAACTTCATATCAGTGAGTTTTCAATTGATAAAAAGACATATTAGATGGTCAATCAATGAGGGGAGTTATGCAAATTTTTGATCTAATGCTTGGTTGAAGCCTCATCCTCCTCATCCTCCTCATCCTCTTATCTCTGACTCAAAATGGTAACCATTGGCTCAAGCATGCCTATCATGTAAAGGATCAAAGGTCAAAGGCTATATTATTATGAGCAAAAATTTCAAATTATGGATTTATTTTAGTAACTTGGTTGAATGAGAGGAACACAAACAAATTTCAGATGAACTTCAAAAGATGCTTCAAGAGTTCTATTTGTAGATTTTTACATGAAAGGATGATTTGGTTTAGAATTTATAAAAGGATGGTGGATAGTTGGTCAAGTTGGGATATGAGGATTTAGAACAATCAAGATTTCCTTCTCCCAAAGAATTTTCTTGGAAGAATGTTTGGTCATTAGAGGCTCTCCCTAAGGCCTCGACATTTATTTGGTTAGCAATTCAAAGTAAGATTATTACAGGAGAGTTTACAAAGAATATAATATTATAGATCCTTCAAATGTGCCTTGTGTGAGAAGGATTTAGAAACATTAGACCATTTACTTTTTCATTGTTTGTTTGCCCACACCATTTAGGGTTATTAATAAAAATGAAATTATATTAGGTAGCTCCATCAACATTGAAAGAAAAGATAAAATGTGGGATTAATTATTTCAAAGCTAAAGCGTTATGTATTCTTTGGAGGACTGACCCAACCATTATTTTTTGGAAAATATGGCTTGAAAGGAATAACAAAAAATTTAAAAATAAATTTCAAAATCATGACCATGTTTGGAACCATATTATTGCCTCTTGCATAATGTTTACACATATGGTGCTCTTTATGGGAAGTCTCAATTGCAGAAAAATATGTGCTAATAAATTGGCTATAGAATTTGAACAGACATGGAAGAGTCATCTACAACAACAAAATTAAAACAAAGAATCTACTTCAGATCTATGGTAAAATAAAAATGTCCAAAAATTGGATTTATCAAAATTAATTCTGATGGTGCTTCTAAAGGAAATCCAGAAAAAGTTGGTGGAGGGGGTGTTTTTAGAAATAGTGAAGGCAAAATCCTCCTCACTTATTCAGAATCATATGGAAGTTCAAATAACAACTATGCAAAGGCTATGGCACTTCTTACGAGGATTAAAATTGCAATAGAAAAATGATGGTATATTTCAATTAAGGGAGACTCACAAACTATCGTCAATGTTATTAACAAAATTAGATGTGGAGACTCGATATTATTGTTGATGTTCATGATCTATTACTAGAGGTAATCTCTTGGAAGTGTGAGCATATTTATAGAAAAGAAGATCGATAGTGTTTGTGGAAACATAGCACTTCAAGAAAGTTTATTTTTTTTCAATTGGTTATACAAAATTAAAACGAGTAGCATATTTATAGAAAAGAAGATCGATAGTGTTTGTGGAAACATAGCACTTCAAGAAAGTTTTATACAAAATTAAAACGAGTTCCACCCAGAAAAAAAGGTGCTAATAATTTGGCTATAGAATTTGAAGAGACAAGGAAGAGTCATCTACAACAACAAAATTAAAACAAAGGATCTACTTCAGATCTATGGTAAAATAAAAATGTCATAGAAATGTCCAAAATTTGGATTTATCAAAATTAATTCTGATGGTGCTTCTAAAGGAAATCTAGAAAAAATTGGTGGAGGGGGTGTTTTTAGAAATAGTGAAGGCAAAATCCTCCTCACTTATTCAGAATCATATGGAAATTTAAATAACAACTATGCAAAGGCTAGGGGACTTCTTACCAGGATTAAAATTGCAATAGAAAAATGATGGTATATTTCAATTAAGGGGGACTCTCAAATTATCGTCAATGCTATTAACAAAATTAGATATGGAGACTCGATATTATTGTTGATGTTCATGATCTATTACTAGACACAATCTCTTGGAAGTGCGAGCATATTTATAGAAAAGAAGATCAATAGTGTTTGTGGAAACATAGCACTTCAAGAAAGTTTTTTTTTTTTTCAATTGGTTATACAAAATTAAAACGAGCAGCATATTTATAGAAAAGAAGATCGATAGTGTTTGTGGAAACATAGCACTTCAAGAAAGTTTTTTTTTTTTCAATTGGTTATACAAAATTTAAACGAGTTCCATCCATATTATATCATCATCGTATAGTAGTATTACAACAAAGCTTAAATATTTTTTTTTCAATTGGTTATACAAAATTAAAATAAGCTCCACCCATATTATTTCATCATCGTATAGTAGTATTACAACAAAGCTTAAATATTTTCCATGTGTTGCTTGGCAAGATTTGAACCTTGGTCTCCTCTTTAAATGTTGAGGAATCTAACCGGTTGAGCTAATGTCATTTGATTGCACTTCGAGAAAGTTGAAGAATATATTTAAAAAAATAAATATATAAAAATAATTAAAATAAATAAATAAATTACAATAAATATAATATTTTGATAAGAATGACTCTCAATAAAAACTACATATAACTTATTAAGAAAATAACTCATCTTTATCGCCAAGATTCAATTTAAAGAATTTATGGTTATTTTAATAACCTATATTTTTAATGTCTTTGACTTCTTTTGACTTCTTTATATATGTGCCAGATCATTCTCTGAGATAGTTCATATATGTATATAATTTTGTAAGTATACTACCTATGCCCAAAGTTTTCTTCTCTTTAATATGGATTTGTTTTAGATTATTTTATTATTAACGTGTTTTTTATTTTTAATTTATTTAAAATATTTATTTTTTATTTAAATAAGTTTTTTTATTTTAAATTTTTAAAATGATTAATTATAATATTTAAAGTTTATTTTTCCAATATTATTGGAGAAGACTTAAAATGCTATTTTACACAAAAATATATATATATATATATATATATATATATATATATATATATATATATGATATTTTTATTTTTATTTTTATTTTTTTGTTTGTTAGGTAATTAAATAATAATGTCTAATTTTCTAGTTTATTGTAGGAAAGATTTGATTTTGCAACTTGAGCTTTACAGAGATAAAAATAGTTATTCTTTTCATTTTGGTTATTTTAATTAAATATTTTCATTGATAAGAAAGAAAGTGAGTTTGGTCTTGTAAGTTTGAAGTTATATATTTTTTTTATTTGATGGATGAAGGGGTTTTGAAAGGAACTTCAAACCTTTTACATAAGAGGTTTTGAAAGGGTCTCCAAACCTTTTACATAAGGGGTTTTGAAAGGGTCCTCGAACCTTTTTACAAAAAACCCAAGATTTTCAACAATAGCCAAAAAAAAAGAGCACAATATAGGATGAATCCACAGACCAAAGGTGAATGAAAAAAAATCTAGCCCAAGCAAAGCTTCTCAAAACATAATTTGAACTTCCCACCCAAGACAAGAACCTTGGATCTAGAAACCCAAAATGAAACAAAAGGCACTAAAAATTAAACACATCAATGCACCCAACTGGAGCACCAAATGATGATCGGTTTTAAAAGTCTTTCCCATGATAGTAACCTTGGGTAAAGAGATCCAGGCCAACGGATGGCACAAAGCAATGCTACAAATGGAAAAGCTAAGAACTCCAGTAGTAGGAACTAACAAGCTAAAATTAAACCAAAAATAGAGAAATCCCATGCAGATTAGTTCCAAAAACTGTTGGAAATCAAAAAACTGTACAAAGAGACCAATATGTGTTTGGATCTGAAAACTTGCAATAGGAACTCAAAAACAAAACTGGTGGATCATGCGATCTCGCCAACCATTGTTTGAAATAAGACCCTAATAGTGGCAGCCAGCACCACAAAGAAAACAGGAAGCTCAACCTCCCTAAGATGCGACCCAGCAAGTAGAAGAGCCCTTATCTAGGGGTGAAAAGCATAAACAATCGGTAAAAGATTTGAATGCTAAAAACACCAACAAGAGAACATTCGACCAGTTCGTAGCAAGCCTCCATCAAAAATTATATTAAAAACCCTCGAACCTGCCAAAAGATTCAAATAGAATATTTAAATAAAATATTTGGCTTGCTTAAAGCCCTCAAATCTCACCTAGAGATAAAAAATGATAGAAAATAAAATAGAGCGCTCAAAAAGGAAGGAATCTAGAACCCTAGGAGCACTTAGAGAAAACACAATCCCATCCCATCCGTTAAGGCCTCTAATATTCCATGATAGGAGCTTCATTTACAAGACTTGGAAAGTTTTTCCTCTATTTAGAGATTGGGGGGAGCAATAGAAAGATTCTAGTTTTAACTGCTTGATTTTGTTGTCTTTCTCCTTTTCAGAGTTTAGTTGAGTTTGGTTCCATCTACAGTATTTGGCTCTACCTCTTTAATTTTTACAGCTTTATTAGAAGGCTTACCTACCTTTCGGTTGACTCCCACATCCATTTGATCTTTATTAGAACTTCTTGTTTTGGGTTTGGACTTAGCTGCTCTTGAAGAGCTCTCACCGGGGTACAAATACCTTTTCAACTCAAGGAGATTTGGAGACTCCTTCTCTGGAACTACAAGACCCCTGATCATCTGGGATAACCCAAGCTCTTCTATGATTGGATCCTGTAAAGCCAGGAATTGAAAGGAATTTTAGAGAAATTTTGAAGGGATAAGAGAATTTGTTATCAAATCAACTGGATTTACCTGGTCTAAGCTCCTACTAAAATCTTGCACCAGGGCCTGGACCATCACTTTCCTTGAATTAGAGATAACCATTGGTAAAATTTGATCTACAGTCTTTTCTCCCATTCTAAGCACGTCCAGAATTGGGGGCTCAAGTTGAGTTGTCCCAAAAGGGTCCATTTAATTGTGAGACTTTCCAACTGGATTTTTAGACCAGTTCTTTCTTAAAGCATTGTTAGCAGGTACTTTGCGAGAATAAGAACCCATCAAGTGCCCAAATAGCTTACACGAAGAGCACATAATGGGCCTATTTTTGTAGACAATTGGCTACAACTAAGGGCCCTATTTGAAAACAAGATCTATGTGACTAGGAAGATCTGCCTCTGGATCAACCATTACACACATCCTTACAAAAATCATCCTAGACTTAGCTCTAGTGATAGAGTCAATTAGAACCAGGTATCCAATGGCTCTTGTAATGCCTCTCATAATATCTTCGTGCCAAAGGTGGAATGGTAAATCAGGGAGACGCACCCAAAGGGGTGCCAAATTCACCTTTTGAGTTTTAGGGTTGAAATTAGGGCCCCATTTGTACAAAAAGAGACCCCTCTTACCAAAAAATCATGGACCCCATCCTAGAATGTGCTTTGAGTCATATTCACAGTTTAGCTTGATAAGGAAGAAGGCATTGGAAAGGATGACAATATCCAACGAGCCCAAGGGTTTCCACTTGAAGAATACCCAAGCCGAATAGAGTCTAAGTCTGGTCTGGTTCCTTGGAACTTGCTGATCAAATTCCACAATCCCTCTACCATAGTTGCATCCACGAGCTCATCCAAAATAACAAGCTTATTTCTAGATGAAGAGAGGTTTAAAAGACGGTTTGAACCTTGATAAAATAAACTCCTTGTGGTAACCATGGCAAAATAAGACTCACTTGGATCAAACGAGTGGCCCAATCTAGGGGACCCCCTCATGGGTTCTCCTGGGGAGTCATCAAGACCCATAGATAGCACTTTTTTTTTGTTTCCTTTAGATAAGGCCCCTCGGTGATTGCACTCTCCTTCTGACCACTAGGGCTACCATCCTCTTGCAAGCCACCAAGCCTACCATCCTATCACAAACTACCATACCCGCCAACCTATTGCAAACCACCAATGGAACCACCATCTTGATGATGCAACACCCGATCACCTTGCTCATACGCCTTCCCGCCTTTGCGTATTTTCAAAAGTGATCTTCCTCTAATCCTATACAAATATTGGTCCATCCTACTTTGATATCGATACATTTTAAATCAAACCCTAAACTCTTGGGGTTACTTTTTTATGTTTTCTTTTGATTTCGTATTTCTAGGGTTTCAATTCTCCTGTGAACTAGGTTGCTTCAGTACGTGATTTTTCGTGTACCTCCTATAATTAATTTTATAAAATTTTGTGGTTAGTGTGATAATCCCCTATGACCAACACATAGGGTTGAGCAGTCCCCTCCCAACCATCACCCCTCGTAAGATCGAGAGCTACACTTGTCAATAGGAGAAGTTTAACTTATTTGTCTTTTGGATGACTATGAGCTACTGATAGACCAGCCTAAAGTTCATTCTATAGGCAAGACACTCTTAACTCTCATTTTTTTAAAAACAAACTTCTAAACTATTGCTAGGGAACAAATATAATATTTTGATTTTAGATTATTTTTATTCAAATTATAAGTTAATTAAGTTTTTCTTTTTCTTTGTCATACAAAACTAAATTTAAAAGAATATTTTTCTCGGAGAGAGTATATAATAGTGATTTGACTTTATTAGTTTTTATAATAGAATCTAGTTATACAAATAAATAAATCTCATCCTATTTAATTTAATTTTATTATCTATTCTATTATTGGTATAAGTGTGTCATTCTTTTTTAAAGAAAAAGTTAGATTATATTAACTGGAATATTACAATATTTTCGTGCTAACAATGTCTACTAGTTAAAAAACAAAATGAGGTGGATAAGGAGTAAAGCATCCATAATTGAATATAGAAACTAATAGCAACAAAAATACTATAGCTATATCTTGTTGCAATACACCATATATCAACACTCATCTATGGGAGAGCCTGTTATATGGAGAAATTTTGGGCATGTCTTTCATGATATCTTTTGAAGTCTTCAAAGAAGAAATAGAAGTAATCAAATCCTAAACTTGCTCATCATTGTTAATCTGTCTTCATTTTGGTTTCTTGTTGGACGTTCTAAAGATCCTGAACCATATGAGAAAGCTGATGAAGTCTGCCAATAACATCTCGTGGTGTGCTGGAAGTTCCATAGACTTGGGAATGAATATGTTCCACATGTAACAAAATATCAAAGGTCAAGTTTGCTAAAACTATATCTCATGGAGGAGAAGAATTAGTAAACACCATTTTCCATTTGCACTTCCAAATATGCTTCAAAAGTATGAGTTTACAAACATCCCATATTTTGGGGTATTGATACAACTGAGAAAAACAAGTAGATAAACCTTCCAATATCTAGTGAAAGAGGAAAAAAAATAGTGTAGAAGACATCCCAAAACTGTTTAGCCATGTCACAAAACCAAACAAGTTAATAAGAATTTCTAAAGCATTACAAAAATTGCATTGAGGGAAAATGTGTAAAATCGAAGTCAAACTTTCAAAAGCTGAAAATTTTTTATGCAAATTCCACCATCCAAGAAACTAAGTTTTGGATTCAATAGAAACTTTCCAAATTTTAGTAGCAAGATATTGTCATTAGGTATTGGTAAAATTTAATTGCCACTTGAAATTGAGCTTAGAGTCTAAAGGACACAAAAGGATTTGTATATCCAACTAGAAGTAATGGAAGAGATTCTATGACCATTAAGCCATCTCTAGTCATTCCATATATTAGGGGCAGTTGTTTCCAACTTTATAAGGACCTCATAATGGATGGAAGCCACAACTATAAGACTCTTTGAACCTAGAGGGAAGGGAGCAATGATTACAAATTTGGTTCCAGGTAAGAATTGAGCAGCTACCCGAATTCCAAATATCTCTAATTCTATTAATACCTCTCTTCCAAAATGCTAGACCTTGAATAACACTGAATAAAGCTAAAGGTTTATCATTGTGGAGGATAAGTTTATTCTACCAAAGATTGTTTAGACCGATGATCAGACCATGTCTTAAGGAGTCAAACTTCCAAGCCAATAAATAATAAATTGATTGCCAAGCTTTCCAGTTTTGGGATAGATCCTTTAGCCATAAATTAAGACGCATTAAATACCTTATCCTCCCATGGGGTTTCTTTCCATTTACCTTTGTGAGTAGCTAGAGATATTCTGTAACGAAATAGGTTTTTCCAATTTTCATCACCAGTGATGGCTCTAGCAACCCATTTGCAACCAAAATTTTGCTTTGGGTAAGAGGATCAATGATGCCTAGACCTCCTAAAGCCTTAGGTTGAGTACAAAGTTTCCACGAGATGGTTATCATTCCCACCTCCTCATCCCATTTTGTCCATAAAAATTTACAAATGGCCTAAGTTAATTTTTTATAGGCTATCTTGGAGGTTATCCGACAAGAGGAGTTAGAAACATGAGAGGCTACCATAATTTTATTTACAACTTGAATTATTCTTGCTAAGGAAAGAAACCAAGTTGGCCAAGCATTAATTTTTTAAAGTCTTTCCATAACCCAATTCCACATATCTTTAGGAGAAATATTAATCCCAAAGGGGATTTCCAAGTATCGCACAATCATACCATGAGGGATGATCTTCCACTCAATCGAGGAGTTGCATCCACTAGGTGAGGAAGAAGTATAGAAGACTTCAATTTTAGTGGTTGATATGAGAGCCAAAGACATCACAAAACAATTGAATAATTTCTTTAACTGTTTCCACCTCTTGTTGGGTATTTTGAAGAAAAAGAAGGGAATCATCAACAAAATGTGAGTTAAGAGCACATTTATTCCTAGGAAGATTAATACCTTGAATGAGGCCATCAAAATGAGCCTTATGAAGAAGATAACCAAGAGCATCGACATTTAAAACATACAAAAAATGAGCAAGGGGTAACCCTATCTAATAGACCACTAAAGAGGGAAGGAGGGGGAAAGAGTGCCATTAACCTGAACACGAGTTGAAGCATCACCAAAGAGCATACCAATTTGATTATTAAATTTTGTACTAAAACGAAGCTAAGAAAGCATACTAAGAATAAAATCCCATCCGATTCTATCATAAGCTTTGTCAAAATCTACTTAAAAATCTAGGTTTTTAATTTTAAGTGGGATTTTTTCTTCTTTATTCTTAATTTGAGGGTCAAGACATTAAGAGCTAAAATTATGGGGTCCACGTTAGCCTGAGTAAAATTTTCCTTAATAATATTCCTTTAGTGGTTCCATAGGATTTTTTATAGTTGTAGTCAATTGGTTTAGGTCTCATTAATTATTTTATTTTTAAAATTTTCCGTTTAAGTAATTCTTGATAAAGTGTCCTTCCTCACTATAACAATGTTTGTTATTGTTATTGAAGATGTTGCTTATAGTATTATTAATTAAAGTTGGTTATAAATATTAGAAAACAATTAATTATTCATCCACCAAAAAAAAGAAAAAGATGTAGTACTTGTTCGTTAGTCACAAGAATAGAACCATAAAATATAAGGCTCTATACAAGCATGAGAATAATCAAAATAGTTAGTCCTAATATAGTTATTCTATGGACATAATGAGTCAAAATAACTCTTATCATTACTGCACAATGGATACAACCAGACACTAAAGCTAGTCAAAATGAGCTAAACACAATTAAAATGAGAGCAAACAATACTGAACGTACAACATACTAAGAAATAATAAATAGAAGAGTCTTGAAATGTTCTACAATTATTGTTGTTGAATCTATAAAAATTTTGGATAATTGAGAATCCTTCTTCTAGTCATTTCCTAGACTTATTTTTAGATGTAATCCATTAGTGTAAGGTCTTATTAGTATTTTTTTCTTTTTAGGCAGTTCTTGATTAAGTATTCTTCCTTTCTATACTATCAACAAGCATTTGGTCTAATTATATGGTTGAAAGTCTCTATATACTTAAGTTTTGGACCAAACAAGAGCATACTTGGTGTAGAAGCTTTGTCAGGCCCATTTTATTTTATATGGACATGAAGACTTACACACTTGTCATTTATACACTAGATCACAATTTAAATGATCAACTGTCAAATTGAGAACTAGATAAGAGCTAAGATAAGGTATACAACTATCAAATTGAGAACTAGATAAGAGCTAAGATAAGGTATAAGAATTTTTTTTTTTTATTTGGTTAGTGTGAGAAACCCCTACGACCAACGCACATGACTGGGCAGTCTCCTCCCAACCATGACCCCTCGTAAAGCCGAGAGCTACGCTTATCAATAGAAAATTTAACACATAGCCACCACACACCCACCCCATCACACACTCGTCCACATTGTGGTTTGAACCTTGGACCTCCCGAAGAAGAACCAAAGCCCAAAGCGTTGCACTGTCCCCCTGGGACAAAAACATTCTAGTACAAACACATGCTTTCTCAATGTAGAAGTACCCACAAGATAAAATGTACAGGTCTAGTATGAATAGTAAACTTATCCATACCTTACCTATATTCTATACTACAGTACAGTTTAGGTGTCTTTTGGCATATGTAGGAAATGTACTTTTCCACTATAGTCTTACAACTTCAATCACCCACCCAATAATTTTGTAAGTTATATCCATTTTGATAATTCTTGTTCCATTCAAACACCACCTTATAAAAGCAAAATGATTGAACATGAGTAGACTTCAGTTCTTACTTTTGCAATATTTTTTGAGAAGTGGAACTTGAAGAACTTGCTTATTCCTTTGATTGTTAAAAAATTTTGCTTACATTTGGTTTGTTCTTCTTAGATTTCCTTTTCACTTAGATTTCCTTTTCACTCCTTGAATTCAAGTAATGAAAAAATAGATTTACCAAAAAGTCATTATCATTTCAAAAACTAGTGTTAAGTTTTTTCAACATTAATTCTAACATTTTAAATAATTGAATGCAGTACATAGTTTACATTTAAAAAAAGCTTTTTCACAGTACACTTACTATTCTACTAAATATCCATCTTAATTAAAGTTAATCTCATTATCAATATTTCTTTTAATTAATACTAATGATATTTTTCTATACCTAAATAATAATTTTATATTTTAATTTTCTTTTCTTTTAATATATTATATTTAAAAACTTATTCTAATACTAACTAAAAACTATATATATAATAATTATATATAACCAAATAAAAAAATAAAAATAAAAATGTTTAAAAAATTTAAACCCTCTAATTCATATCCATCCTATTTCTCCTCAACGATGGTGGGATAAAACTAGACATCTCCAAAAAAAAATTGAACAAAATTTTATATAATATTTTAATAATTAAAATTTTATATAAATAAATGTATTATATATAGCTATATATTGGTTATATATAGTCCTACACACATCACATTCCTTTATAAAGATTCAAACAAAAACTGCACCACATCTTTTAAAAAACAAACACCCATCAATTCGAAGGAAATTCGAAGCCTCAAAAATGGCAAGAACATATTTTTATGGCTAATTATTCAACATTATCGGTTCTTCCAATCCAGTTCGTTTTCATAAACTATTCATAGTAAATGTCTGTAAGCTAAGCTCTGATTTAAATAATAAAAAATAATATGGTTCCACCGTCCCATCAAGCAGTCCGTATAACTCTGGTAATCTAGGTCGCTGGTCTGCATGATAATGATTTAAACCCAAGTGTGGGGTCATGTATGGTCCACTCCAAGATGTTATGGACGTTGCGTACAACAACTAAATACCATGTGAAACTGAAATTCTCCTTAGGAACATCAGTATGAATTAGAATTTAGAATTCCCTGAAATACCAATGATTTAAATATTAATAAATAGAGAACATCATATTCGGGGGAATAATAAGAATGAACATTGTTCATTAGCAGGGCTCGCTCTAGCTTTTTTTCTCCATTACTTTAATTATGAAAAGTTAGTCCAGACCATGTTTGCAATTTTGCATGTGTATTTCACGTCAGAGTTCAGTGGTGGGTGTGGAGACAGCTCAACTACCATTACCTTCTATTCTGCTCCCCATGTGCTCACTGTACAACTATGCTTACAACCTCATTCTTACAACTATGCTTTTTTTCTTTCAAGAGTGGTCACTGTAAGAAAAATATATTATAACAAAAGAAAACCTAAAAGTATGTAGGGTTACCCATTAGTTATGACTCATAACTTATGAGTTAAAGAATGTATCAGCATGATAAGGATGACACAGCCAAACCAAATAAAGGAACCAGATACACAAGCATGGTGGTGACAAACACCAACTTTATTTATTTTATTTCACACAAAATATATATATAGACAAACATATGACAAGTCAAGTATGTATTCTCCCTATATTGCATTACCAAACCTATTGAAAACTTTGTTACTTGCAGCACACATATAAGTCTTAAAGCAGAAGCTCTTCTGCTTGTGACCCCATAGCAATGGAGTTTATTTGTATAATGTTTCCTCCGGTCATGGACATGCAGGCACTGTAGTCAGATGAAACCAAACATAGCTGTGGAAGCTTCTCTGCCCCTCAAAACATGGGCTAACAAACATCCAGATAAATGTCAGCAGCAACAACATCTTTGCTGTCTATATACAGAACGGAAACTGCCATGGTGAAGGGGCCAACCCCGTAGATACTATTAAGGAAACCAAAGCATAACTTGTCACTCTTTACAGCTGTAGTAAGTAAGTAACAGGCAGGCAGTCCTTCCAAGAATAAGATGCAGTCTGGATTATCCTTTGATCAGTGCAAAAGAAAGAATGAGGAAGGAGGCAGAAGTTCTTCTGAAGAACATCTGAAGCCAAACAAAAACAAGGTTTCAAATGTTCTCTGCCCTTCGTAAGAGTTCTTTGCTTATATTCAGGCCTTCATGCACTCATTTCCGTGTAACAAACAAACTGGTGCTCCGGCAGCAGGAAATATAGCAGGAATGTCACTGGGACCATCTTCAAGGGTGACATGAGCTGCTAAACTCTGCTGTAAGAGCCATCCGCAGACTCCCCAAAAGAAAAAGAAAAAAATGCAAAACACCTATAGTTACCACCTATTTGCAAAATAACTGTGTTTACAGTAGAGCTACATAGGAAAATCTACAGACTTGCGGGAACTTATAAGTGACCTGTTTCGTGCCACTTGAAGAAAAAAAAATATATTAGGTGATATCAAAGTCAAACCATACTCCATCCTTCTATATTATCGAGCTGACAGACGATCCATAACTTGCTAGATCAGGCCATGCTCCTCCATTCCAATAATTGGTTGAGTCTCCTGCTGATTCAACAAAGAGGGATTCTGACACAGGCACCTGCCAATCTGAAGCCAGCCCATTCCGATCCTCTTCTGGCTTGACTGATCCGGAGGATAAGCTTGTGACCCCTTCAGACTTCTGATCAGTCTTTGAGGTATCAGCTGTTTGATCTTCAAAAGCTAAATAGTTTTGATGTTCTTCACTTGTTGGGCCATTGTCTACCTGTCCATCTTCAAAGGGCATGGTCAGCTTCTGCTCCTGTTGCTGCTGCTGCTGTAATCTCCATTGTAGGTCATGATCATCCAGACCTGGAAGTAGTGGCATAGCATAAAAAGGTGTCATAGCTCTTGACAGGAGTTGTTGGGTCTCAAGGAATGCATTCCTGTCTCTGCTGAAGCTAGAAAAGTCCAGACCAGGATAGTTGGGTTTGAATGAATTCAATGTATTTAGAGCTGAAAGGGGGTTCAAGGATGAATTCTGTGGCTCCAATGAGGGTTGGGAAATTCCCAGAAAATTAGAAGTGGTGCAGTTGGCCAATCCAGGGCAGTCCTGCGGAAGTCTTGTAAAGGGAAGACTGGTCATGGCCATGCTATTTCCTCCATAATATATTGAAGGTGAAGGAAGGGGAAGATTCGGATCAAAGGTAGAACAGCTGGGTACTGTTGCCTCTGTTGTAGTGGGTACTGCACAGGTTGACGCTTCATTCTGAGCAGGCGCAGGATGGTCTATTGTTCTCTTTGCTCTTTTGTTCTTTCTGCAACCTCCACCAACAGGAACGTTACGTAGGGCCCCTCCCTTGGTCCAATACCTTCTGCAGGTCTTGCAGAAATGGCGAGGCTGTGACAGATTGTAGTTGTTGTAGTAGCAGAACTTTGTATTTATTGATTCACATCTGGGACACTTCAAGGCCTGCTCAGGTTGTGGCTTCATTCTTCGCTCCATCATTGGCGGTGGCCTGGAGCATGACATAATGTCCTCTGGAAGCTTTAGCGCGCTATTGGGCATGAAACTCTGAAGAAAATTACATACATGAATATATTAGAACCCGCATATTTCAAATCAGCTACATATGGACAAGGATCATAAGCAACATAAAACATATACATGAAGCAGCCCAAATGAGAAATTGCACATAACTCAACCTTGAACTATGCTTTTCCATATATACTTATTTAAATGTATTAGTAACCTCTATATTTCGGACAAAAATAGGATGAATCATGAATTTGTAAAATTGGACCATAGTTGATCAGAATAGGAGTCCGTAATCAAGGGTATATCTAGGTGATGTAAATAATTGGGTTGTAACATCCCTTTTGTATTGCTAAAGGCTAAAAATCATAAACTGGATTCATCTGCAGCATATCAGACGTTCTGAACAGTTAATGCCTAGATCATCAAATATGCATAGTTCATGAACTTTGAACACAATATCCGACAATCGAAGACAATTCGGATGCTACTGAACAGCTTATAGACACTGCTTTACATCTAGCGATAACGCGACCAAAAAATCAAGAATCCCACGCGTGTTGAAGATAGTAGGCTCAAAGTGGCATTTTCTTAAGGGCTATCGCTGAAGAATCAACTCTAAAAGATGCAAAGGGAAGGACTAACTAACTTTTGTAACGTTAACCAAAGAACCAAACGCCGATATTTAGGTTTCCTAGAGCCAGCTCAAAGGACTACCACTTTGAGGAACAAATTCCTTAAGGATCAAACCCAGAAGCATAGAAGGGAAGTACTTATTATGTTACAGTTGTGTGAACCAAAAGTGAAACACACATATGTAAGTCAGGCTAGCTGGTATAAACTATAAAGTAGTAACCCTTCAAGGACCCAAACTCCTAACCCTGGAAGAACAGCATCAATTGTAATACTGTAATATAGAAAGGTCTTCATCCACAAGAGATCAACTGCGAAAGAAGGCTAGCGTCTAATATGTTAACCAGAAGAAAGACATCCATCTGGAGATTCAAGGATCAACTCTGGAATTTTTTTTTTGGTTAAAGTAAACGTGAACAAAGAATATGTAGCTTTGGAAAACTAGTTCAAAGTAGTACTTCCTTGAGGGCTCAATCCAGAAAGGATCGGCTCTGAAAGAAATGAAGAAAAGTATTCATTATATTACCATAAAATCAAAGAGAAGCAAAAAAAAAAAACACAATATCTGTAGTTTTGAGAGATGGTTCTAAGTTCTAACTTGTATCTGATCAAGGGTTCAATTCTTGAAGGAAGCAAGATGCCCACATGGAGTTTCGTTGAGCTAGTTCAAAATAATAACTCCTCAAAGGCTTGATCTGTTGATGATCGTCTCTCAGATAAGGGAAGGTGGTGTTTACTGTAGGATAGGGGCTGATACATCGTATGTATCCCTGCAAGATAAGCGCTGAAAGACAAAGGAAATACTCATTTTAGTCCTGTAGTGCAACCCAAAACCAAGACACCCATAAGTGTCTTTGGAGGGCTGGTTCAGACTTCAGAGTTTTACCGCTTAGCATGTATGATCAGGCTTTCCAACTAGATACTATTATAGCTCTCCAACAAAAACCCAGTTGGATAAGGCGATTGTTACATGCTAGCCATGGCAGCGATTCTATGATTCAATCCCTGAAAGTAAAGGAAGGATTCACTATATTACTCTAATATGCACCAAAAGCAAGAAACAGTGGTGCAGTTTACTTCAGACTCACATGGTGAAACCATCAAAATGTCACTGTAGTCCAAACAAAGAATCCAGATACCCCTAAGCGGGTTTGGAGAGCTAATGAGACATGATCCTATTCCTTGCTATGAACGTTACCCAATTACAATTAGCTTGAACTAAAGCTATGGACAATCTTCAATTACATACTAAAGGGGGATTTAACAAAGAAAAAAACCAGACAAGCGTTGGGTCTCAGTGACTGTCAGTGCAAGTGGGAGAAGAGATCTTACCTGCGTCCAATCGGCTGAATCCATGCAAACTTCAACGGAGCTGAGCACCATGTTTTTTTTTTATCTTCACCGAGAGAAAACCACGACAGACTCAATTCTCAACCAAAAATCTGCAGATCTGCTTCGGAGCTCTTGAGAATTTATTTCACTTCCGTTATACGTTGAAGGCCTCTGGATCTCGGACTGTTGTATGTGAAAAACATAAGCTGGTGATCTCGCATTTGAAGGCCGAAGAGCTGCCGTGAAACCATATAACAAAAAAAAAAAAAACCAGGCGAAGAGAAGGACAAGAAACCAGGCAAAGATGATTCAAAGCAAAAGCTGAAACGGATATACAACGGAGAGGAGTAATAAGAGGAGAAAGAAGAGAAAGCGGGGAAGACAGACAGCGTCTCGTGTGGAAGGGTCTCTGGGGATTTATAGAGGACAATACCGCCTCCACGGAACGGAGATCCAGCACGTATACGCAATTCGAGAATCAAACTTCCGCTAAGCCTCGGTTAGTTAAAAACTAATCCTAGGTGGCCGCTTAATTATCCACACGCTCGTCCACAGTACAGTGCCACTACTAAAATAATCCGCCAAATTTGGCGCTTCCGACCGCCGTTATTTGTTCTAATCCAACGACTGAGATCTTAATCTTCACAGAGATCCGCCGCCGAGAGGAAAGAACAGAGAGATAGAGAGAGGAGAGAGAAACGCACAGGACGAGGAGACCAGGCATGGCAGGGTCGGTGAGCGCAGTGCGCCTAGCCGCCCCACCGGGGCCCGCCCGTGGGTCCCACGCGTTGTCATCAGATGCGGGCGGTCGGGATTCCTTCCCGACGCACGCGCCACGTGTCATTCCTCCACTGGCCCATCGCGCGGAATATGCATACGCGCGTTTCGTCGAGAAATCCGCGCCCCCTCCCAACCAAAGCTTGCCCGAGAAGAATTATCTATAACTGAAAGGGGCACATGAGCCAACCCTTATTTTAATACCTCCTATGTCCTAAGGCTAAAAACAACAATTATGATAACAATAATAAATTTAGGCTCTAAGGTCAGCTAATGTTAAAAAAATTATCAAAAAAATAATAACTTAAGGGGGACATTGATTTGGTGCGCTCCACATAGTTCATGAGGCTCCCCGAACTATCGCTGTCGCAGCGTCTTTCCTAACCAACAACTCTCATCAAATTTCGGGGTGTGGGCCCAACCAAACATTCCCTAAGCCATATTCCAGTCTTTATTTTGAAATTCTGCTCCTCTATGGCCATTGGACCCAAATTTGACACACATTTTTTATAATTATTAAATCTAGAGCCGCCTCCAATCTCGGCCCAAGTCCCTCTCCTACTTAAAAAATTAGGTGTATCCTTGCTCTCCCAAGTCTATAGATTGGGATAAAAAAAATTAATGATAGTGCCATGGATTGGGATTCGAACTTGCTTCTTGAGAAGGAAACATAGTTGGTCCTGGATCCACAAGTGTTCAATCAACCTAGGGATACCTTTCTTCTCTCTTCACGTGGACAACATGACGTAAATTTCTTCATTTGACTAGGTGAACCATCACCATTGGCATCCAACAACAAATCACAAACAATTTATATACATAATTTATATATATTTATATATATATCTTGCCTAGGAAAAAGGCATTTATTAGCCCTCTAGTCATCCCATAATAATAATACTATATACGTGGTTTTCACATTTCACACTTGGACATAATTACATTATTTCAACAATACCAAAAATGTTTATTTTAATGAGAGCAAGCCAAATGGTTTTTCACATTTCACACTTGGACATAATTACATTATTTCAACCATACAAAAAAAATGTTTATTTTAATGAGAACATGGCAAATGGTACACACTATATAATGGCCATGGTGTACTTCTCCGTTTCCACAAAGTGCTTCACACCTACACAATCATCATCTTGCCTAGAGTATCTTATTCCCATACCCCACACTCCCTTATAAATATATGCTAAACAACCCACCCCCTTATGTTAAGGGGCGGTATTTATTTACATATGGAGTTTAAACCGTAAAATATTAATTTAATTTAATTTATTCTCCTCACCACTTTAGACCCTCTTCTCGGAAGGTGAGAGAGAAGTGGCGATCCCATCAATACAACTGTATTTGTCCCCTACCTTCACATGCACTGCGCAGAGCGGGGGAGGAGAAAAGGAGTTGTAATAGAGTGGAATGAATCTTTCCTTTTCTATAGTTTAATTCCATGGCAAATGAATTGTCATATCACAAACAATTTACATCAACCTTAGTGCTACTTCTTTTTAGGTACGCTTACCGACATAATGCGTACAACATTAGATATAGTAGTTTGAACGGCTGTGTATATATAAGAGAGTTTGGGTTGGAGTAAGGAGGAAGTAACGAATATGGATGTAAATTTATTTTTTTTAACTTTACAATAATGGTTTTGGTCTTAAATCTCGGTCATACCACAGTTAAGTGTTAAAAATAAAAATATTAAATGGTTTTGGTCCTAAATCTTGGTCATACCACAATTAAATGTTAAAAATATTAAATGGTTTTGGTCCTAAATCTTGGTCATACCACAATTAAATGTTAAAAATATTAAATGGTTTTGGTCCTAAATCTCGGTCATACCACAATTAAATGTTAAAAATATTAAATGGTTTTGGTCCTAAATTTCGGTAATACCACAATTAAATGTAAAAAATATAAATGGTTTTGGTCTTAAATTTCGCTGATACCATGATACCACCACAATTAAATGATGTAAAAAATATTAAATGATTGAGTATATTTTATGTGGGTGACTTTGAGAGGAAGTTTTAAAAACTATTGTTCGAGGCAGAATGAGTCGGCTTGAAAAACTCGATCTGATTTCGTCTGAGCTTTAGATTTGGGCTAGGCTGGAAAATGAATGTGTTGTCGTTTTCAGGCATGTGTAAATGAAAATTAAAAAAATTCCTAAGGTGTGCCCTAGAAGTTATTGTTCATGATTTGTGTCTGTTACGTGGATAAGATAAAAGGAGTTCCGCCGTTTTCAAGCCCATTGCTTGTTGGGAGAAAGTCATGGACTTTATTTTTTTTTAACGATGGTAGGTAGACTGATGTTAAAAAACTTTATACTCATCAAGGTAGTTGTAATTTAAATTTTACTATTAAAGATAGACCAATAACAATGAGAAGGACACCTTTTTGTTAGGATATTGTAATAGATTGTTTTTAGGTTTTTATTGAGGAGATTTAAGTTTTAAAACTTTGTATTTTATTTTATTTTTATTTTTTATTTATTTTTTTTTCATAGTCACAACTAATCAGATGAGAGGTCCTAAAGCTCCATACATATATCAAGTAGGTGATTTGAAGAAGACACCAACCAAAGACAATTTATGCCAAAGATTGATAGCATGCTCAAAGCTCCCCTCACCTCAAGGTAAAATCATTCACATGGATCAAGCCAACAAAGGGTTATAGCCTTTCTCGTAGTAACTAAGCCACATCCCATCATCAATAGAAACCACATAACCTTCCCAATGGTGACTAAAAGGGTTTCGTCGATGATGAGGCCCCTAATAGCTCAATTTACTAGGACTTGCTTGCCAATCTAATAGAAAGACCCCAAAACCAAGTTATCCTTCCTTAATAATTGGGTTGTAGTACTCCATACATCTAGGGATAGTTGCTCAATAGCATGAGCAACACACCAATAAGGGAAAGCCCAAGGACCTTGGAGCAAAAGAATAATGGGCATTGAATGAGTCAAATAAGGACTTGGTGAGATCAACAGACCTTGATGGTCCACATATAGATCCCCTAGAGGCTCAAAGGTGGGAGGGGCAAGAAGAGCACAGATAAGCCATGAAGGACCAAAAGCATAACCATCAAATGAGGTCCAATGAAATCTTGTGTAGAGGTATCTTTAGAAAATTAGCTATCAAAAGAAACAAGACAACATTAGAAGAGACATCAACCATGCTAGGGGCTAACCAAAAGCACAAGAATGGGAGCCACTAATGTAAATGGGTCACTAGAGGGGAGGTCCAATTAGTATCCAATTTAAATAAGACACCAACCAATGATAGTCTATGCCAAATACTAATAATATGCTCAAATATCCCCTCACCTTTAGGCAAAATCATTTATCTAGATCAATCCAGCAAAGGATTGTAGACCTAAAATTTTTGCACTCCTTTCCTCTAGAATGATGGATCCGCACCTCAAAGGGGAATGGGAAAATAGTAGAGCTACACCTCGAAAGAGAGGCACTTAATTATGCGTTCTTGTGGTGATTTTTTGACAAATTAAGGGTTCACCAGGAAACTTTTAGCGGTATTTTCTGTACCTAGGCTTGGAAGATGTTTGATGTGTTTTTTTTATAAATCATTCTCATACACCTAAGTTTGGTATTTATGCAACTAAACTATCTATATGCAATTTTGATTTAATGAGGATAGCAGACAGTGGATACAAAATGAAATACAATGCTGATAAGGAATCTTAGACCTAGGGGCTAATTAATTTTAGACCTAGGATATGTTAATTAGGACTTAGTGTTCATAATAATCAACGTGAGTTGTTTCTAACCTCCGTTGACTGGTCTAGGTCTAGGTGTTTTTCATTTCGTTAATTTAGGGCTTTCATCTTTAGCCTTTCCTTGATTTTGTATGTAAATCCTTGGAGCAGTTCATCATTTCCAGGATTACGGTTTTCCTTTTGGGCTTATTTAAGTCCTATGTTTGTTTTAATAAAATTCAGCTTCAATAATTCCATATCATTGGTATCAGAGCGAGTTAAATTTGGAGGTTTTGGGTTATTTTCGACCTCCATATTGACAATCCATCACCTGTTCCAGTTGAAGCTCAGGGAAAATTGCAGAATTTTTGCTGCCATTCTTGCAGAAAAATTGCTGCCAATTTCCATTTTTGTTGATAAAATTTGCTGACAAATTTTGTTGACGATAAAATTTTTTTGTTGACAACTTTTACAACAAAAATAATTTTGTTGTCGTATTGATCGAGGGTTTCATCCACTTGAGTGCAGCGTTCGTCAATTCGGGAAGCGTTGGCATTTCTGCTCGACCATTCGGACGCCCTTTCTGCGTCAAGGCTGCAACTGTCATTTGCTGTCGCTACCGTTGTCGATTTTTGCCGCTGCCTCTGCCGTTGTCGCTGTCGATTTCTGTCGTTGTCGTTGTCGCTGTTTCGGGCGTTCACTCTGATCTTCGACGTTTTTGATCGTATCTTCGCTCCTCATCCCTTTGATCGCTTCTGGAATTCCGGTCCTCAGATCTGTGAGCAGGGATTTTCGTGTTTGATCTCTTCAAGCGTCACTACACCTTCGTACGTGTCTCCACTGTTCCCCCTCTATTGGACGGTGGTTCCCAAAGGCGACTAATATACTGTACCCTGCTGCATCATCGATCTGCGAGGTAGGGCAGGGCAGTCGAATTATAGGACTGCGTGACAGGGCCTCTGTGTTATAATTCATAAAAAAAAAACCCTCCCTTGCCAACGTTGCCCGACTCGATCTGTTTACAGATCTCCGGGAAGCTAATTTTCTGGCAGTGTCGTCGCAAAATTCTGGATAAAATTCTTGATTGCTGAGGAGAAAAACCCTCGAAAACTTGCGTCGTTTCTACGGTTTCTACCGACCCTCCAGACATTCCTGCCGTGACGGATTTTTGTGAGATCCAACGCTGTTAGGCGTGGATCTGTTCGTCGCCGCCCCACCTGACACAAACGTCATAAAAAAAAAAAAACAAAAATTGTCGTTTTCTGCAACAGTTGGCCGCGGATAGGAAGACATTCTGCCAGATCGTGCAGCCTGTTATCCGATCTCTGCAGTCTGCCTACAACGACGAAAAGGTGTTCGATCCGAATTTGCCAGGCTCTGAGATCGAGGTGACGACGACAACATTTCATTTTTGCTCCTTCGGGTAGAGAACGGTTGTGGCTGTGTTTCTGCGTGCAGGGTCGGGACGTCGGTGACGTGCTCGACGTTCGCCCGTTGTCGTTGGCTCTCCGCGTGTAGTTTCGGAGGCCTATTTCTTTGGGTCTCATGTGGGTTCCTCCCACATTACTCGCTTGCCCCGGCACATGCATTTTATTGGTGGTAAAATCAAACCACCTTTTTGATTTCAATTAAAAAGTAAAAAAAAAAAAACACAACTCCACCGACCATTGGCTTAAATATTTTCATATTTTCCAACAAAAAAAAAAAAAAAAAAGCCATTTTCAAATTATATTTATGTGCAAATTTGTTGCAAACTTATAATTTTGCCCATTCATTGTAATATTGCAATTTATTTTGCATTTTAATTTGGGCACATTTTTGCACATTTGTAACTTTGTCTTTTGTGACAATTTTTGCTGGCGATCACTCGGGGTCAAATGGCTTCCGAATTAGCCGACAAGTTGGCTCAAGTAACCCAACTTGTCAGCGTTTTGGCTGATAAGGTTACTTCTAATGAAGTTCAACAACAATGTGAGGTTTCGGTTTACACTGGTTCGTGAGATCCCGAGGTCCTCAACAGTTGGATTTTGGACATGACCAGTTGGTTTGAGTATATCAAGATCGCAAAGGATCAAGAAGTTAAATTTGCAAAGTTGAAACTTTCTGGCATTGCCAAGGTCCTTGTCACTGATCGACAACGGACCCAAAATCCCATTGACACGTGGGATGAATTGTAAAGAGTATTGAAGAATAATTTTTATCCTTCAAACTATGCCACTGACCTTGAGATCAAGTGGCTTCGTCTTCGACAAACCTCCAATATGACTGTTCATGATTATATTTTTCAATTTAGCAATTTGTGGATTTTGAATTCTATACAGGATAATGCAGCACAACTTGTTAACAAATTCAAAAGTGGTTTGCAGGAGCCCATTTATAGGAAGATGAAATACAAATTGATTGTTAACATTGACATGGCTTTCAATCAAGCCCTTCTTGCTGAGGAGGAAATGAGGGAGCAATTGCGTGGGACTCGCTCTTCTACGTCGGGAGGAAATCAGAAGGCTTCTCCACAACCTTCCAAGGGAGCTAAATCTTCTTCTTCTCCTTCTCCCTCTTTTGCATCTTCCCCTTCTTCTTCTTCACAAAAATATTCTTCTTCTAAATCACCTTTGATTTGTAATTATTGTAAAAAGCCAGGACATACTCAAAAGAGGTGTTTTAAGTTGCAAAATGTGAAGAAACAATCCCTAGTTGTAAAGCCTTCCAATGAGGACTCACAAGAAAGTCCCATTGAGGCTACAAGGGAACGTAAGCCTTATAAGGAATTGGCGGGGTTAAACAAATTGACCCTTATGAATACTTCACAAGGTGATCACGAGAATTTGTTTGTGACTACGATCCATCTCAATGACACCTTTATGGTTGATTGTATAATCGATAGCGGCTCATAGAAAAATCTAATTGTGAGGTCCGTTGTTGACAAACTGAAGTTACCGATGAATCCCCATCCTCATCCTTATCCTTTGGGATGGAAGGACAATGGGATTACATCCGACATCACACACACTTGCACTATGAATTTTGCTTTCAGTCCTTTTGTGGACTCGGTTGTGTGTGATGTAACTCCAATGGATTGTTGTGGCTTGTTGCTTGGAAGACCCTATCAATACGATAGGAGGTCTATACATGATGGGTACAAAAATACATACACTTTGCACAAAGACAATAAAGCATTCATAATCAAAAGTACACAACAAACACCACATAATTTGATGTTGAGTTGTAGACAAGCATGCAAAGTCGTAAATCAAGCAAAGGAACTAACACTCATTTTTATCAGACCAATTCAAGAAGAAAAGCAAGCACCTAAGCACACTAATAACAGGAGTTCTTCAGTTCATTCAATACTTCAATCATTTTCTGATGTTTTTCAAGAACCCACAAGTCTTCCTCCTGAAAGACAGATTAATCATAGTATTGAGATTGTTCTTGCATCATCTCTTCCTAACTCTTCAATGTATAGACAATCAATAGTGCAAATGGAAGAAATTAAAAAGCAAATTCAAGCATTGTTGAATAAAGGGTTCATCAAACCCAGTACTTCCCCTTGTGCTTCTCCTATCTTTCTTGTGTTGAAGAAGGATGGCACATGGAGATTATGCATTGATTTCAGGGCACTCAATAAGATTACAATCAAGAATCGTTATCCACTTCCTCGCATTGATGATCTTTTGGACCAATTGCAAGGTGCAAAATTATTCTCCAAAATTGATCTCAAAAGTGGGTATCATCGAGTGAGAATTCAAGCGAAGACACTTGGAAAACAACATTTAAGACCAAAATGGGGCTCTTTGAATGACTTGTCATGCCCTTTGGCCTTACAAATGCTCCAACTACATTCATGCGGCTGATGAATGAAGTATTCAGAGATTGTTTGGATCAATTTGTAATCATCTATTTGGATGATATTCTTATATATTCTTCTACTTGGGAGAATCATTTGGAAATAGTTCTTCAAACTCTTAGAAAGAACCAATTGTATGCAAATTTTCCTAAGTGTTCATTTGGGCAAACATTCATTGCCTATCTTGGATTTGTAATTAGTGAAAAAGGTGTGCAAGTAGATCCTTCCAAAGTTGAAGTTATCTTCTCTTGGCCAACTCCTACTTCGATCCACGAGTTAAGCGAGTTTTCTTGGACTCGCTAATTTTTATCGCAAGTTCATTGGAGGATATTCTTCTATTGCTGCACCTTTACACTATTTGACAAAGATCAAAGTTCGGTTTCAGTGGACAAAGGATCAACAAAAAGCCTTTGACACATTGAAACACAAATTGAGAATCTTGCACCGGTTCTTGTTCTTCCTGATTTGTCTCAACCATTTGAGATAGAAACTGATGCTTCGCAAGTTGCACTTGGAGCTGTGCTCATGCAGAATGGCCATCCAGTGGCCTATCACTCGGAAATATTTTTAGAGGCCAAGAAGAATTATTCTACATATGATAAGGAGTTCTATGCTTTGGTTCAAGCAATCAAGTATTGGAGGCATTATCTCTTGGGAAAAGAAACAATTGTTCATACAGATCACATGCCCCTTAAGTTCAATCTCAAACAAAAATTGAGGAAGCTAGACACATGAAATGGGCATCGTACTTGCAACAATTTCATTTGGTAATCAAGTACAAGAAAGGACGAAACAATGCAGTGGCTGATTGTTTGAGTCGTCCTCCTTCTACACTTGTTTTGACAATTGTCACTACTTCTCATCTTGGCTTCCAAACTTGGCCTACACAGTATCCTATGGATCTAGATTTTGGCAAAGTTTTCCACAAACTTTCCAATCCTTCTTCTTCAAATTTGAGAGCTCTTCAAGACTTTCATATTCAGGATGGACTGTTGTACAAATTGGACAAACTTTGTGTTCCTCATGGTAACAGGGAGTCTCTTCTGAAGGAGGCTCATTCCACACTTTATGGGGGACATTTTGGTAGGCATAAAACTCTTCATCATCTGCAGCGGTTTTTCTTTTGGCCACACATGCAAAGAGATGTTCTTCGCTTCTTGCGACAATGTGCAGTATGTAATCGCTCCAAATCAGCCAATAGGACATTGGGAATGAGCATGCCTTTGCCCATTCCTTCTCGTCCGTGGGAAAGCATTTCCATGGATCTCTTGAGCGGTTTTCCAATGACAGAACGCAAGCATGATTGTGTCTTTGTTGTGGTGGACGGATTCAGACAAAATGGCCAAATTCATTCCTTGTCGCAAGACAAGTACTGCACTGGATCTTGCCCAACTCTTCTTTGAGGTGGTATGGCATTCTTTTGGTCTTCCTACCAGCATTATCTCTGATCGTGACTCACGCTTTGTGGGTCACTTTTGGCGATCACTTTGGAAGATTTTGGGAGTATCTCTTCACTTCTCTACTGCTTATCATCCTCAATCCGATGGGCAGACAGAGGTAGTTAATCGTACTCTCGTGTAGAGTTTGAGGATTTAGAATCATTCCACTCTAGCCAAGTGGGACTTAAGCCTCACTCACATTGAACACGCCTACAATAGGGCCGTCCATAGTTCTACAGGGCACTCTCCATTTGAAGTGTGTTTTGATTTTCAACCACTTGCTCCTTATGAGTTACCTTTGTCTTTGCCTTCTTCAGCCACAATTCACATTCAGAAGGAACAAGACAAGGCCAACTCTTTTGTGCAGAATTTGCAGAGTCTTCAAGCCAAAGTGGTTCAAATTCTTCGAAGACTCGGCAAAAGCGAGAAACAACGGATGGACAAGCACCACACTCCTCATTCCTTTCAAGGTTGGTGACAAAGTATGGTTTCATCTTGACAAACGACGATTTGCGAGATAAGGCACATAGCAAGACCAAGCCTCTTCGTTATGGGCCTTATACTATTCTTCGACAAATCTCTGAGAATGCCTTTCGCTTGGACATTCCAGCTCATCTTGGCATTCACGATGTTGTCAATGTTGATCTTCTCAAACCATACTATGATTCCACCTTGGAGACAGTTCCAGCCATCCTTCATCCAGTTGATGTGGTTCATGATGCTCAGCTTTTGCTTGACATCGATACAATCATTGATACGAAGACCCGACAAACACGCCAAGGTGTTTCTACTTCATATCTTGTGGCACTCAGGATTTTGTGTTGATATGTGACTGTTGGTGGAGTTCAAAGCTCGCTAAGTCATGAAGTGAATCCTATTGTGAGGAAGTTTTGTATTGCTAATACCAAAATATTGTGTGCTTAAGAATAATCTTAAGGCTTTATGATGAGAAGAAAAATATTTGATGTTGTTTTGGGAAAAGATGTTTGATATATTCTAGCAATAAACCTCAAAGGATGTTGTGTTGTTATGAGAATGTTGGTGGAGTTCAAAGCTCGCTAAGTCTCGAAGCTAATCCTGTTTGTGAGGGATGTTTTTGATATTGCTAAGAATGATTGTATGTTTAAGAATAATATTAAGGCTTTTGTGGTAATAGGAATATGTGTGATGTTTGTTTGATAATAATGTATGTGGTAAATTTTTGTGAAATATATTGAGCAAAGCATGAAAAATTCGAAGGATGATTTACGCTAAGCATATAATTCCTAAGTGTGAAATTATATGAAATAATTACTTAGGAATTATACCATTATCACGAAAATCAAAATGAACAACATGATGATATGAAATTATTTGTTCTTTTAAAATGCAAAGTAATGTAAGATAAATCATTGTGTCACATGTTTCAAAAATATTATGTAATTTTTATGAAAATATATGGACCAATTTTGGGCATGAAAAATTAGAAAGATGGTTCGCGCTAGGTATAGAATTCCTAGTATGAAAATTGAGAAGAATAATTCCTAGGAATTATACCATCATTGCGAAGTCATGAATGCTATGTATGATAAGTGATTTTGAACTACATGTTATTTTTGCAATAAGTTGTTTTGGATATTTTTGAAAATTTGGAAATATCTATGTAATGTGTTAATATGAAAGTAATGATGAACTAACGTTGTCCGCCAAATTTCATAGAAATGTTTTAACTTATTTCTACGACAAATTCAATGATACAAAATCTCTCAAGGATCAAATGTGTGTGCTTTGTAATGTTCATTTACCAATTTTTAGTAAGGTAGTGATGCAAGCAAACTTGAATGAACCAATGTGTGTGCAAGTGAAGGGTTCAAAAATCATGATTTTTGGGCATGAAATCATACCAGACTACTATGTAATTCAAGTCATCAAAAGCTAGCTAATCCACAAGCGAACATAGGTCTATGAAAAATAAGGTCGCTAATGTGACAGACATGTCGCCACGCGAAAAGGAATTACCCAATGTCAAGCAAGTTGGGCACAAATCACCTGTTATGGGGTTTACCTCATGATTTTTGAATAATTGAGAATTCCAGGGATTCAAGCTCATTCACCCTTCTTTTCTTCATTTTCAAGGGGTAGGGATTTTGTTCATTTTGTTTTGAACAAGGGGATTTTATTGCTTTTCTTTTTCTCTTTTCGTTCTCTTTTTTATTTTTTTCTCTTTCTTTTTCTTTTGATTTTTGACTTTTTATTTTCTTGATTTTTTCTTTTGGGATACTTGCTCGGATTGGTTGTAGAGAAAGGAATTTTTATTTGGGTAGGGTGAGCTTGTCCTTTTTCCAATTCTCAAAAATTCTAGACCATGCGCATGATAGGATAGCAGGGGAAATTTTTTGCTCAAGAGACTAAGACTACTATGTAGTATCATTTTTCAAATTTGCAACAAATCATTTTAATGTGTAAAAGTGTACTTGGTTCAAGAAGTAGCAAGATCATTTCCCAAAACTCAAAATATTATTTAGTGAAATAGTGATCTTCGATACAAGAGAGATTTATAATCATAGTGGTAAAATCAAAATAATTAATTTGTGAAATTAAGTGTATGGTTCAATATAAATTCTGAATTAATCCGAAATAAAGGAAAATATAGCTTCAAAATTGTGAAATACAACAATGAATAACAATGCAGAATGATCTGAAATATTTTTGATATTTTGATACTTTTTATTTTTTTTAGTTGTTTTATTTTATTTTTATTTTTTTGATCTTTTTACTTTTAATGATGGAATTAGTGGTATATACAAGATGATCTATATACATTATACAAGGTTATTTGAGTATAACATGTCTAAGGTGGCTTCAAAATCAAAGGAGATTTTAAAGGATAATTTGGTTGTGGTGTATGTGAAGCTATTTGGTTGATAGTTGAGATTGTTGTGACAAAGAAGGAGATGTAGATAAAGAAAAGTGATGGACAGAAGATGGCAATGATAAAGAGGAAAAGCATAGAAAACTTGATGTGATAATAATAATGAAAGAGAAAATTAAGAACAAAAGGTGATGAATAAAAGGTAGGGATAAAAAAAGCTTTGTTATAATGTAGAACAATGTAGCAAAATATTTGACTTTTATGTGTAAAATTGATCATGTTATAAAACAAAATGTCAGAAGGATAAGAAGGTTATTCATTCTATCACTATATTCCAAGTCTTGATAATATGGAGGAAGCATATGTGAAAGATATGCATGGGTGTTATTTGGTAAACAAGAATGATCGGGTATGGATGAAGAAAAGTGATTTATAGGAGGTAATTGTGACAATGGAGAATGTATAGAACTTGATGTTTCAACTGTTAAATATTCTTCAAATGGTGTTGGGTCATCATGTATGGTAACAATTTTATTTGTAAGTTTAAACTTCAAACATTGATGAAGAATGGAAGGGACAACCCTCATCGTATGAATCCAAGGACTTGTGAGAAGTAAGTTGTAAGGTGAAGGGCAATATGCTACATAAAACAAAGTATCCAGGATCTTGGGTCCACTCTTAAGGGGAAGAATTGTAGTGCCTTGAGCTTCTTGAATTTAATTGTTAAAATATTTTATAATAGCATTTGATTCATTGAGATCTTCTTCCTTTATTATGAGTCTTTGGAATAATTAATAAGAGCATAAATTAAGAGAGGAGACATTATCTACCATGATAGTTTTAATAGACGTTTCTTTAATAAATCCTGTAATGTAAATATAGGATTCTTATTGTGGAGTAGAGAAAGGAATCTCCTCATCATAGAATGAAATATGGTTAACCTCAAGAGGGCTTACACCATTAATTGTGTTCTTAGGGGAAATGTCATGAGGACCAAATTTTTGGCTAAGTATCTTGAACAAAGTTTCCCTATGAACATGAGAACTTTGTAATACTTTTGAAAGGGATATCTTTGCTTGAGGATTAATCACTTGTTGTTGGCTATCAAAGTGTATTTCAGATTGAGATTTTGATGCTAAATATGGGCTTTTTATGCTTACATTCCATTTTGGATCATTCTCTAGAGCCAAAGATAGTTTTGAAGGTTGGTCAAATGAGGAATCCATATCTTGAATATCAAATTGAGTTGATTGAACTTGAGGTTGCTCATTTGTAGTTTCTATTACAATATTAGTGATATCATTGTGATGGGACATATTAAGATGCAATATTTGATTGGTTTCATGTTGTTGATAATTGAGTAGAGGTTCTTGGGAGATCCTCGTGTCTTGATTGATTATGGGTATTTGTTGTGTAGGAGTTTGATTGTTTATTGGAGATTTATAATCATTTGTAGATTGTAATTCCTTTATAGTGAAAAGACCCTCATCAATAAAATCTTGAATTGCACATCTTAAATCTCTACATTTTTGTGTCATATGTCCATCCACTCTATGATATTCATAATGTAGCTCAGGTTTATAACAATATGCTGTGGTATCAGGTTGTCATATGGGAGGTAACTCAATCCTATTTGTATCAAGTAAATGCTTGAGAATTATATCCATTGGTTGATTGAGTTTAGTAAATTTACGTGGTGAAGGTTTTCGAGAGGCTTTTGATAATTGGCTTAGAAATTCAGCCATAACAGGACTTAATGGTTTATTACCTCTTTTTTCTTTATTATGGGTAGAATGATGATAGGAAGATTGTGACGTATGATGTGAGTGCATGGTAGAATTGGAAGAAGAAGTATTTTCTTGTTGAAATGGATGTGTTGTGTTGAAAGAAGAATGTTGAAATGGTGGAGAAGGATTGTATGTGGATCGATAGGCATAATATGGATATGTGGAAGAAAAGATAATATCGTTATGAAGAGAATTGGAAAATGGATTATCTTGTTCGGGTAAGGATGAAAAATGAGAAAAGTGTGATAAAGGTGATGTTGAGTATGGATGAGGTTGGTCATAATCAACAAATGTGTTTGGAAGAATTTTCCCAACATTACTGATGGGCTCATATTGATTTGAGTTAAGACTCATGGTTTCTTTAGTACTTCTAAAAGTAATATTTGGTATATCTAAAACATACAAATTTGAAATGATGATTTTTTTATTATTTTTCTTGTATATATATTTTTTGTTTGTTTGTTTTTGAAATAAGAAGAAATGCCTATGTATTCACGTCGGGTTCACCAAAGAATGTAGGCCTAAAATTTTTGCACTCCTTTCCTCTAGGCTGATGGATCCGCACCTCAGATGGGAATGGGAAAAGAGTAGAGCTACACCTCGAAAGAGAGGCACTTAATCATGCCTTCTTGTGGTGATTTTTTGACGAATTAAGGGTTCACCAGGAAAATTTTAGCGGCAGTTTCTGTACCTAGGCTTGGAATATGTTTGATGTGTTCTTTTTATAAATCATTCTCATACACCTAAGTTTGGCCTTTATGCAAATAAACTATCTATATGCAATTTTGATTTAATTAGGATAGTAGACAGTGGATACAAAATGAAATACAATGCCTAAGATTGAGATTATAAGAAATTATAAGCCTTACTTGAGTCGAATGTTTTATGAAGATTCTGAGGCTTGTAGCAAGACATAATCACCTTTTTTCTGATAGAATCGCCTCTATTCCAGACAGAATTGCCTATTTTCTAGATAAAATCACCTCCGATTTGATAAAATCACAGACGATTATGTCGTAATCTTGCAGCAAAATAATTGACAAAATATGGCAGTTTTCTTGTATTCCAAATCACAAATATGTTTTAATTTCTATATGCAAATAGATATGAAATGATATGAGAACACTATGATGACAATTCAACCTAGTATGTCATGGATTTATGTGATTATGATCTTGATTTTATGATGTAGTTAATTGAAATGATGGTGAACACCAAGATGCAAAATGCAAATTTAAGCAGTAAACTAAATAAATATTGAACAATACATGAACAAAAAGGAAACAGGGAAAGAGATGCAAATAGTGGTTTGAATCCTTTCCCCCTTGCTGATCTGCAGATAGGATCGCTTATCTCCTGATAAAATTGCCTCCGATCTAACAAAATCGCCTAGCGTTTCTGTCGATCGCCTAGTGAATATGCTGATATCTAGGTGATTGTAACTGGGACCTGTAATGATAAAATTAAACAAATGGGGATGCTGGGAGATGGAATTGCATAGAAAACTGATGCGAGGGATCCTTAAGGGAGTTTAGAAGCTATCTCAAGGAATCAAAATTCAACTTTCCATGGGGAGAAAGGGAAAGGGGTCTAGATTAAATAGGTCAAGGAGAGATTTGAGGAAGTTAAGAGGTTAGACTAAACATGGAGGAGGTTTTGATCCCTCCTATGTTTGCCACATACAATCTGCTCGCCATCCTCCTTGATTCGATCGGTTGCTAAACCAGGTAACGCGTTTTAAATCAACTTTTGTCTTTTTAGCAAATTTGTTAAAATTTTGTTTTAAGACAAAATTGCTTGGCAATTTTATCGATCATTAGGCGATTTTGTTGACCGTTGGGCGATTTTTCCCAATAGTAACAATTTTTGGTTTATTGGCACAAAAAAAGAGGATATTGTTTTCTCACCATTTTAGCCGACTTTCGGGTAAATTTTGAATAATTTTAATAATTTTATGATGTTTAGGTAAATTAAATGTGTCAATTTTACCCTACTACAAGGATCACAACCTTTTTGGTGGTGACTAAGCCACATACCATCATCAATAAGAACCCTAGAACCCTCTTTATGGTGACTAAAATGGGTTCATTGATGATGGTGCCTCTAACAACTTATTTTACTAGGACCTACCTACTAATCCAATAGATAGACCCCATGACCAAGCTATCTCTCCCTCATAATTTGGTTGCAACACTTCATATACATAGGGATAGTTTCTCAATGGTACAAGAAACACACCCATAAGGGGAAGCCCAAGGACCTTGGAAGGAAATAATAAGGGGGATTAGATGAGTCAAGTAAGGAATCAATGAGAACAATAGACCTTGCTAATCCACATACAAATCTCCTATAATATTAGAGGTAGGAGGGTCAAGAAGAGCATGGATAAAATATGGAGGACCAAAAGTATACCTATCAAATGAGGTTTGGTGGCATCCTATATAGAGGTATCTTTAAAAAAATAGCTATTAGAACAAACATGGCCGCATCAAAAGTGACATCAACCAAGCTAGGGGCTAACTGAAAGCACACAAATGGAAACCATTAAAGCAACCAAGTAACTAAGGGGAGGTCCAAGGCCAAATCACTACCAAAATCTAGTGAGCTAACACATAAAAGAGTAAGTGATAGATATGGGTTGGAGATTGAGGAGACATGAGTTTGCAATCATAGAGCAGACCTTTGTCACTAAATATTGCCACTCAAGCTCAAGTTTCCATGAGAGAAGGTAAATGGATTAATGATACCTTTAAAAAAGGTATTATATCGCTCATGGAGGTATTTATGATGATTTAATCCCCAATTAGCTATGTACCTCCCATAAATTAATGCAACATAGTTCCTCTAATCTAGCAGCTATAAATGATGCATATAATCCTACCCATACCCATTTTGGAGGGAATTTTGAATTTTAAAATTTGTTGTATCAAGAAATTCTATTATTGTTGTATCTAGAATTTGGCCATGAGTAGTTTTCCCTCTTTTCCATTTTATCTTTCAATATAGACTCAATCCTTGGGCCAGATGCATGTATAGGCCATCAAGCATCTTTCAGTTATGTATGGATGTAATATGCACTTCAATATGAATACAAGGATCTATGACTACACTAGAATTTTTTTCTTGGTATGAGTTTTCATATAATTCTCCATGGGGGACTATGATTGTTTTAATGTTTTTATCTTGGCTTCCAATGGAAGTCCTTCTATTTGCATTCATGTAGGATTGAAATCGTGTTCAATTTCATTGTCATTTTTGGTTCATTTGTTCATTTATCCCACTAAGACATAAAATGGGAATTGTAGTCTTTTGGCGCATCACCACCCATAGATTAGGCTAGCTAGGTTAGATAGATTTCCTTGCTTTTCTATTATTTATTTCAATTATGTTATTTTACTACATTTTCTCTCTCTCTTTTTCTTGGTAAGACATTTAATAGAGTAGGCTAGCTTAGGAAGGAAGAAGTGCCAAATATTACATCAAGTCAAGGAGATAACCTTGGTAAATAACCTTGGAGGTCTTGTGAAGGAGCTGCATCCTACTCTTCCTAGACTTCCTAGGATTGGTGCCCCAAGTGAGGCACAGGGCACTAGATGCACCCACTTGGAAGAAAGACAACCGCATCCATGGCAGTCATGGTGCCTAGGGTGCAAGAGTTGTTTCAAGACTCCAACACTTATATTTACCTATTAGTCCTATTTTTGCTAAATGTATTCACAAGATGAAATTGGATTGTTATTATTCAATCTTCTCTAAATGACACAATCAATCATACACTAGCCTCACTATGGTATTTGGTTGTATTTTATTTTCTTGCATTTATTTTCAATCTCTCACACTCGTATCTTACCATATTTTATTTTTTGTAATATATTATATTATATTATATTAGGTTAGTGGGGAACAACCCTAAGTATAGAGGTTGAGGGTATTTAAACCCCTCTTTTCCAAGGTATTGGACATGGGGTCATAGGCATGATATTTGACTAATCAATCCCATGGATCAATAATTTCCTTTTTGGCACACCTGGTGGAACATGTATCATCCCAAATTTAATTATTCAAACTCATATATGCATCGTTCTATGCAAAACCTAACCATATCTATTAAAAGGTATTCTCTACTCTTCAAGATCTACCAAACCCAAAAATCATTCTAAGAATCATTGTCCTAAGTGTCCTAGATATGATATTCTATTTTGATTTAAATCCAAGAAATTTGTAAAAACTTGATAGTTTGGAGAGAATAGAGACTTCATTGACAAATTAAAACCATAAATTATTCTAGGTCCCATGCTTGTTGGTTCATTGGGATCTATAAATTAGTCAAAAACATTTCTTATGATAGTCTTACATAACTTTTTCTTTAACATATTTTGTTCCATTTTTGAACTAAGTCAAAATTCCTTATGATTCATCAAGAGGGTCTAGTGATTTATTGGTATAGGTTGTTGATCCATTAGTGATATCATCATTTTATAGTGTTCAATTTCTAATGATACTAAGTTCCAATTATGACAATTTGCTATAAACATGTCATTTTGTCAAAATATATAGTGACTCAATAGAAATCAACTTGTTTTGATTTTCAATATATGTAACTTATTTTTTAGTTTTGTGTTTTGATAGGTGATGCAAGTTGTATTAGTTGATTGTAATTATTAATACCTCTTATGAATATGATATCTAAAGCATGAGACAAAGGAAAAAACCTAGAGCATTTGAAACTTATTGAATGCAAACAATAAATGAATAAAGAAAAGAAACCATTAACAATTATCTGATTATGAGGTTTAAAAGAAAACCTCCTAACTCACACTAAACAAGATACTATGGCTAGCCCCACCACTCCTAGGACTAAGGATCTACCCATATCCTAGATAAAAGAAAATCTCCTTGATCATCTACTAGTAGGTCATCAATACCCTATTGTCAAGCATCAACTAAGCTTGGGCCACTACATCCACTATTCTAAACATCATTACTAATTCATTGTTCAACATAGGCCAAATTTTTTAAGCTCTTATAGACCTCTTGAATACTTCAATTTCAAAATCTTGTGGCATGGTTTCTCAAGTAAGCACCATGAATTTCATCCTTGCTATGCAATTGATGAACCCACAACCATTCCAACTAAATAAAAGCTCACAACTTGGATCTAGTAACCAAGAAAATACCAATCCGTCACTTTCTAGTAGTAGCATTCTAGTGAATATAAGCTACTAAATGATCAATTTAGGTTAATTTATGACTTCCAGTTGTCTCATATCAATATCCTAGTGGAACAATGCAACTTATCACCAATATTATTATAAATGAAGGATCTCAATTCTTCTCAAACCTGGTCCAAAAATAGTCTATAGAATCCACCAAATCCTAATGTGTCCCAAGGCACACAAAATAAATTCATAATTTTGTGATAAATCAAAATTCTCCTCAAAACCAACAAGTTCCAAACATACAAATAGGAGTCCAAAACCCAACACCTCTCTTGAGGTTATCCTACCCAATATTTCCAACCTCCCTTTCAATCCAAAGTTCTTCAAGAGCCCCATGGAGGTGCAAAATATCAAGTGCCACCTAATCCATCTCTACCATAAAAACTGCATGCTTTTAATCTAGTAGTACTAAATCCTCTTCTATTAGTGAATCAAAACCAATAACAAGTGCATCATCAACAATAAATGGTACTACTTATTCAACAACCGTAAGGATGTGTCACCCCTTCTCAACGATAAATGCATTATTATCTACATATGCCTGATGGTTACCCTCCTTATTATAATAATATCCATGCACCGCTTAGGCCCCAACAATAATTGTCTGATTGGATATATTAGAGACCTCTAAATCTTATGGTTTATCCTCCAACACCTACATATACCAAAAAAGCATCACCTACATTTTATGGTAATGGGAATAATATTACATTGGATCATCTAAATGAGTTGTTCATATTGAAGTTGGTACATAGGATCCAATAGGAGGATAATATCATTTGATTGTTCATTTATTTATTTATAGACAAGGTTGACATATGGTATCAAAATCTACCACATAACTCTATGACCAATTGGGCTTTGATAGGTGAATAATTTATGAGGAGAATTGATACTCTTAAAACTAGATATTCTATTATTTTTTAGCTAAATGTGATGCAAAGACATCCCCATGATAATGTCAATGACTATAACACTAGGTTTATGAGAATATTGTACTTGATACCTACCAATATTAAGCCTTCAAATGAGCAAGCTCTACCTTATTATATCAAATTTCTACAATAGGATTTGGCTCTAGTGGTTTGCAATGCCAATCCTTATAACTTATTTGGATCCTTTAAAGAAGCTTCCTAAGTGGAAGACATGTTTATTTGAGAAGGAAAATTACCACTTTTTCCACCCATGTCTTATGCTACTTATATAAAATCGACACTTAATTAATTAGTACTAAGAGCTTCACCTAGTATCAATCCAATCCCCAATTCTAAGGTCCAACCTACATCAACACAACCTAACACACCTATATATCCTCAAACTAATTCCCCTTACATTATCATATTTTAAGGCTAAAATTCACCTACTAATATAACCTTTCAATCATAATTGCCAATATTACTTGCTTCACCTCAAACCTTGAGTCAAAGCATTAACCATGTGTCTTAGATTCAAGTTGATGCAATCAAATCCCAAGTAAACAAACTTAGGAAAGCCTTGAAGAACTACACCAAAAAAGGGCTTTAATGGTGGCTGAATTAAGGTGATTTTTTATAGTGATAAAATTTTTTCCTAATAGAACCTATGAGGGTGGTTTTAAACCACCCTCTTAGGACTAAGATTATGGTTATAAACCGTCGTCTTAGGGTGACCTAATAGGGTGGTTTATAACTGCCCTATTAGGGATAACCACCTTCTTAGATCACCTTAAGACAATGGTTATAAACCGCCATATTAAAAAAATAAATTTTTTAAAAAGAAATAAAAGATGACAGTTTTGAACCGCCATCTTAAAACAAATAAAAATTAAAAGAAATAAAAGACGACAATTATAAACTGTCATCCTAAAATAATTAAAAGAGATAAAATATGGTGGTTATGAACCACTGTCTTAAAATAATTAAAAATGTTAAAAATGTTAAAAGAGAGGGTTGCCCCCCATGTTTACAAGGACCCTCTTGAACAAAAAATCTTGTTTTATTCCTTAGAGATGGTAAAACCCATGATTTGATAGCCTATAAAAGCCCGTGATTTGATAGCTTGTAAAACACCCCCTATTTTAAAAGAACTTGGTGTGCCTTACAAAACCATTTACTGTCTCATTTTTCAATACCAAACTAGACCGCACTGAATGAAAATAGATAGAATCATTTTGTTTTGTTTTAAAAGGTTGCAACAACGTTTAGAGTAGAGCTATCTTCAATAAATATTATTCTCTACAACTCAGGCTTGCATACTTTTTTGGGGGAGTTAGGATAAAAGCGGTGCCTCCCTATATCATTCAAATATTGTTGGTCGAACCCCTTCTCTATGAGCCAACATGATATTGATGGGGAATAACCATGATATTATGGCTGAAACTCAATTTGGTGTAGCATTTTTTTGACCCCTGTAGTTGAACTCTTATGCGACTACCAAATATTTGGATGAGGTGATTTAGCTTGACACCAAACATGAGGCTTAATTCCAGGCATCGACTCTCTCTTAATATTATTACAGAGCCTAACCCTCCTTTTTTTAGTCCAAGTTTATTCAATGAGAATGAGGATTTTTGAATAATAGTGGTTGTAGACACCTAAAACGTGTCATGTTTAGGGGAGCTACTCACATAGGCACATTCATAAGATCATATGACATAATCTTGGACTTTCCAAGCATCAAAAGTGGTTCTCACCACTCATCTGGGGCATTTTAAGCCCATCCAAGCCTAGCCGCTCAAGACTAGAGTGGCCAGACCTTAGCCGCTCAAGCTTAGAGTGGCCAGGCCTTAGCCACTACAGGAAACAATAGCCAGATCTTAGCCACTACAGATGACAATGACTAAGCCACAAAAAGCATTTTGCCGACAAATATACTCAATCACGGGTGGAAGTGGTAGTCTGCATGCAATAAAGGTGAGCGGGAGTAACTTTGCATTCCCTTTCATGGCCAGTTCACATAGGAGACTTGAGTTTGCATTTAGACTTTAGTTAACTGGCCTTCAAATATAGACAAATACAAAGCTTATCATGCTAACGACCAGTTTGCATAGGAGACTCAAGTTTGCAGTTAGATTTTAGTTAACTGGTCTTTAAACATAGAAAAGACAAAAAGCTTCTCATGCTAACCTTCACTACGCATGAGGGATTCAGTCCTAGGGCTTGGGCATAGACCTAGGGTTTCACACACTTTAAAAGGTGCAAGCCTGAGAGCACCAAGGGGGGACAATCTTGATACAGGATGGAATTTTGATCAAAGAGAGGGAGAGTCCACTTGAGGGTTTTCCCACATATAGGATATTCAACATATCGAGCAAAGCAACCATCATTTCAACATCGGATACAAGCTTCGATCCATAGCCTTGAAGCAAAGAGGGCAAGATTCGCTTTAGCGATCGTTGTCTTGGACAGTGGCCCGTAGGCCTAGCTTAGGGTTTTATACATTAGTTTCATTATTCTGTTTAGCATATCATTAGCATAGCATCATTTCATTCATTCAACTTCATAGCATAGGTTTAATTTGCACTTGCTTTCATTTGATATATTCATTACTAACAACCTCATCCGGGGAGGCATTCTCGGACATCTAAGCGTGTGTTGTTGTTTCATTGCTTACAGGGCCACAGGTTCATCGGACAGAATCTGCAACATACGAGAGCAAAAGGGATCCCTCTAGGGAACAGACCTAGAGAAGGAGGCATCTGTAAGCCCTCATACATTTTTGTGTATGGAACCGGGGAGCTTGTGATAGTGCACCACCCCTTTGCGAGGGGACATTTTACCCACTTGTAACCTCATTGTATCAAAATGGGTATCCCTAAGAGGGACCGACATGTAACCAGGTTTCAATACAAATAAAGAGACATATCTTTGTTACTTCCATGTTATATGCTTTTTCATGGTCTTTCATTTCATTTTTGGGTTTAAACACATTTGCAAGTAGAGTAAGAGTGGTGCGTGCACCCCGGGGTCACTACAGATGGCGATCACGATGGGACATCCACTGAATTTTCATTTTTTTTCCTAGATACTGACTTAATTTTGTGTGCAAGCTTAGCCGCTCTAGTCTACAATGGCCAAAAATCAGCCGCTCTGAGCCATAGCGACCAATAGAGCCTTAGCCACTCCTGCTAACAATGGCAAGGAACCAGCTGCCCTAGTCGACAATGACCAACATTGGAGTGCAATAGAGGTCAAAACATTGACTCTCTGAGCTGGATCAAAGGTTGGTACAACTTCTATGATATTTTATAGCTTTCTGTCTACTTCTGTGTGTCTAAAATAGTGAACTTAAAGCACATTTCTATTTGGGAATTGAAAGAATAAAAGAAGAAAGAATTAGGCATTTTGCATATCTTAGATCTTCTCTTAGATTTCCACTAGGCGTTGCTAGGAACAATGGCTTCTATCTGTAAAGTTCACCCTAGAATCCAATGTGCTAGACATTGTATGGTTGGTTTGCTTGTTTTGAGGCCTTTCTAAAGGCCATACTTGCACCCGATAGAGTGCACTCATTAATTTCATAGTAGTTCATGCATATTTCTAAATATTGAAATGCATTTTGCATTAGGCATATAGGGAAAGTTCATGGCTGCTATATGATGCATTCTTATTCATGCAATCTTAAAATGAACCACACACACGCACATTTCTTTTAAACATTGGGGAGTTGGATTTCATCACCAACCCTCAATTCAGTCCGGTGACGTTGGAATTCATCTCCTTCCACCGGTTTGCCCCCTAGATTCTCCTAGAAATGGATTGAAGAACTTCTTCATAGTGGTACTAAGGTACTTGTGTTCAAACTATCTCCCACTATTGGAACATTCATTGGTTCAGAGTGGAAGAGCTAGGTGAACCCCCCACTAGGATTTCAGTGGTGTACCCTAGTCTCTTTTGGGAAATCATGTTTGGCATGAGTACTCTTGATTATCACTATGGATGAGTCTCCTCATTCCAAATCCAAAACAAGAAGCAAGAAACAACAAAACATCAAAATACATCAAACAGTTAGGGCACACTTAAATCTATAATCAAGATAAACATTTGTGTGATATTGTTTGATCATATTTAAAGTGCAACACAAAAGCTAAATTCCAAAATGATGGTTAAAACAAGAAGTAGACATCCCCGGTCTGACATCGAGGGAGGGTCCAAAACAACACATACCCTTAGGCGAAGTCGTAGTAACATTGAAAGACCTACTCGAAAGACCGTAAGACGTAGTTCTATGAGTCTAAGGGGTGATAACTCAACCCTTGGGGGATCTCCTCGAGAAACCCCACATAGGGAACCACAACATGAAACTACATCTCATAAACACAAAGAGGCCTCACGACCATCATCATCAAGGAGACATGAGGAAACCTCAAAGGCTTCCTCTAAACACATCGAAACTTCTCAGAGACATGAGGAAGCTTCAAGAGCTTCCTCCTCACATAGACATAAAGAGGGTTCTAGACCCCGTTCTTCACATAGAGATGATGAGGTTTCCCCTTCTCCATCCTCATGGAGGGTAGAAAGGACTACGAAACCCTCATCACCAAAAGGGCACATGAGAGTCGAAACATCTCAACATTCACATGAAACACTTAGAACAGATCAGCCCACTGAGGGGTAAGAAACTAGAAACACATCCAGTCATAGACATCAAACAGAAGATATCCTTCAAACAAGAGGAAGGATTCCATTAGACTATGACCTCATTGGAGTGAATGGCACCCCATGGGATCAGCCATGGAGAACAAGACAATTGGATGAGTTGGATCGGTTGCATCCGAGGCCACCTCCTAGAACCATAGCCATAGAGAATTCTGCATCTGGAAGCTCACGAACCATGACTTCTAAGCCCACTTCTCAAACTAGGGGTGCCTCAAGATGACCCCATAGCAAACACACAAAATATGATCATAGAGACACTCAAAAATATACTGAACAAGTCACATTGGCTAGCGAGAGCGAGGAAACAATAGAAACCTCTGAGAGAGATCTATGAATCAAAATGACTAGGATAAGGTCAGATAAGCATGAGTCCCCTATGACTGTGCAAGTTAACCATGTACGATGGTTAGAGAATGCCTTGCACAAAGAGTGAGAGCTTGTGGATGCTCTTGAACATGATAAACAAAGAGAACGGTTGTTGCACCAACATGAGCAACGTTTGAGAGAGCAAGCTGAGCAGCTAGCTCGCAACAACCAACAAACAAGTGGAAGTGATCATCAAAGAGATCAATGCATTGACTCACCAAGAGAGGAGCGCATTAGACAAGAAAGTAACCCACAACAAAGTCACCCTCCAAATCATGAGAGGAACCCAACTGAGGGGGAAAGGGTAAACTTAATAGAGCCGGATCAGGCACATCTTGAATCCCCTCATAGAAGGGAAGAAAATAGAGCCAATCAAATGGATAGAGTGTTACCTCCACCACCACCATGGGGGGGTCTGCAAGAGGAGGAACTCCTTGCTTCAAAGGCATTTCGAGAGCTTGATGAGAAGATGAAAGCCTTTGAGAAACAAGAGGCTACTAGGAGCCAACCAACATTGAACAAAATACACAACCAACCATTGTGTCCATCAGTTCCTAGCCCTCCCTATCCTAAGCACTTTGAGATGCCTAGGCTAGAGAAGTTTAAAGGTGAAGAAGATGCACAAGAGCATGTCACCAATTTCATCAATGCATGTTTTCATCTCGAAGACAATGATGCTCTTATGCTAAGGACATTCATCATGACATTTTTGGGCATAGCCACCCAATGGTTTAACCAATTGCCCAAGCATAGCATATCCAACTTTGAACAACTAGTGAACGCTTTTCTAAAGCATTTCTCCTTTGGTGCTAAGAGGAGAGTGAACCTTTTAGACCTGGCCAATCTAAAACATTATGATGATGAGCCAATAATGGATTACGAGAATAGATGGAGAAAAATCATGGCAAAATTATCATTCTCCATTCCCACAGAAGAAATCATCCGGATGTTCACCAAGAGTTGTTCCAAACACATTTCCCTCTTGCTACAACTACAAAAATACCCCTCATTTGAGGAAGCTTTGGCACAAGCCAAACTCATTGAGGACATCAAAGTAGATGAGGGAACCATAAAACTCTGGACCAAGAAGGAGTGGAGCAAAAATGACAAGAATGGCAAATATAAGCAGAAGCAGGCAAACCCTGCCCTAGTTAATCAAGTGGTATTGGCTACGCCTAAGGATGGGGCTACGCAGTAGCCCTAGAATTATCAAGCACAACCCCCACCAGCCAACTATGATCCAAAGAACAATCAGGGTCAAAACAAAGAACGCAAACCCCCTCGTTATTTTACACCATTGACAGAATCAATGCAATCAATCTTCAATCAATTGAGCGAGGTGGGAAAGATCAGATTCCTTGATATACCTCTTATAGATCCCAACCATCCTAAGCCAAAAGGATATAGGGAAGATCAATTCTACCCATATCACAGGATACCGGGGCATAATATCAAAGTTTGTGTTGGTTTCAAACATCAGGTGCAAAACATGATTGAGGCGGGAGAACTTAAAGTGGACAACCCACTAGCCCCTGACAATAGAGATATGGGCATCTACAAAAACCTGCTACCAAACCATGAGGTCCCTAGAGGGCAAGGTGCACAAGTCAATCAGGTCCGAATTGATACGCCTACCCATGGGTGTGTTGGGATGGTTGAAATTGTCAATATAGCAACCAAGACTAGATGATATGGTCAACCACAACCTCCCGTAGCTCCCATCAACGTCCCAGCTGCACCTAGGTAGAGGCAGGGGCAAGACAACCTTCCAGGTCCACCAACCCGACCTGTGGTAACCATCCGGAGTAGACTTGAGCAAAACTTACAAATGACTCTGGCTAAGCTATCCATTTATGAGCTCATACAATAGTCCCCAAAGCATAGGGAGACCTTGATGGAGATTTTAAGGTCAATAGAGCTCCAACCGCAAGATCTAAATGCATTCACCCATTTTGTGGGACAAGTACAAGAATTCCAAGAACCTATAATCTGATTCTATGATTATGAGATTAAGACAATATCTACTACCTTACTAGACCCTCCACTGCACATCATGGCATCAGTTAATGATTTGCCATTTAAGCGGGTCTTGATCGATACAGGTTCATCAATCAACATCATCACAACAACAACAATAGAACACCTTAAGATCCCCAAGTCCAATATCATTTTGAGAGCCTATACATTAAGAGCTTTCAATGATGCTTTATGCAATACTATGGGAACGATAGTCCTACCTATCAAGGTGGGGCATAAGACCATCCCCGTGATGTGTCATGTCTTGGAAGGGGCCATGCAATACAACATCCTCCTAGGGAGACCTTGGATAAGGGACATGAGATGTGTTCCTTCGATCTTACACCAATGTGTCAAGTATGTGCATGATAACAAAGTCTACATGGTGTTGGCCGATGAAGAGCCATTCAAGTATGTTCACCAGGTGGATTGTCCAGGAGAATTTGTGATTCCTTTGACCCACTTGTTGGTAGGACCTTCATCTCCAAATATTCAACTAGATAACAAAGACAAAGGGGCACAAAAGGACCCATCTGCATCAACACCTCATCTTGCACACAAAGCAACTAATGCTTCTAGTAAACCATCAACGCCTAAACCAAAGAATGATCAAAAGCTAAAGGCACCTATGGTTGAGAAAAACAAACTCAAGGAAATGCTAACCATAGCTATTGAAGAGAGTCCAACTCCCATGGAGGAAGAAGATCACCAAGACCAAGTCGAAGATGATGACTACCACCCCGCTTCGCTAGTGTCATCCATGGGGTCATCCACCTCACATGCAACTATACACTTGGCAAGCATAGGGATAGGAGAGTATCTTGTGCAGAACATAACATTTACACCTATCATAGAATCTACATAGGACATGGGATGGCCGAAATATCTAAGACCACCAGTGGGAACAGTGGTTCCACTTGGAATCCCTCCCAACCAGACAAACTTCATCTACGTTGGCCTAGATTGCGCCCATAAATCTATGGATATAGAAGAGGACAATGATGAGCTATTCACTATTAATGTTCACTACCTCTCTAATCCTGAGTTTGCTCTGACCTATTTTGAGCGTTGCCATTGGCATGGTTATGGCCTTGGTATATATGAGTAGGGGCATAGGTGGCCATTCGAGCCACAATACCAACTCCCATATGATATATTTGGGTTAGGATATCACATCAGAGGTCGAGATGACCCTCTAGCAGCAGAATTAGATAGATTAACCTTGGGGTTAGGAGAAGACATCGATTTTATTCCTTATCATCCACCAAGTGCAAGATATCTGAGCAACAGACAAGTGGCTATGGCAAGCATACCACCTCCCGAGACTTATCATCCAAGATCCACAATTGATGTCACCCCAATAGGTTACAACTCATGGGATGATGAGCAAGAAGAAAACACATATGTGGCAAGTGATGATGAAGCACAAGAGGGCTTGGCCTATCATGAGCCTCGCTATTTACAAAGCTTTACCTAGTCCGGACACCATGAGAGTGGATACATATCGGATGAAAGTGACTATGAGTCAGAGGACTCAATAGAGAGAGCCTACTTAGGGGTAAGGCAATGGCCCCATGACTTGGGGCAACATACTAATGCAAATGGATTCTTCATAAGTGACGAAGAATATGAGGATGAAATAGAGATGGCTTACTTAGGGCCAAGACATGAGCCCCTCACCTTGGGGCCGCATACTAATGCTAATGGCTTCTGGATAAGTGATGATGATTTTGAGGATGAGACTGAGATGGCCTATCTTGGGCCTCACCATTTATGACAAGTCAATATGTTGGTGGAAAGAGAAGTAGTACTTCATGCCATAGACCCTGGCTTGTGGTTTTTGGGGAGACCAGTTGACTTGAATGTCATTCATCGCATGGTCAATCCCCCTCCGCCTACATTCAGGGAGCTCTTAGAGCCTAATGATCCTATTATCCGACCAACTCATGGACCAGATCCAGAGATTCCCATTCCTCTAGAGCCTCATCATGAGCATGGAAGGGAAACCTCAGAGATAAGATTTCACCCATGTGGTCCTAGAGATTTCATCCCATCCATCAATACAATCTCCATTGATTTGACCACTCCACTTCATAACCCAATAGATCCCACTAAACCTTTGTGTCTCGACACATAGGCTATTGATTGGGATCATGCTAATTCACCAATAGAGCCTGAAGATCTTTTCCCTAATGAAGAGATGTTACAACCATTCCATTTTGCATCAGGCTATGCATATGATGTGTTCCATGTTGGTTTGGATCCTGAGTCAGTAGGACCTATAAATCCTATCGATGACATTCACTTGATACCCATGCCCCACCAGTTGGAGGATGGGTCATGTATGGCTATAGAAGTGACTTTCGAAGTGGACATTAGCAATGATCCTACTCAACCAAAGAAAGTCAAGTTCGGAGAGAGTCTGTCTCCAGAGGAACAAGCCATCATAATTCCTCTCCTTAAAGAGAGGCCAAATTTATTTTCTTGGACTTACAAGGATATGCTTGGGATAGATCCAAAGTTAGTTGTTCACAACCTTTCATTGGATCCCCTAAAGAAGCCGGTCAAGAAAAAATTGAGGAAGATGCATCCCACCATCGCTTTGATGGTAAAGAATGAATTGCAAAAACTAATGGATGCAGTTTTCATAGTTCCTATCGACTATCCTGAGTGGGTATCGAACATGGTGCCCATAGGAAAACCAGATGGAAGAGTCCACATTTGCATAGATTTTAGGGACTTAAATAGGGCAACTTTAAAGGATTCATTCTCATTGCCAAACATAGATGCTCTTGTTGATGCCACTGTAGGTCATGAGATGCTATCCCTAATGGATGGGTTTTCTGGATACAATCAAATCCGAATAAAACCCGAAGACCAGCACAAGACTACTTTCATCACTCCATGGGGAAATTTTTATTACAAAGTGATGCCATTCGACCTAAAGAATGCTGGTGCCACATACCGATGGGCCATGACATACATATTTCATGATTACATGCACACAATCTTGGAAGACTACATGGATGACTTGCTGGCCAAATCATTGATACGGCAAGAGCACGTCGAGATCCTTACAAAAGTTTTTGATCACCTCATAGAGCACAACGTCAGATTGAATCCTAAGAAATGCGTGTTTGGCGTAACTTCTGGAAAGCTCTTAGGGTTCATTGTTTCCATGAGAGGCATTGAAGTCGATCCAAAAAAGTGGAAGCCATAATGGAGATGGCTGCCCCTACCAACATTAGGGAATTAAGAAGCCTACAAGGCAAGGTAGCATCCATCAAATGGTTCATCGCACAATTGTTAGACAAGTGTCGACCCATGAATCGGTTGCTATGCAAAGATGTCCCATTTCATTGGGATGAAGAGTGCCAACAAGCCTTTGCAGAGATCAAAACATACCTGGAAATGCCACTAGTGCTAGCTCCACCAAGGCCAGACGTACCATTTTTGCTATACATATCGGCTACTAATTTTGCTTTGGGCACCATGCTAGCCCAAAAGAACGTGCAAGACAAAGAGCAAGTCGTATATTACATTAGTCGCACATTGGTAAGCTATGAGCTAGGATATGCGTATGTAGAAAAGTTGTGCTTAGCAGTGGTCTTTGCAACCAAAAAGTTGTGACACTACATGTTGAGCCATACGACTTACGTTATATCAAAATAGAATCCTTTGTAGTATATGATGAACAAGACATATCACAATACACGTACTGCAAAGTGGATCATGCTATTGACAGAGTTTGACCTAGAATTCATAAGCCAAAAGTCCATCAAGGGATAAGTCATAGCAGATCAGTTAGCAGAGGCACCTCTTAAGGATAGCAAGCCTCTCACTATAGAATTGCCTGATGATGCGGTCTTCGCATTATCAGACCCGTCAAAACCCTAAGAACCTGAGAAACAAAGAGAAATGGCATTATTCTTCGATGGTTCGAAGTGTGAACAAGGGGGCAGAGTAGGGATAGTCTTTATCACACCATAGGGTGCTCCATTGCCCTTATCATTCAAACTAGACTTCCCTTGCACAAACAATAACATAGAGTATGAAGCCTTGATCTTGGGACTCCAAACAATAGTTGCAATGGGCATTAAAATATTGAGTATCTTTGGTGACTCCTTGCTCATAGTGAATCAAGTCAAAGGATTGTTCCAATGTAGGTGTCCACTCTTGAAATCTTACAAGGAGCTTGTTGACACTTACCTAGCCCGGTTAGAATGGTATGACATCGAGGCAATCCCTCGTACATCAAATAGATTTGCAGACACCATGGCATCTTTGGGATCCTTAATCCCTCAGAATCCATCCACTGATTTCACAACCATTCATGTGAAAGTGCTCACATTTTCCATGATACAACGTGAGGTTATTGACAACCTAGAGTCAGTCAACATGATCCAAACCGAGCCAAATCAGGATTGGTCATTCAAAGTTAGAGCTTTCTTGCAAACAACCCCTTGGGAGTCTTTGATATCTCAAAGTCCCATGGAATGTGGAACAACCATTCATCACAGGATTGCTTCCCAATCAGTGTTCACAAGTGCTAGATCGCAAGGAGAGCACACAGTTTTATCCATAGAAGCAGTAGCTTATCAGGATTGGCTTTCCCAATTGCGGGATTTCCTGAAGCTTGGAATAGTACCGCAAGGCCTGTCGTAGGCTAGAAAATGAACATTTAAGCAAAAGGTGACTAGATACATTTTTCTAGGAGAGATCCTTTATAGACGAGGTTACGATGGAATGCTCCTTCATTGTCTTGAGCCCTAGGAAGCATCTTGGGCAATTTTGCAAGCTCATGATGGTACGTGTGGTGGTCACTTCAATGGCATGGCCATCATTAAGCGTATTTTGAGAATGGGTTATTATTGGCCAACTATGGAAAAAGAATGTTGTGAGTATGTCAAGAAATGCATAAAGTGTCAACATCATGCAAACCTCACTCACTTGCCATCGCAAGCCTTGCAACCCATCCAGGAAGCATGGCCCTTCTCTGAAATGGGGATTAGACTTGATTGGGAAGATATCTCCCCCATCTTCAGGCCGACACACGTTCATCATAATGGCCATTGAGTATTTCACCAAATGGGTCGAAGCGATCCCCTTAACATCGACAATTGGACCAAGGATTGTGGAGTTTATACTCCATAATATCATAAGTCGATTTGGGGTCCCTTCAAATATTATATCGGATAATGGACCATATTTCAAGAACAAAAATGTGCATGCTTTAATGAACAAATACCATATTCAACACAGTTTTTCAATGCCTTATTATCCACAAGCAAATGGGCAAGCAGAAGCCTCAAACAAAACAATAGTCTCCATATTGAGGAAAATAGTAGTAGATAATCATAGGGACTGGCATTTGTAGTTGCCTCTAGCACTATGGGCATACAGGACTAGTGTACGGATGCCCACTGGGGCAACACCATTTTCACTTGTATATGGCGCTGAGGCCATCATGCCCCTAGAACTAGAAATCCCAACCTTGCGCATAGCATTAAAGGACTTCATAGATAATGACACAATGCGACAAGACCGCCTGGATCAGTTAATGCTTCTGGATGAACGATGGGTCAATGCCTTGGAGCATCTCCGCGTTTATCAGAATCGCCTTGCACGAGCATACAATAGTAAAGTCCATTTGAGAGAATTCAAAGTTGGGGATCTAGTGCTCAAAGAAAATCAGTAGAACTCAAACCTACCACCGCATTTGCGAGACAAATTTATGGCAAATTGGATAGGCCCCTACATAATTTCAGAGAGAGTTGGGCCTGGAGCATACCGCCTAACATCTTTGGATGGTGTTGAAGAGCCTGAACCTCTCAATATCATTCATCTAAAGGCATTTCATACATAAAATAAAAAAACATTCAAATATGTCATAAAATAAAAAAACATTCAAATATGTCATAAAATCAAAAAAAAACATTCAAATATGTCATAAAATCAAAAACATTCAAATCAAATCACAAAAAGGCTCCAAGGGTATCCAATCCGCTTGGTCAAAATCAAAATACAAAAAGCTCCAAAGGCATTTTTAAGCCCTTTGGTCGAATAAAAAACAAAGAAAAACCAAAAATACAAAAACATTTGCATCTTACATCCACATAATTGCATATCCATACATATCCATTGCATTCACATATGTTATGATCACAATCTTACAAACGATACCACAATTTGTATTTCAATCACAATATACAAGTTATCCTCATCCATGCATCCATATGTGTAATTGTGTTTCTCAACACAACCAAATAATGTTGCTATACGAAATATGCAAAGGTTTCCTATTATTTCAACCATGTCTAGTGGTCTTATCAACTTTTGTAGAAAGCCATTTTTGATTAGTAGAAGAGCTAGGTCTAGTTGTAGTACCTTGGATATTCAGGATCCCATCACTAATTGAAACACTAAAATCCTAGTTGATACAAGGGAAAGATGAAAACTACAAAGTGGTCTAGGTTACCAAAAGTGAAAAGGAACTTCCTTGCTTATCCCCCTGTGCAACCGGTTTAAAGGTGTTGAGAATTGGCAAAAGGACAAGTTCTGCCTTACCCAAAAATGAGTGATTATCATCACTGCATACATCCCTTGCTTTCATAAAAATAAGCAAAACCCTAGAATAAAGCCAAATTCAAATCTCAAAATCAAAAGTTCAAATTCTTCAAAAGTCAAACATCAACGCCCAAAGTCATAGTTCAAAATATCAAAAGAACAAAAGCAAAATAAATAGTGATTATCATCACTACAAGAATCCCTTGCTCAAAAAAAAAAAAATCAGTCAAAATAAATAGTGATTTTCATCACTAAGTATGAGCAAGTATCCCAAATGAATGAAGAAAAAAAGGGAATAGAACTTGAATCCCTAGAATTCTCAGCATTGCACAAAATTGGAAGGAGAAATCCTTACGCATGATGATATGTCTATCACAAAAGCTCCTAGCATTTGTATAGACCAATGTTTGAATGTGGATGAGCTAGCTTAGGTAACTCAAAACTGCCTAGTGGTATAGTCCAACTAAGTCCAACATAAGGATGAGATAAAACACTTGAGAATCCCTGATCTTAGCAATGGGCTGAAAGAATCCCACCTGACATCGGAGGAAATGCTTGAGTTCTATCAAAAATATATTCATTTGCACACACAGAGAGAATGAATATCCGGGTACAGAGTGAAAGTCTTGCTTTACAAAAATATTGTATGACCAGTACATAATTGTTGATAGGGTAACTAGAGTGTTTGAAGTCTCAGGAAAAACCCGCAAACAAATTTCTACCATAGCAACAATTCATATCATCAAACACATCATCAAATTTATTTATAAGCTTCTATAAATTAGGGGGTATTAATAAAATAATATTAAAATAGATACCGAATATATGTCAGAAATGATGTCTAAACGACCACTAACTATTTTACATCTCTTAAATTACAGAAGCTTATCCAGAAAATGCATACATTCCACACCATTACATTGCACATATGGAGGATTTAAATAATTAATTCTTATGAGTAGAATGATTATTAAATATTCATGGTTGTTATACTTTCTATGGTATCACCCATTAAATTGTCAAAATCATGGCATAGGCATCCATTATGTTTTAAGTAATTGAAACATACAAGTTCATTCACGTTAAATTACATACTGCATTCACCATATCATAGCATGAGTTAGATGTATAAATTAAAACAAAATTAAACATGCATTTAACAAAAACATTTCATTCATAAATACGTAGGTCATAAATCATCCATTTACATCAAAGATCAAATCATTGCATTCATTCATAAATACGTAGGTCATAAATCATCCATTCACACAAAGATCAAATCATTCATCCATAAATACATAGGTCATAAATCATTCATTCACATCAAATATCACATCGTTGCATTCATCCATACAAAGGATCACAAATCCATCATCAAATCAACTCGAAATACATCACGTAATGCCACAATAATTAAATCATGAAAGCATCTACATAAACACATACATAAGTATCCATCTCAAATCCACATCATCATAAATATCATCTATCACCTAACATATACATGTATCAATTCATCATAATACCATCATCCATCGCATCATAAAACAAAATAAAACAAAAACATAAGCAATAAATGATACACATAATGAGTCATAAAGCAAAGATATCATATAAATGTGTGTATCAGGTCCATAAAGGTACAAAAATGCCCATAGGCTATAGTCAGGTAGGTCAAGCCGACCTCAAAAATGAATCAAAAGAGCACCATCAATCAAATACAAGGGCTGAGCCCTCGACATCACCTCCCCTAGTGCCACCTCCCCCTATGGTGGTGTCACGAGTCGAATGGTGTGAACCTGCTAGCCTCTCTATCCGAGTCTAGGTCCTCTAGCTAGGATGGGTAGAAGACTGCCCAGAGGTGGATCGCCCGTTGACCTGTGAACCACCTACACCTAGTGCCTCCTTAGGGACAAGCCCATGCCTCCTGAGCTGCATCTGGAGAGTGGTAATGTGACCAACATGATCCTAAATCTGCCCCTCATACTCATCCAATAGTAACTATAGGCGTAGAACCTCTACCCCTAGATCTATCTCTGGATCCCCCTGTGGTGTAGAAGGAGGAACAACAAACTACATCCTAGTAGTACCACCCCTGATAGTAGCCTACAAAGCCTGTATCTACATCGTGAGCTACTCTATGGTGGCATCCCATTGTGCTATAGTAGCATCTCACTACTGCACCTAGATCTAGGTCGACTAGAGCTCGACCTCGACCTCATGCAACTATGCTCTCAGAGGAGAATCTCTCTCCTTGGGATCCAACTCCTCCTCATCCTCCTCAGGAGCCTCTTACTCCTCCACTACCACCTACTCTACTGGATGGCCCCATACCTCAATCCTAGCTTAGACTCTATACCCTATCGGATCTATACCATCATCCCCACCATCATCCTCGTGACCTAAGCTATCGATACCATGCCACATCAGATCTCCCCACCACTGAGTGTATGCCTCTATAACACCCCCAATGACTCCTAGGTCAACTACTGGGGCATCCTCCTCATATAAGAGCTCTGTAATCTACCATGGGGGTAGGTCCTTCTCCACTACAAGGTGCCTATACAAAAATGGAACAAGAGGCACGTCCTATTATAGCCCGTACTGATGGAGAACCCGAGAGTAGAAGAAATGCTCTTAGATGACAACCTTATGGCCAAGGAGCCACCGCTCACATCGCATCCTAGCAGTAAAATTGGTCGGATCATCCCATACTAGGCACTCATGATATGGGTGCCACATAACATCCCCGACCTACAACCTAGTGAAAGTGGTAGTATAATGGGAAAGCTCCCCCACATGACGATGACTCTTGCGTAGCTCACACTCTCGAGCCCATATAGGCATAGCACTACATCCACTCCTCCATAACTATAATCTCGATAGGAAGCCCTCTAGGGTGATCTACCTAGATGTGCTCCCATCCCCAAACCTATAGAAGCAAGTTGCAAGCAATGCCGATGTGACCTCACCGATGGATGTGGTACAACTCATCATAGCACTGAGCCAACAAAGAACTACCCCATGCATAGATGATAGGCTCCTCACTATCCAAAAAGTCCTAAACCATCACCAAGAGGTTCCATGAGAACCTCAAACCTGAGCAATCTAGAATCAAGATATTGTTGATGACCATCAGCAACACCGCATGCCTCATAGAGAAGACACCCTCATCATACCAATACGATATGGACACTCCCCAGATTTGGTGTCCTTGAGAGCCTCCATAGAGCGCCCTCTAAACACCCGAGTGAAAACAACAACCTGATCATTAGTGGTCGAAGAGACAATGGCCACTCCATCAAAGGGGATCCGAAAGATCCTATACACATCTTTCGACATGATGGTCATCTCGCTGATAGGAAAGTGGAAGGTATTGGTCCAAGGGTCCCATCGATGGACCAAAGTCATAAGGTAGGCATGATCTGCCATAATGGTGGGTAGTCTGGTGACATATTATAGCCCATGGGCTTTAAGCCAAGCCCAATCATCGCCATCCAAGAGGGGCAGAAGTGTATTCATGAGCTTCGAGTCCCGAGCCCAAGCAATAAGAATCTAAGAAAAAGAAAATGAATCATAACTACAATGCATCTAAGGCATAACGCATAATAAACATGAAAATGATGCAAATAATGATGGGCTATCCTAAGTCTAGGCAAAGAAAGAGTTGCACCTAATCAAACAAGTCAAAACTTAAAAAAAATCAATAAATCAACCCAAAAAATTCAAAAAAATCAAAATTTCACTAAGTGTTCTTGGCCTTGTCGCCTACAATGGCCAAAAATCGGTTGCTAAAGCTGACAGCGGCCAAGCCCCAATGGTCAAATTTTTTGACCATTGGGATTCAAACCGATCGCTGCCAACGACAAAGCCAAGTTGTAAGCCTTCCTGGCCACTCTGATCGATAGCGACCAATGGGTGACGAGGCAGACACGTCAACCCTAGGCCAGAAAATACCAAAAAAATATAACAAAAGCTAAAAAACAAAATGGGGACAAGCCCACCACATAAAAACCTAAACTAAGCCTAGCTACGGGTTTTGATTCATTGCCAACAAGCTTAATGAGGTTCAATTACCGATTACTTAATGTGGTTCAGTTTTACCCAAAAACTAAAATAAACAAGTAGGGTTAAGGGTTGAGGGAGTACTCGAGAAGCTCCGGCTCCTCCACCCAAAGATGCTTCACCCCATGCAACCATGATCTTCCAAGTCGTAGAAACACTCCAAATCGCAAAAGTCACTTTCACCTCAGAGCCCAAGAAAGCAAACTGACAACTGGAAAAGTGAAAAGACAAAACCCTAGGATTGACTTTTATATTGCCTTGGCTGCTGCTGACGTCAGCGGCCCGCATCGCTTGGCCGCTCAGGATGAGAGCGGCCAGGACCAGGCCTTTGGTGGCCGTTGGACCTGACAGTGGTCAAGATCCTAGACAAAAATAGCTATAGCCCCTCCATGAGAAGCAACAAAAACATTCAGAAAAGCACATTTTGAAGACTTCTAGTCATCATAATGACCAAAATAACATAAAAATCACATAAAAACAAATTCTTGAGTAAGCCTCGTATCCAGTCACTTACTCTATCAACTTAGCGATTGCAGCGACTTGCACTCCATGTAATTCGGTAAGACGAGTAAGTCACCATAAGGCTACTTGGGGCAAAAACATTCATTTTGGAATCACGATGTATCACTTCAAACCCAAAAAAGACCAAGATGGTCGGACTGCTCCATGGGTACGATAGGATCATCCTCATTCCCTTGTGACATCAAAAACACTAAGCCAAAGTGATACAATATGAGCATAAATAGAATCACTCATCCTAACTCCCTAAGAAGGCTATTGATGGTTGGACCACTCCTCGGGATAGGGATGGATGGTTATCATAAACAATTGGAATCACACTTGGATGGGGGTTCACCCATTGAAGGAACAAATGCTAGAAAGGAACCAGATTAGTCATATTGGTCAAGCGACTTGTCGCTTCATTCATTGTCATTTCTTCACCAATTCGTTGAGTGAAGAGGTAGTTCAAATCTTCAAAATAATCATAATCAAAATCAACAAAATATCACTCGATCATAACAAAATCATGTTCATCCTACGAATCATTGCATACAACAATCACATAATTTCCCTTGTTTTCTGGGAACGTAAGCAGACATGACATCTTCAATAGTAGCTCTCCTACCGATCAAAACTATTGTAGTAGCTGAAGCTACCCGATTGAGTTTGAGGAATGAGTGCAATTTAACATGTCCAAGCCACTGAGCTAAGTCCTCCGAACATTGAGGCAATGATTCAAGGGGTGAGCGCCATCTTGCATGATTGGGCCATCCAACGTTGATCAGACCACTGATCACCATACACCCTACAAACAGATCAGTCTACATTTTTTCTCAGCGTTGTGTTTTCCACACAGCGCATCGCAAAAAGGGGCATCTGTAGACACCTAAAACATGTCATGTTTAGGGGAGCTACTCACATAGGCACATTCATAAGATCATATGACATAATATTGGACTTTCCAAGCATCAAAAGTGGTTCTCACCACTCATCTGGGGCATTTTAAGCCCATCCAAGCCTAGCCGCTCAAGACTAGAGCGGCCAGACCTTAGCCGCTCAAGCTTAGAGCGGCCAGACCTTAGCCACTGTAGATGACAATGGCCAGATCTTAGCCATTATAGATGACAGCGGCTAAGCCACAAAAAGCATTTTGTCGATAAATATGCTCAATCACGGGTGGAAGTGGTAGTCTGCATGCAATAAAGGTGAGCGGGAGTAACTTTGCATTCCCTTTCATGGCCAGTTCACATAGGAGACTTGAGTTTGCATTTAGACTTTAGTTAACTGGCCTTCAAATATAGACAAAGACAAAGCTTATCATGCTAATGACCAGTTTGCATAGGAGACTCAAGTTTGCAGTTAGATTTCAGTTAACTGGTCTTTAAACATAGAAAAGACAAAAAGCTTCTCATGCTAACCTTCACTACGCATGAGGGATTCAGTCCTAGGGCTTGGGCATAGACCTAGGGTTTCACACACTTTAAAAGGTGCAAGCCTGAGAGCACCAAGGGGGGACAATCTTGATACAGGATGGAATTTTGATCAAAGAGAGGGAGAGTCCACTTGAGGGTTTCCCACATACAGGATATTCAACATATCGAGCAAAGCAACCATCATTTCAACATCGGATACAAGCTTCGATCCATAGCCTTGAAGCAAAGAGGGCAAGATTCGCTTTAGCGGCCGTTGTCTTGGACAGTGGCCCGTAGGCCTAGCTTAGGGTTTTATACATTAGTTTCATTATTTTGTTTAGCATATCATTAGCATAGCATCATTTCATTCATTCAACTTCATAGCATAGGTTTAATTTGCACTTGCTTTCATTTGATATATTCATTACTAACAACCTCATCCGGGGAGGCATTCTCGGACATCTAAGCGTGTGTTGTTGTTTCATTGCTTACAGGGCCACAGGTTCATCGGACAGAATCTGCAACATACGAGAGCAAAAAGGGATCCCTCTAGGGAACAGACCTGGAGAAGGAGGCATCTGTAAGCCCTCATACATTTCCATGTGTGGAACCGGGGAGGTTGTGATAGCGCACCACCCCTTTGCGAGGGGACATTTTACCCACTTGTAACCTCATTGTATCAAAATGGGTATCCCTAAGAGGGACCGACATGTAACCGGGTTTCAATACAAATAAAGAGACATATCTTTGTTACTTCCATGTTATATGCTTTTTCATGGTCTTTCATTTCATTTTTGGGTTTAAACACATTTGCAAGTAGAGTAAGAGCGGTGCGTGCACCCCAGGATCGCTACAGTGGTATGTAAAGACTTTTGTGTTGTTGGCTAGGGTTTGCCCTAAAATTTCCTGTGACATTGCTACTTTACCCTTGGTTCTTCACTTCATTGAATAAAATGGCAAGAGATGAGGGCCAAAGCAGAAGCTGAAGGCACAAAATAGGGTATGAAGAAGAATTTAATACTGAAAGAGATGAGGTTAATTAAGTATTTTATATTATTTTTGGTATTTAGGGTAAAGTGAAATTTGTATTATTGAATTTATTTAAGATAATTTAGGGTATGCAAGTATGTAGAGGTAAAATAATTTACTGTAATATTTTTTACAAATGTAGAGCTATGATGTGCTTTTTTATAGTGTTACCTAGTGCCTCTTAGTGGTTTTTTGCTCTCCCATTGGTGGAAATTATTTGCCATTGCTCTTTTTCCTTGTTAAGTCTTGGTCAAGTATGCTTCATCTAGTTCCATCCTCTTCCAAATATAGGAACAAATAATTTTTATTAAAGGTGTAGAGATGCTTCGGATTTCAGAATGATATGTTTCTTGATTCATGATGTTTTTTTAAGGTTTATTGAATGGACTATTTTTTGGGACTTTTGGGAGCCTCGATGAGTGATATTTAGATGATTTTTTGTAAGCATGTAGGCCATTGTATCAAGAATCTTCAATAGAAATTTTGGCTCATTTGTGTTTTATATGAATAAACCATGTGTTTACGTCAAATGGATGTATTATGATATAAAAAAATGTATAGAAAATAGTCCTTCTAGGTCCTCTTTTATTTGAAGAAAGAATTGGGCAATTTGGATTTCATTTCATTGACTTATACTTAAAAAAGGGTTCCTTTGTATGAACCATTTTTCACTGTGTTTTGGGGGCACAAATGTAGGAATTTTGAGGTTAGATTTCTTTTAATTGTTGTTCATGTTGTCAGCAACCTTCCTTTGGATCTTCATCCCACTGTTACTTTGCTTGAGGGAGTTATCACAAAGTGATAATAAGAGTCAGTGGCAACTTACTGGGACACCATCACTTGGTTGCACCTGATTGTATTGCCTTGTGACATTTTCAATTGACCTAGCATGAATCCTATAAAGATCTATTCTAAAGATATTACTCTCAGTTTATTACCTCAACACTTGGCCATGTCAGAATGCTACATCTGGAAATGAAACTAATTTAATATCTAAAACCTTATTTCCAACTATTTCAAAATCCTCCTCATTCTATATGTTGATATAAAATTTTAATTACTTTAGTTTACACACCTTTAGAACATGCCATGAGAAGAAATACAATTTAAAGAACTCCACTAGATTTGAATGTGCTCCCTAAACTATGGATCTTGTAGATGCATTTGTTTCAAAATTTGATATCATGGAAAAGCAAAAAATTGATATACTTGCAATGAAAAAGCACATCAAAGGAGGTAAATTTTTTTCTAAACATAAAGGTTTACCTTATCATGGTACAAATTTCTTACTATATTTATTAGATTCAAGCTAGCAAACTCTACATGGATGAAATATCCTCTTGAATTTGTTTTACATCTTTTAGATATTTGTTTTCTAGTTTTACGATGACATCACAAGCAAGGTTACCCAACTATATTTTTCATTTTTCTAGTATTTTAACAACTTAAATCACCATAAACACCAAGAATTCTTACTTGCTCTTGGATTTTCTTTAGCAACTCCTCATTTTCTTGACCCAGTTTTGAAATATCCTTGGATTGATGTTGTTCTTTTTTAAAAATAGTTCTACCTTGCTCTTTCTCCTTTTAGAGCTTGAACTAGTTACTCTTGATAAACTTCCCAATCAAGAAACTTTGGTGATCTAACCATAACCCAAGAAGAATGTGCTTTGATCCTGATATGATCTTTACTTCGCACTTATGGAACCTGAAATAAATCCTTTGCAAAAAATTTGAAATTCCTCTTTTGTGTCAAAACATCCTCTTCTAAAAATAAGAACAAAGTATGGATAGTCTATAAATAGTTTTACAAATATTAATAAAGCACAAAGTATGCCATAATGGGTTAGCATGTTGTTGTATACAATTAATGTCCACTTTTACCTCAGATTTACAAGTTTTTGAGCATGAGAACCACATGAAATATGCATATCCCATAGAATAAGGTCAATGAAAATGTAAATATGAATTTTTGGAAAAGACAAAAACATAACAATAGTGAAAATGTGAGAAAAGTACTCTTGGGGAAGAAAAACCACATATGGATCAATCAAACTTCACATTTATTGCAAGCTAGAGAATTTATAAGAAGTATTCTCTATGATACATAATGCATGGTGGACTTGGGAAGTACGGGGTGGTCTGATATGTGTAATGGTCATGAAATTTAAAAGGTATTTAACTTAATAAATCCTTCCAAAATTTATTGATATAGACCGGATTCTGAATATTAATGTTATTTTGAACTACATGTGGTCTATATATGGATATACAATTCAACTTCAGAAGCTTCCATAGAAATAAATGGAGCTTACTTAGTCAATTGTTCTACCACTACATATTTAGAAGTCTTTCCTCTTAATTATGGTAGGCTTACAAGAAAGGTGATGGTGATAAATTCCCATTTTGTCAAGAAAGGCAAAGGGCTGCAATAGGACAAGGCTGCGTACATTTTCTATTTTACTCCTTTGGCAAGTTTCACATGAAAAGATAAATTTCTTCAAATATTTCTGAGCCCCTTCCAAAAAATAAAAATATAATTTATAGAAGCTAATGTGAAAACAAACATACAAGGTTATGTGTTCTATTCTAGGACTTTATTTTCAAATTTAGAATTAGGTATAAGATCTATGCAATTCATATAAAACTTCAAGTCACATTAAAAACATAAAAAATTAGGTAATTGTAACACATGGAAAGTAGAACACCAATTTCAAAACTAATGAAAATGTGCTAAATGCTCTTTATTATTGATTCCAAAAGGGTGTTACAGAATAGTCTCTCTTGAGATAGATTTCCCTCTCTTTTTCAATGTAAATGTAGATGCACTTGTTGATGCTTTTTGGTGCCCTCAATGTAGGTGGGCTTCTTTGCATGTGTGCCATCGGTTGGATGCTTGGGGATGTCTTCAATACCTATTTAAACCTACAAAAATGTGTTAATATGTTTGGGGACATATCAGAGATCAAATTCCATGTTTATATGGATAAAATAACCTTGAAATACAATAAAACATGCTAAAAAATGGAGGAAATGCCATAAAAACCATAAACAGAGTATACCTACACAATCTATAGCTGTAGGGTTACGGTAGAATAGGTTCACATGGTGGTGTGCAAACCTCTTCTCGAGTTTGCACGATGGTGTATGAACCTTACTATAGCTGACTGATGATGTAAAATTTATGTTCAAATGAGTTTTTGATATAGTTATCTGATGTTTGACAAATGTAGAAATGACAAAGAAGTTTCTAGAGTAATTTTAGCAAAGTTTTGGTAAGTTAGCCAAAAGGGTGAGAGAGAGTTTCATGGTGCAAATGGCCCTCTATTTATAGAGTGGGCCAAGGCTAGGGGAGGTGTGAGGTATCCTTTGTGAGGTGGCCTAAATGTTGGGTTAGGTTCTACCATGGTGAGGTTAGGGTGATGAAGTGGCATGTGAGTCATCCCTTCATGTGCCCTAAAGAAATATCCTAGGTGCACACATGTGTGAGCAAGGATTAGGGTTAACCCTGATTAGCTAATCCCTAGGTTAGTTGGAGGTTAGGTTAGGTATATTTTGGAAATATCCTAACTAAATAGTGGGTGCACACATGTGTGAGGATAGAATTAGGGCTAATCTTGATTTAACCCTAATTAAACATATTTAGGCAATAAAGTGCACTTAAGTGAAAAAGTGACTTTCAAAATAGAATTTGAATTACCCTAATTAGGGTTTTTGGAGGAAATGGTCGCATGGGGACCCTAATTAGGTGTAGGAGAGGGCTTAGATGGCCTAAAGGGGCTTGTAGATGGCCCTTTCATGAATAGGAGGTGTTTTGGGTGTGATTAGTGTAGTTTTGTAGGTTTTGCGACTACAATTGACTATGATTGCCTATGATTGCCTACGCTTGCCTACTCTTGCCTATGCTTGCTTAAGCATGTATATATATGTCTACGCATACCTACAGGTGCCTACGAATACCTACAGGTGCCTACAAGTGACTACAAGTGATTATGTGTGATTTTTAGGTGTCTACATTTACCCCATTTTTATACTATGCTATGTAAAACACGGTTTAGTACAAAAATATGATAAAAGAAAATGATGAGGTGATTGGAAAGATGAAGAATCTATGGATGAATGATGGATGATTACAAAAGAAACACGATGATGAAATAAGTGATTTGCTGATTTAGTACAATATTTTGCAATATCATACTTACGTGCTTTTGGGAGAAACTTAAGACTGCTTTGTTCTTGTGATCAATGCAAGATGGTCCAATTACGAATAGAACAAATGCCTTTTCAAAAATTTTCTTCTGATTGATTGATGAGCGCATGATGACATTTGTCAAATCATTTGAGCTGAGTGGCGAGGACATATCAGGTGCAACATTCATAATGTGGTCAAGGCCACTATAAAGAATGGAATCAAGATGTGTCCGTTTGGTGCATGGCTCTCGTGATTTAGCAAATATTTGATTGGGATGGAATTTATGTTGAGATAATCTTCAGCAAAAATTTTCTTAGACATATGTAATACCCGTGATTGGATGTTTGATTGTTTGATCACGTGTAAAGTGGATGTTTGTATGAATACCCCCTCAAGCGAGGAATCAACAATGGAACGAATGAAAAGTGGTGATGAGTCGATTGATAGATGATGATGGTGATAAAAAGTGGAAAAAATGGGAAAAATAGGGATGGAATTTGAAGGGAAATCTGAAAAATTTAAAAAAAGTGGAAATGATGTGGTGAGGGTTGGTATGCATGGCGGTGTACAAACTAGGTTCGCATGGTAGTGTGCCAACCTGCATATTTGGAGGAATAAAACCCCTTTTCGTGCATGTGAGCATCATTTGTGCTGTGTGAATTTGAGAGGAGAGGAGTGAGAGAGATTTGTGAAGCGAAGCATTGTCAAAATTTTGAGTCGGAGCTGAGATGGTAGGAGGACATGTGAGCACAAGTGGCAAGAGTGGTGCATCACCAGTAAGTGCATGAAATCTAAACTTTTTGATTTGTGTAAATTTGTGAAAAGTATGAAAATGCATGTTTGAGTGTGAATGAATGAGTGCATGTTGTGTCTGGTTGAAATGTGTGTACAAAGTGTAAAAATGGCCAAATGGGTATCTAGAAATGTTGTTTGTTTTTTGTTTTGACCATTGGATTGTAATGTTTGACTTATGTGGCGTGCGTATGCGGATTGACTTTGTTTTGATGTGTGAACAGTGTGCCGTTTGTAAAATCTAAGTGAATTTCTACTATAAAAGGTCAAAATGGGTATTTGAAAAGTTGTTTATTTTTTGTTTTGTGATGTTTTGGCTAATATTGTAAATATGTACCTCAAAGTGTGTGCTTGTGAGATTTGACTATGTTTTGAGTGCACTAAATGTCTTGTTTTTAGATTTAGAGCAAAAATTCACCATGGAAGGGCATAATGGGTATCCAAAAATACCCTCCTGGTAAGGTTCGCATGGTATTGTGTGAACCAAATTTGCATGGTGGTGTGCAAACTAGGTTTGCACATGTAAACCAATGTTTTTTGGAATGTGTGATGCATGATATATGATGAAAGATGTGTGGATGTGATGAATATTTGTATGTAACAATGATAATGAATTTATGTACATGTGAAACTGATGAGCTATTTGTGTGATGTGTTGGAATGAACGCAAGTGAGGAAGATTGAGTTGCAACATCGTGTGCGGACTTTGAGAGATACCCTAGGGGATAAATGGATAAAAAAATATGGGGAATGGATGGGCAAAGTGTGGATTAAGGGCTTGTGGGAGATGTAGAGTATGCATGCCAATAAGGCATATATATCAACATTATGTGAGAGGTGGGACCCAGATAGGAACACCTTCCATCTCCCAATAGGGGAGATGATGATCATGCTAGAGGATATATATAAGATATACAAGTTGTTGATAGATGGTGTGATAGTGCGAGTGGCATTAGATGGTACACGGAGTGATATACTATAGTGGATATTTGGTGATAGGTGGGGAGAGGTGCAACATGAGAAGGGAGTAGACTATGAGCATTATTGGAAGAAGGAGATGTTGTCTAACCGCCATTGTATGGCGATGCTCATGATAGCGACCTATGCTCTACCATATAGTTCAGGGGTGAAATTCCCTTGGAATATGATGGGCATAGTGTGTGATATGGTGGAGCATGAGGTGGTGTTTGCATGGGCACCCATATTATTAACATAGGTGTATAGAGAGTTGTACGAGGTGGTGAGGGCAAGGCAATCTAGCTTGAGTGTGAGCCCATTATTGTAGGTGTGGGCATGGAAGCATATCATGATGGAGTGATCATTGTTATTACCTTACCAAGTGCACGAGTTGATGGGAGATTTTGCATCCTACGCCTTGAGATGGTGTACTGATATGGAGAAGAGGATGAAGAGGGGACATGAGGGGGATGGCCTATTTTGGAGAGGGATGCTAGGTGATTTACAACCAAAGCATATCCAGTGGAGGCCTTGGAAGGGTGGGGTTGTTTGGGATGAGGATGAGGAGAAATTGGGGAAGATCCATCGAGGGCGATGGGTAGTGGGGTGATATCAATGGTAGGTGGAGTTCTTCCTATTTAGTAGGGTCATGTGGTAGTTTGGATTATGATAGGGGTGACCAGATCCACCTATCGTGATATGAAGGAGGGATGGTGAGTTAGGAGTGTGACATGTAGTGTCTCCATTAGATATGTTAAGGGATCCATCGATGGTTATCCTAAATATGGATGATGCAGGGATGACTCTTGAGTATGATATATGGTGGGTGACATAGAGTTGGTCATTAGGAGTCAAGGTGATAGATGACTAGGTGGATCCAGTGGTAGGCTTACCCATAGTGGGTGGATAGGTACCTGGAGGAGTTGTACCTATACCCGATGTAGAGTCAAATTAGGAGATAAAGGCACCTCTCTAATGATAGATGTGATGTTGGAATGATGGGTAGGAGTTCCTATAGTTGGATCACCAGAGTGACAGATGAGTAGTGGAGCCTGTACCTATGGAGGAGGATGTAGGAGGAGTAGCAGTGGATGATACAATAAGTTCTCCAAAGGTTGGATCAACAGGGTAGTAGGAGGCTGGTGAGAGCCATCCATTGGATGGGATGGTGGTGATGGAGGAGGGTGATGAGGGAGCTATGCCAGATGTGATATTCGATATTCAAGATGTGATATATACCCATGATGAGCTGGTAATACTATAAGAGAGAGTGTGAGATTTGGAGGGAATATTGAGTGAGACAGAGATAGTTTGGGGTGTTGATAGGGGGAGGTTGGTAGAGGAGTAGTAGAGAGTATAGGAGAGACTAGTAGTAGTGGAGAAGGCAAGCTGTATGGAGAGGGATGAGTTGTAGAGAGAATGTGAGGAGTTGAGAGAATAAATTGCAATAGGGTAGGTAAGTCACATGGAGTGTGTGCGAGGGCTACAATTCTAGGTATAGTAGACCATGGCCATAGAGGAGAGAGTGAGGTTAGATATCATGGTGCTACAGTAGAGTGTGTAGCGAGAGTAGGTTGATACTAATGTAGTGCAATTGGTACATGAGATAGAGGTAGCACACCTATGTAGAGAGATAGAGAGATAGGTACAAGAGAAGGTCAATCAGGCTAGGATGGTGGGTGAGCATGCCATGATTGAGATGGTAGGTCTGAGGGATGAGGTGGATCATTTAAAATAAGTAAATTATGATTTATTGAGGATGTATATAGAGGAGTCATCGATGAAGGTGAAGTGTGAGGTATGGTTGACATTATATGGGCATGAGATCCTAGAGTATGTAGGGTCATGATCGAGATCATGATCGCGATCACATGCACACTCATAGTAGAGTCGATGGAGTACCTCTTCGGTAGTTTTGGGAGAGTCAAGTATGGCAGTACTAGTGGCCTCCTAGGTAGTGGGAGCTACCCCAAATTCAATTAGGATGGGAGTGCCAGTAGCGTCACAGGTGGTGGGACCTACCCCAAAGTTGAGTAGGGAGGTCAAGGAGTGGAGATACTGGATCAAAGTCTATCAGAGACTAGTCCGTGTGATGAGTGATGTTCATTTATCCATTTTGAGGGAGGTAGGACTAACCCATTATAAACTTAGCCAAAATAGCTAGCTCATCCATAAGTGCATAGTGATATATACAAAAGAAGGTCGCTAATGTGATAGATGTGTCACCACTTGTAAGACTATTCCACTAGTAGGCATGCTTTTGGAGCCTATTATTGGTGATGGAAATCATCCTATGATGTTATGTTAAACCGAAGGACCAAAGGGAGTCAAGCATAGTGGTAGTACTCTTGGAGGCTTTTCCTTTTGTTTTTTACCCCTCTTCCATTTGATTCTCTTTTTGTGGTGCTTCTTTTTTTTGTGGGCGTTGGCTTTTGTTTTCTACCCATTTTATGTTTGTGCTTATGCTTGTCCCTTTGTTTATCCCTAGGTCATATTTTGATCATGCAAATGATAGGATGAGCAGGGGAAACCATTCGCTAAATGGTGATGTCTATGCAAGGTGTTGTCTTCCCTAGACTCAAAATTTTCTTAAGATGTAACATGTGTGAGTGGTCCATGAAATAAATCAAACCAACCAAGGAAAGTTATGAGAAGAGGAAAAACTTGTCAACTAGAGGTGATATTTGATTGACTCAACTTGTGAATGGTCAAAATCATGCAAAATGCTACACAATCCATAATCCTGAAAAGGGGAGTGGGCATCCAAGTGGTGATGCTAACAAGTGCGTGTTTTAATCCATCATGAGTGCATTTCTATAAGGAGAATGTACAAGTATGGATATGGATGCAAAGGAGAGATGTGTATATGCAATGGAAGTAGTATGAAAGACATAGCATGCAAGAAAATATGTACAAGAGGAATTTGTGGAACTCAAAGAGATGAGATTGGGAAATGTCAAGAAAGAGATGAATAGATGAAAAGAAGATGATGAGAAGAATGAATATTAGATGCGGTTGCCCCAACATGTGGGGAGGTGCAGAAAGTGGAAGAGATGAATGCAAGAAGGAGAATGCACATGATTGCCCATAGTGAGAAGAGGAACAAGCCAAAGAGATGAATTGGAGAAAGTAGACGATGAGGGAAGTTGGAAACAAAGAGGGGAGGAAGAAGAAAGGAAGAAGAAAAGATGGGAGATTCAGCATATATATGTAGCAAATTAAAGCATGACCATACAACAATGTAGAATAACAAGAAGAGGGAAGAAGAAGAAGATATTTAGCATAGGTATGTGTCTACTCAAAGTGTGACCATACAAAAATACAAAATAACAAGAAGAAGGAGAGATAGAAGGGAAATCTAGCATAGGTATGTAGCCGCTCGAAGCATGACCATACAAAAATGCAAAATAACAAGAAGAAGAAGAGGGAGAGAAGGGAAATCTAGCATAGGTATGTAGCCACTCGAAGTGTGACCATACAACAATGCAAAATAACAAGAAGAAGGAGAGAGTAGGGGAAAGAAAGAGATAGGATAAACTAAGGATGTGGGAAGTGGTGAAGCTCAGATCATGAATGACTAGGAGTGGGGATGTGACTAGTATCCTGATATGTGGTGTGGCTAGATAACTACTAGAAATAGTGGGGTGTGGATGTGAATGATGCATGTGATGGCATGGAGTGAGGTATAGGATGAGGTGAAGTGCTCTAAACTCGAGTAGGAGAGGTGGTATGCTCGAAGGGTGGGGGAGTTTTCCCATCCACCATGTCATTGATGAGGTATTCAAATATGTGGCACTTGTTGATGTCATACCCCGGTTGATGATGGTAGATACAATTGGTGTTCATTATATCCCCTCGATTTAGGGTGAAGTGGGTCAATTGGTTGAATCTCAGGTAAAAAGAGGAGCCTTGCATGAAGTAGTTGGTGGAATGTGTGGGAGAGAGGCTCCAAAAGGATAGGCATGGGGTAAATGTAAGGCATGGGTGGTGATGAGCACAAGGGAGGTGGGATAGGTGGGTGGGGTGGACTACCGATCTCAGTTCTGGTGGAGGTTGCATGTGAGGATGAGATGCATGCATGGAAGAGAATGAGGATGTATGAGTTATACCAGAATGGTGCATGGGTGAATGACATCGATAATGACTGACATGTAGCTCAAGGTTGTCGAGTTGAGTGAGGATGTGTTGGATATCGATAGGTGGAGAGGATGGTGTTGAGGTGGGAGGAGAATGGGAGCCCAATGGAATGGTGGCATTGGGATATGGGTGTGGATACAAGGATGGATGAGGTGAAGGAGGTGGAGATGGATATTGGTGAGGTGGTGGTGGTAGAGGCTAAAGGTGAGTACCATGGAAGGGGACTAGAGGTGTCCAAAGAATAGGTGGGGCTTGTGATGGTTGCAGGGAGTGACATGGTCGATATGGGTACATCCATGAAGGGATGGACTAGGAAAGATGTTGATGAAGGGACTAGTCGTAAGGTGACATCCCATTAGGTAGGGGTGGAGGTAACCCTAAGGAGTGTGGGTGAGTAGGTGAATTCCCCTTGTTAGGGAGAAAGGAGACAAATGAAGGTCATCGAGCTGAAGAAGCTGGTAGGTAGGGGTCTCTTTCATCGACTAAGGTGGGAGGATATGGGCCCCTTGCATGAGGGTACAGGGAGTGGGAGTATTCCCTCATATCTGCAAAGGAGGAGAGAGAGTCCTGACTATCATCAGAGTGAGGATAAATGGGTGAATCTCTATGATTAGGTGAATGAGGTTGGAGTGAAGTATCATGGTCTAAATGGGATGAGAAGGATGAATGGTGAACATGAACAAAGTCATAGTGGCTTTGTATGTTCGATCGGGGTGATTGGTGCAAGGAGGAGCATCGAAAAGTCTTGCATGATGGACTAAAGGTATGCCTATGATGTAGATCTGATGTGAGGTGTCCTTGCAAAATGTGTCATGACTAGTGATAGTGAACCTATAAGACAAAAGATATATACAACATAAGAATGACATATAAAGTAAAAGTGCTTCTATTGTGTAATAGAAAGTGCAAGGTGTGTGTTTGGTGCAATGTGGATTATGAGTGTATTAGTGAGGTGATATATACAACATGATGATGATAGTATGTACAATGACTGGTGATTTGTACCTAAGACAACTAGGCATTGAATGTGCATAGATGAATGATGTTGATTGGTTCAGGTTCTATGAGTCCTTCGAGATTAGCCAATCGATAGGCCCTAGAACTAAATTTGTGTGTGATAATGTAAGGACCTAGCCAATTGGGTGTGAATTTATCTCATAGGTGGTGGGGTTGGCTAGTGATCTATTGGTTCTCTTTAAGAACCAAGTCATCGATCTGGAATTTGTGTTGGTGTACCTTACTATTGTAGGCATGATGAAGATGGTCTTGGTAAACATGTGTGTGTTCTATAGCATGGATGCGATGCTCATCGAGGAGGGTTAGTTGGTCGAGTCTGGCTTGATGAGTAGTATCATCATCGATGAAGTCTTGCATGGAGATGCGTAAGGAGGGTATCTCAAGTTCAAGAGGCATAATGGCTTCAACACCATAGACTAAAGAAAAGGGTGTTGCCCTAGTGGGAGTACGAATGCTCATTTGATAGGCCCACAAGGCCAATGGCATTTGATTATGCCAATCATGATGAGATTCTACGACTAGTTTTGTGAAGGATAGCATAGATGGTTTTGTTAGTAGATTCTACTTGGCCGTTACCCTGAGGGTAGTATGGGGTGGAGAAGCTATGATGAATGTTGAACTTGGCGCATAATGCATGGATAGTTTTATTTTTGAATGGCGTACCATTGTCAGAGATGATTTGTGAGGGAATTCCAAAGTGGTAAATGATGTGATCAGTGATGAATATCATGATTTTAGCTCCTATGGTCTGGATGAGTGGGATGGCTTCGACCCACTTTGTGAAATACTCGATAGTAGTGATGATAAATTTATGGTTGCTAGATGAAGTGAGTGATAAGGGCCACATGGATTGGATGGGTTGTAGTGCTTGCGAAGGTAAGTGCGTGAGGTTGGCATGTTGTTGACACTTGATGCATCATTTAACATACTCACAACAATCATGTTCCATTTTGGGCCAATAGTAGCCCATGCATAAAATATGCTTAGTAATGGCCATGCCACTGAAGTGGCCACCACAAGTTCCATCATGGGTTTCTTGAACCACTCATTGAGCTTCTTATAGCTTGAGGTAACGTAGAAGGATGCCATCATGACTACGATGGTAGAGGATGTCCCCCAACAATGTGTAATGAATCACCCTTTGTTTGAATGCTCGATGGTGAGCATGTGGTAAGTCACAAGGGAGAAAGCCTAATTTGATGTAATCCTTAATATGAGAAAACCAAGGATCATGTGGCTCAGTGTGGATGACATGGATGCCATCATCATCGATCGGGGGTGAAGGTGAAATAGCGGATTGGGATAAAGTATGGATGGACACATGTGTCATGTCAGAGAGTGGGTTTTATGGTACTAAAGAGCCTAGAGAAGCCATGGTGTCCATAAAATGGTTGGAAGAGTGGGGAGTGGCCTCGATATCATACCACTCAAGTTGAGTGAGTAGCTATTGAGCAATTTGTTTGTACTATTGGAGTACCGGGCAATGACATTGCCAAATTTCCTTGACTTGATTTACGACAAGAAGAGAATCACCAAATATTTGAAGGTATCTAATGTGCATAGAGAGTGCCTACTTCAAGTCGAGAATGAGAGCTTCGTATTCGACATTGTTATTCATGCAAGGAAAACCTAATTTAAAGGAGAAGGGGAGTGGTTCCCCATCAAGTGTGAAAAATACAATCCCAGCACCCCCAACGTGCATGCAATGGGAGCCATCAAAGAATAGTGTCAGGTCGGTTGGCACTTTAGGTTCTACATATTCTTCAACTTTGGTGATGTGAAATATGGAATCATCGAGAAGCTGAATAAGGAGTGGTTGGTTGTCAAGCAATGGAGCCTCAACAAGTTGGTCGGTGATGACCTATCCCTTTATGGACTTTTGAGAAATGAATTCGAGGTCGAATTCGATAGTAAGAATGATCCATTTAGCAGTATGAGAGTTATGATAACTCTTATTCATCATGTATCGTAATGGGTTATCATGACAAATATTGTGTGGTTGAGCATATAGTGGCATAGATTTTGTGTAGAAAAGACTACAGTGAGGCATAGCTTCTCCATGTAGGCGTATCATATTTTATAGCTGACCAAAGTATGGCTGATATAGTATATGGCTTGCTCATGGTTGAGCATATTCTTCTGAGCCAATAACATTCCTATTGCAAAATCCATGGCAAAAATGTATAAGAAGAATGATAATTTTTGATGTGGTGGAGATAGAACTAGTGGTGACATAAGATAAGATTTGATTGAGTCAAAGGCTTGTTGGTAGTTAGTATCCCATTTGAAGGTGACCCCTTTTTGTAAGAGGTGGTTAAATGGTTTACACTTGTCAGATAATTGGGTGATAAAGTGATGAATGGCTTGGATTTTTCCCTGCAAACTACGTAGTTGCTTGAGATTCATGGGAGGAGGTATCTCGATGATGGCTTTGACTTTGTTGGGGTCGAATTCAATGCCTCGTTGAGAGACAATGAACCCCAAGATCTTACCTAAAGTGACACCAAAGACACACTTCTTTGGGTTTAGTCGCACATTATGTTCGAGAAGGCGATCAAAGATCTTACGGAGATCTATGAGATGTTGTGAGCATTCTTTCGATTTGGTGATGAGGTCATCAATGTAGTCTTCCATGATCTTGTGCATGTAGTCATGGAAGATGTAAGTCATAGCATGCTGGTAAGTTGCCCCAACATTCTTAAGGCCAAAGGGCATGACCTTATAACAAAAAGTCCCCTAGGGGGTCATAAAGGATATCTTGTGTTGATCAATAGGGTTGATCTTGATCTGATTATAGCCAAAAAAATCCATCCATGAGAGATATCATTTCATGGCCTACTATGAAATCGACCAACGTATCAATGTTGGGGAGTGGGAAGTTGTCCTTGGGATAAGCTTTGTTCAGATCCCAAAAATCAGTGCATATGCAAACCTCTCCAGTGGGCTTTGGTATTGGGACCATGTTGGATACCCATTTTGGGTAATCAATTGGTTGTATGAACCCCACATCGAGAAGATTTTGGAGTTCAGATTTAACCATTAAGGCAATCATGGGATGCATGCATCGTAATTTTTGCTTGATGGGCTTGGCATCCCCATCAAGTGTGAGGTTGTGGATGACTAATGATGGGTCGAGTCCAGGCATGTCCATGTAGGACCAAGCAAAAACTTTGATGTACTCTTTAAGGAAAGAGGTAAATGAGGTGTGTTCCTCTAAGGAGAGGCTAGTGATGAGTTTAACGATGTGGGGATTGGTGGGGTCATCACCAATGTCCACATCGATAGTATCTTCCACAAGCATGTGGGACCCATCTTGGAGTTGAGTAGGAATGGGAATGAGATGGAGGTCATCGATAGCCTTGGGTAAGTCGAATTCATCATCTAGATATACATCTGTATGATTAACCCATGGAATGTGAGGTAGAGTAGATGGTGAAGGAGCATTTGCAATGTGTAGTATGGGTGGTGATAGCAAGAAGTCTTGTGACGAAGGTGTAGGTGATATGTGAGTGAAGTCAATGAAGTCTGGGTTGGGTGCATTGGTGTGATCCAGATGAGATGTGTAGCGAAGTGGGGTGAATAAGTTGACATCAACCATGTTAATGGAGGTGGCTGAGATAGTGAAATATGGGGAGCATGGAGATGAAGACTCAGAAGGATGTAAATGATATGTTAGATTCAATGGAGGATGTAGAACCATGAGTGGAGAGTGGGGTTGAGCCATAGAATGATAGATCTATTGATGATTATGCAAAGGTATGAATGAATGAATAGGAAATGGAGGGGAAGGTGAAGGAGTGTGATCTAAGTAGGGAGAAGTGAGAGAAAGGGTAGAAAATCTATCAATGAGATCATCAATGAAGTAAGCAGACATGGCGTGAGGGTGGTGCTTCCTGAAAGAATGTGCATGGAATTTTGATGGTAGAATGGGGGATGGACACTCATCGAGGATGTCGATGTCGAATTCCTCTTCTAAAGAATGTGTAGGAATTTCTAGAGGATGAAGAGTGAGGTCTTGAAGCTCATATTCAAGTGAGTGAATGGCTATAGGGTGATAACCTAAACTAGATTTATCTATGGGTAGTTGAATATAGGGGTTAATGGGCATTCGTAAGCCTTATTCATAATATCCTAGCCCAAAGCCATGCCAATGGAAATACTAAAGGTAGCGTAAGGTGAAGTGTGGATTGGACATATGGTCTAAGGTGCCACAAAAGCTAGATTGTGGTGGTGGGGGTATAGCTACTGGGAGTGATGAATCAAGGCCCGCATAGATGAAGTTTGTATGATTGTTTGATGGACCAAGTGGTATGATGGTACCAATGGTTAGCACTGAGGTAGAAGGGTGACCAAAGTCATGGGTAGATTGGATCATTAGAGGATGCACACAAGCGTCATGAACATTATATTCACCAGGACCAGAATTGGTCATAAAAATGGATACTTGTGGTGATGTATGTGGTGGTGAATGAGGTGGTGAGTCTGAATCGGAGGAAGAAGATGAAATTTGGGAATCATGGATAGTAGTAGTAGAAGAATGGAATAGTTGGGCATCCAGGTGAGAGGCTCATTATTCCCAATCATGACATTCAACTATAGTGGAAGGGATGGGATGAGTAGCATGTGGAAACTATGATGTGGGGTGAGTAGGAGTCATGCTACGAGAAGAAGTGAAAGATCGAGGTTAAGGATGAAATGGAAGTGGAGGTGTATGAGGAGTAGGAAGGATAGGAGGATCCATAGAGGAATATGGATGGGAAAGAGGAGGAGGCCATGAAGAAGGTGGTAAAAAAGGTATGGACATAGGAGGGGGATCCATGGAAGAAGATGGTTGAGAAGGAGGAGGAGGCCATGAAGAAGGTGGTAAAAAAGGTATGGATGTAGGAGGGGGATCCATAGAAGAGGATGGAGGTATGTTGGAAGTAGATGTAGGGGAATGTGTGTGTGTATCCTAGGTGAGTGATGTGAGGATGAGGTAGGTGGTGGAGAGGACGTAGAAGTCTCTACCTGATGATGTGAAGGAATAGGAAAGACCTGGGTAGAAGATGATGAAGGTCTTGGTGGGAGGTCTATGATGTTGTAAAATTTGAATGGGTCACCATCGATGGGAATACAATGGACTAGTCCATCATACACATATTTGAGGTAATGATGTAAGGTTGATGGAATGCATTGCATGTCATGGATCCATGGATATCCAAGCAAAATATTGTATTGCATTTTACCTTGAATGATGTGGAATAAAGTAGATATGGTCCTTACACCTATACGGATGGGTAGGATGATGGAACCTACTATGGGGTGCATAGAACCATCAAAAGCATGAAGGTCGAGTGATGGTGTAGCAAAATGAGTAGGTGGAATGTGTAGGTGATGAAGGGTAGTAGTAGAGATGATGCTAATGGAAGAACCAGTATCAATGAGGACATGCTTGTAGGTGATGTCATTGATGGTTGCTTGGATATGGAGGGGAGGATCAACTCCTTCACCCACAAGTTTGGTAATCTCATGGTCATGGAAGTTGATAGAAGGTTGCATGTAGTGAGGGATGTTCCCAACAAAATTCATAAATGTATTTGTGTCATGGGTTTCAAGGTTGATTGAGTGAAGAATATCATTTAATGCCTCATGATGAGGTTGAGATTGTTGTAACAGATAAAAAATGGATAGTCTAGCTGGGGTATTGTGCAATTGATGAGTGAGACTACCATGAATAGTGATGATATTGTATGGTAGGGGTGGTGAAACATTCGATGCTATGGGTGAGTGAGGAGAAGTGAATGGTGGTGGAGGTGAAGTGATGGGTGCATCCTAGCATGATGGATAACGTTGGGTATGAGTAGTAAGGTTAATCATGCCAACCACTCTGTATGAGGGAGGATCATGATGGATACTATTAACTTGCCTAGATTGGGCTCCTTGGGGATTGGTCCCCCCATGTTTCGATAGTGGGTTATGATAGATACCCAGATTTTGGTTTTGTGGCATGAGGGGGTTCAAAACCTGAATAGTACCTCGATCGATAAGATCTTGTACTAGGCCATGGAAGGAGTGATAAGACCCTACATCATGGTCATGCTATCGATGGTAAGCATAGAAGGCCTATTCATTGAACCCATGAGGTTTGGGTTGATTTGGGTCAATAGGTCTAACATTAGGTAAGGTGATATGACCAACATCATACAACCTCTAGAATAGAGCTGGTAGTGGCTTAGAAAGTGGAGTCAAATTTTACCTTGGAGGCTGAGGATGAAGACCATGAGCTTATTGTGGATTATATGGAGGAGGTATATTAGTTTAAAATATCTATTGTTGTGGAGGAGGGGGTCGTGAGATTAATGAAGAGGTTGGAGAGGTTGCTGCCACTTGATTGGTTTATGGTGGTTTGGAAAAGGGTTGATTTAGTGCATTATAATTGAAGTAAAAATTTGAATTGTAATATGGCTTCTACCAGAGTTTGATTTTGCTAGATTGGACTTTGATGTCCTCAATGACCTTTGCTTGAGCAATGGCTTCATCAAATGTGTGACTTTGATGAAGTTGCAAAGGTATAGAGATGTGTTTGTGATAAATTTTGGCAAATAGTGTGATGAGCTCGGAGGATGGGAGGCTATGAGCTAGGTCATGGATGACCGATCTCCATCGAGAAATAAAATCTATGATAGGTTCATCATCAACCTATCATAAGGTATAAACATCAGAAAAGTTCATCTTCTTCTTGATGTTGATGGAGAAATGTTCTAGAAATGAATTAGCCAACTATTCGAATGTGAATAGGCTATGGCATGGGAGCATGTTGTACCAATCAAGGGCTTGTCCCCCAAGTGAGAGAGCGAAGGTACGCAACATGAGGGGATCACTACTGTGAAGCTGGTAGCATGCGAAGTGATAGTTACTGATGTGTTCTCGAGGGTCCTCTTTACCTTTGTATTTGTCAAACTTTAGAATCTCAAAATGGTATGGGTAAGGAGGATGAATGGGTTCATTGCACAACTCATTATATGTGGGTTTCTAGGGCCCATAACCAATTGTGTGGAGATCCAACATCTTAACTTGTTCTCATAAGAGTTGGAGTTCAGGTGATGGGGGTGCGATGAACTATGATGATACGATGGAAGATTGAGAATGAGGGGGGTATTGGAGCTATTGTTCCTCCCATTGTGAGAGAGGAGTATACTAAAATTATTCCTATGGATGTGGTTGTTGAATAGCATGAGACATGGAGGTCGATGGGAGAATCTACTATGGGGTAGACATCTACTGTGAATGGTAATATTATGGTTGTGGAGCCTGTATCTGTTACACAAGAATCTACTATGATGGTTGCATGATTGGAGAGGATGACCAGGAAGGAGGTGTCATGAAGAATGTAGGTGCAATAGAGTGTGGTGGGGGAAGTGGTGTTTGAATAGAGGATGAAGGTGGATGGTGAGATGATGTGCCAAAATATGGTAACTATGCCAGACCATATGAGCGATGAATGGAGAACTCAAGTTGGGTAGAATAACATGGGGTATTGGCAAGATAAGATGGATAGAGTGGATTATAGGTAGAGAGAGGAATGGAAGGAGGAGCCTAAAATGGGTGAGGTGGAGGAAGTCAAAATGTGGAAGTAGATGAAGGTAGAAGTGGAGTGGAAGATGGTATACCATACATCCCAAAAGAGGGGAACGTAGGTGGAGGAAGTGATGAGGAAGGAGTATAGGTATCAAAGGTAGAATCCTGAGAAGAAGGTATGGTGAATGTATCCACAAATATTTGTGAAGATAGGATTTGTTGATGTTGTTGGGGAATGAATTATTGTGATTGAGATGGTGGTTGTGATGTGGAATCAAAATATGGAAAATATGATTGTTAGGAAGGTGGTTGTTGTGGTGCTTGGGAAGCGTATTGGTGGGATGATGTGAGTGGAGTATACTATTGCCATGACAATGATTGTTGTGAGGGTGATTGTGATAAAGGCACTTGAGTGCCAAGAGTGGAGGACTGGGGATCTAAAATCATCCCTACTATGGGGGCAGATGATGTAGCCTTAGGGTGAGGATGATTAAGCAAAGAGGGGTCATCCCCAAGAAGGGAATGAGATGGATCCTAGAGAAAAGGATGAGTGAAAGTAGGTGAGGTAGGTGGAGTCTCCTCATCAATAGTGAAGAATGGAGATGGGTCTCCTAGAGTGGTATAGATAACATGATCACAAAATATGGATGGTGGATTAGGTGGGATGAGGAAGAAGGGGATGATCTTCGCCAGAAGATGTGGCAAGCATATTACTAGAAATAGAGGTCTCACCATGGGACATGGTGTGCATGCGAGATGACTCAAAACTAGTAAGGAGATCAGGTGTGAGAGTGGATGTTTCCCTCATGAAGGGAGGGGGAGTACTAGCATAGATTGGAGGTGGCATGAGAGGCCTCCTCCTCAAGGTATGCTTGCTCACATGCTCAGCTACGAGTAACAATAGGCATGGTGATGTATAGTGTGATTAGGTGCTCAAAACTATTCAAAAATACAAATCTAAACATATGAGTGTGTTTTGTGCAAGATTTTATGCAAATATATGAGTTTTGGTGTGTTTTTATGCACTAGAACAAGTTTGCACTATTCAACTAGTACTAAAAAATTTGGTTTCCTTGAAAAATCGTTCACAGTGCTATGTAAACCTACTCTAAAAAGTGAATTTGATAGAAAAATGATAGTGATAGACTATGAATAGCCAACAAGTGGGTTGCTAGCAAGTGAATGTGTTGAAACCAATTTTTGTGAGAGTGCAATAAAAAAATGCAACTGGAATCAATGCTAAACAAAGAAAAATAAATGTTTGGTTGTTTTATGTGTTTTAATGATAGTACCAGCTCTATGACATGACACTAGAAATGAAGTGAGACTCTAAAAGGGAATGTCATCAGTACAAAACCTCCTGCAACACCCAAGGGTGCACAAAATAGAATAATATCTCAATAGGTGAGTGGTGACTAAATGGAAGGTACAGTAAAAAGATATCCAAAGGGAGGAACTCAAAATGCACTAATGAGTCCAAAATCCTCTCACGAGAAGAGGTGGCACTGTCTAAGACCTGCTACTGGCCTAGCTTGGGTGGTCGCTTCACTCTCAGGTGAGCTTAGTCAAGAATGATAATTACCTATTCATGAATTATATGAGCCTTGTGAACAAAGGCATCTAATCCTATCCCACTCCGAAGGTCCCTTTCGGTGATGAAATCTAGAAAACCAGTCTCAAGAGTAGGGGATCTTCTAGTGATGAAGTCCAAAAAACCACTCCTGGGGGCTACTATGGTGTCTAGGGGGGAGATGGTGGAAGGAGATGAATTCCAATGTCACCATATTCGAGTGGGGATTGGTGATGAAGTCCAATATTACCACTATGTATGAAACGTGAGTGTGTGGTAGTGAGTTTGCTACCGATGATATGAAAGCAAAAAACTAGCTAAATGCCTTTTCAAAAAGGAAACTAAACCTAGATGCCTTTTGAAAATAGAAACTAAACCTAGATGCTTTTTGAAAAGAGAAACTAAACCTAGATGATTTTTGGAAACAAAAGAGATCTACTCTAGGAAGCTTGAAAGGCAATCAAAGAGGAGGTGCATGAAAAAATAAATTTGAAATCTATCTATGTGCGTTGGAAAGAAATGTGAAATCTAATCTAATGACTTGAAAGAGAATTTGAAATTTACCCAGAGGATTTGTGAAAGATATGGGAAATTTAATCTAAATGATTTGAAAAGAAATTGAAACCCTAATTTAGTGACTTGAAAAGAAATATGCAAGTTACCTAGGGGATTTGTGAAAGAGATTTGAAAATTCTAATCTAAATGATATGAAAGAAATTGAAACCCTAATTTAGTGACTTGAAAAGAAATATGCAAGTTACCCAGGGGATTTGTGAAAGAGATTTGAAAATTCTAATCTAAATGATATGAAAGAAATTGAAACCCTAATTTAATGACTTGAAAAGAAATATGCAAGTTACCCAGGGGATTTGTGAAAGAGATTTAAAAATTCTAATCTAAATGATATGAAAGAAATTGAAACCCTAATTTAGTGACTTGAAAAGAAATATGCAAGTTACCCAAGAGGATTTGTGAAAGAGATTTGAAAAATTCTAATCTAAATGATATGAAAGAAATTGAAACCCTAATTTATGACTTGAAAAGAAATATGCAAGTTACCTAGGGAATTTGTGAAAGAGATTTGAAAATTCTAATCTAAATTATTTAAAAGAAAATCTAAAAAATCTGATCTAAATGTGATTTTGAAAGAGATTAAAAGCTTAATCTAGTGCTCTAAAAGAAATTTGAAAAGTGATTTGATGTTTTTGAAAAGGACTAAAAATATACTCTACTACTTTGAAAAGAGATTAAAATTTTAATCTAAATGACATGAAAGAGATTTGAAATTTGCTAACCCTAGGTATTTTGAAAGACCTAAAAATAACAAACCCTAATTTATGTGCTCTTGAAAGAAATTGAAAAGTGAATTGATACTTTTGAAAGAGAACATTATTTGCAAAAGAATAATGAAAAATAGTTGTTCTGAGAGGAATACCTACCTCCTGGGGTATTGGATGATCTTCCTTCTATAGAAGCTGATAGTTCTAGACTATTCTAAAATTATTTGGTAGGGTTCGCATGACGGTGTGCAAACTAGGTTTAGAAGTCTGTAACTTATCAGTGCTGAAAGCCTGAGATGTGTTTTAGGGATTTTATAGACTCTGTTCTAGGTTTACAGTACCTAAAACACCAAAAATAAAGCCATATGATGAATTAGATAGCAAGAAGGCTAGTCTAAAATAGTTTTGTGGGGGTCCCACCAAGTGTGCTAGAATGTAACACATGAAAAGTAGAACATCAATTTCAAAACTAATGAAAATATGCTAAATGTTCTTTATTATTGATTTCAAAAGGGGGTTATAGAATAGTCTCTCTTGAGACAGATTTTCCTCTCTTTTTCAATGTAAATGTAGATGCACTTGTTGATGCTTTTTGGTGCCCTCAATGTAGGTGGGCTTCTTTGCATGTGTGCCACCGATTGGATGCTTGGAGATGTGTTTAATACCTATTTAAACCTACAAAAATGTGTTAATGTGTTTGGGGACCTATCATAGATCAGACCCCATGTTTATACAAATAAAATGACCTTAAAATGCGATAAAACATGCTAAAAACTGGAGGAAATGCTATAAAAACCATAAACAGAGTATACCTACCTGATCTATAGCTGCAAGGTTGTTGTAGACTAGGTTCACATGGTGGTGTGCGAACCTCTACTCGGGTTCGCACGATGGTGTGCGAACCTTACTATAGCTAACTGTTGATGTAAAATTTCTATCTAGATGAGTTCCTAGTACAGTTGTCTGATGTTTGATGGATGTAGAAATGATAGAGAAGGTTCTAGAGTAATTTCAATAGAGTTTTGGTATGTTAGCCAAAAGGGTGAGAGAGAGTTTCATGGTGGAAATGGCCCTCTATTTATAGAGTGGGCCAAGGCTAGGGAGGTGTCCTTAGTGAGGTGGCCTAGACTCTGGGTTAGGCTCTACCATGGTGAGGTTAGGGTTATGAAGTGGAATGTTGAGTCATCCCTTCATGTGCCCTAAAGAAATATCCTAGGTGCACACATGTGTGAGCAAGGGTTAGGGTTAACCCTGATTAGACAATCCCTAGGTTAGTTGGAGGTTAGGTTAGGCATATTTTGGAAATATCCTAACTAAATAGTGGGTGCACACATGTGTGAGGATAGAATTAAGGCTAATCTTGATTTAACCCTAATTAAACCTATTTAGGCAATAAAGTGCACTTAAGTGAAAAGTGACTTTCAAAATAGAATTTGAATTACCCTAATTAGGGTTTTTGGAGGAAATGGTCACATGGGGACCCTAATTAGGTGTAGGAGAGGGCTTAGATGGCCTAAAGGGGCTTGTAGATGGCCCTTTCATGAATAGGAGGTGTTTTGGGTGCGATTAGTGTAGTTTTGTAGGTTTTGCGACTACGATTGACTATGATTGCCTACGCATGTATACAAGTGTCTACACATGCCTACAGGTACCTACTCATGCCTACAAGTGCCTATGCATACCTCCAAGCGACTACAAGAGATTATGTGCTAGGTGTCTACAGTAACATTAAAAACCATACTTTTTGATTTCTGCTTGGGACCTTTTCAGATCATGTAGCATAGTGATATCCCTCTTGTTTTTGACATATTCAATGAATATATTGTTATTCTTGGGTTTAACCATAGATATGGCACTAAACATAGGTAATTTAGATAAAGAATATGTAACCAAAAATTTTATCCCTTTCGTATCTTGAATTTCAAAGTCAAACTCTTGCAATTTGCTTACCCATTTATTTTTCTGCTCACTCAATTTTTTGGGACCAAAAATACTTTAGAATTTGATGTGTTAGTGAATAATAAAGTGCTACCTCAACAAATACTGCTTGAATTTTTGTATAGCATGCACTAGGGCCAAAATTTCTGTCATAAATGCACAACAAATTTTCTTCATTGTTGAACTTCCTACATTTGAAGATAATTGACTTTGCATTTTGCATGAAGACAACCTCTATGCCAATGCCCAATGCATCAAGATATACCATAAATGGATGTGAGATATATGAAATGGCAGTATAGGGCTAGAAGACATTACATTCTTCATATGTTAAAAGGTGTTTCAGCTACCTAGGTCCATTTGAACTGATTTTTTATTTTACTTTGTAAGGTTAGGTAGAGGTGTTGTAAGGTATCCAAACCCCTTTGATCTGAATCTCAGAGTTTCAAGTTATTGAAAGTCAAGAAACAGTGCAATTCAAAAATAACAGAGTATAATAAATCAGAATACAAAATTATATAAGAAAAATAACAGAACGGTTTTATTGCTTAGAAAATAGGGTATAAGGAGAACAAAAGAATGACTTTATTACTCAAAAAATAAAGAAAAAGACAAGCAATCTCTGAGAAGGGATGTGAAGCTATAATATTGTATCCATTACTCAAGCCTTTTATAGTCAAGGGGTGTATATTTTTTTATACAATATTTGATGGGTTGGAAATCCATCATATTGAGTATGGAAGGTCACCCATATGGAAATGTGGTGGTTCATTTTCTATAACTTAGAAGGTCACCTATATGGAAATATGGTGATTCAAATTTCATGAGTTACAAAGTTTATATTAAATGAAAATTCTATATATATGAGTTATCCCTTTGTGTTTTATTCTCTAATAATGTGTCAACATGGCTAGAGATGTATTCTGGCTATGAATATCTAAAAATAGAAAATTACTATATATTTTATATTATTTTATAATCAGTTTTTTTGAATTTAAACGGGCCCCACCTGTATTACATCATGACCACATAGTGGTATTACAACAACTTAAAAATTATGCATGTATATTACTTGGCAAAATTTAAACTTGGGTCTCCTCCCTAAAAGTTGAGGAATATAACTAGTTGAGATAATGCCATTTGATAGAAAATTACTATTTTTAACAGCTAATTTATTTTATAGTTTTGAGGGCCTCCCTATCATTATTTTTTCTCTTTCAGGAAACTATTGGTGACCATGTATGTGAAAGGGTTTCCTATCAAAACTTCTTATTCTACCTTGAAGCTTTCCAATGCATTTTGAACAAGTCAACACGGAGTTCTCAACACAAAGTTATGCCCATGACAATATGGGAATAAAACTATGCCCAATGAGATCACATGCGTGGATCAACCTTAATCATTTTTTTTTGTTGGGTAAAAGTTAAATTTTATTGAACCCTCTTAATTGTATAATATTTTTTTGGGGTGTGCTAAATATGGGTATAAAACATACCCAACAAGGTCACATGCCCGTATCAACCTTAATCATTTTTTTTATTGGGTAAAAGTTGCAGTTTATTTTTTAATGAGTTTACACAAGATTTTATGAGAGATATTTATCCCCTCATAAAGAGTGGGGTTTGAAAATTGGACCTCTGAAAGAGAGGCTAAATCCCTTACCACTGCAGTAATCTTACAACTTTAAAAGCTGTAATTTATTGAACCCTCTCAATTGTATAATATTTTTTTGGGGTGTGCCAATCATCTATGGCTTGAATTTTAAGTTGGTCAACTGTATCCCCATTCTTGCTTATGATGTGTACCAAGTGCACCACCTCACTCTTGTAAAACTCACACTTCCATAATTTCACAAAGAAAAGAAGACTCCCAAGTGATGTAAATGTTCCCCCATACTCTTGCTATAAACTTGAGTATCATAAAAATGGACAAAAATGATTTTTCTTATATAGGGCTTGAAGACACTATTAATAATACCTTGGAAAAATTGAAGAAATTTGTTAGCCCAAAAGGCATTACTTGAAACTCATAATTTCCCTCATGAGTTCAAAATACTATCTTGAATTGGTTAATTTTCTCATCCATATCTGGTGATACCCACATCTTAGGTCACTCCTTGTGATTTTTTTTGCTTCATGTAACTCAACAAGGAGTTCATCTATACGGGTAGTGGAATTGCTTTTTTCATTTTTTTGTGTGAGAAGTTTTACCCCATGTAAATCAATAACAATTTCTTATCCCCTCGTTTGTGGCAATTGAAGAAATAGATTCTTGAAGATCTTTGAAAGATAAAAAATTAGGTGGTTTCTATATCAAATAAATTCTACTATGGCATGTATGGGGCATGTTGAGCTTAATTCAATCATGTTAATTTGCAAATATGTTATATCAATTTTTAAATATTATAAGTAAAAAACTTAATTATTGTGACTCCATATAAGATAAAAGCAAAATTTAAATTACATATGAAAAACTACTAAATAAAAAATAAATTAAATACTTCATTTCATTTGGAGGGCTAGTGATGCAGAGGAGAAAAACTAGTTTCATCAAAAGTTTTCCATCAAAATGATAGTTATGATATACCACTTTAGAAGTCTAAATAATGACCAAGTAGGTATGGTTGCAGTCAATAGTTTTAAGGTTTACCTAATTTGACATCCCTGTGGTGAGTTTGGTGCCAAGCCATGGCTGTACTTCTACTACTAGTGTATTGCACCAAACCCCTCTACAAGACTTGGGCTAGCCAGTATGGTTACAAATTAGTAAGAGTTGGACAATGTATTTTGTATTATCACGACTAAAGAAGCTATAGAAGTGGTCCAATTTACATTTCTGATGATCCTTCTGTAAAAAATATGGTTGTCATATTTTTACTACCACACAGGGGGTTGCTCAGTGGAAAACACTGAGCTCCTATTGGTGAAGGTACTCCGTGCATATACACTGAGCTCCTATTGGAAAAAACTGAGCACTGCTAGAATACTAGTTGTATCATATTACTCTTCATGAAGTTTCAATAGATACCACATATTATAAGACATATCTAAGGAACATAGGCTTCTTGCCTGCATATCAAACTCCAACCATGAGGATTACAAATCACTAGCAAAGTTCAATTTCCTATATCAAACTCAAACAACAAGTAGATTGAAAGACTCAAAGACTTTTCTCTATCTAATTTTGACAAGTATCCACTCTTATTCAAGTGCACTTGAGCTACTTTTACTTGCATTTGAAAATTTGCCAACTTATAGAGGTTTTTTCCTACATTAACTGCCAACTATTTTTGGGTAATCAAGAGTAACTTGGAAGCATTGACTCTTCAAAGTTGACAAATACATGCATTTGGAGGGTGAGTGACCTGATATGGGAGGTAAAAATAAGATGGTTGCTTCTTTAAGATCCTATTGCTTAACCAAATAACCTGTGTTATTATCTGTACTTGGAATTGGCCCAATTCTTTTTTTTTTTTTTAATATTTGGCCTACATTGCTTGCACACTGCTTTATATTGGGAACTCTATTTATATGATTTGATAGAATGATATTGACCTATGGGTGCACTCTCTGTTTCTTGATATCTATAGTTTATTAGGTAAAATAATGCTAAATTAAGTGCCAAATTCTTTGTGTGGCTATTTTTTCTCATTGAGAAGTCTGCTTTGATATTCTTGACTAACAATATCAATTGAATGATTATTTCTTGGGTCAATTCCCATGTGTGTTTATGAATATGTATATATGCTACAAGTATATATCATGTTTGTGGCTAAAAGTGCATTTCTTGGTTAACTAAAGTGGTCTCATATTTATTTGAAAATAAATCAAAGGAATTAGAAGAATCAAAGTCATTCATAACCAATATATGTAGATACTTGTGGCATTATTGTCATTTGAAATCTTTTAAAATCTACCATACATATTTCCAGTGCATTCATTTACAAAAATTTACCAATTCATTTTTGGGTGGTTGTTCAGTGTCCAAATCATGCTGTAAACCAAAAAGGGAACATTCCAGAAATATGATTATCCATATTCATAAGGAGGCACAATCTTGGAACAAAAGTGTCATTCACCTAATGACCAGATTTTAACCATGAATATCCTTCGTAATCCCTATTGGTACTTTCATCCTGCACACAATGCAATTTAGTAATTCCAAATATAATATGATTTAGAACTTCATACCATAAATATTATCATATTTTTAGGTTTTATTATCTTTATAGATAAAGTTCAAAGCTTAAAAAATCATGATTGACAATTTTATCATTAAGGCCTGGGAAAAAAATAGATTGGTGATTATTCAGGGAAAAATCAACAAAAATAATAATTTTCTCCTTTTTTTCTAAAAGCATTGGTATTATTTTGAAAAAGTTGCTAACTCCAAAATAAATTGGAAGGCTAGAAAAAATCATGATATACATGATAATAATTTATTTTTTATGTTTTTTACAACACTAACAAAACTATATGGATGCATCTATACCGTTGCACAATTGGTCTATGAAGCATGGTTACTATTTATATACTCTGCCCCTAATCATGGGTCACCTTAGGCCATGCCCATAATTTGATGTGCACAATAGTTAGTTAGGGTTGTTCTTGTTTGTTGTGGCTCAACTAATTAGGATTAGAGTTTACTTCTATCTATTTATATCTAAAAATAGATAACAGGTATCTCGTTCTAGACATCAATTATATTCTTCTCTTGTTTTCTTTTCAATTTTTCTATAATAGGATTGGAATTAGGGAGGCAACCCCCATGAAAGGATTCAACAATCATAATCTATCTTTTGATATTTTTTTTTGTACTTATACTTGCATTGGAATTTCCTCATTGCTTATTTGTTGTATGCATGCAAATGAATGTGAATAGATGTTTGGTCATGGGTGAATAATCTAATGAATTAGACACACTATTAGGCAAAATTATATTAATTGAATAGTTACTATTATGAATACAGACTCTGGATTTATTTTTTATGTTAGTTCCCTTACAAATGTTATCAAAGCAAATATTTGCAAAGTTTTGAGCACAAACACTAACATTGGAGTGGTGAGGTAGACCAAGGATCATCTGGTGGGTAACTGTTGGAACAAAATCTGCCTTTGGTTAATAGTGATGCGCCTTAGACTTTGCCAACATTGAATAGACAGATCTTGCTTGAGATCATCTGTCTAGTCTCCAGAGAAGGCTGGTTCCTTTGAAGTTTTTTAGAGAAAAGGGGAAACAAGAGATAAGGGAAATATAGCCTAAGCTAGAACTTTTATATGGTGCAGGTTAGACAACATCAAAGACAGATTTACTTACTTCTATCCAAAGCATTTAAAAACACATTCCAATGCAGAAATTATATAATTCCAGATATGATTTCTGATGTTTCGTTTAGCATGCGTATATATTAGATTCTTATTCCAACAATATGATTTATGTATTGCGAAAGTTCAGATACAAGAACAGACTCAATCTACAATTCAATATTGTGAGCAGAAATAAAGAACATTAATACATACACTTGCACGATATGAACCAGAAGCCAATGGGAGATGTGATTTTATTGCTTGTATTCGAAGTACGTACACACAGTCTTGTAAACGTCCAAGAGCCGACCCTTTTTTGGAGTCGCTCACCCCTATATATACCCTAAAAGAGTATCTTCCTAAGTACATCTTACTTATTTTACAAGCAATCATCTACAGTTTCTAACAATACACAACGGATTTCCCATAGATTGGATAGATTGGCAATCATCCAGTGGACCTGCCAGGTTATAATCAACAGACCATTCTTCAAAAATCGGCACCTGATGTCAGTGCTCGTCTCCAGTTGCCAAAAATATACTTTATTCCTTTACAACTGGCGTGTCACGAAATCGTGACATTCTTTCCTTGCTTTGCTCTTCTGCCGCTTCCAACCGCAAAAATGAGACATGTCACGAAATCGTGACATTCATCTCTTACTTTGCTCCTTTGCTGCCTCCCACCATGAAAATGAGACATGTCACGAAATCGTGACATTCTTTCCTTGCTTTGCTCTTCTACCGCTTCCAGCCATGAAAATGAGACATGTCATGAAATCGCGACATTCGTCTCTTCCTTTGCTCCTTTGCTGCCTCCCACCGTGAAAATGAGACATGTCACGAAATCACGACATTCTTTCCTTGCTTTGCTCTTCTGCCGCTTCCACGAAAATGAGACATGTCACGAAATCGCGACATTCTCTCTTCCTTTGCTCCTTGCTGTCTCCCACCGCAAAAATGAGACATGTCGCGAAATCGTGACATTCTTTCCTTGCTTGCTCTTCCCCTTCAAAAAATGAACATGTCGCGAAATCGCGACATTCTCTTCCTTTCTCCTTTTCCTCACAAAAATGAGACATGTCACGAAATCGTGACATTCTTTCTTGCTTTGCTCTTCTGCCGCTTCCACAAAAATGAGACATGTCACGAAATCGTGACATTTTTTCCTTCTTGCTCTTTTCGCTTCCCCACAAAATGAGACATGTCGAGAAATCGCGACATTCTTTCCTTTCTTTGCTCTTTCGCTTCACAAATGAAACATGTCACATATCGTGACACTTTCTCTTTGCTCTTTCTGCTTAACCGAAAATGCAGACATGTCGCGATATCGCGACACTTTTTCCTCTTTGCTCTTTCTCTTGCTCTTTAGCCATGAAAATGCAACATGTCGCGATATCACGACACTTTTTCTCTTTTGGCCACGACAAAGAAACATGTCACGATATCGCGACACTTTTTCTCTTTTGGCCGCGACAAAGCAACATGTCGCGATATCGTGACACTTTTTCTCTTTTGGCCGCGACAAAGCAACATGTCGCGATATCGCGACACTTTTTCTCTTTTGGCCGCGACAAAGCAACATGTCGTGATATCACGACACTTTTGCCACCTTGTGCCTTTTGCTGCTCTTAGCCACAAAAATGAAACATGTCGCGATATCGTGACACTTTTTCTCCTTGCTCCCTTTTGCTGCTCTTAGCCTGAAAATGAAACATGTCACGATATCGTGACACTTTTTCCCATTGCTCTTTCTCTCCGCCTTGAACCACGAAAATGCAACATGTCGCGATATCGTGACACTTTTTCCTCCTTGCGGTGTTTTGCTTTTTCTTTGATCTTTAGCATATGGGCCACTTTGGTCTTCTTGGGAAATATGCAAAAAGGTGCATCAACTATTTTTCTGTAGTTAGGCACTTTTTGACTAACATTCTTGGCGCCTTCCGGGGGAATTTTTGCTTGCAAAAATAGAGACCAGGCCTTTATCCATTGGGAAACGGAGTCACCAGCACAGTTGCGAAAAGTAAATTTTCGAGCAGAAAAACACAAGAAAAATAATGCACTTTGGAGAACAAGTGATCTTCACCTTATCAGAACCTCTCTTTTACCACTTAGGTATTTAACCTTTGTCTGAAGAACACAAAAATTCAATTCTGGGAGCTGGGATTTCTTAGGTGGCTGGAACACTTCGGGAGCAGAAGAATGACCATTTCCTTTGCTTGGAAGGATTCCAACAGGGAAACTTCCTCCCAGGAGTGAGCGTCAATCCTTCTTATTGTCTTCTGGAAATATTAGGCCGTAAAAAAGGGAAATATTTACAAAACTTCAAAACTTATAATATACTGTACATATAATGGTGATCTGTAGTTTTACTGGAAATACAATTTTAGGTGAAAAGCGTTCACCGTGATGGGTAGAACCTGTCCATCTTGATATTTTAACTGGAAGGCATTAAATTGCTTTTCTGAAACAATTTCGAATGGCCCCTCCCAGAATGCATCAAACTTGTCATGATGTCCTGGCTTTGCTTTCTTGACATTCCATTTTAATACCAGGTCACCTGTTTTAAATTTCCTGAAAGTGGTTTTCTTATCGAACCACCCGACTGTTTTTACCATATGCTTTTGATGATGATCGTAGGCTCTGTTCCCTAGATTCTTCAAGCTATAGAAGTTGCATCGATCGGGCATCCATTGGATGGCCTTCATCTTCGTTGACTTGGTTTAGCATTCTCAACGCGGGTATTTCCATATGAATCGGCAGAACAACTTCTTTGCCATAAACCAAAGCATATGGCGAAGTATTGATTGATTTTTTTATTGAGATTCTGTCGGCCCACAAGGCTTGATTCAGGAGTGAGTGCCAGCTTCTTCTTATTGTCCTCTAATGTTCTTTTCAAAATTCTCGGAAGATTCTTATTAGTAGACTCAACTAATCCATTACCTTGTGGGTAATAATTAGAGGAAGTCTTCAGGTAAATTCCATATCTACTGACGAATTCGATCATCTTTGCACTAGTGAAAGGGGATCCATTGTCAGTAATCAAAGAATCTGGTATGCCAAACCTTGTGATTAGACTTTCGACGAATTCTATCACCACCTCCGAATCAGCTTTCTTCGTAGGCACCGCTTCTGCCCACTTGGTGAAATAGTCCATGGCAGTGAGAATGTATTTGTGGCCTGATGATGAGTTTGGCTCTATTATCCCTACGAAATCCAACCCCCACTGCTGGAATGGTTCCTCGACTTGAATAGGCTTTAAGGGCATGGGTGCATTTCTGTTTCTTCCCACATACCTCTGACATTGTTCACACTTCTGGGTCACTCTGTACGCATCTAGGAAGATGGAAGGCCAATAACATCCAGCTCTAAGGATCTTCAAAGCTGTAGTTCGACCCGCATAATATCCCCTCGAAAAACCCCCATGAAATTCATCTAACACTTTCTGCTTTTCATTATCGGGAACGCATTTTAACAACACACCATCAATGTTAATCCTGTACAACCCCTCTGTTCGAAGGGTATATTTCAATGCTTGGGTCCTGAATCTCCTTCTCTGGGAAGCGTTCATATCTTCAGGGCATGACCCGGTCTGAAAATACCTCACAAAGTCATTGATCCAACCCGAACTCACTCTGTCTTGGTGTTGCTCTGTGTTTGCCATGACGGGGTGGTTCTCCCCATATCCACTTGCAGCTTGCTTGGCCAATTCCTGGCACAAAGCTCTCCCTCTGACTATTTTAGTAGGATGTATTTCTACATCATACTCTTGGATGCGAGTCACCCATCCAACTCTTTTTTCACCCAATTCTCCTTGAATTATGAAGTTCCTTACATCGGGATGAATAACATACACCATCGTCCGACTCTGGGATAAGAAGTGTTTTAGCTTATTCAAGGACTTCATAATGGCGTATACTTGTTTTTCTATGAAGCTGTACCTTTCCTCATGTTTGTGCATGGTGGAACTTAGAAAGGCTATGGGTCTTTCTTCGTCATCTGCTCCTTTCTGAGTGAGAACTGCAGCATAACTATTTTGCTCTCCGACAACATATAGTATGAAATCCCGGGAATAGTCAGGGTTGACTAGCACAGGAGCTTGAGCGATGGCTTCTAGAATTTTTTGGAAAGCTTCTTTCCTTGGCTCTGTCCATTTAAAAGGAGCGTCCTTTTTCAATAACTCAGTCATTGGTTTAACTATTTGGGCAAAATCCGCAATGAATTTTTTGACGAAATTTACTTGCCCAAAGAAAGACTGCAAACCTTTCTTGTTAACTGGGAGAGACAACTCAAGAAGCGCCTTTACTCTATCAGGATCAATTGATAGCCCAACTTTAGAAATAACATGCCCAAGAAGTATTCCTTCTTCTACAACAAAAATAGATTTTGTAGGGTTTAGTGATATCCCAAATTCCCTACATTTCTCAAATACTTGCTGCAGATGAGTGGCATGGTCCTTTTTGTTGTGAGAAAAAACTGTCATGTCATCTAAATAGACGACAATAATTTTGTTCGCAAGCTCCCCAAAAGCTACGTCCATGGCTCTCTGGAAAGTTGCTCCTGCGTTAGATAATCCAAAGGGCATCCTTTGGTATGCAAATGTTCCCCACTTAGTGGTGAACGCAGTCTTGTATTGATCTTCATTTCTCACCCAAACCTGATTGTAACCAGAAAAGCCGTCTAACAGAGAAAACCTTTCGCTCCCGCCACAGTATGAAGGATTGGGTCAATCTGGGGTAAAGGATAGTGATCCTTTAAAGAGGCTCTGTTCAAATTTCTGAAATCGACGCATAGTCGTATTTCTCCATTTTTCTTGCGGACTGGAACTAAATTTGCCACCCAGGTAGAGTGCTTGATTGGGTATATTATCTTAGCCTGCAAGAGTTTTAACAACTCTTGTTTCATTAAGGCTTCAATCTTGGGATTCACAGGCCTCTGCCTCTGCCTGAAAGGTTTAGCTCCTTCCTCCAGTTCAATGGTATGTTGAATGACCTCTTTCCTGTACACTTTTAGATCACTATAAGTCCAGGCTATTATATCTGGATACTCTTTACATAACTATTTTATTTCCTCTAGTTCTACCACTGTACAATCGGTCCCTACTTTGATCATTTTGCCCGGTTCTAGTTCTACTTCTTTATACCGACGTTCATCTACCTTGATCCTTCGACCTACAACTCTGTCGCTATTGTCGAAAAGGCTCTCCAGGGTGATCAGTCCCCTGGGGATATGATTATTCCTCAGTTGAATAAGGCTCTCTTCGTCCTCTTCTTGTAACTCTCTTTCTGTAGAGCAATTCATCTCATGAATCAAAAAATCCAGGATCTGCTCGTCATTTTCAAATACCTGCCAAAAAATGTCCTTGTCGGGCATAGAAGGCCTGTATATAAGTCTAACTATTTTAGACTTCGAATAACATTGTTGATCGGGCAAAAATTTGATCCTACCGATGCTAACGAGTCCGCATGTGTGTTCTTCTCTCTGGAAATGGATTTCATGTTTAGTGCTTCAAAATTTTCCAATAGATCTAACACTTTGTTTTTGTAAGCCCTTAGGTAATGTTGCTTACAAATGTATTTACCAGTAACCTGTTTAACAATCAGTTCTGAATCTCCATAGATCAGCAGCTGTTTTGCACCCAATTTTTTAGCTTTCTTGAGTCCCAAACACAAGGCTTCGTATTCAGCTGCGTTATTGGTGCAACTCCATGTCAACCTATACGAAAAGACTTTTTCTGTTCCAGTGGGTGAAATCAGGACGATTCCAGCTCTTGCTCCATTTTTGCACCTTGACCCATCAAAGTACAATTTCCATAACTGGTTGACTCGAATCATCTGTTTTAGGGACAGCAATAGGGAGCTTTTTTGGTTTCTCAATGGAATAGCTTCCCATTTCTGTCTCTATCATAGCATTGAAGTCTTTCATTGAAAACTGATCTTCAGATTGGAGTTCCTCCAGGGTTTCTTCCATTAAATCAATATTCTCAAATTCCTCGGACATCATGTTGATAGTAGCTATTTCTTCTAGTCTTTCCACATGAAAAGTAGATGGTTTCTCATTGTAGATCTTGACTCTTTTACCTTTGAAAGGTACCTCCAAATGCGAATAATCTAGTGACAGATAACCTCCCAGTTTGGCTGTGAACTCTCTGGATAAACACATACCGAAATATGGTTCTAAGTCTACAACGACTACTTCTTGTATTACGACTGCTTCTGGCATTCTGTGGAGTTGAATAGGTATATCTTTGATCACCTCGATAGTTTTTACTAGAGTACCATCCAATTGCAACACACCAGGATGACTTCGAGTATATTCCATCCCCATTATGTCACATACGGCTTTCGGCATTACCGTAGTTGCGGCCCCTGAATCAATCATGCAATTGTGAACTATCCACCCCTCCATTTGCAAAGATAAATAGAATGGGGGCGGTCTATTTTTTCCAGAGGTTGACACAACATTTGCTTGTATAACATTTGAGGAAGAGGTATTATTCTTTAAATTTAAAGATTCTTGGAGGAGGTCAATCTGACCAAGAATTTGTAGTGCATCATACATGCTTATTTTGGAGGGGGTCCTCTTCATTTCTTCTGCAATGTTGAACGAAAGAGTTGCAGCTGGGGATACTTCAGCACTTTTCTCCCTTCCACTAGTCGATGCGTCATATCTGTCTCTTGTAGACTTGCGTAGCTTCTGTTCTTTGCCTTTTTGTCAATGAAGGAAATCTGAGTCTTTCCTTCGCTTGCTCTTGAGCTTCGCTCCCTTTTCTAGGAGGAAATTCTTTTCTTGGTGTAGTCGTAGAAGTCTGAGGAGGATCAGAATGTCCTTTCTCATCGGACTGGTTTTTTTGTGGAGTTGCCCTGGGGGCAGGAGGAAAACCTTGTGGTTGGAATTCCTTAGGGTCAGTTTGTAACGACTTTTTTCCCGACCTTGTCAGGACTGAGACTTGTTCCACGGATGGCATTGCCAAATTATGGTGGACTTCTCTGATTATATTCACTTGTCCCTTGCCGGTCTCCTTGGCTCTTTCATTAATAACTGCTTGCACATGGTGTTGATGAATCATGCATGAATCTTCTCCATGAGGATCGTTGCAAGTGGTACACCAGTAATCAGAATTAGCGGGTTCTCCATTATCTCCTGTCTCATTTGCATACACTACATTTTTTCTTTCTTGTACCCTTCCACTTGTCGAAGCAGCTTCCTTTTGTATCTGTGGAAATCTTCTTGCTTGAATATTCCTTTCTGCCTCTCTCTTTTTCATGGATGCCATTTCATTTGACAACGTCTTCATGGTATCAATTATGGTTGTGTATTGATCATTGGGGGGAGCTGATGCAAGGGGTGTGGCTGGTAATGCATGGAATGCAGGAGGTGCAGCTATAGCTGGGAGGGCCTGCATTGATGGGAGTGCAGGCAGTTTAGAGATTGACGCTTGGGAAAACTCTGGTAAAATTGGCAATAGAGTCTTTGATGGATATCTTTTTGTAGCGATGAGATCAGCTTCGCCCTTTGTTGCCTCTACATAGATCCCAGGAAAAGTGGTTACACGGGATTGCCTTATTATCATACTGAGTTCTGAATCAAAAGCCCTTAGATAATAGCATATAGCTTGTTCTTCCATGGGCTTTAGGCCTTGCGGTACTCTATCACGAGTTCTGGTAAACCTGATGTTGAAATCTTGGATTTCTTCTTGTGGATGCCTCTCAATGATAGTGAATTGATTCAGCAATGTGAAAGGATCCGCATGTATATTGAATTCATCGACCAGATGGCCGACCAGTACTGCCCAAGAAGTAATGGATCCAATGGGAAGCGCTCTGTACCAATAGAGCATCTTTCCTTTCAAAGATATGATCAAAAATCTGACCATTACATCTTCCTCAGTGATGTTGTAAACAGATGCTAGCACTGATACATCCAAACAGTGCTCATCTACTATTTTGCCTATTCCATCAAAGGTCGGTAAGGCTTTTAGCATAGCTTGTGGAATTTGGTGGTGTGTTCCCAAGTTCAAAGGGCCAGTTTGATTCCATACAAGATGTGTTGGGGTAGGGGTGGCTGCCATGATTGCTAAAGGAGTTACAACTGCTATGGGATTGCTTGCAGATGCTCCTACAATGGGTGTTAAAGAGGTGCTAATGGTGTCGGGAGGATTTGATCGTGCGGCTAGCACAGGGTGTGCTTTTAGGCTTTCGAGATGTAGTTCAAAAAACTTGATAGGTTCTTCAGAGTTTCTAGCTCGGGATCTGGTTATCATATGGCTATATAACCAGAAGGTTTCTAGACAAGGTCTTTCTTTTATGGTCTAAATGCAACGGAGTCGCCAGGTGATTTTTTTCTTGAGATTTTGCAAACAAAAGGCTCTGAAGGTAAAACACCAAAACTTATACAATACTGTGGGATTGCTGGTCCCACCGGGCATGCCAAAAACTGTTGGAACAAAATCTGCCTTCGGTTAATAGTGATGCGCCTTAGACTTTGCCAACATTGAATAGACAGATCTTGCTTGAGATCATCTGTCTAGTCTCTAGAGAAGGTTGGTTCCTTTGAAGTTTTTTAGAGAAAAGGGGAAACAAGAGATAAGGGAAATATAGCCTAAGCTAGAACTTTTATATGGTGCAGGTTAGACAACATCAAAGACATATTTACTTACTTCTATCCAAAGCATTTAAAAACACATTCCAATGCAGAAATTATATAATTCCAGTATATGATTTCTGATATTTCATTTAGCATGCGTATATATTAGATTCTTATTCCAGCAATATGATTTATGTATTGCGAAAGTTCAGATACAAGAACAGACTCAATCTACAATTCAATATTGTGAGCAGAAATAAAGAACATTAATACATACACTTGCACGATATGAACCAGAAGCCAATGGGAGATGTGATTTTATTGCTTGTATTCGAAGTACGTACACACAGTCTTGTAAACGTCCAAGAGCCGACCCTTTTTTTGGAGTCGCTCACCCCTATATATACCCTAAAAGAGTATCTTCCTAAGTACATCTTACTTATTTTACAAGCAATCATCTATAGTTTCTAACAATACACAACGGATTTCCCATAGATTGGATAGATTGGCAATCATCCAACGGACCTGCCAGGTTATAATCAATAGACCATTCTTCAAAAATCGGCACCTGATGTCAGTGCTCGTCTCCAGTTGCCAAAAATATACTTTATTCCTTTACAGCTGGCGTGTCACGAAATCACGACATTCTTTCCTTGCTTTGGTCTTCTGCTGCTTCCAGCCACAAAAATGAGACATGTCATGAAATCGTGACATTCGTCTCTTCCTTTGCTCCTTTGTTGCCTCCCGTCGCAAAAATGAGACATGTCACGAAATCATGACATTCTTTCCTTGCTTGGCTCTTCTGCCGCTTCCAACCACGAAAATGGGACATGTCACGAAATCGTGACATTCGTCTCTTCCTTTGCTCCTTTGCTGCCTCCCACCACGAAAATGAGACATGTCACGAAATCGTGACATTCTTTCCTTGCTTTGCTCTTCTGTCGCTTCCAACCATGAAAATGAGACATGTCACGAAATCGTGACATTCGTCTCTTCCTTTGCTCCTTTGCTGCCTCCCGTCGAAAATGAGACATGTCACGAAATCGTGACATTCTTTCCTTGCTTTGCTCTTCCTCGCTTCCACCAGAAAATGAGACATGTCACGAAATCGTGACATTCATCTCTTCCTTTGCTCCTTTGCTGCCTCCTGTCGCGAAAATGAGACATGTCACGAAATCGTGACATTCTTTCTTGCTTTGCTCTTCTACCGCTTCCAGCCAAAAATGAGACATGTCGCAAAATCGTGACATTTTTTCCTTTTTCTTTCGCTTATGAAATGAGACATGTCACGAAATCGTGACATTCTTTCTTGCTTTCTCTTTCCGCTTCACCCAAAATGAGACATGTCGCGATATCGCGACATCTTTCTTGCTTTGCTCTTCTTTGCTTTAGCCACGAAAAGGAGACATGTCGCGATATCGCGACACTTTTCCCTCTTTGCTCTTTCTCTTGCTCTTTAGCCGCGAAAATGCAACATGTCACGATATCGTGACACTTTTTCTCTTTTGGCTTGACAAAGCAACATGTCGCGATATCGTGACACTTTTTCTCTTTTGGCCGCGACAAAGCAACATGTCACGATATCGTGACACTTTTTCTCTTTTGGCCGCGACAAAGCAACATGTCATGATATCGCGACACTTTTTCCACCTTGTGCCTTTTGCTGCTCTTAGCCGTGAAAATGAAACATGTCGTGATATCGTGACACTTTTTCTCCTTGCTCCCTTTTGCTGCTCTTAGCCATGAAAATGAAACATGTCGCGATATCGCGACACTTTTTCCCATTGCTCTTTCTCTCCGCCTTGAACCGCGAAAATGAAACATGTCGCGATATCGCGACACTTTTTCCTCCTTGCGGTGTTTTGCTTTTTCTTTGATCTTTAGCATATGGGCCACTTTGGTCTTCTTGGGAAATATGCAAAAAGGTGCATCAGCTATTTTTCTGTAGTTAGGCACTTTTTGACTAACAAGTAACTTACTGGTAACTCACTAACTCACTAATATATCACAAAATATAATTCTATTAAATTTTTAGCCACCATCTTAGTTTCTAGGATGATGGCCAAAACTGCCATCTAAGGGGTCTAAGATGATGGTTTTTAGCCACCATCTTAGGGGTCTAAGACAGTGATTTTTGGACACCATATTAGGGTCTAGGAAAATGGTTGAAAACCACCATATTAGGGATCTAAGATGATGGTTTTTAGTCACTATATTAGGGGTCTAATATGATGGTCAAAAACCACCATCTTAGACCCCTAATACGGTGGCTAAAAACTATAGTCTTAGATCCCTAAGATGATGGCTAAAAAATAAACATCTTAGATCCCTAAGACGATAGCCAAAGGTTATAAGATGATGGTTAAGAACCATCATATTAGATCATAAGATGATGGTTTTTAATTGTCATTGTATAGTATGGACTTTTTACAATACCCTCAAATATGACAATTTGTAAACCACCCTTAAAGGTCTTTAAGGGTGGTTAATAATCATCATTAAATCCATTTTTTGTGTAGTGAAGGTCTTCATAAATTATACTAACTTAGAAAAAAGAGAACCAAAATGTGTAGCAAGGATGTAAATATCAATAGAGAGGTACTTGGCAATAAATGAGAACTCCTTATCTTACAAAGGATCAAATACCTTAACAAATCACCAACATATATGGAAACTAGGTGTAGAATAACATGGTCAATGCTAATGTAGAAATGAATATCCTATGGTTTCTTATGTGTAATGCTAGACATAATATACTATACTATGTTGTATTTTTAGGCATAACAAAAGAAGATGATGGGTCAGGAAATGGTCCCTCCAATGCTAGTAGCTAAAAAAATTACAATACAAAACTCAAATATAGTAGATCCATCAAGAATATCTCAACAATAGAGTAAGAAATTGCCTAATATAGGTAATGGAAAACTTTGGTGACTATAACGAAGAAGGTCATGCAATATTTGAAAATTGAGTGATTCTAGTTACTCAACAAAATATCATCATGATAAAAATTAATAGAAATGTGGTAGAAGATCAACCTAGACTTCAAGTAACCAAAATGAACCACCAATACCACTTGATTCCAATGTGAGAACTAATATCCTTAAAAGAGGATGACCTCCTTTGCATATTAAGGATAAAGGTCCAATAGTATCCACCAAAGAGGTAGTACCTAAGGAGATATTAAGGGATATCACCCTATAGATTACTAGAGTAGAAGCACATAAAAAGAAAGCACCAATGGATGGTAAAGGAATAATAATGATAAGGGAAAAAATGAATAGGAAAGTCTAAGAATATAAATAGAGAGAAGTTTAAATTATTCTTCATTGACCACTAAAGGTAGGATAACCACGATGAGGTAATTTAGAAAATTTACACTATTTAATGAAGGTAACTCAACTAGTGTGGGATTCAACATTGTTGAGATGCTAAATAAAATATTGGGAAAAATAATCATGTTAGGGGATTTGGAATTAGTTGTTAGAGGATCATGTTACAAGAGGTGCTAAGGGAGCAAGAATTAAGTTATACCAAAATCAAGACTCCTACCATTAAACCCCAACCAAATACATTTAGGTAGTAAAATATGATAGCATAAGAACCATTAGACATACAAGTGAATGTTTCAAGTGTCTTAAATGATCTTAATCCAAAAATGAGGAAGCCACCTCCTTTCTATATATTTTTTGGTAAAAAGTATTAATAAATTAATTGATTTAAAAATCATATTACATATCTTGCCTTTTTAGGTTTGAAGGATTTTAAACCAAGTTTTTATAGAGGATGTGGGACCATTCCCCCTCACATCTAATCTACTACAACTATATATAAGAGTAACTGTGTAAAGAAAGGATATATAAATCTATATGCAATAGACAATACTATCATCAATGGTAAGAATGGAAAAAAATATTTTTCTTGGTCCATTGAATCCACCATCTGGGAGAATATCCATAGCAAATGAGATATCTTCAATCAAAAGTGTTAGCTTTTGATGATATATTAAAGGAAATGAAACCAAAATATGTAAAATGAGCAAGCAATGATAACTATATGATAATGGCACTATAATATGTAGAAAACATATATAAGAAACTTCTACAATAACTCATAAATATACCATTAATGAAAGCTCACAAAAATAGTACAATATAATATAATGGAGGACATGAACACTTTAAAAATACATGAAGGATCTACACTGTACTCACTATACTAACTAGCTACTAATGCTACTTCATTCAACTACACTCAACTCTATCAAATGTATATATATAGGAATATAAGTCCCTTGGCCTTTCATCTACCCATGACTCTTCATCTAACTAACCTAAGAATTATGTACATATGGACTATATGCACATTTACATCATTGCACATTCTAAAACTTGTGTTTTATTACATTGCATGGAGTAACTACTCAAACCTTACTCTAAGGTAAACTGCTACTCTAGTTATGTACCCAAGGTGGTACATTAGCATGTACCAAATAATATAATATACTCCAAAAAAAGCCTAGTTAGCCAATGCATCTTCCACCTTGTTTTGATATCTAAATATGTGTATGAACTCCATTATCTCAAAGCACTCTTGGATCTCCTGTATTTGCTTAATTATTCTCTGTATTCTCTAGGCTATGTTATTTTGCTTTCCTGGTATTATTCAGTGGTTAATAATAGTTTGGGAGTATAATTCCACTTGAATTTTCCTCCATACCACCTTTATATCCTTTGTAATCCCCTTAATATGACATACCCCTCTGCTAGGTTATTAGATAAAATACCTAGGTTTTATGTGAAGACAAAAACATGGGCACCATTTGAGGGGCGACTTATTATCCCCAAACTCACTCTTGGATTTCCCCCTAAGGCTCCATATAAATTAATTTTACCCAATCCCCCTAGAGGATATTTCCAATTCCTATTTTGGATTACTTATGTACGATTTGGGGTTACCCTTTTTATGTTATCACTATTGGAGGCACTTGTAAACTGGATATTATTTGAATCAACTTCTAGTTAGGATCATGGGGCCCTTTTAATAGTTATTGGATTGAATCCATCATGTTGGTTGTGATCCTTTGCCAGATAATGTGGTTGTATTTGTACTGTTGGAGATATGATTATTTCTCTCCTTCCATAAATTCCACATAAGGAGAGTCATCCCCACCCAAAAAATCCATTGAGTGGGTTGATCCATTTCCTCTTTTTTAGGCCACTCCTTCCAAATGTATTCTATAGATGATATCCTAGGCCAATAGATGCCTAACAAAGCTACCATATATTTACACAATTTTCTTGTGATGGGGTATTCCATAAATAGGTAAGACATATCACATTTAAAAGGCCTATGTATCCCTCTTTTCATAAATTATTCCCTTATCAGCACCCTTCTATGAAGTAGAAGCCAAATGAAGAATCTCACTTTGGGCCAAATGTTTGGTACCCAAAACCACATGAATATATATCTCAATGGGCTCAAGGTACTTTGGAAAAGGTCTAAATATCCAAAGGTAACTGTATATTCACTCTAATTATTTTTGCCCCATCCAAGAGTATCCTCCTCTTGAGAGCACAAGAGTGATGCCGGTCCTCTAAATTTTGTTTCTCTAATACGCCAAAAATTAGATTGGCCACTTCTCTATTAGGATTCATTACCTTCCTACCTCCTAGATTCTACTATGAGGCTTATAATAATTGACTACCTTAAACCAATTGTTTCTATGTATTTCTCCATCAACAGTCTCTAGGTCAAGAATTGTGTTATTAGAGGAGGATGACCATTCCATGAATCTATCTAGAAGTTAGACTTTTGTATATAATGGATAATACAAATAAACATTTTCTTGATCATATCATCTCTTATTATGAGTCCTATTAATATAGAATATCCTTTACTAGGAAGCATGAATTGGATAAACTCTGATGAGATTTTATTCTCTACATATTTGGCCCTCAAAATTTCAGCTCATAATTCCTTAAGGGATTTTAGCAATCCCCAATATAACCTAGCTATCGGTTCTTTGTTATTCTTGACTATTGATCTGATTCCTAGTCCTCCCTCATTTTTCTAAAGGTATAAAGTATCCCATTTCACTAGTGCCCATTTTGATTATTCCTGGACTCCACTCTAAAGGAATATATAACTTGTTTGATCTAATTATTTAAGAACTATCTTAGGGATTTATAGCAATGAGGAGACATAAATAGGTATAGTATGGAAGATTTATTTTATTAGGGTCATCCAACATCTTATAGAAAGCCACATGTTAGTTCATTTTTCCAACTTGGATTTCACCATCTCTAATAGCCAAGTCCATTGCTCCTTTTCTTACCCCCAACTATAAGTGGAATTCCTAGGTAGGTGATTGGAAGATATATCTTCTTGTATATCAACTTATCCAACAACATCATCTCTTTTCTAGGTGAGCATTTAACAAATATGACCTTAGATTTTTCTTCATTTATAATTTGTCTAGTCGCTTTTGTAAATTGTCCAAGAATCATTTTAAGTATGGAATTTGCTTTTCCTAATAAAGTAGAGTCACTAACCAATTGTAGGTGATTAATTGGTTTAGCTCTATTTGCTATTATTATTCCCTCCAAATATTTGGTTTTCATATCTTTAGCTAGTGTTCTACCTAGAGATTTAGCCAATATTATGAACTGGTATGGGGATAAGGGTTATCCCTACCTAATACCTCTAGAGGTTGTAAATATCTAGGTAGGATCTCCATTTACTAGAACCAAATAGGATACTAAGGAAATACATCCCTTGATCTACTCTACCCAATCCATCAAGAACGTAAATTGTCTCAACACCTTTAGGAGGAAGTGCCAATCAACTCTATCATATGCTTTGGATAGGTCTAGCCTAATAAATGAGGGTATTTTATAAACATGCATAGAGTGGATGACATCATGAGCTAAGAATATCTCATCCAAGATTTGCCTTCATTCTAAAAAACAACCCCATTCTAGAGAAATAATTTTGTGAAGAAGAGGTTTAACCCTTTCTGCTATGATATTAATGATAAATTTATATATGAAATTACAAAGGGCTATTGGTTGGAAGCTAGATATGTGATAAAACTCCAGGGTTTTTAGAACCACAACTATATATATCTTGTTCATATCTTTGAGCACCACATTGGATATCCTTTTCTCTTCTACCACTTCCAATAGTTCTTACTTAAGGATATCCTAGAATTCTTGGTAGAATTCTATGGGAAATCCATTTGGACCTAAAGTTTTACCTTTTCAAATATTTAAAACTACCTACTATAGTTATTTGATAGTAATTGGGGCAGTCAAAGTTACATTATATTCCTCTATGATGAGAGAAGGAATTTCTTGGAGTACTTCCTACTATATTTTTTGGTTTAGTGGTTCTATAGTAAAGAGTTGGAAAAAGTATTATCTTGCTATATATTTCATCTCATCCCTTGTGTGTATTGAACTATCCATTGTTACTTTTAGGGATGAGATAAATTGTGGAAACACCTCTCTAGGAGATATTTGTGGAAGAAGCTAGTGTTTCTATTCCCTCTTAGATCCATTGGATCCTAGATTTTTATTTCCATAGGATCTCTTCTCTTTTGTTCCATTCCTACCATTTTTTTTTTAGCGAAAAACCCCTTACGGAGCCGCCTTGGTCTAAGAGACCATGAAAAGGGGGTTCTACACCATCAAAGTCACCCGAGGGTCACACCCGAACCTACCCACACCAATATTATCAATTGGATTTTAGATACCCAATTCAGCTTTTTGGTAGGGTGGAGATTTGAACCTGGGACCTCCCTTGGAGGATTGCCGTCTCCTCTCCAACTCACCTACAACACCTAAGTATTCCATTCCTCTCATTGAGTAGTAATATTAGCCTCCTTTTTTCTTAAATTATTAGTAGTACCATCCGTTTGTATTTTGTCATTTAGATCCTCAAGTTTGGTTAAGATATTTCATTTATTTTTCTTTATGTCACCAAACTCCTAGTTACATATTCCCAAATTGGACTTGATGTATTATAGCCTTCTAAAAAAGTTATACAGATTTTTACCATACTTGGGTTTACCCTCCTATCCCAATTATTGAACCTTATCTCAAAAACTATTGTCTCAAAACCATATAGCCAGAGTCTAAAAGGAGTATGACTAGGTCTAGTCTTTCACACTTTTACCAACATCGACCAATGATTTGATCCTACATTGTTCAACATTTTTTCTCTTGGAATGTATCCATTGCTCAAAAATTCCTTTGATAAAAAAAAACCTATATAGTATTTCTAGAATTCATGTTGGGACCTACTTTTTTTAGACTATGTCATCATACCAATATCTAGTTTGATGTCTACAAGATGAAGAGATCTAATATGCTCTTTCATGACATTAGTACTATAATCTATATTGTGATTTTCTCTTATATTCTCTTAAAATTAGAGGATGGTTTTGAAATATCCACCTACAAGTAGCCAATATCTAAGGAAATAACTAATAATATAAACTACATTCCCCTATTATTCTTATTTTTCATCGAGGATGATAAGTGTGTATACATTGAGACATAATCAATGCCGAGGTGAATATCTAATATTGTATAGTAAAGCTAGAATCACCCAACTTACCATTGTTTGACATATCACTACCTATTTTAGATCTCATAGATAGGCCACTCCTCCAAATGCTCCTTGGGAGCTTAGGTATTCCACTCTACATGCATGCTAAATATTTTTTACAAATATATCCATGTATTCAATTGAAATTTTTATCTCTTAGATGAGAATCATGATCTTGTTGTATCATTCATTTTATTTATTGGACCACCCTTAAGCCCTCAAATATTCCAAGTGATGCACTTCATCAAGCATAGGAACTAAATATGTGGGTAAAGTTATCGACCTTACCCATTGCTATAAGCTTTGCACCTTCTTTCCCTACTTGATGTTGAGTAGTCTTCTTGTTGTCTCTTTAGTTTATGTCTAACTTCATATTTTTAGTAGACTCTTTAATCACTCCTATTGGTTTCAGGATGGACCCCACTCTTGGAATTTAGGTGAATATACGACCATGGTCCTATGAGAATATTCCTGGGTGTTATATCCACTATCTATTCCTTTATGAGTTCCTCCATTTGATTGGTTAGAGTTATTATCTTTCTCTTCTCTTCTATTTTTTATTTGGGATCTCTTCGACTATTGGGTTGGGTTCTCTTGTGGGCTACTTGGTAGAGCTAGGGTTGTTTCAATTTTGTAATTTATTTCTTCAACTATTGGTTCCTTTCTTAGGGATTAAAGTTGGGTTTATAGGATATCCATATCCATGATGTTCTCCTCATCATCCATTAGGAGGTTAGCAAACTTATTTGTTGAGATGATTATTTGTTCTTTAGTTGTTTTCTTTCTTTGTATGTTCTTCTGTTTAGATAGTTGGAAACCTAATATTATATCGACTCTAGGATCCAATATTTGTAATACCTAGCTAGGTGATCACATTCACGACAAATCCTACAGTTGAAGGGGATGTTCAGATAGTCCATGTTTTTTTTCCAAGAATCCTCTTAAAATCACAAAGTAATATTTTTGGAAAGGGCTTGTTAAGGTCAATGAGAACACAAACTCTAGCATAGATTTTTTTTTTAAATGGGCTTGTACTATTGGTTGTCATCATATAAGATATTAGAATATTACCTATTATATTGAATACAAATTTGTTCTAAAACTTATATGGTAACCCAAAAAATGTCACCTAGACTAGGGCTACTGAGGGATTTTCCTCTTCTACCTTGAACTTGGTATGCCAAGGCTTCATCAAAAGCCCTACCCTACCTAAAAACCAAGGACCTATTGGAAAAATTGTTGTCTATCCTCCTCATTAGAAAAAATAACTAAGAAGTAACCATTTGGGTAAGAAAAAATATTTAATTAACCTTTAGTTCTCCATTGTCTAACAACCCACATATTGAAAGCAAGGAGGGTTAGATGAAGATCCATAAATCGATATATTAATCCTCTATGTTCCATAGAATAGATCCTAGTTTGTATTTTCGACATCTGTAGTTGGACTATGGGAGAGCCATTCATCACTTTCACACACCCTAAGACTATTTTCCTAAGTTTTTTTTTGGGCATTCTCAAAGGTCTGCAGGGAATCCTACTGTTATTAACTGTATTTGTTTGAGGTTGTCTTCCTCTCAAGGCGTCCTTAAAGGTCATTTTTGGTGATATTTCATTAGATTATTTTCTCATACTAGGGATTTACTCCTTTTCCTTTTTGTGACCATAAATATTAGATCCTTCTTGTTTAGTTTCTAATGATCTAAAGTTTAATCCACTATTGAGGCATTTCCACTTGTTGAAATATAATTCTAGATTGTTGTGTCAAATTCAATCCTCTATCTCTTGTGTATTTATGCCCTTGATTATACTCTTGTTTGGAATTGGTTGCTATGAATTGAATTTTTTTTAAATATTTCTCTTATTGTAGTGGGATCTGATCACTGATTTGTATTATTTGTTCTACATGCATGTGGTCATTATTATTTTGGTCCACATCCTCTATCTTATTTTACATATTGGTCTTGTTCCCATGGAATCCTTCTTACACCATACACTATAAAATACACTCTTCCACAACCTTCCATAGTCATCCTTAGTTTAAAAAAAATCTTCTTAAAAGGGTGCAACATTAAGACTTCCTAGGAGGTCACCCATCCTAGTACTACTTTGACCTAAGAATGCTTAACAATATATTTATAATGGGATTTGGTGCACTAATTTTAGCATGATCACACTCGATCAAAAAAATTGATTTTAAAATATAGGATTTTATGTGGGGTACTCGTCCTCTTGTATCGGGGTTTGAACTTGGGTCTCTTGAATGAAAACCCAAAGACATACCACTATGATATCTCTCATGGGATAAATTTTGAGTTAAAATGTGAGCTTTTATGAAGGGTCCTAGTCCCCTTGTACTAAGGTGTGAACTTGGGTTTGTTGAATGAAAACCCAAAGATATACCACTATGGTATCCTTCACAAGATAAAATTTTGAAATAAAACATAGATTTTATGAGGGGTTCTAGTCCCCTTATCCTAGGGTTTAAACTTGGATATCCTGAATGAAAACCTAAAGATATACCACTATGGTATCCATCATAGGACTTACAATTTTTAGTTAAAACGTGGGTTTTTATGAGGGGTCCTAGTCCCATCGTATTGGGGTTTAGACTTGGGTCTCCTAAATGAAAATCCAAAGATATATCACTATGATATCTCTCATGTGACTTAAAATTTTGAGTTAAAATCATAGGTTTATATGAAGGGTCCTAATCCCCTTGTATCGGGGTTTGAACTTGGGTCTCTTGAATGAAACCCAAAGACATACCACTACAGTATCCCTCATGAGATGCAATTGTAATTTAAAAATATTGGTTTTTATGAGGGGTCATGGTACCCTTTGTAGCGACCCCGGGGCGCACGCACCGCTCTTAACTCTACTTGCGATGTTATTACTATACCAAAAATGAAGCTAAAAGATTACGAGAAAACATATAACACGAAAATGACAAAGAATGGATCTTTCATTGATATTGAAGCTCGGTTACATGTCGGTCCCTCTTAGGGATACCCATCTTGATACTATGATTTACAAGTGGATGAAGAGATGTCCCCTTTTGCAAAAGGGTGGCGTGCTCTAAAATGCTTCCCGGTTCCGCACACGAAAATGTCTGAGGGCTTACGGATGCCTCCTTCTCCAGGTATGTCTCCCGGAGGGATCCCTTTTGCTCTCGTATGTCATGGAACCTTCATGTCTCGTGAACCTATGGCCCTGTATGCAATTGAAACAACAATACATGTTTAGGTGTCCGAGATTGCCTCCCCGGATGAGGTTGTTAGTAATCAAAGAATGTAACAGAAATATGATAAAACAATACCATGGAATCAAGTAAATCTATGCTAATGATATAAGAAAACAAGATAAAAGATGCTATGTCTATCTAAGCCAAGCCTGCGGGCCACTGTCCAAGATAGCGGCCGCTAAAGAAAACCTTGCTCTCCTTGCCCCAAAGCTATGGGTCAAAGACTATGATCTGATGTTGAAGAAAGTAGGTGTTATGCCCTTTGATTTGTCAAAGCTCCATCGCACACGTGATCTCAAAGAGAACTCTCTCTCTGAAATGATCTCCTGTGATCTCTAGATATGATAAGGCTCTCTATATGTCATATATGGATCCTTTGGTGCTCTTAGGCTTGCACCTTTTATAGTGTGAAACCCTAGGTCTATGTCCAAGCCCTAGAAATGAATTTCTCATGCGTAGTGCAAGTTAGCATGAGAAGCCCTTGTCTATTGTCTATATTTGAAGGCCAGTTAACTGAAATCTAACCGCCCACTTGAGTCTTCTATGCGAACTGTTCGTTAGCATGAGAAGCTTTTGTCCTTTGTTTATGCTTGGAGGTCAGTTAACTTAAGTCTAAATGCAAACTCAAGTCTCCTATGTGAACTGGTCATGAAAAGGAATGCAAAGTCACTCCCGCTCACCTTTATTGCATGCAGACTGCCACTTATTCCCGAGATTGGGCCTGTTTGTCGGCAAACCACTTCTTATGGCTTAGCCGTTGTCATCTACAATGGCTATGATCTGGTCATTGTCGTCTACAGTGGCTAAGGTCTGGCCACTCTAGGCTTGAGCGGCTAGAATCTGGTCGCTCTTGGCTTGAGCGGCCAAGCTTGGATGGCTTGAAAAGGCCCCAAATGAGTGGTGAGAACCACTGTTGATGCTTGGAAAGTCCAATATTATGTCTTATGATCTTATGAGTGTGTCTATGTAAGTAGCTCCCCTAAGCATGACATGATTTAGGTGTCTACAGATGCCCCTTTTTGTGATGCACTGTGTGGAAAACACAATGCTGAGCAAAAATGTAGACTGATCCGTTTGTAGGGTGTATGGTGATCAATGGTCTGATCAACGCCGGATGGCCCAATCATGCAAGATGGCACGCATCCCTTGAATCATTGCCTCAACGTTCGGAGGACTTAGCCCAGTGGCTTTTGCATGTTAAATTGCACTCATTCCTCAAACTCAATCGGGTAGCTTCAGCTGCTACAACAATTTCGACCGGTAGGAGAGCTACAATTGAAGATGTCATGTCTGCTTACGTTCCCAACAAACAAGGGAAATTTGTGATTGTTGTATGCAATGATTCGAAGGACAAACATGATTTTGCTATGATCAAGTGATATTTTGTTGATTTTGATTATGATTATGTTGAAGTTTTGAACTACCTCTTCACACAATGGATTGGTGAAGAAATGACAATGATTGAAGCGACAAGTCGCTTGACCAATATGACTAATCTGGTTCCTTTCTAGCATTTGTTGCTTTTAATGGGCAATCCCACATCCAAGTGTGATTCCAATTGCTTATGATAATCATCCATCCCTATCCCGAGGAGTGGTCCGGCTATCAATAGCCTTCTTAGGGAGTTAGGATGAGTGATTCTATTTATGTTTAGATTGTATCACTTTGACTTAATGTTTTTGATGTCATAGGGGAATTAGAATGACCCCTTCGTGCCCATGGAGCAGTCCGACCATCTTGATCTTCTTCGGGTTTGAAGGGTGACATATCATAATTCCAAAATGAGTTGCTTTTGCCCCAAGTGGCCTTATGGTTGCCTACTCATCTCACCGAAATACATGGAGTGCAAATCGCTGCAATCATCGAGTGGATAGAGTAGGTAACTGGATACGAGGCCTGCTTGAGATTATGATTTTATGTGAATTTTTTTGTTATTTTGAACATTCTGATGATCCTAAACCATCAAAGTGTGATTATTTGCTGTTTTTGTTATTCCCTCATTGAAGGAACTGCTTAATTTTGACCTATGGGCTTGGCCGCTATCAGGTCCAATGGCCTCTGATTTCCTGCCTATGGTCGTTGTCGCCTTGAGCGGCCAAGAAGCTCGGGCCACTGACATCAGCAATGGCCAAGGCATAATTAAGGAAATATAAAACTTGCAATTCTAGGGTTTTGACCTATCATTTTCACTATTGAAGATTCTATTTTTAGAGCTCTGGTGCAACGACGATGGTTGTGACTTCGAAACTTGTTGGTGCTGAGGATATGGCTACGTAGGGTGAGACATCAACTGCTGGAGGAGCCGAAGCTTCTCGGGTATTTCTCTTCAAAACCCTAGCTCTCTTTTATTTGCTTAAGTAAAATTGAATTTCACTAAGAAATGAGCAAAACGAACATCACTAAACCTACTGGCAATGAACAAACTCCGTAATTAGGCTTAGGTTCCTTTTTGCCACGGTGGGTTGGTCCCCAATTTTACAATCTGTCAGTGGCTTTAGCCTAGGGTTTTTGAAAATTTTCCATTATTCACCTATTGTCGCCATTTTGGGCATTCTCAAACTTAGCTTAGTTTCGATGCTTGGGTAGGGGATTTGTTTTCCAATTTGTTTGCTTTCCCTCCCTTTTGTTGTTTTGCTTAAGTTATTTTGTCAATTGTAATTTTTTTTGTTTTTCTGGCCAAGGGTTCATGGGTTTGTCGTGCCGCCCCTTGGCCGTTGTCGCTCAGAGCGGCCGGCTCTGAGCCGTTGTCGCTCAGAGTGGCCAAGCTTGAATCCCAATGGTCAAAAATTTGACCATTGGGCCTTGGCCGCTACTGCCTCCAATGGCCAGGTTTCGGCCACTGTAGGCGACAACGGCTAAAGCTTGAGCCTTGTTTTTGCATTTTGTGTATTGATTTTATGATTTTTTTTTGAATTTTTGCTTTGCTTAGGTGCAATTTATTCTTTTCTTGCTTAGATTTAGAGTAACTCATACTCTTTTTGCACCATTTTCATGTTTATTGTGAATTATGCCTTAGATGCATTGTAGTTATATTTTATTTTTCTTCTACTTTGTTTAGATCCTCACTGCTCGGGCTCGGGACCCGAAGCTCCTGCTGGACTTGCTTCCTGGATTTGATGACACTGACTAGGAGTGGTTTAAGGCCCATGGGCTACAATATGTTATCAGGTTGCCCCACATTATGGCCGATCAGGCATATCTTATGGCCTTAGCCCATCATTGGGACCCGTGGACCAACACCTTCCATATTCCACTCGACGAGATGACTATCACGTCGGAGGATGTTTACAGGATTTTTTGGATCTCGTTCGATGGGGTGCCCATTGTTTCATCGACCACTACTGATCAGGTGGTCGTCTATGCTTGGGTGTTTGGAGCATGCTCTGCACAGGCCCTCCGAGAGACTAGGTTCGGGGGAGTATCTATCAAGACTTGGTATGATGCTCAGGTTTTCATAGTGAGACATGTCATGTTGCTGATGGTGATCAGCAACGTTCTTGTCCTAGATTGCTCAGGTTTGAGGTTCCCTTGGAACCTCCTGGCGATGGTGTAGGACCTACTGGATAGCGAGGAGCCTATCATCTATGCATGGGGTAGATCGCTATTGGCTCAGTGCTACGATGAGTTGTACCACATCCATCGGTGGGGACGCGTCAACATTGCTTGTAGTTTGCTCTTACAGGTTTGGGGATGGGAGCACATTAAGGTAGATCACCCTAAGGGGCTCCCAACTAAGATTACATCTATTGAGGCTCGTACATAGTGCTATGCTGCCAGATGGGCTCGAGAGCATGAGGAGCGTAAGAGCCACACTTTTGCAAGGGAGTTATCCCACTATACTGATGCTTTTACCAGACTATTGGTCGGAGATGTCATGTGGCGGCCGTACTATGAGTGTCCAGTTTGGGATGATCCAGCTAGTTTTACTGCTAGGACACGGTGTGAGCGATGGCTCATTGGCCATAAGATTGCCATCCAGGAGTATTTCTTCTACTCTCGAGTTCTTCGTCAGTACGGATTGCAGCAGGATGTGCCCTTGGTACCATTCTTGTACAGGCACCTCACAACAGAGAGGGACCTACCTCCATGATAGGTCACAGAGCTTGCAGATGAGGAGGATGCCCCAATCGTAGACCCTATAGTGGTTGGGGGAGTTACAGAGGCCTACTCTCAGTGGTGGGGTGATCGGATGTGGCATGGCATCGGTAGTCTAGGGTGCAAGGATGATGGTGGGGGTGATGGCACAGATCCGATAGGACATAAGGTTCGAGCCAGGACCGAGGTATGGGGCCAGCCGATAGAGCAGGTGGTAGTAGAGGATCCTGATGTTCTTGAGGAGGAGGAGGAGGAGTTAGAGCCCGAGGAGAGAGACTCTCCTCTAAGAGCATAGTTGCATGAGGTCGAGGCTGAGCTCCAGGCTACTAAGATCCAGGTACATCGATGAGATGCTACGATTGAGCAGCTCACAACATAGATATAGGCTCTACAGGCTACTATTGGGGGTGGCGATATCAGGATGCAATTTGTTGTTCCTGCTTCTACACCATAGGAGGTTCCAATAGTAGGCTCAGGGGTAGATGTGGGATGGCTATAGTCCTTGTTGGATGAGCATGAGGCTTAGATCTGGGGTCTTACAGATCATGTTACCCTCCTTCAGATGTAGCTCAAGAGGCACGGTATTGTCCCTAAGGATCCAATAGATGTAGGTGGTTTGTAGTTTAGTGGGCGCTCTACCTCGAGGTAGTCTTCCACCCATCCTAGCAAGAAGACCTAGTCTCGGATAGAGAGACCTACAGGCTCACGTCACTCGACTCATGACACCACCACAGGGGGAGGTGGCACTAGAGGAGGTGATGCAGGGGGCTCAGGCCCGACACTTGATTGATGTTCTACTTGGTTCTTGATCCATTTTTGAGGTCGACTGACCTACATGACTATAGCCCATGGGCATTTTTGTATATCCATTGGACTTGACACACATATTTTTATGATAGATTTGCCTTTTATGACTCATTATGTGTATCATTTATTGCTTATGTTTTTGTTGTTATTTTGTTTTATGATATGATGCGATGATGATATTATGATGATTTGATGGATATGTTAGATGATAGATGATATTTGAAGATGCTTAGATGGATGTGTAGATGCTTATATGATTTGATGATATGATGCAATGTATTTTGATGATGAATGATGAATTTATGGTATGCAAATGGATATTGCCTATATGTTTTATGATGTGGTTTATGAATGTGATGATGACTTGTTTTTGTGGATGCAAATGTTATTGTTGAATGCATGTTTTACCTTTGCTTTAATTATATGCATCTAACTTATGTGATGGAATGGTATAAATGAACCTGTATGCTCTAATAACTTAAAACATACGAAATGCATATGACATTGACAATCTTAATGGGTGATACCACAGAAAGTAAAAAAATATAATCATGAATTTAAATAATCACTCTTATCATAAGAATTGATTAAGTATTCATATATGAGATGTAATGGTGTGTAATGTATCTTCTTAATAAGTTTCTATAAATTAAAAGATATAAAGTAGTCAGTGGTCATCTATATACTATTTCTAATATATATGTGGTATCTGTCCTACTATGTTGATACCCCCTAATTTATAGAATCTTATAAAGAAAGTGATGGTGTGAATGATTTAATGATTTGTTGCTATGTAAAAAAAATTTGGGGCTTTTCGGAGATTCAAACACTCTAGTTCCCCTATCAACAGTTGTCTACTTACCACTTAGACTTTTGAAAAGTAAGGCTTTTACCATGGACCTAGTTTTTCATGATCTCTGTGTGTGCATGTGATTGTATATTTTGAGATAGAACTCAAGCATTTCCTCCGATGTCGGGCGGGATTCTTTCAGCCCATTGCTAAGATCGGGGATCCTCAAGTGTTCTTCTCATCCTTATGTTGGACTTAGTTGGACTATACTACTAGGCAATATTTGGTTACCTAAGCTAGCTCATCCACATTCAAACATTGGTCTACACAAATGCATGAAGCAATTGTAATAGACATATCATCATGCGTAAGGATTTCTCCTTCCAGTTTTGTACAATGCTAAGAATTCCAGGGATTCAAGCTTTATTCCCTTATTTTTGGCTTCTTTTTGGCTTTGGATTTTTGCTCATATGTAGTGATGAAAATCACTATTTATTTTGATTTGATTTTTTCTTTGAGCGGGGATTTTTTTGTAGTGATGATAATCACTGTTTATTTTGCTCATTCGTAGTGATGAAAATCACTATTTATTTTTTATTTTTTCCTTGAGCTTGCTTTTTTTTTGTATTTTGAATATATGATTTGTGTATCGGATTTTTGCTTTGAAATCTGGACTTATGCTTGGCCTTTTGAATATGTACTTTGCTTTGGGATTTTGCTTGTTTTGATTTAAGCAAGGGATTTTGATAGGGTAAAGCTTGTCCTTTTGCCAATTCTCAGCACCTTTAAACCGGTTGCACAGGGGGATAAGCAAGGATAATCCTTTTCACTTAAGGTAACCTAGACCGCTTTGCAACTTTCATCTTTTCCTTGTACCAGCTAGGATTTTAGTGTTTCAATTAGTGACGGGATCTTGAATATCCAAGGCTTTATCACAGCTAGGCCTTTCCTTCTACTAATCAAAGTTGTTTTCCTCAAAAGTTGATAAGATTACTAGATTTGGTTGACTAACCGAAAAGCCTTAGTAATTATGTATAGCAACAAATAATGGTTGTGTTGAAAAACACAATTACACACATGTGGATGGAGGTATGGATATGAATGACTTGTGCGACAAACTGTGGTATCACTTTTAAGACTCTCATGACATATCTTGTAATGTATGTGAACATGCAATGCAATGATGTGGATGCAAAATGTAAAGTGCAATTGTTTTTGTATTTTTGATTTTATGTTGTTTTTGTATTTTTGATTAATTTGACCAAAGGGCTTATTATGCCTTTGGGGCTTTTGTTATTGATTTTGACCAAGTGGTATGAATCACCCTTGGAGCATTTTTTATTTGATTTTTGACCAAGCGGTATGAATTACCCTTGGAGCCTTTGATTTGATTTTTGACCAAGCGGCATGAATTACCCTTGGAGCCTTTTTTATTTGATTTTTGACCAAGCGGTATGAATTACCCTTGGAGCCTTTGATTTGATTTTTGACCAAGCGACATGAATTACCCTTGGAGCCTTTTGAATTTTGACCAAGCGGTATGAATTACCCTTGGAGCCTTTTGAATTGATGTTTGACCAAGCGGTATGAATTACCCTTGGAGCCTTTGATGATTTTGGTTTTGACCAAGTGGTATGAATTACCCTTGGAGCTTTTTGTATTGATTTTTGACCAAGCGGCATGAATTACCCTTGGAGCCTTTGATTTGATTTTTGACCAAGCGGTATGAATTACCCTTGGAGCCTTTGATTTGATTGTTTGACCAAGTGGTATGAATTACCCTTGGAGCCTTTGATTTGATTGTATTTTTGAAATTTTATGCTTTTATGATTTGTTTGTGTTTTTGACATATTTGAATGTTTTTGATGTTTTA